>JAUDYJ010000001.1:138077123-138677123 GCA_030761175.1 Masticophis lateralis
CTGCTTCCCTATATTATGTTCCCAGGAAACAGAGAACATTGAAACTAGAGCTGAGGCAGAAAATCAGAATTGTCTAACTTCCAGAGCAAGAGTGAATCAAAATGGACATGTGGATATTTCAGGGGCAAAATATTTCTAACAGTTTCAAAGAATAATATCTATCAGTGGAAAGACAGTACAGGTAGTTCTCGACTTTATGATCACAATTGAGCGCAAAATTTCTGTTGTTAAGCGAGACATTTGTCAAGTGAATTTTGCCCCATTTTATGGCCTTTCTTGCTACAGCTGTTAAGTTAATCACTGCAGTTGATAAGTTAGTAACCTGGTTGTTAAGTGAATCTGGTTTCTCCATTGATTTTGCTTGTCAGAAGGTCACAAAGGGTGATCAGGTGACCCTGGGAGACTGCAACGGTCATAAATATGAACCAGTTCCCAAGCATCCAAATTTTGATCACATGATCATGGGTATGCTGCAAACATTGTAACTTTGAAAAATGGTCATAAGTCACAATTTTTCAGGGTCATTGTAACTGTCACTTGATGAACTGTTGTAGGTTGAGAATGGGCTTTAAGTGATCTCTCCTTCTCTCTCTCTCTCTCTCTCTCTCTCACACACACACACACACATATACACACACACACACAGGTCATTAAATGGGCTTTAAGTGATCTCTCTCTCTTTCTCTCTCTCTCACACACACACTCTCACAGGTCATTAAATGGGCTTTAAGTGATCTCTCCTTCTCTCTCTCTCTCTCTCTCTCTCTCTCTCTCACACACACACACACACACACATACTCTCACAGGTCATTAAATGGGCTTTAAGTGATCTCTCCCTCTCTCTCTGTCTCTCTCTCTCACTCACACACAAACACACACAGATCATTAAATGGGCTTTAAGTGATCTCTCTCTCTCTTTCTCTCTCTCACACACACACTCACAGGTCATTAAATGGGCTTTAAGTGATCTCTCTCTCTCTTTCTCTCTCTCTCTCTCACACTCTCACAGGTCATTAAATGGGCTTTAAGTGATCTCTCCTTCTCTCTCTCTCTCTCTCACACACACACACACACACAGAGAGAGAGAGAGAGAGAGAGAGAGAGAGAGAGAGAGAGAGAGAGAGAGAGAGAGAGCCCATTTAATGACCACATTGGATTCTCTGGCATGGTGGATGGATGGATGAAGGAAGAGAGGAAGGAAAGGAAGGAAGGAAGGAATTTTAAAAAATAATTATAAGCACTATGTGAACTGTTCAGAAATTCTCCTGACAAATCAAATATTAATCTCCCCTTCATTTTTCCAGCTGCAAGTCAAATGAAGAATTTTGGCAGGGGTATACTATATGTGGGCTTTCTCTACCCTAAACCATAGACTCTACTGCTTCTATATCTGGGACTGCAAACAAGCTATTTCATTAGAAACTAATTACTTTTCTTTCTTTCTTTTTTCCTTTGAGGGATATCGGATGCAAGTACCACCAAAGCTAAATTATAGCCTTGAAATCATGTTACACAAAAACAGCATTGCCTATTTTCCTGATTGAATCTTGGGGGGAAAATAATTAAGTACAAGAAAGGATTTGTGTTTCAAAGTTGATAGACAAGAATATATTTTTAATAGATGCCCAGAAAAAGAGGAAAAATACTTTAAAAATAAAAAATTGGAGTTGGTTTATAAGTTTCCTTTGCCTGAAGGTTGAATTGCAATTATGATAGCTATAAACAAGTATATTTAAAAAGTGAATTTCTCATCAGTTTGTTACATTTTACAACCTGGTCTCAAAAGCATAAAATTGATGAGGTCTTTTACTGGGCCAACTCTTGTGGTGGCATCTTTTATTGAATAATCAAATTCCAAGTTAATTCCATTGCATAACACAGTAAATGATGGGTCGGAGAACTGAAATCTTAAGTTTAACACAAATATTTATAATATATTATAACTACTGTTTGGTGCAGGGGTGATTCTGTGATCTGGATTCCATTGTTGAGAGTACACAAAGTTGGGGGGAAATTAAACAGTAGTGGAAGAATCATTGCAATGACAGTATTTTAGCTAATGTCATAGCAGAATTGAGAGCAATATTTTATTTATTTATTTATTTATTTATTTATTTATTTATTTATTTATTTATTTATTTATTTATTTATTTATTTATTTTTCATATTTCTATGCCGCCCAACTCTCTGAGGACTCTTGGTGGCTTACAACAAAGACAGTATGAACAATATACAATAAGAGACGTTAAAAACCCATACACACCGCTCATGGCCGGATCTCACAAGATCGCAATGGTGAGATCAACGGCCCCAAGCGTAAGGAAAAGCCAGGTTTTCAGCATTTTCCGGTGAATATGACAAGCTGCCAATAATCTCATAGCTGATTGTGGAAAATGAGATATGTCATTTTAGATTGCCCACCCTCTCACTTATAACCTTACCACAGGGGTGAAATCCAGCAGGTTCTGATAGGTTCTGGAGAACCGGTAGCAGAAATTTTGAGTAGTTCAGAGAACCGGTAGCAGAAATTTTGAGTAGTTCAGAGAACCGATAGTGGAAATTTTGAGTAGTTCAGAGAACCGGTAGCAGAAATTTTGAGTAGTTCAGAGAACCGATAGTGGAAACTTTGAGTAGTTCATAGAACCAGCAAATACCATCTCTGGCTGGCCCCAGAGTGGGGTGGGAATGGAGATTTTGCAGTATCCTTCCCCTGCTATGCCCACCAAGCCACGCCCACAGAAACGTTAGTAAAAACATTTGGATATCACCACTGCCTTACCTCTTGATAATAGGACCAAGCAAGGCACTGGAATTTATGATTCAATACTGAATTTATTTTCAGTCCAAAGTCTTTGTAATGTCCTGCTGTACCAGTGGTGAAATTCAAATTGTTTTCACTACCGGTTCTGTAGGCATGGCTTGGTGGGTGTAGGGTGGCTTGGTGGGCATGGCAGGGAAAGGATACTGCAAAATCCTCATTCTCTCCCCACTCCTGGGGGAAGGATATTGCAAAATCTCCATTCCCACCCCACTCTGGGACCAGCCAGAGGTGGTATTTGCCGGTTCTCTGAACTACTGAAAATTTCCGCTACCGGTTCTCCAGAACCTGTCAGAACCTGCTGGATTTCACCCCTGTGCTGTACCATGCAAAATATAATGTTGGGAGTAAAAGTGTGATTCCTCAAATGAAAGTCAATGAATTATTTCCTCTGCCAGAATTCCTTCCATGGGGTTTTGTTGACGGAACTCCTTCTTTAAAAAAATTGGAACTGATTTCCCTTTTTGCAATTCACACATGCTATCAAAATTTGCCATAGAATATTGGCATGTGCTCTCTCTCTATATATATATATATTAGAATTTTGGTCCCTCTTTCCTTCCTCAATGTGCATTCATAAAAATCTATTGAGGTTGAATGCATATTATCCTGTCCAGGTTCTTTATCCATGTGGTTCCTTGAAACAAGAACCATAATTATATCCTGAATTGCTTTTAATAGCAGAACTGTTTGTTCTGCTGTATGTGAGATGGCAGCTATATAAATTTGCTAAATAAATAAATAGGGCCAATTTTCTGTTAGTACCATGGCAGGAAAAGAGTTGTTGAGGTTTGAGAGCTCCAGGTATAAGAACCCTAAAAAGAACATTCAGGTTGAGATTTTAAAGTACATATATAAATCCTTTCAATAAAATTAGAAGAAATTATACTGTTTATGGTCAAATGAACAAGGTTTGGCCACTAATACCAATAATCCATCTTCTAACTAAACGAATTTGCAGATCGGATATGAATGGATATGAATTGAAATGAATTAAGAGATGCAGATCAGCTCTAATTCAACTTGAATTGTTAAATCGGTTTGAATTCAGTCCATTTTAGTCCAATTCAAATCGACTGAAAAACAGGTAGCCCTCGACTTACAACACTTCAATTAGTGACCGTTCAAAGTTACAACAGCACTGAAAAAAGTGACTTATGACCATTTTTCACACTTATTGTACAATCGTTGCAGCATCTCCATGGTCACATGATCAAAATTCAGATGCCTAGCAACTAGTTTATATTTATGAGGGTTGCAAGGTCGTAGGATCATATGGTCAACATTTAGTGACCTGACAAGCAAAGTCAGTGGGGAAGCCAGGTTCACTCAACAACCGTGTTACTAACTTAATAACTGCAACAATTCACTTAACAACTGTGGCAAGAAAGGTTGTAAAATGGGATAAAGCTCACTTAACAAATGTTTCACTTAGCAACATAAATTTTGGGCTCAGTTGTGGTCATAACTCGAGGACTACCTGTACTGAAATCAGTTTGATTCAGTCCTTTTATTCAATCTGGTCCTCAGGACTATTCCATTTTCCAAATAACTTTTTAAAGAAAATTAAATTCAACAATTGGATCTGAGTCATCAATTCCAAAAAAGGAAAATATGTGTAGCTCAGAGTTGACATGAGGGGTCCTTGATGCTCTCTGAGCTTGCGTGTTTTCTTACAGATGTTCCATTACCCAAATTAGGTAACATCATCAACAATCCCACTTGGAAAGTTCAGACTGTTGACCAGATTGTGCCTTTGAACAGTGCTTCCAAACTGAGTCTTTGAATAACTTTTTATATAGCCCAGACCTTTTTTTTTAAAAGGCCAACCATCTAAATCAGGAGTCTCCAACCTTGGCAACTTTAAGCCTGGAGGACTTCAACCCAGCCAGCTCAACTCAACTCAACTCAACTCAACTCAACTCAACTCAACTCAACTCAATTCAACTCAACTCAACTCAACTCAACTCAGCCAGCTTTGCTGGCTGGGGAATTCTTGGAGTTGAAGTCCTCCAGGCTTAAAGTTGCCAAGGTTGGAGACCCCTGATCTAGATCATGTACCTAAACTTTTATTTCTGAGAAATGCAAATGGCACAGAGTATGATGCCCATCAAAACCTGACATAAAATTTCTGGGGTCCAACTTGAGCACCTCTTCTTTTTTTACTTTGAGATGTACTCAGAGAACAAAGTCAAGAAGTTCAGGATTTCACACAACAGTAGACCATGAGTACAATTCTTAGATAATAAATGAAATTCTTCACTTAATTCTTACTTCCTTAAATTCTTAAATTGCTTAACTGGTTTCAATAACCAATTCCCTTTCATTCTCCCATTCACTCATGGTTATGTACTATCTTTCAATCAGATGACATAGGTGCTAGTTAGGTTTTTTGGGCAAGACCCCACATGCAGTAGATGGATGATTCATGTCAGAAGTCTCCTAGCAAGTCTCACAATCCCATCCAGAAGTGCTATTCAGCCAGTTTGGACCGGTTCACCTGAATTGGTAGCGGAAATCACGGGTGGCCACCCCCCGCCCCCCTGCCCCCCCTGCCCCACTCTATGCCATCCTATTTTGGCATGTTTTTGAGGCCAGGTGCATGTGTGGAAGGCACACGTGTGAAATGAGCATGCACATGCACGGCCACCTGGTAGCAACAAAATGTGAAACCCACCGCTGGTCCCATCCTCCAAGCCTGTACACACTCACACACTTTCTCTTTGAATAAATTCTCCCTTCTTGGGTAGAATTTACTGTTGAACAGTTTGCCTTTAAATGCATATTACCTTTTCCAACAGAATGCAGTTTTACTTCTATTTACTTGCTTAGACTCCTTCCTGTTTCTCAACATCTTAGAAGGATTGATCATCTATTGGTGTAAATAATGTCTAGTAGTTTCTCTTGGTATCTGCCTTCCCATGGTCACAAATGGTATCTCAGGTCATTAATAACAAAGTTGTCTTATTGGCCTGTGAGTTTGCTTTCTTGCTACAACTGCTGGAACTCTGGAGACAGCCCAGGTATCTCCAATCAGCTTTCTTGGCAAAGGTCGCTATAAGTATTTGAAATGCATGTCAGGGGTCAGGCAAGGTCAATTAAATTTATGTTATTTTATTTTCATTTCAAATCCATTTAATGATACTACACCCGTGATGGCAAACCTATGGCACGTGTGCCACAGGTGGCATGCATAGCCATACAGGTGGGCACACGAGCTCAGCTCCAAAGTACATGCACACCCCAGCCAACTGATTTTCGGACCTTCTGGGCCCATCAGAAGTAGGGAAACAGGCTGTTTCCTTCCTCCGGAGGGCCTCGGGGTGGTGGTGGAGAAGGCCTGTTTTTCTCTCTCCCCAGGCTCCAGAGCCTTTCTAGGAAACAGGCTGTTTCCTTCCTCCAGAGGGCCTCCAGGCATGTGGGGAAGGCTGTTTATGCCCTCCCCAGATTCCTAGAAAGGCTCTGGAGCCTGGGGAGAGCAAAAAGTGGGCCTTCCGGTCCCACCGGAAATTGACAAATGGGCTGTTTCTGGCCTCCAGAGGGCCTCAGGGTGGGGTGGGGAAGGCCGTTTTTGCCCTCCCCAGACTCCTAGAAAGGCTCTGGAACCTGGGGAGAGAGAAGAACTCCACCATCACCCCGAGGCCCTCCGGAGGCAGGAAACAGCCTGTTTCCCTACTTCTGGTGGGCCCAGAAGGTCCGAAAATCAGTCCGAAACTGGGCCATCACATGCCAGGAGCATGGGCAGGGGGCGGGGGTCACACACACAGGCATGAGGGCAGGCCGCATAGAATTATGAGTGTGGGCATGCACATGCACAACCTCCCCGCGCTCCTGGCACACAATGGCAAAAAGGTTAGCTATCACTGTACTACACCAAATATATATCGTGTTTCCTGAATATAACACCCTGTCTTTTGAACCCTGAAATAAGTGCTTGGCCTTATTGCCATACACTCAAAAGCCCGATTGGGCTTATTATCAGGGGATATATTATTTTGGGGAAAACAGGGTATATATCAACATGTATTCATTCTTTTCCTTTTCTGTCAGACAGGGGAAAAAATGATTTAGTGGAAAACTTTCAAGTGGTTTTGGAGACTATTCTGTGGGAAACACGCTACTCCCCAGGTAAATGCCGTGAACATTGGAGAATACCTAAGGGAGCAGACTGTCTGTGCCAGACAAGGCATAAACTCTGTTGCTCCCTGCTCTTCTTGCAGCAAATTGTCATATGTTATTAATGTACTTATATTCTTTCTCTCTGGCTGCCTAATGACTCATGGCCGAAGCTATTAGGGAAAAGCCTTTTGAGAAATAATGAGGATCACGAGTAGGAAACGCTCCCTGAGTTTCTGCTTGGGTTCCCCCCCCCCTTTCTTTTTTTCCTTTTTGGCAGAGTTGCTTTGCATAGGACTCTTGGTTGGGCTTTTTACAAAGCTTCAGCAGCATAGTTCAATTCAAGGAAACTTTACTCAGATAATCTCAGACAGATGAATTAAAACAGGAACTCACCCTGAAACATCAAACTGCTTTTACTGCTGCAGTGTAGATTATCTACAGTGTTAGAACTTCACTTCCTTAAACAAAAAATGTCAAGGGAAGTTGGGTGTTGAGATGGGATTTCAAATCAGTCACTCACTGACTGTGATCACCTTATTAAACTTTTTACTCCTCATGACATTTTGGGAGAATCAAGGCTAATCCTGCTTTAGACTTCATTTAGTGTTTTAGCTTAGTTTCTTGAATGTGTTCAGTCCAAACCTTAAATCTGCCCTCTCCTGTCTTTTGGGAATGGTACATTTTGGTGAGGGTCCCACCAATACAATTGGGAGCTCAGTTTAGTTCTAACAATCTGAATATGGCCTCAAGGCTGCCCTTTTCTTTCTTTCTTTCTTTCTTTCTTTTATTTGATTTATATGCCGCCCTTCTCCGGGGACTCAGGGTGGCTTACAATGCGTTAAGCAATAGCCTTCATACTTTTGTATAATTATACAAAGTCAGCTTATTGCCCCCACAAACTGGGTCCTCAATTTACCCACCTTAGAAAGGATAGAAGGCTGAGTCGACCTTGAGCCTGGCTAGGATTGAACTCGCAGTAATTGCAGGCAGCTGGATGTTAAATGCTGCCTTAGTAGGAGGCATTAGCCTCCTATGCCACTCAGGCTCCTAATGGTACATGCAAGTTTAAACTCTTGACAATGAATGAATAGTGGACAATTAATGTTTAGAAGTGCTGGCTCAAATTTCTAGTAGTTCAAAAATAGGACACAAATATCTACCTCGTCCACAAATTTGCGGTATTTTGAAAGGCTATGAAGTCATTAAAGTTTACTTAACTTGGTTTGCTGTTTTGGAACAATTCTTTGCTTCAATTCATCATGGAGCGATTCAGTCAAAACTTGGTTGATCTAAAGGACTCCATTGCAACTTCAGAATGCCATTTTCTTTCCATCTCAGTCTATAGCTGTCATTCCCCTTTTGCTGCAAAATAAACCATTTGGGAAGATATTGATCCTCATCCTGGTAGGGGATGGGATAGGAACTGCAACAACAAAGAGAAAAGAGGAACTTTGGAACAGTCTTTGGAAAGCATTTTTCAAAAGGAAGAAGGAGCATTGCTCTTGATACTATCAATTTAGAGGACTAGCTTGGGTGCCTGCAGATTTCTTGCCTGCTCAGACAAAACCCCTTGCAAATAAGTAGATAGCACAAAAGTGCACAGTTTTCTAGGATTCCTTTGGCCCTGTTATCTTGTGGGCAAACACCTGCATCCTTTGAAATTCTAAATAAACCATTAAACATCAAAAACCTCATCCCTATGAAATTAGGTTGCTTTACTGAGCCAGCTGACAATCCTGGCCAGAACTCGAAATAGAATCCACAGCTTTCTTTTCAGAGCTTGCACTGTTGGACACCAGATCAATTACAGCTCAAGATCAAAATATTTATCCAGCTCAGAGAGAATAAGAAAGAATTCAAATCGCACATATGTATTATTAAAGCCAACTAATTTGATCAGGGAAAAAAGGGATGAAATCAGCAGATTTCCCTCCCATTGGGAGAGGTAGTATCAGTGGTGGGATTCAGCCAGTTCGCACCACTTCGGGAGAACCGGTTGTTAACTTTCTGAGCAGTTTGGAAAACTGGTTGTTGGAAGAAATCATTAGGGCAGAGAACCGGTTGTTAAATACTTGAATCCCACCACTGATTGGGATGCTGAATGCCAGTTTGAACATCACAGGTTACCTGCCTATTCTGTTCTAGACAGAGGCTTTGGGGCTCAAAGAAAGACCCACAAAGAGACAAGATGCCTTAGGCAGGCTTGAAGCAACAGCCATAGGAATGCTTAGTTACTTCAACAAACAGAAGTTCTGAGGAATGCATGTGCTTCAGAACCTAGATCTATAGTGGGGCATCTATAGTAGGACAACTGGATTTAAGGCTAACTAGAGTTTACAGGCAAAAGGTCAGAAGGCTCAGGCTATGCATGGTCACATTAAACTTCGGTGTGTACCCCTTGAAATGAATCTAAGATGCTATAATCCCTTGAAGTGTTTTTGTATTTAACAGTCAACTTCTGCATGAGTGAAATCCTTTCCAGCATTGAATAATTGCATATTTAAATAGTCAATAATTTCCACTGCAACCCTTCCTCTAGCCATATTCTCCCATGGGTTGCTGGAGATAGTTTTTGGGTAGAAAGTGTTAAAATATAAAACAAAGAGCCCCGAACACTGTGGCATCATGTAAATGAACACATACTCTATATTGCTACAAAAGAATTTTAGACAGGTAAGTTCATCAGATAAAGTACAGCTGAACTCTTTATTTTTCTTGTTTTCTTTTTATGATGGATAGACAGCCTAGAGTGATTTCCATTAATGCCCACCTATTGGCAGCTAACAATACAATACACGAGTTAAAGTCCCTTTGAGAGAAACATCTTAATCAATCATTATACTAATGACTATAAAGAGAAGGTACGGGTTAGTCTTAGGGTTACTCTAGCATCAGATGCTTTTATTATTGTTTATTTTTTTTTGAATAATACCTTCATTTTGATCTTTAGAAGTTTTAATTTCCTAATGCTAACATCAAGCAGCAGAGTTGGATGAAGCTTCAAAGCCATGCTTTGAACAGTCAAAACTTCATCTGAATCGCTCCCTCAAAGCAAGTAAATTCAATACAGCAACCTGAATTGCTAGTGCTCTGAACCCTTGCCATGTGATAGCTTTCTTGCTTAAATATATACGGTTGCAGCTTGAATTCCATAAATAAAGAACACCCAGAAGGAAGGCAAGGATGACAGGGCTAACTGTGTCTTTCAATGCTCAAATTATTGAATATGGCTAGCCACAAGCCTCAGTTTCTCTCTCCCTCCCTCCCTCCCTCCCTCTCTCCCTCCCACCCCACCTCTCTCCCTCCCTCTCTCCCCCTCCCTCCCTCCCTCCCTCTCTCCCCCTCCCTCCCTCTCTCCTCCTTCCCCCCTCTCTCTCCCTCTCTCCCCCTCTCTCTCCCTCCCTCCCTCCCTCTCTCCCTCCCTTCCTCTCTCTCTCCCTCTCTCTCCTTCCTTCCCTCTCTCTCTCTCCCTTCCTCTTGGGTTTCCATGATGTCTTATCAACGGATCTAAGTATTCCAAGGCTGCTTATTCCTGTATATACCTTTGCCTCAAATCTTACTTTCTTGAGTGGGGCACCTTTGGAACAACCATGACCTGGATGATTGAGAATCTCCACAGACTCTTACTTTATAGGTGCTTTTCTACAGCATTGAAACACACTGTACCAGCCTGTTCCTCTTGCCTCAGATAACTAACATAGAATACTGCCAGCAAGCCAGTTGTGTGCCAATTCTGTCCTGCCTAAAAGAGACCACGGTTTGTTAATATTTCCTGCCTTGCCTTGCACCCCAAAATGGCCAGTTATGAAGGTGTGTCATTTATACAATTTTCCAATCAGTCTTGCCAACACTCCTGGTCTACCACAAAATCCAGGGATCAGAGACAATGAGTAACACCAGCCCACAAGGCCACATCAGTAAGCATGCTGAAAGTACCATTCAAAAAACAAGTGAAAGCATGAAAAATTAGTTTGTTTATTCTTTATTTCTTGGTCGGAATAGGACACTTTCTACACTGGTTCAATCAACACAAACTCTTTGCTGGCTAATGTGAAGACTCTGCTGCCTTCCCTCATGCCTGTTATCACTACAGGAGGTATATTTCAAAAATTTGTAGTGATGAAATTCTCAGAAGGTATCTGTCTGAAAGCAGAATTATTGTCTATCAAAAGAGTTGTCTGTTCCCAGTATATTTTTATCCCATTCTTCCAAAAGATAAATCAGTGAAAAGTTTTGACACTGCCACTTTACAGCAAGAAATCTTTTTCTTTGTTTGTTTTTTTAAATCTTAATCTAATTGGCTTGCTTTTAAATAAGAAAAGAATGACCTCAAACTGGAATCGTGGTTTCTTTGAATCTCATATGTCCAATCTGAAATGAATCAGGGATAATTAATGAGAAGTCTGCTTTATTTATTAAGCAATGATCAGTAAGAAGTAAGATTCCCCCCTACTCAAACTGTAAATTATACTAGACATATAACAAGAGGACCAATCATCAATAGAAAAGTTTCCCCTAAATAGTAAACGATTATAATTTTTGAAGCAAATGATGTGGTATGGAACTCAAGTGGGATATTCAGTACTATAAAAAGATAGATAGATAGATAGATAGATAGATAGATAGATAGATAGATAGATAGATAGATAGATAGATAGATAGATGATAGATAGAGATAGAGAAAATAGATACAATATGTTAATTAATATAACCTTTTAAAAAGATAATTGTTATTTGAATTATGAGATATTTGTGTACTATACTTTGCATAGAATTGAACATAAAAAGAGATTGTGTATACAATATAAATCAGCTGCTCCACCATTACTTCATCCATGATATCCTGAAATAACCAATGTCAGTCAATAACATGATGAGAAGACAATCAATCCAACCAGCACTAAAGATTCATTGCGAATTGTGTTCTGCTCATCTCATTGCAAATTAACCAACATTGTTAGTTTTAACTGTGATTACACAGTAACAATGAAACTGCAGTTGACATGAATTTGCAAAAGACAATAATCTAAATTGAAGACAATTAAGCAAGCCATCTGGATCAAGTTCTTGATAATAAGAATATGCAGTATTATTTAGATGAGAAGAAAACACTTTTCTTAATCCAATCACGTACAATCCAGAATGCCATATGCCATCCCCCTTCAATCCATGCATTAGTGTCACTTCCACGAATGATCTTTTCAGTCAATCCTAGATAAGAAGAGGAATAGATATTTTTGTCCTTCCCATAAGAATCCAGTAAGTAGAGATATGATAATGAACAAAGCTCAGGTACATAATGTATAAAGTAACATTTATTTGTACATCTTTTTTTTGAATCAGTGTCCAAACATGTACGCTGTGAAACTGTCCTGGAGAGTAAAATGCCAATTGCAAAGACGTTTTAAAACCTTTTTTGAAAAAAAAAATGCTAAGAACATGATTTTACATGTTAATAAATCCTCATAGAGTTCCTTAATCTACATCAATACCTTCTAATCTACTAATCAGTTATACAGCCTATTTAGTTGGCATCATTTTAATGGGTCAAAGATTTCAAGGAGAAAAAAAAAAACACCCTAGCACATCTTAATAGCTTTTCTATGCAATTTTTGGCATTTTCCTATGAAGGATAAACACTATCCAGATGTATTATGTCTCCATCAAACTGGCTACTCTCAACATGCACCAGTGTTCCCTCAAATAATCTAGCTGCAAACAATTTGCGATTTGATTAAAAGCCAAACATTAAAAGTGTATTCATTAAGCAGAAGTCCTATTCACTGTCTGCAGTGTATGGTAAGAATGTCCCCCAAGTACCCAATAACTTTGCTTGTTGCCAAAATTGATTATTCTGATGTGCCAATCTCTAGCTAGAAAACTTGAGAACAATTTGCATTTTGATGTTTTCATCTACTATGGACTTGAACTGGTTGTCCTGATTATGCATAGCAATGTTTTCTGCCAATAAATATTTGTACATTGAACATAGGAATCTGATCTAGTTAGGTTCAAAAAATCCCTCTGTGCTATTGCTGTATAGTCACAAGCAGACCATTCTCAGATTTCATTTTTTTTTTTTGGGTGGGGTGGGGTGGGAAGACTGTCTGGCAAATGGGCATATCAGATATTTAAGAAAGTAATTGTGAAATTAGAATCAATGTGACTTTTTTCTTGAGAGCACATATCAGGAGAGCTTTAACTTTATCACTCCATGAAACACAATCGCCAATATATTGTCCTCTGATCTTGTTCAATTTACTCTGGGCAAGATAAAATGCTTCAAGAGATGTCAGGCTGTGTTTCTGAAACAGCATGGATAATTAAACTCCTCCAAACAACATCATTTAAAACTTGTAATGTGATTTGGTGTTACAGGCTTTTTAGCTTCTTATGGTAGTATTTTAGAAATTGGATTGTTTTTATTTTGCTTAAAAGAGGATTGTAGTTGCAAATAATTACTTAAGTGAAAAATACCTAGACAACAGACATATTTCACTGACACAAAATGATTTGCATTCAGCATATGCACCAAAGACAAATTCCTTATGTGTCCAATCATACTTGGCCAATAAAGAATTCTATTCTATTCTATTCTATTCTATTCTATTCTATTCTATTCTATTCTATTCTATTCTATTCTATTCTATTCTATTCTATTCTATTCTATTCTATTCTATTCTATTCTATTCTATTCTATTCTACTAGACCACCCAACTTCCTCAAAGAGGCATTCAGTTATTTTGTTTCATGTAGTAGATAGAATTCACATGACATTGAAAGGCTTAAATAGCATTTAATCGGATAGTTACCTGCAGTTCCCACACACAACATACTGGCTATCTCTAGTCATTTGTGTAACTCTAGTTACGAGCAGAAATATCACAGCAAATTTTCTCTGAACTGTATACTCCAATCCACTCACGCAAAAGGTGTTGCTGGACTCCAAACTAAAAGAATTGTAGATTGAAAATAACTACCAACAAACAAGCACATCCAAACCACTCCATCCCATCATTGTGAGAAGAAGCATATTGGGTAGCAAGGCAGACTAGAGCCTCTCTGGCACCTACATTTAATTAATTTTTCAAGTTGATTATTCATTTTCTCTGTGATGACTATAAAGTTGTTTCTTTTGGGTGGATGTGTATTTTGGTGCATTTGTGTCATTGTTGACTCTGGCAAGTCCCTGACAAAACTCTTCAGTTTTCTTGGCAAGATTTGCCATTGTGATTTGCCATTGCCTCCTCTGAGAGAGTAAGTGCCTTGTTCAAAGTCACCAAGCTTGTGCCTAAGGTGGGACTAGAATCCACAGTCTTCTGCTTTCTAGCCTAGAGCCTTAACCATTCATCGTACTAGCTGTCTATCTATTGATTGTGCTGCATTGATGAATCTTGGCTTAGGAACAAAGAAAGCAAGGATATAGAAACTAGAGCAGCTTTGGGGAAGAGTGAGCAAGCTGGGTACTTTTCAAAGGTGAAATTTAGCAACATTGGCTTGAGTGAAGCTTCTTTCCATGGTGTTTGTTTTGCATTCAGAAAGACTGCGTTCTGAAGTAGGAGATAAAACACTATGAGGTTATACACCAGGTTGATGTCTTTTTACTTATGGGTGTCAAAAGAAAATGTGTTTGTCATAAAGTGCTTCATCATTACCGTTTAAAAGAAATTGAAATCCTGCCAGGCCCATAGTCACTCAGAAATTGGGGATAGCTACTGTAGAAGATGGATGAATAGGCTAGCACTGGGGATAGCATTCTCTTTAGCTATGTTAACTCCATTTTCTCTTTAAATGAGGATACTTGTCCTGGCAGAAGGAATGGTATCAGGGGTGGGTTCTACTTACCTTTATTACCGGCTCGCAACTGGATTGCGAATGCACAGATCACCTATGACGACATTGGGGGCGGTGCGCGGAGCCTCCCGCTGGTTTTACTACCGGTTCTTGTGAACTGGTCCGAACCGTGGGCAACTCACCACTGAATGGTATCCCTGCAGGGACTGGATGCGGGTAACATCAGAGCCAAGTGTTAATTGCTGCAGCTGAGAATGGACAAATTCCTCAAACCTAACAGCTAACCACCCTCACTACAAATGGAAGACTTCCTGGTTTCTTGGTGTAGATGTCTGCAATAGCCAATATTTTTTTTTCTTAATTTCCATGATCTGAACTGCCTCTATAAGCTTGCTTGCCCTTGTGCTCAGGGTCTTACCCAAGAAATGTTGCCGACATGTTTTATGTATGCTTGATCAAGCTCTGCACTTTTAACCAACAATTCATTGTTTAGTCCCTATATTGCAGTGAGAGCTAATCTTTTTGTCATTGCATGCCAGAAGGGGGCGGGAGGGTCACACACATGCATGCCCACACCCATAATTCTATGTGTCCGTGGGACCAGAAGTTGGCAAACGAGCCATTTTTCCCCTTCCCAGACTCCTAGAGAGGCACTGGAGGCTGGGGACAGCAACGAACAGGCCTTCCCTTCACCTCAAGGCACTCTGGAGGTGGGAAATAGCCTGTTTCCCTACTTCTAGTGGGCCCAGAAGACCCAAAAATCAGTTGGCGCATGCACACGGAGCTGAGCTCACGTGCCCACTGATATGCCTATGTGTGCCACCTGTGGTACGCGTGCCATAGGTTCGCCATCACGGCTATATTGTAATATAGGTAGTCCTCATTTTGTGATCACAACTTAGATCGGCAACTCAGCCACTAAGTGATGTAGTTGCTAAGTGGAAAATGATGTGTTTTGACTGTGCTAATAATTTTAGCTTAGCTTTTCTTTTTCCTCATTTGTCCTTCCTTGAGAATGCTAAGATAATTATCAAGAAGGGCATTAATGTTTGTATTTATGTTTATCAGAGAAAGGGATTACAAGAGAATAATAAGGGAATACATATAGAAAGGAATGTGTTGGTGCCAGCTGTCTGCATAGCATGCTTATGGTTCTGAACCTCAAACTACTTAGGTGGCAAACAAAAACCAAAGGTGTGATGGTAATTAAAGTCTTGTTGGTTATAGGCAGCAGCTGCCAGTTGGTTGATAAAGTCACAGAATTGAGCTTGTCAACTTGCAGTTAGTATCTTTTGGAGAAATGTTGCACTGCAGAGAAAAACAGCTCTGAAAGAGATGGCTTGTTTAAGCATTCTTCAAAGGGCGGTGGGAGACAATGAAACAAATCAGACCAGGACAATCACCTAACTAACTTATTGCAATGATAAACAATGTGTGTGTGAGAGAGAGGGAGAGGGAGAGAGAAAGAGAGAGAGAGGAAGAGAAAGAGACAGAGACAGAGAGAGTGGGGAAGAAAGAAAGAGAGGGAGAGGGAGGAAGGCAGGGAGAGAAAGAAAGAAAGAAAGAGAAGAGGGAGGGAGAGAAAGAAAGACAGAAAGAGAAGAGAGGGAGGGAGGGAGACTGGAAAGATCATAAATGCCATAGTCACACATTTTCAGGCAATGGTTGATTAAAAAAATTGGCTCTGTTAGAAAAAAAATTCCTGAGTTCCTCCAGCATTCTTCTGTCTTCAAAAAAGATCTAAAGCACAATAACATGGCATTCTCAAGATAAAAAGGTAGAGAAATTCCTTTCTCTGGCGACCAGCTCAAAATGACTTTTTCCTTTGTCTGTTAACACTAATAGCCGCCAAGATGTAACAAAGTTAAACATGTTTTGCAAGTCAGTTATATGACAGATATATTTGAATTTCAGCAGTTGTTTTTAACTACATTTATACTAATAATATTATTATTTTCAAGACTTGGCTACTCGAGTGTTATGAATAATGTACTACATGGCAACATTTCAGAATTAAGAAGGCATCATTATTCTATCTTTTGAGGTTCATGGTAACCCATTCTACTTCCACTGCCTTAAAAATTAAACACCTGGAGCACATTATTACACACACATTTTCATTGCAGCTTCTTACATAGAAATGACATTTTTTAAAAAATGCTTGAGAATCTTTCATTTCTTAAGAGGCCCCAAATGACTCATTTGCCCAAGACCTTCAAAATCCTCAGTCACCCGTTTTCAACGTTTTAAAGATGTTTAATGTTGGGCATATCCTTAGAGATTTGCACCACAATCCTGCCTATGGTGAACTATGAACTCTGAGGCTGGAAACTTTGAGACCAAAGCACTGCTAGTATGAATTTAGCAGCTTGGAAACAAGGCAGGATTTTTTTCATTGTTAATGATGCTGTTTTTTTTCTCAGTCTCCCAGGTTAAAAAAAAAAAACCCTCCTTGTAGAGCATAGGTGTCAAACTCGTGTCGTTCACGGCGGTGTCACGTGATGTATCACGACTTTTTCCCTTTTGCTAAACCAGGCATGGGCATGGCCAGCATGTGACGCATCCAGCCCGTGGGCCACAAGTTTAACAGCCCTTTGTAGAGAATATAACCATGGACTGATTAGCTTCTTCCATTATCATCATTTCTTGTCCATTTTGAGAGCACACTGTTGTAGTTACTGGGTTGCCTCCACAAAGATCATTAGATTATAGGCTGAGGAACTTCCTTCTCCTCTGTTTGTGATGAAATGTCATGGTAGATATATAACACACAATTTCCCTGAGTGAACAATCACATTGAGAATGCTGTGAATTACATCTCCACTTTAACAAATGTAGAATGATCCACGGCATGTTTACTCCGGAGTCCCACTGTGTTTGATGAGAGATACTTTCCACTAATATCTTTACAATCACAGCCAAACAGTGAGATCTGATTCATGACTAGTTAAATTAAATTAAGTTCATCAGGTCCGTCTTCAAAGAAAAGGGAATGTATCTGACAACTCCACCTCCACTCAGGTCCTTCTTGTGTGGAGAAGGATCTCTATCTTTGGATATGTTCCACCTGATTTCTCTAACAGAAAACTAGAAAATAAGTTGGTGCGGTCTTTAAAGGGACTCTATCATGGTATAAGAAAGTACATGACTCATGGAATCCTATTTTTCCTGGCTTAAAAATGGCATTAACTACAAGGTGGAACATTGAATAAGAAAAAAAAATGTGTCCATTAGTTGATTTATTTTTAACAAAACTAGCAGGATAATGTTGAACTTTGACAGATGGATAACAGAATCAGGACTAGAGCTTGCAAACTCTTCAAAAAGGGCTTCTTTGAGTTCAATGAAGCTTGAATTGAATTGTCCCACTGAAGTAGCTTCATGAACCGAAGTGGGGACTTGCTTTAAAGAAACAAAGTAAGTCAGGTGTTTTTGGAGGAAATCGTAGCCTTTCAAAATGTTTTAAAGATTCAGAAAAAGAATCTTCTGCTGTTTCCAAAGTTGTTTCAGAGTAAGCAATGATATACATATAAAGGGTAATGTTGCTTATATACTACTTATTATGGAATGGGAAAGTGTTTGACTGAGGCACACACCCTCTAGGGCTGTGATGGTGAACCTATGGCATGTGTGCCACAGGTGGCACATGTAGGCCTCTCTGCCGGCATTAAGCCGTTGCCCCAGCTGAGCTCTATGGGAGCGCTTCCCTCTGGCTACCTGATTTTCTGGTCTCTGCATTGCTGTGGTTTAATCAAAATGCAGTTAAAACACTATACAAGCCATTGAGAATATAACCATATACACCCAACAGGAAGTGCCTCACAGGAGCAGATAGAGGTAAATCCTAGAGAGGCAGGAAATGCATCACTGAACAATGGAGATGAATGCTAGAGAGGAATAAAGCTGCATACAAGGCTGACATAACACCTGTAATAGTGTAGGTATGCAGGGGGGAGGGCGGGGGGGCGGTATGCCCCCCCCGTGCCCCACCTTTGGCCCAGGAGGCTTCAGGGAGGCCTGCTAGGCCCAAAATGAGGGGTGGGGGGTCACACGCACATGCGTGGTGCTGGTGGTGGTGGTGTTGTGCACTCATTGTATTATGGGTGTGGGCATGTGTGCACACCGGCTCTCATGCATGCGCACACACGTTCGGCATGCAAGGACCAAAAGGTTAGCCATCACGGCTTTAGGGGTTGCTGCTATTTGGATCTGGAGTAGGAAAAGTGCCCATATATCGCTGTCCTGTTGATCCCTCTTTTGGGATTTTGGAGTAGCCTCCAAAAGGCACAGCATATAAGTCTGCACTTATAGAAAAAGACATCTAACTAAATCTAGTCAATGAACACAATTCAGTAGAACTTTTCATAACTTGTGTATCCCTTGCTAATGATCTTTGCTTTAACCACATCATGCCAATGATGCAGGCATTGCCTTTTAATCTTCATGGATCTCCCTTCTCTCTTTTTCGCCATGTCCATTCCATCCAATCATAACCTCCTTTGTCTTTCCCTCTTCCTGTCAATCAATTCATTCTTCTCTCATGCATTTGGTCTGCAATTTGATCCTTGTTTGTTCTGTCTCTCCAACCAGATCACTTCAACATACATCTTTCAAGCTGGTGACTCATTTTTTATTTTATGTATTCAGTCTACATTCCTTCAGCACCTATTCATTCTTGATTCTATTTCTTGTTTTACTAGAAATAAATAATCCATACTTATTGCATCACCTTTTATGTTTCTTCTGATATTTCCAACTTTCCTATAACTAAGTGTGCAGACACAAACATATATACCGGTATACACATACACACACACACACATACACATACATATACATATACACACACACATTGTTGTGACTCCGGCCCCGGAGGTTGATTTATCTTTGCAGGCTGAGTCGGAAGATGAGATGGAGGAAGCTGGCACGAGCAATGGGGCCGTCTTCACTGGTGAGTCAGCAAGAACTGACAGTTGCTGACGTGCCTTTGGACCCCAGCCAAATTGAAGAGGAAACAGAGGTCGGTAACGAGGAGAGGGCTCCCCTATTGGATGCAAGAGAGAGATGTAGGAGATGTCGTAGAGAACAGCTATTGCCATATCCCAAGAGGTGTGGTCAGGAGACGTAGGACCACACCCTACAAAGTATAAAAGGGGTGTGGCTGGGCCGGAAAGACGTGGTGAACAATTTGTTGGCATTTTGGAGTTTAGAATGGCTAGTTTTGAGTTTTGAAAAGGAGTCTGCATTAGCCTGCTGTCTGTCCAAGACCTCTGGAACATTGCCCGGTAATTACAACACTGATATACCTTTGGAACATTGCCGGTAACTACTGAACTGTTTATTAAAGGGCCAGCTTCAATCTCTCTAACCTGCATTTGTTACTGCCGGGCTATTTGAGCTTCTGCAAGGTCACTCGTGGGAGGGGACAGAACACACATATGTATGAAAGCATGCATGCTTACTTTTTCTGGCAACCATCCATTCCTTGCAAAAGACCATAATTGTTGTGGTCTGCGAGCAGCCTGCAGAGCTGGCAGTGGAGTCGGACACTGAGGAGGCTATGTAAGAACATGGGCCAGTCCTGGAGGCTGGGGAAGGCCTGGATGAGGGCTCTGCATTAAAGGCAGAGATGGGGCCAGGGCCATCTGGAAGTGATGTGTGGACTCCGGAGCCTCCAGAGGCTGACAGCAGAGAGGCAGAGGAACAGGAAGAGCCTGTTCTTAATGCAAGCATGAGAAGAGCTGCCAGAAGGCAAGAGCAGCTAAAGCAAAAAGGACGACTCAGGAGTAAGGCCAAGAGATGATTGGCCCCTCCCATAAGGCTTAAAAGACCAGCAATGGCTCTTGGGCTTTTTGTTGGAAAACAATGTTGATAGATTTGTTTCTTTTCTTGCTGCATATATTTCTTGTCAGCGTGTTCTGCTTCTGAACTTTTGCCAAGAAAAGCCTTTGGCAGGTTGCCTAAATTAGACCAAGGTTGGTGATAAGGCTGAAAAATTGTGTTATGAAGAATTTGTTTTGAATTAGTTTGGACTATGTTGAGAATGAGTTAATTCTCAGCTGTTCTAATAAAATCTGTTTGTTTAGAACTGATTGCATCTGATAATACCTACTTGGGCCTGGGTCACAACACATATACCAGTAATGGTGAAGCTTTTCGGCACCAGGTGCCCAAACTTGAACATACAGGCCCGTGTGTGCACAAGCATGTGTGAGCGCCAGAAACCCGAAGACCAGGTGGCGCACATGCCCACAGAGAGGATTCTGTGTGCTACCTCTGGCACGCATGCCATAAATTCACCATCACAGCCATATACAAACAACCTTTCTATCAGCATTTATATATGTTAAAATGTATCTATTTTTCTATATTTAATATGCATTCTACCAAGATAATCAAATACACCATCTTGTCTAATCTTATGTACAGCTTGAAAACATTCAATCAATTTTCTCTAACAAGCGTAACTGCTTAGTTCTTTGATATATTTGGTTTCAGTTTTATACTTTTCATGGTATCATATAATTTATTTTTAACATTTTCTGTAAATCATTCTGATTCTCAATACCATGACATCATACAATACTGTATATACATTTTCAAGAACTAACAGTCTTCTATTCTTACCACATACATTTTTAACATATTTATCCACAGATTATTAACAAACTAAGAAGATAATACGCAAATAAAAAGAAGATAATAACTTGTCTTAATCCTTGCTGAGTGTTGAACTTTTTGCCACACACTCTGTTTATTCTCACACATGCTTTACTTCCATCGTATACTGTATTTATTATTGTTTGTGTATATATGTAATTTATATTAAATGGGTTTTTCTATAGATTAAAAACAGTACGAATGTTAAGTTAAAGATAACAGAAATGGAAAAAAAGTAATAGAAAAGTAAAAAAGAAATATAGAAAAGAAGGGGTGGGGGTGGAGAAGAATAATTAAAAAATGGCTTCTGGTCTTCTTAACAACAGCTATAAATACATAAATATTTTGCCCTCTCTAAAGTTACACCAAAGTTTCCTTCTTTTCATAGTCTTCCCTTTCTAATCATCAATTAGAATCATTATTCTTTTTTTCCAGCAAAAATCCCACAAGATGTTTCAAGTCATGAATAAATATAGGTTGATCTTTCTCTTAGTAAACTAGGTAATTTTGTATCTCTGCTAGATCTGTCATCTTTATCAATCATGCTCTATTGTGGGTATTTCAGAATCTTTCCATTTTTGCACATATAATTGTCTCAAAGCAGCAATCATATATAAAAAACTATATGCCGTGGCTTTTTTGTAGTTGTCTGTTCATTAATACTAACACAAAATGTTCTTTAAAATTCTTTGTAACAGTATGTGTTATTTGAACTGAAAATTTCGTGGGTTTTTTAATAAGTCTACCAAGCATGATAAAATGATCCTTCATTATATATTGTGTGCAGCCATAAAGCTTCATTTTTGCACCAATCATTTAATAATTCAAGCCTATTCACTTTCATATACTTTTTCTAAATCATACTCACTTTTTCACATACTTACACATTTTCCAATTATCTGCTGAATAGAGAGAGAAAAAATGTAGTCCATGTATCCCCTACCTGGCAAAAAGCTATTCTACACTTCCCAGGTGTGCTCATGGTCAGCTTTTGTATCCTTGTGATCAAAATTCTACCAAATATCTTTCAGTTAACAATTTGATCACTCTGAAGCTTCTGCATTCAGTTTTTTTATATTTGCATTTTTATAAAGCATCAATAATGCCATTCCTTCCATCTTCTCTCACATAGACAATTTTCACACATACGATAAACAACTCACATAGCTATTCAATAAGCAAACAATGTACATATTTGAACATTTCTTCAAGTATACCTTCTATACCTTTAGCCTCATTGTTTTTCAATATCTTCATAGTATTATTGACTGCATCATTTTTTCATATACATACCAGTGGTGGGTTGTTCCCGGTTCAGTCCGGTTCTATAGAACCGGTAGTAAAACCGGCGGGAGGCTCCACCTACCCACCACAATGCCATTATGGGTGATCTGCACATGCACCGTCCCGCTGCGAACCAGTAGTAAACGTAAGTAGAACCCACCCCTGCTACATACATTCAAAGATACCATGTTTCCCTGTAAATAAGACCCCGTCTTATATTTTTGTGAAACCTGAAATAAGCGCTTGGCCTTATTGCCATGTGCTCAAAAGCCCGACTGGGCTTATTATCAGGGGATGTCTTATTTTGGGGGAAACAGGGTACAAGTATATGTTATTTAATATTTACTCCAATGGGAATATCTTTCTTAGCCAACTTCCAAACTAATATTTATTTCCGTCCAAACCACTTTGCATTTCCTTTGCCTCTTTTAACTATTTCTCCATTTTTGGCAATTATATATTTTTTCTTTATATATGTGCGTGTCCCTTTGTATTTTGCAGCAGTACCTCTCCCATACACATCTTTTCATAACTTTTTCATTCCAACAAGCATCACTTTTCATTAGTGTAACTCCATACAGTTCTGTAGGACTTTGTAACATTTGTTTTGCTCATTTCTAAGCTTCTTTTCTTTAACAAACTTTCCTTTCATTCTATTGGGTGTTTAATGTATCTTCTTGTATGTCTTCATAAAAAAAATATCTTGATTGAAGGATATCTTCTTCTAGGTAGTATAAACATTTAAATAATAATAATTTTATATATTTTTATTTATTAAACTCATAAACTGTCTATCTCCTCACAAAGGGATTCATAATATTATAAAAATTAATTAAAATAGAAATACGTGATTATCTGTTGATGATTGACAGACCATTGTAGATCCTTTGAGCGGGGATTGTAAAGTTTAATGGGAGAAAGAATAAAGCAATTCTGTTACCACTTGCTAAAGCCATTTCATCCATCTATTTGAAAACACGCTTTCTCTTTCCCTCTCCCTCTCTGTCTCTGTATGTGCGTTCATGTGTCCGTCTCTCTCTCCCTCCCTCTCTCTGTCCCTCACCCTCTCCTCTCTCTCTTTCTCTCTCAAACAATTCAAAGAAGAAAATCAAGCTACCTTTACATGACAGATGTTTTTCTGTATAGAGAGAACCTGCTTTAGCTTAACTGCTTTTAGTCAATGGCTGCACTCATGTCACAGTTACTATTTTTGAATGGTTAGGCTCAGCCCTGCTAGCAAATCTTTCAAAAAACCTTTTTACATAAATAAAAAATAAACATGGAATTAAATAGAGTAAAATCAAAAAAGGTAACAGAAGTAGAAAAGAGTGTAGGTGGAAAAAAGAAACAAAGAAATACATAAAGAACTGACTTTCAATCTTCACAGTAGTTACAAACAAAAATCTTTTCTCGTTCTTTATAGTTACAACATGTTTCTCTTTTCCTATTTTCAACCCTTTTTAATCAGTAAATTCATCACCAATTCTTCTTTCTATTTCAACAAAAAGTCCATAAAAAGTTTCCAGTGTTTTATAAAAGCCCTACTAGGAAGTAGACACTTAATTAATCCAATTCATACCATAGGCCAATGATGGCTAACTTTTTCTGGACCGAGTGCCCAAAGCATGCACCCGAATCCCCAAAATGCAATGTGTGTCCAGTCCCTGCGCATGCACTCCACCCCCCACACATTCACCTGTGACCCCTGCATGCACCCGGCCCCTGTGCATGCTTGCATACTCCTGCACGTGCCCCTCCCCCATGCATCCGCATACCCTTGCATGCGCCTTCCCCCTGCATATGTGCACATGGCCCCCTGCATGCGTCCCCCCCGTGCATGCATGGCAAAGACCCAAAGAACAGCTGGCTGGTGGGAGGCATGTGTGCATATGTAGCAGAGCTGAACTGGGGCGACGGCTTATGTGCCATCAGAGAGGGCGCTGCGTGCCACCTCTGGCACGCATGCCATAGGTTCGCCATCACGGCCATAGTCTCTACAACAATGAGAGGGAGAGGGGGAGAGAGTTAGGGGGAGAGAGAGTTAGGCAGAGGGCGATGGGGAGAGAGAGAACATATTATTAACTGTGCCTCTAAAATACATGGATGAAATGCTTGGGGTTTAAAATGGGGAAAACCGCATTTTCACTTTCTGATCTTCTTTGGATGTACAAATGATGGAAATCAGGTAAAAGAATTTTAAAACTCAGTGAAATCATGTTTGTTGAGCTGGAAGGCTGTGACAAAGTGCAATGACATTTACCAAATCCTTTGATTGTCAGGGACAACGCAGTGGCCTGCTTGATCCGAGGAGCAGTAATCCATTTCTCAGTAGTCACTGTAAAAGACAGAACAGGATATGGTATCAAAATTATTCTGCTTTGTGGGTAGAATGTTAACAAGTGTAAAGCTGAAGTAAATACATATTTTGCTTCTTCTACTCATAGAAACACATAGGCATATAACACAGTGTTACATATACTTCAGGAAGAGTTTCAAAGCAGTGGTAGTATTCCTAAAAAGCAACCATATCTTATGATACCATTGACCTGTGTCAGGCATCATGAATTTGCCTTGATGGACCACTCTGGGCTGTTGCAGCCATGAGACATAGAGGTGAAACTCACAAAATTAGAATATTGTGCAAAAGTTCATTTATTTCAGTAATGCAACTTAAAAGGTGAAACTAACATATGAGATAGACTCATTACATGCAAAGCAAGATAGTTCAAGCCTTGATTTGTCATAATTTTGATGATTATGGCTTACAGCTCATGAAAACCCCAAAATTAGAATATTGTGAAAAGGTTCAATATTCTAGACTCAAAGTGTCCCCCTCTAATCAGCTAATTAAGCCATAACACCTGCAAAGGGTTCCTGAGCCTTTAAATGGTCTCTCAGTCTGGTTCAGTAGGAATCGCAGTCATGGGAAAGACTGCTGACCTGACAGTTGTGCAGAAAACCATCACTGACACCCTCCACAAGGAGGGAAAGCCTCAAAAGGTAATTGCAAAAGAAGTTGGATGTTCCCAAAGTGCTGTATCAAAGAACATATTAATAGAAAGTTATGTGAAAGGGAAAAGTGTGGAAGAAAAAGGTGCACAAGCAGCAGGGATGACCGCAGCCTGGATAGGATTGTCAGGAAAAGGCCATTCAAAAATGCTGGGGATTTTCACAAGGAGTGGACTGAGGCTGGAGTCAATGCATCAAGAGCCACCACACACAGACGGATCCTGGACATGGGCTTCATATGTTGTATTCCTCTTCTCAAGCCGCTCCTGAACAACAAACAACGTCAGAAGCATCTTACCTGGGCTAAAGACAAAAAGAACTGGTCTATTGCTCAGTGGTCCAATGTCCTCTTTTCTGATGAGAGCAACTTTTGCATCTCATTTGGAAACCAAGGACCCAGAGTCTGGAGGAAGAATGGAGAGGCACACACTGCAAGATGCTTGAAGTCCAGTTTGAAGTTTCCACAGTCTGTGTTGATTTGGGGAGCCATGTCATCTGCTGGTGTTGGTTCACTGTGCTTCATTAAGTTCAGGGTCAACACAGCCATCTACCAGGAGACTTTGGAGCACTTCATGCTTCCTTCCACAGATGAGTTTTACGGGGATGCTGATTTCATTTTCCAGCAGGACTTGGCACCTGCCCACACTGCCAAAAGTACCAAAACCTGGTTCAATGACCATGGGATTACTGTGCTTGATTGGCAAGCAAACTCACCTGACCTGAACCCCATAGACAATCTATGGGGCATTGCCAAGAGAAAGATGAGAGACATGAGACCGAGCAATGCAGAAGAGCTGAAGGCCGCTATTGAAGCATCTTGGTCTTCCATAACACCTCAGCAGTGCCACAGGCTGGTAGTGTCCATGCCATGCTGCATTGAGGCAGTAATTGATGCAAAAGGGGCCCAAACCAGGTACTGAGTATATATGCATGCTTATACTTTTCAGAGGTCCGATATTATTCTATGTACAATCCTTGTTTTATTGATTTCATATAATATTCTAATTTTCTGAGATTGTGAATTTGGGGTTTTCATGAGCTGTAAGCCATAATCATCAAAATTATGACAAATGAAGGCTTGAACTATCTTGCTTTGCATGTAATGAGTCTATCTCATATATTAGTTTCACCTTTTAAGTTACATTACTGAAATAAATGAACTTTTGCACAATATTCTAATTTTTCGAGTTTCACTTTGTAGTGCTTTTCATCGGGGTGATTTGGAGACATAGTTTGCCTCAGCAAAGTTCTACTCGCTGCTTCTCAACATCCTTCACCATTTGTAAAAGCGGGAATACCTGTATGTGTGATACCTGCCTGTACAGAGACCTTTTCTGAAGTTTGCAAGTGTTCCCAAAGGTAGTGGAGGAATTTGTATGTAGAAAAACAGGCTGCAGAAGAGATCAATGAAGCAGTCAAAGCAAGCAAAACTTGCTCTAGGGGGCTTTAAGGTCATGTTCTGCTCCAAGCTAAGTCAAAGCTAATATCTCCTTGATGATCTACACCTTACAATGAAATACACTTAAAATAATGTCCAACTTACATCAGTGGCAATGGTGGCACTTCAACAAGCAGGAAACGTGAGCGAGAGAAGGCAACTGTTATTAGCTTTACTGCAGGAAGCAATTCCATAACAATCAGGAAAAAGCCTGATGGATACTATGAATGCTTCTCCAAAATATTTTCATTTCCACCCTCAATTTTCCCCTTCTTGAAATACTTGAAATCCACTCCTTCTCAATGGAAAACTTCTTTCAATGTCCATGAAGTTTCTAGAGTTTTGCCCACCCCAACATCCACAGACTCCATTTTAAGACTACAATACTGTGTTGAGAAAAACATTTTGCTGGATTGTTGACAAAAATAAGTGCCTTGTTTGGTTAAAAAAACAACAACATATAAATGGCGGAATTGTGTGATAGCAGTATGATAGTGGAATGAAAGGCTTCTCTGTCAGTACTTCTATTAGTGATGTCTACAACGTGCGGCTTCAGTGATAGTCAGAACTGTCAACAGCAACCTTGTATTAAAATATTGCCCTCATCTAGACAGAAGAGCCTCAGCCATACCAAATTTGCTGCTTGATGTGATTAACAAGATCTGCTTTAAAAGCCAGGACATTAATTGCACATCTGCCTGGATGTACGAGGTGATCTGACAGGCATGAGTAAATCTGAAATGTTGTGTTTAGACCAAACGAGATAAGGCTTCTCATGCCTTTCTGGCAGAGACAATCCTGCAAGCATCTCCAATAGGCCAAGTTGGCTTTGGCAACAGCTGGTAGATTTGTGATAGTGACATCAATCTACAGTCTACAATGTGCCACAATTTGATTTTCTGTCCACTCATCCTGATCAAAACGATCAAATGCATATCATCTTATTTTACTTTTATATCATCACAAGTAATTTCCTTTCCTAGAATTATAAAGTTCTCCCTACAAAATGAGAATGGACACTGGAACATTTAGGAAACCTGATTTGGTTATTATAAATGCATCACTGCACAGCTAGTTTAAGGTTCAATCCACTCTTATCATCACATATCTACCATTAGATTCACATGGATGCCCTAGGAATATAGTTAATCTACTTACTATTGATAGAAAAACTATGCCACAAAACCATCCCTAACTAGTAGGGATAGAAAGGAAAATTCAATTCCTAACTCAAACCTTAAGTTAACTTTTCTTTCCTTACTACCTCTATAGCAAAAGAATTGAAAAGGATTGTATTTAACTAAAACAAATAAATAAAGCATCAGAGTTCAAAAGGATTCAGTCAGTGGCAGCTTTTAGCTCTATTGCAAACTTGTCTGTGGTTGGAATCTGTCAGAGGCGATTCTAAACTTTTCCTGGAATGAGTTCTGCAAAGTGGCTAAATTAAGATGACCAGTTTGAATGTTACAACGTCTTCACTGTGAATGAGGAATGTGACATTATGCAATATTCACCCTCTATTCCCCAAAAAATATTCAGGCTGACAGAAACTTTATGATCCCTCATTCTCTCTAAATACTTCCCCAGCAGCAGTATTGTTAAAAACCCCCACAAGGATCTATTTAAATGGACAACGTATCAATTCTAAGTGATTTTATTTTATGTTATACTATTTTATTTGTGCTAATACTTTTAAGCCTAGGATCATACGGCAGGCAGGCAGGCAGGCTGGTGGGCAATGTTTTACAAGAACCAAGCTTTCTTTCTTGTGCAAATGCAGTTGCCAAATCTTTAATTCCCGTTCCTGCGGGACAGGAACGGAGTGCAAGGACCTTCACACGGAAGCTGGTAGCTCTTTGAGGGCCGCAAATCCGCTGGTTCCACAAATCCGCTGGTGACCCAACAACAACAGGAGGATGACCTCCGGACCAGAAATGTTGCGCTCCCAGATCAACCCCTCTCTACCTCTGACTCAGAAGGTTTATCAGGACTCGGCCCCTTATTTTTGATCACTTGTTCCCCTTCTGCTCCAAGAATCTTGCCTCTCAAAATGCCACACAATCAGTCCCCACAACTGGCTGGTTCGACCGTGCAGACCTCTCGGGCTCTCCCTCTTTCACCGTCTATCATCATCACCAAATCGCGTAACGGCGGCATTTACTTTGATGACGACAACACCATACAGCTGTCCCCTCCAACAGTTTTACCTATACGTCATTCAAGCCATTACCAAGACCTGGACGATAATCTCAGTCCAAATCTGGCCTCCCACCAGAATTCTCCAAGATCTAAAAATGACCCCAAAACCAAGCAAGAAAAACAAGGCAAGATAACAGATTTTTTTGGTCTAACTGTCCCCCAGTCTTTCCACCAGCCCCCTGTTGCTACTAAATGACAGTCAAAGATTCACCCTCGAACTCCTCCTTGGTCCATCTTGAGTTGGAACATCGCAGGGTGGGCATCCAAAAAAGCTGACCCGGATTTTTTGAACTACCTCAAAAACTTTCAAATCCTCATATTTCAGGAAACGTGGGAGATCAATGACATTTCACTATGTGGTTTTGAAATCATAACCCTGCCAGCCCGTCCCTCTCTGCTTGGTGGTCGTTCGAAGGGTGGCCTTGCAACAGGTATCTCCCTGGACTTGCATGCAAACGTGGTTCCAGTGGACTCTCTTCACCCTTATGCCCAGGCAAATCTGATATCCGTCGGGAAACTCTCGCTCCTGGTGTTTAATGCCTCCCTCCCTCCCGGGGGCTCTCACTGGGACTTGGATGAGCTGTGGGCTGGTCTGGAAGACTTTCTCGCTACCATCATACTTAGATTCCCACACTCCTTCGTTCTTCTGGCGGGGGATCTAAACGCCCGCACTGCAGGGACTTGGGAAACCCTAGTTGCCTCCCGTTGGTGGACAGGCCCGGCCAGGGATGACCACCCCCTGGACACCCTGAAAGGGAGAGTTTCCAAGGATCGGAAAGCTGACAAAGCGGGGACCTGTCTAGCTCTTCTTACCATCAAACTAGACCTCTTCCCCCTTAATGGCAGATGTGCCCCGGATGTTCCCGGGGAATTTACCCACTTGGCCAAAAACGGCAACAGCACAATAGACTATATTTTGGTTTCGAGAGCCTTTTTGCCACACATTTCCTCCTTCAAAGTAGACGACAGGATTTTCAGTGACCATCTTCCACTTATTACGGTTGCACAGCTATATAGACCTCAAAGCCATCCCGCTCATGCTGTCTCCATAGACTCTAATCCCAGAGGCTCCCCAATGTTGCCGAAATGGTCAAAGTCTCTGGCCCTTTTCCACGCACGCTTTTATCATCAAGAAGCAGCCAATACCTTGTCAGCCTTGATCGGAACAAAGGCTACACCTGGTGCACTACTGACCGCCTTCACTGAGTGCCTAAATGGTCTTATAGCCTCCTTTCAGCCCCCCACCCTTATTCCTGGTAGAGTTTCCCGGAGGAAGGGAGCCCCTTGGTTTAACTCAGAATGCAAACAAGCCAGGAACCATATGAGATCTATATATTCTGCCTACAAACGAACAGGTTCATTAATGCCTCTCCCCCCCGCTTACTTCGAAGGCATACAAGCTAGCCCTTTTAAGAGCTAAGCAAGACTGGCACCGGCTTAGGTGGAACGCATTATTAGAGGCCGCAAAATCCAGCAACCCCCGTGATTTCTGGAGCCTGTTAAACAGGAGGGCAAATAGTAGGCTTACTCACTCCATTTCGGCCACTACATGGGAACTCTTTTTATACCGAGTCTTTTATGACACTGATGTGCCAGTCTCTTCAACCACAGGTTCTCTCCCTAACCACCTTCCCAAATGGCCTCCTGTCGAACCATCCACGATTGCTAAGCTAATCGGACAACTCAAACTCCGAAAAGCTCCCGGCCCAGATCTCATCCCAGCCGAAGCCATCCTAGCCCATAAGGACTGGTGGATCCTAGTTCTTACCGAGGTATTCAATGCAATCAACCAAACGGGCCTTATCCCCAAGCTCTGGAAGGATGCTATAATTATCCCAATATACAAGAAAGGCACCCACTCTGACCCCGGCAACTTCCGTAACATCAGTCTTCTTTCAATTTTGGGGAAACTCTATGCCCGCTATCTCCTGTCCAAACTGGAGTGCTGGGCTGAAGAGGCCGACCTGCTCGGCTATGAGCAGGCGGGGTTCCGTCCAGACCACTCGACAATTGACCATGCTTTGATCCTTCATCATCTTGCCATAAAATACTCCACCCCCAGGAAGGGCCGTCTCTGCGTTGCCTTCATAGACCTAAAGGCTGCCTTCGACAGCATCCCTAGAGCTAAGCTGTGGGCCAAACTTTCCGCCTGGGGTATTGACAAAAGATTACTTTGGCTTATATCCCAGCTGCATGAAGGGACAGAAGCAAAAGTGCGCCTTACCCCACAGGGGGATCTCACCAAAGCTATCCCCATTAACAAGGGGGTTAGGCAGGGGTGTATACTCGCACCCTTTCTCTTCAACCTATACATCAGTGACTGGAGAAAGGCATTTTTGGATCACATGGTCTATATCCATGCTCCTAGATTAGCAGATTACAGATGTCCGCTCCTGCTCTACGCTGACGATGCTGCAATACTTTCATTTTCCCGGGTGGGCCTATGTAGAGCCCTAAAAATCCTTTCTGCTTACTGCTCTGCTAACCAACTCCATATAAACCATTCCAAGTCTAAAATCATGGTATTTGCAAGAAGCAGGAAAATTTATCACTGGAACCTGGATGGCAGCCCAGTGGAACAGGCCCACAGATTTCAATACCTAGGTATCCTCTTTCAATCTAATACCAAGTGGCCTGCGCAGGTTGAATCTCTCTGTAATAAGGCTAAGATTTCCACCCACGCCCTCCTGCATTTTTTTCATACTGAGGGAGCCCATCATATCCCCTCAGCAATAAAAGTCTATAGGGCAAAGGTGATAGCGGCTGTCACCTACGGCGCCCCCCTATGGGTCCAATCCAACATCTCCTCTCTTGAGTCCATCCACAACCAGTTCCTACGCCGTTTGATGGGAGTCCCTCCCTGTGTAAGTAACGCCGCAATCCAGCTGGAATTGGGCATATCTTCACTTGCTACAATCATATGGAAACGTGCAATTGGATATTGGTTGTCCCTATGGACCAGACTCCCAGGATATTACCTAGGCCAATGCCTATGGCGGGACCCTTTTCATAGGCCCTGGGCCCATAATATCCATACAAAGCTTTTGAAGATCGGGATTTCCCCCATTGAAGCTTTTACTTTAGGCCCTGAAGCTGCCAAATCATTGATCTTTCAACGGCTGGATGACATTGACAGACAACTAAATCTGGCAAACGGATCGGGAACATGCTCATCGTTTTCCCTTGGAATTGTTCCCTTGCCTCACCCTCCACCTTACCTCTCTGCGTTACATTCTATCAAACATAGGCTCGCATTTATGAAGGCAAGATTTAATGTGATCCCCTCGAATGTCCTCGACAGTAGGCTTTCGGGGGGAGTAAAATCCTCCTATTGTGCATGTGATGGCCGATCCCTAGAATCTCTGTTTCACATTACATTCGTATGTCCCCACTACTGAGACATAAGATCAAGATTCATTTCCCCTATTTCCCAGAGATTCCCTGGATCACCTGATTTGTTCAGCCTTTATTTCCTACTCCAGGATGCAGACCCTAATATAATTTCAAAGGTGGCAAAAATTTTTGCTGCAGTCACGGCGGAAAAAAAACGGGGGAAGAGACCGGTAATTCCTATGGCAGAGGATCACTAGTATTGATAGTATAGATTGTATTTGAGGTAGTACATGGTGTATTGTCGCATGATCTTTTTACAATTGTAAAATCTACCCCTCCTTTTTATTTAATTTTGTCTCTGACCGCAATAAAAGCTATCTATCTATCTAATTCACAATGTGTTTTGTGGATACTGCCTTAACACTGAACGTCTTGTAGTTCCAAGGTAAATGGTAGATTGATTTGATTTCCCCCAAGGATGCTACATGTTGGAGTTAAGACAACATATGTATACTGTTAAGGATATTCTTGGCTCATAACTGGTGTTGTGGGTTATTGAGCAGAGTATCCTTTGAGTAATCACATGAAAAGCGACTGGGAGTGGTTGTGAACAATCACAGTTAACATACAAATACACTGAGTTATTGTAGTCTTTTTCTTTTAGAAAAAGTAAAGCAAAGTCCAAAAACAATCCAAGTCATACACAGATAAGACGAGAGTTAAAAGATCAATCCAGGGATATTTCAAGTACAAAATCTTCTTACCAGTTGTAGTCATACACAATAAAACAGTTCTTCTTGAGTTTCAAAACAGGAACAAGTTCAATATCAAAACATTCAGTAAATAGTAGAAAACAACATGTAGCTATGTAGTATGTAACAGTGATCAAGCAGAGAGATCAGTTAGAGAGTTACAGCAAATTAGCAGGTGAAATAGCGTAGTATCCACACAAGCCATGATCCTGACTTCCCTTAAGTACATTGGCTACAGAGCTTAGCCAATCAGGATACAAGATGATGCAATACAGTCTTAAAGCAATATAATACCTTTCTGACTGCAAACATACATTGTTGGTTTATATATTGCCTGACCAACTAGTTAGACAAATAACCATTTCCTAACATACACACAGGATTCAAGAATTTCACCCATACTGTTGTGACCAAGGCTTATTGAGTAATTATAATACACAATTATTTTCAAAAAACCTATTTTATTGTAATAGCTGAGAATTACATTCATTCCCAGCTGAGTCCCAATTAGTTGCAAAACAAGTCCTTTGGAATAAGTCCTTCTGGATAATCACCAACCTTTATCTTCTTTGACACCCTGCCAAAGGCCTTATTTGGCAAAACCGCACAAAGTTCAGAAACAACCAAGAGATGCAGACTGGAAACAGAGTTAGCAACTTTGCTTTCCTGCAAAAGGCCCAAGTGCCTTTGTTTCTCTTTTAAGCCTTATGAGAGGGGCCAATCATCTCCTGGCCTTACTCCTGAGACGTCCCTTTTGCTTTAGCTGCTCTTGCCTTCTGGCAACACTGTGCATGCATGCATTAGGAACAGGCGCCTCCTGTTCCTTTGTCTCTCTGCTGTCCAACTCTGAGGGCTTCAGAGTCCACGCATTACTCCCAGATGGCCCTGGCCCCATCCTTGCCTCCAACGCAAAGCCTTCGTCCGGGTCTTCCCCAGACTCCAGGACTGGCCCATGTTCCTCCCCAGCCTCCTTACTGTCTGACTCTGCTGCCAGCTCCACAGGCTGCTGGCAGACCACAACACATACACACATCAGATTTCTACATCCCCCAAGAAGTATCTGAAAGTTTAGCCAAGGGAAGGAACTAGCTGCAAAACTATTTCATTATTTTGTTTTAACTGCCAATTGCTGGCTTGAATGAAACACAAAATTATAGTAACTGTTTACATTTAAAGTAACTGTTTCTGGATTATTAAATGTAAACTAGATAATGTTTGTGAAAGTGGAGCAAACCAGAAGGAGAATTCACCCAATCTCAAAAACTTGAATCTGCCAGTTTTACTTTCAATCATTTCCTCACTTTTCTTGTCTTACCAGCTTGACTTTATTCCATTGTCAAAGTCAGATAGCAATTTTTTTTTAAAATGCACCATTTCTATTTTTCAACCCAAGTTACAAATTAAATAGTTTCTTGATACATGCTTTCTATTACAGCTGTATTTTTCAAGCAATATGTAATTTTTACATTTTTTTCCCATAAAATTGAATAAGTCTTTGAAAAGTATTACTATTGAATAATAATTTCAGTTCAATTCATACATATTTTGGGAAGGGGGAGTTAAGCTGGCATTGATATCATAATGGAGCAATTGTTTCCTCCCTCCCTACTTGAAATCAGTAAGAACTTAATTTTGCTCAATGTTAGCTGAATATTTTTAGCTACTATAGTTTCTATTTCATGGTTAATTTGCCTTTAAAATTATTACTGGGAATATTGCCAACATATACCTCCCCCCCCACACACACATATTTATTAGTAGTTCAATGCAAAGGTGTTAGAAATTCTGTTTATGTAAAGCATCACACAGAACAAAGTGTACAATCACCATGTGCTTTACTACTTAACTATATATCTGTAACAGGAAATTGGAAACTCTAGAGCATAGAGAGCATACCACAGATTCAAACTTGTAAATACTGCCATCTACTGGCTAAATACTATTATAGTTGTTGCATATAAATACATTCCAACAATGAATTCCAACAAAAGGTGTCTCTCAGTTTCTGGAAAAAAATCCCCTTTAATTTTTATGACTAGAAGAATTTCTGATCTGGTGAAAGAATCTGCTAAAAGGAGAAAGTTTTAGATATAGGTTTATATAAACCTATAAAAACTGCAGGTGTCTGAAGATACAAGGAAGAAAAAGTTGCTTCTGTTACCCACTATTGTACTTGCAAAGCACTTTCTTATGAGATTAGAATCCTTCCACATTTTTAATGTATTTATTTTTAAATATAGCCAAACAAAATATAAATTGGAATTAATATCATGGTTTGTAATTTCATCTTGCTGCATCTTGGTCAAGAAAGAAACAAAGAAGGAAACATTAACAAGATAATATCAAAGATAATTGCATTCTGCTATTTTGAATGTGAACAATCTTCCTTCCTCCCTCCCTCTCTCCCTCCCTTCCCTTCCCTCCCCTCCCCTCCCCTCCCCTCCTTTTCTTTTCTTTTCTTTTTTCTTTTCTTTTCTTTTCTTTTCTTTTCTTTCTGATGCTCTTTCCTGTGATGATGGCTTTTTCCTACTATACTTAGCCTTACAGCAAACCCTTCCCCTCTGGTTTTACGGTTGAAGTTGGACAAGCAACATGTCATTAGAGTCAGAGCCTCCTTGTAAGAGAAAACTAAGGATTCTACATCTTACATTTGCATCTGGGCAGTTAAAATACCAGCTGCTCACTGCTGGAGGCAAGATTGAGTTTCTTTCTTTTTCCATCCCAGTGCCTACCACTTCCTCAGAAGGCCTGAGGAACAATGGGCATTAATACAAATGTGAAGTCAAGGAAAAGATTAACTGTGAAAATCTCCATGGTGGTGCCAGCAACATCAACAACCCCCTGTGATTTAAGACACCTTTCTGACACTTTGGGTTAAGATTAAAATCCACAGACATACTTTAGGAAAGTAAATAGCTAGACCTTGGCTGATCTCTCCGGAATGGAAAGAGAAATCAGAGAAACAGGAGTGGGTTCTACTGAATAATAGCATTTCTATTCTTTACTATGGGACCTTAGCAACCCAGTCGTTTTTTCATGACGAACAGCCATGGCTTGCAAAGGCAATCTCAGAATACATTTACAGTTTTTTTGAGATAAAGAATATCGGACTGTGTAGTATTTATTTATTTATTTATTTAGCCTTTATTGTCATTGTACATCATGTATACAACAAAATTAGTTAGCCTCTATTGATGCAATCCATAACAACAACAAAATATAAGACAACATGAATAGTATAAGGCCGTGATGGCGAACCTATGGCATGTGTGTGCCACAGATGGACGAGTAACCATATTGGTGGGCACGCAAGCGCAGTTCTGGCACGTATGCATGCACCTGCCAGCTGATTTAAAGTCCTTCTGGGCCCACCAGAAATAGGGAAACAGGCTATTTCCTGCCTCCAGAGGACCTCGGGTGGTGGTTGGGAAGGCCCATTTTTTGCTGTCCCCAGGCTGCAGAGCCTTTCTAGGAGTCTGGGGAGGGTGAAAACAGCCTTCCCCACCTCCCTGGAGGTCCTCCAGAGACCAAAAACAGCCCGTTTGCCAACTTCCGGTTTGGCAAATGGACCGTTTCTGGCCTCTGGAGGGCCTCCGGAGAGGTGGAGAAGGCCATTTTCACCTTCCCCAGACTCCTAGAAAGGCCCTGGAGCCTGGTGTGAAAGAAAAACGGGCCTACCGGGCCATTGAATGCCAGGAGCGAGGAGGAGTAGTGGGGTCGCGGGTGCATGCACAGGGGCGGGACCATAGAATTGTGGATGTGGGCAGGTGTGCATGTGACCCCCCCCTCCCCCGGTCATGCGATGGCAAAAAGGTTAGCCATCACTGGTATAGGGAATAATCCTTATACAAGTAATTGGGGGGGGGGGAACCTACCAAAGAGATCTGCAAAAGCTTAAGGGTGTTTACATAAACCACCTTAAGGGTACATTTTTCCAATTCAATTGTTTACCCCAAAAAATCAAGTCAATTCCACACAGATTCTTTTTTCAAACTGTGTCCTCTGGTCCTATGAGGACCTATGGCACCTATGGGCGTCAAACATGTACTATATAACAGATTAAGTATTTGACATTTTACCTAGTACTCTTTAGTCAAAGGAACAGTTTATCATTTTTATAATCATTTAGAGAAGGATGGTACATTGAAAACCAATAAGAAGTAAGTCAAAATCCAGGAGGGAGGAGGCAAAAATACAAGATATATTCCTGAACTTTGGGGTCCATACCCAGAATTCAGATTACTGGATAAGTTATTGCATAATGAAAGACAGGACCGTTACAGGTAGTCCTTGACTTATAAACATAATTGAACCCAGAATTATAATTGTTAAACAGTCACCATGTGACTGTGCTCAATCCTGCAACCTTTACGGGATATTCATTAAGTGAATCACTGTGATTTAAACATAGTCCTATATACTAAGGCCCTCCTTTAGGGAGGACAGTCCTTCTTTTGTAAATTCTGTCCTCTTTCGAAAAGTATCCTCCTATTTGTCCTCCTTTTCGATATTTGAAGACTGGTATGTAAATCTCCGTATTTGATCGATGCAGAGCCAATCCGTTACGTGTGATGTGACGTATTTGTATTTGACATGAAGATTTATCAAGACTTGGTACAGTGCAGTGAGATGCAATTATGAGACGCATGCGCTCCGCACAGGATGATTGTTTTGAGAGAGTATGCCGTGCACAAGAGTGCGCCGTGCACTAGTGGCTTTGTTTATTTCTTACCGAAACACGACACGGCACACATGCACGCATTAGACATATTGTTGCAATGAATAAAACATTTCTTTTTATTTACGATATTTTTTCTTCAATTTATTTGTGTCCTTCTTCTCATTGTAAAAAAGTTGGTCACCTTATATATACCGCCCAGGTTCCTTCTTTGAGGGAGATGAATAGAAACATGAAATATAAATAAGTAATCAATTAAATGTTGCAGTTGTTAAGTAAACCCATTGTGCACACTGGAAGTAAACACTGGCTTCTACCCAAAAAATAATCACGGTCATGTGACCAGAGTGTACCATAAATGGCTGTAAAAATGAACTGGTTGCCATGTGTCCAAAAAGTAATCATGATCACAGGCAAGAGATGGCGGCCATCAGAATTTTTAATCTTAAATTAAAGGGACTATGTGTATACATACCCCTTTGTCATACATTGATTCATTCATTCATTCATTCATTCATTCATTCATTCATTCAGCCGATTTTCTACATTCTTAGACCAGTACAAACAATGTGTTCATGAGTGCTCTTTTGAGTACTTATTAAAATATCTTAATAATAAATAAAATTTAAGATAAAGTTAAATTTATTCATAAAACAATTTGACTAGACTCCATGAGTGAGCTCCAAAAGGAGCAATCTATTCTAGGTTATGAAGTAGTTTCTAAAATTATATAAAAGGTGATACCTAAAATTTCAAAAGTGTGATAGTGCCTAAAATTTAACTAAAATGTGATAATAATATATGTTGAAAATGTGATAAAAATTTGAATACAAAGAAAATGCCCAAGCTTGCATGGAATACATCTATTTGGCAGGAACTTTGCTCATCAGAGTCCAGTAGTCTTCCGTGATGCTGAGCAAAACCTAGCCACATGTGCTGCAATAAAAGGCAGTTCATCTGTGAACATTGTCTGGGCATAGGCTGAGTCTGAGTGACAGGGATATCTGCCAGTCAGAGGAAGGATCAATCTGGTCCAAGTGTCTCTGTAAAAGGAGCAGTGACAAAGGACATGTTCTGTGGTTTCCACCTCTGAAGAATCACAGGAGCAAAGCCTTCTGGGAAATAGTATATTTTTATATTTGTCATCCAATATTGGAGAAGGGAGAGCATGGCATCGGACAAGACAGAAAGCTTATTTGGCTTGTCTGTGTTTCTAGCTGTGTGGAGTAGCTGGCAACAATGACAATACATCTGTTGTGTGCTGATAACAAGAAAGCCGGGACCTTCCTTAGATTTGCCTAAACACTTCTGTATCCTTTATCCTTTGCTTTAGGATTTATTTTGCCTGATCATGTTCCATCTTAAGAATCAAAGAGGGAAAGAAGCTCAGATTAAGAAATTTAGATTCAACACCCTTAATCCAGGTAGATTGAAAATTGTCCCATAGAATGAACGGCACTAGGCCTTGGGGATAAAAGTTAAGCTTTAATCAAAGATTTATGGAAACAAGACAGATTCTTGTCTCAACTTTTATCACACCTGTCTACAGATGCAGATGTGCATTTGAGCATAACAACGTATCTGAAGAGCTGCTCTGAGGGATTTGAATTGTACCTTCTCCAAGCCAATAAAACAAGAAGCTGAAGGACCAACCAAAGTCTCATTGAGGAGCTGGGCTGGATTTTTAGCTTGAAAATGCTTAACCATCTTAATCTTTAGTCCCTTCAAATAACGTCCTTTCCATTTCTTTCCATTTTTTCTTTGTCCCTTCTCACAAAATTTTTCAAAGCCTTTTTTTTAAAAACCCAATATAAGAAAATTCTCCAGATCATTTTTGTTTGTTATTTGTATGTATGTTTTAATTATAATTAATTACATTTTATTATCAGCCAGTTTCTTTTGTATGTCCAGTGTAGCATCTTTTTCTATATCAGTCTCATAGCTTTTCATTCTTAAATCCAATTTTAGATCAGTCTCAATCTTGTCTGCTAAAAGTCTATGGAGATTCTCAGTCATCCAAACCATGGTTGTCCCAAAGGTGCTTTCTTTCAAAAGGTGACTGGACTTTCTTGTTTTGCTAGAAGACAAAAAGATTTTGTCTGCTAAAACGTATTCTTCTTCCTTAACATCTTTTGAATACAGTCTGTCTGTAGACTGTAATCTTAAAATTAACCTATTGATTCATTATTCAGAAATATCCTATATCCAGTGTTAAAATATTTTGCTCCATTCTGTGTTTGACAGTCAAATTTCAGTATTCTTCTCCTTTAAATGTAATCCTTAGTTCTTTTAGTTCTCTCTAGTGTCCAACCTTCAACATCCTGTCATTTGAAGAAAAAAAAAAAGAATTGAAACAAAAGCATTTTCCAATGGAAAGGATTCTTGTTCAGAGGGGGATTACGAAGAGCCATAGTATCATTCCAATCCATTTCTACAGAAGGTAGATTCAAAAGTCAATGAGGTAACCATTCTTCTCACACAGCCCCACTTGATGCTTCACAGCCATTTTGTCATACCAAAAGGACCCAAGGTGTCTTGTCAGATATCAACAAAGCAGATGAAACAAGCTGCTCACTGACATAAAGGTAAAGGTAAAGGTTCCCCTCGCACATATGTGCTAGTTGTTCCCAACTCTAGGGGGCGGTGCTCACCTCCGTTTCAAAGTCAAAGAGCCAGCGCTGTCCGAAGATGTCCCTGTGGTCATGTGGCCGGCATGACTAAACATCAAAGGCGCACAAAATGCTGTTACCCTCCCACCAAAGGTGGACCCTATTTTTCTACTGTTTTTTATGTGCTTTTGAACTGTTAGGTTGGCAGAAGCTGGGACAAGTAATGGGTAGGCTTGGCAGGGAAAAGATATTGCAAAATCTCCATTCCCACCCCACTCCAGGGGAAGGATACTGCAAAATCCCCATTCCCTCCCTAGTCCTGGGGGAAGGATATTGCAAAATCTCCATTCCCACCCCACTCTGGGACCAGACAGAGATGGTATTTGCTGGTTCTCTGAACTACTCAAAATTTCTGCTACCAGCTCTCCAAACTGCTCAAAATTTCCATTACCAGTTTTCCAGAACCTGTTGGATTTCACCTCTGGCACTAGGGTTTTGAACTGCCAACCTTTAGATCGACAAGCTCAGCGTCTTAGCCACTGAGCCACCACATCCCTGCTCATTGACATACAAGAAAGCAAATCTAGCACTTGGCTAAAGATCCACCTTGACCCTTTCCAAACCTCTTTTCAGGTAACAGGGACCATTTTTCCCATGGGATGCAGCACAGCCTAGTGATTTGCATATGAAACAAGGAAGAGTTTTAAGAATCTTCTCCTAAGACGCTGCCCTGAGGTTTTCCCTGCATTTCTTCTGGTAAGACCCAAGTTGTCTTCCCAGATCTCTCTACAGAAGGTGGAGCACACTGCTCATTTGCATATCCCCCAAAGGACCCTGAGCAGTCTTCTCCCAAAGCTCCATTTGGCAATTCCTGAGCTGAGCAGCCTAGCTTTCATTTCAATTTAGCCTTCTTTGAGATTCAAGTTTTATTTTAATTATTCAGTTCTATTTCCAATTTCTTTGCCCTCAGAAATCTTCCTCCCTCCCCCTTGGGTCTCCTCAAGGCCTTTTTTTCTGGAAAAGGCCTAAAACAGCTTTGAGGGCTCAATGAAGAAAGAGTTAAGTCTTGTTGTTCCTGAAGCAACAGACCTGGTGAAATATAATGTAAGGTTAACTCTGACACCCTGCTTTTCAGGGGTATAAAAAGGTCATGGCAGCCATAGTAATCAAAAACTGTGTTTCAACATATAAAAACAACAAACCCAGACTAAGAAATCTCCTAATGAACTTAAGAAGAAGGAAGCCATATTACTCAACCTTTCATATGAACCCTCACTTCCTAACCTTTTATAGATAACCACACACTCCCTTTTTCCTAAACATATGATACCCCACTGAATTATTCTTGTCAATAAGGTTCACCTTTAACTTTCTGTTTTCCCCATTTTTTCCAGACATTATTTCAAGCCACAGTGACCCCCAGCATCGTTGGTGATCCCTTCGGGTACTGCAAGACTTTTGAATAGAAAACAAGAGAAAGTAATGTACTTATTTAGCAAATAATTATTGGATGAGTTTTCTTCCAAAGTTTTCATGCCTTCCTGGTATTCTTTCTGGCAAGATAGGTGCATTTTCCCAGATGTCTCCGCTGTTGATCTGCATATGGAAGAAGGAAGTGGGCCCATGTATTTCTCCCAATGCCCCCTTTGATGAGCCCAGTGAAAATCAACATTCAGTCAATCTGAACTGAAGATTTGAGACTGAGGATAGCAGGTTTCCATTTGACTTTGATGGCAAACCAATTTGTTTCAGTCTGCTTTCAGATTTCTTAAAGCAGCAACAACTAAAATAATTGTCTGTAGGCAATGAAGCGTTAATTACTGAAACACTTGCAGATGCAAAGAGAATAATAATAATAAAAAAAACCAGTTGCAACTGGATAATCAAAATCCATTTTTTGGTGTGGGCATCAAGATTTCATTCATATATCAAGGAAGAGGATTTTGACCCAGTTATGGCCATCTCCTTAACTTTTTTTTGATCCCTCTCCCCTTTAGATTTTGGATGAATGGAATGAATGGGTTAGCCATGCTCCCCTCAGAAGAAACATATCAAATGTTTGGGACGTGAATTTATCTTAACCATTAAACTGATGGTGTATTTTTGCCATCTGCTTCTTTAACTAATAAGCTAATAAATACAATACTCAAGAATCTCTTAGTGGATTAAACAGGCCTGATGTTGCCTTCTTTGAGAAATGTCTCCATTACAGCCAAAATTAGACTACAGAGCTAATTGCAACTTCATTCTCAAATAAATTAAAAGAAACTTTTCAGATTTGCCTAATGTTCCGCATGACCTATCCCATTTTCAAATAATGAAGTAACAAGCAGTGGGTTCTTTGAATATAGAACAACAACAAAAAAAAAAAAAAAAAAAAAATAGAATTTTCTCCCAAACTTCCATCTAGCATTTTGCCAGCCACTCTTTCAGATAAATGTGCCAACAATTAGATTCCAAAATGTTCAGTTTCTATCAGAAATAAACTAAAGCCTTAACTAACATAGGAAACATAGTCAATGTTTCAGAGTACTCTGACATGAGTTATCTTCTTATATTCCCCAAAAACCAACAAGGAAAAGAAATATTTGCAGGTGATTCAGCGTTAACTACCGTATTTTCCGGTGTATAAGACGACTGGGCGTATAAGACGACCCTCCTCAGAGCCATTTAAGGCTCGTCAGAGCCTTATGGGCTGGTCTGCCTGGTTACAGGAGAATGAGACCCGGCGTATAAGACGACCCCCGACTTTTGAGAAGATTTTTGTGTGTTAGAAAGTAGTCTTATATGCAGGAAAATACAGTAGTTATAGTTACTTCAAGGAAGAAAGATGTTGAAGACTGGTTCCCTCGCCAGCAATTTCTGAAGGGTGCAGAACAAACCACCTACTTACATACTGAAGAAAAACTCTGGTTCAGCCCCTTCAGTTCCATTTGAACTGAAGATTTAGATTTGAAGAGAATAAATTTCCACTGTATTTGAGGATTTGATGCCAAACCAACTTTATTCAGGGGTCCTTGGTGCTCTTTGAGCTTGGTTAGCTCTCTACCCAAGTTAGCTCTCTACCCAAGCTCAGAAAGTACCAAGGGCCTCTCATTTCAACCCCGGGCTATAAATATTCTCCTTTGCTGGCAACTTGATTCATTCTGTCTTGAGATTTATTTTAGAAATATTTGTTCATAAACTGTAACAGAGCGATTGCTGGATCTGGTTCAAATGTTGGCAGAACGGGGTGAAAATAAGCCATGCCCCTTTCCCAAAAACAACTCGATTCCAACCTCTTTGAAATTCAGCTGTCAAGAAAGATTAGTCCACAGCTGTCAAAATGTCTTGCAGCTGCAAGTTTTGTGGAATCAAATAGATATTTTAGCTATGCCCTCCACTTCCTGGGCAGAACGAGTGAATATTTGTCTCACTTCAGCAGTGAGCTTTCTGCAAAGCAGCACAAAAGAACCTTATGGGTTGAACCATTGGTGAGTCGCAGCTGTCCCTAGAAAGTTTTTTTTTAAGTTTTTTCAGTTTTATTTCTTATAATATAAAATGTACATTTTCATACACATAATTAATAATATACATGTTTTCCTTAAAGAAAGCATTAAAATAAGGCATTTTAATTACATTTGGAGTGGCTCTTCTACCCTTTCTTCTCTCATTTTGCAACAACCCTTCTACTTCTTCTCCTTCTTTCCCTTCCCTCCCTCCTCTTCTCTCCTACTTTCTCCTTCCTCCTCTCCTACCTCATCCTACTTCCCCTTCCTTTCCCCCACTCCTCTCTTCTTTCCCCCCTTCTCACCTTCTCTCCTATTCCTGTCCCCTAACCTTCCTTCCTCTCCTTTTCCCTTTCTTCCATTCCTCTCCCTCCCTCTCTTCTTCCTACACTTTCCTCCTCTCTCCTTTCTATTTTCTTTGCTGTGGAATATTCTCCTTGTTTGGTATCCGAGCAACTCCTGTATTCTAATCATATATACTTTCTTTCAGCTGTCCCTAGAAAGTTGCGTGGAATTAATAGTGTAAGTAGCCTTCCCCAAATTAAAAACTCCCTTAAAACATAAGCTTTTTATTTTCCTTTTTGACTGGAATGCCAGATTTAAGATGATCCTAACAAGTGAAGATGATTTTCCTTTGTGGTTCCTGATTTTGGCCCTGATTGCTTGTTTTTCTCCATAGAGATGTGCTGGCAGAAGTAGTTGGCAAGCCTGACTCCTTCTGGTAGGATCTCGTCATTAGTGCAAAATTTTCTTCGATCAGGGTTGTTGCTTGCTAGTACTACTCTATATTTGTTAATTAGCAGAGGCCAGTGGTATGATGCCACAGAGAGCAGGCCATAAATAGTAGCTGGCACTGAATGTATAGAATATATAGCCTTCCTAAAGGTAAAGGTTCCCCTCGCACATATGTGCTAACTGTTCCTGACTCCAGGGGGCAGTGCTTGTCAGAGCGGCAATCAGCCCCGTTACCTTGCGTGGGGTAATTGCCCTCATTTTGAGTTGGATCGTGGCTTTTATCCTGTTGCATACTTTGATCAATAAAACCGAAGAAACATCTTCTAATTAAACTCATATTTATTATAAGAAAATAAAAACATCTCACTATCTAAAATAGATTACATGTTGGCAAAGAATTCCCAGCCTGACCTTAGCTGGCTGGAGAACAAAGGAAAGTTTCTAGAAGAAGTACAAAAGAATGCAATGACATGCGTAGTAGGTGCTGTAGGTGCTGATAAGGAATATAACTATGGTAAATCTGATAGTCCAGAAATATTAGCTCTGCTGGTAAATATAAAAACGCAGTGACACCCCTTCTTTTGCCAGTTGAGCAAACATCAGGTATATCATTAGATAAAACACATCTTCTTACGCAGATACTCGTGCTGAGCTGCTGGAAGCGGTTTGTTGAGCATGTCTGCAATCTGATCATGTGTAGATACATACTGCAATTTTACAAAACCTTGTTTCACTAATTGTTTGATATTTCTATAATGGATGTCAATGTGTCTGGACCTAGAACCTGTGAAATGTGATTCAGAAATATAAACCACTGATTCATTGTCTTCCATCACTGTGATTGGTCGGATTGGACGTGTCCAGATATCTGTGACCAAAGCATCAACCACATTAGAAAATTACATGCATCTGAAACACAAGCATATTCAGCTTCAGTAGAAGAACAAGAAACAAAATTCTGTTTACGCACTTGCCAATAAACAGGACATCCATTTAAGAACATCATATAACCAGAAGTACTTTTACGTGATTTCTTGTCACTTGCCCAATCAGAATCTGCATAACAACTTAATTCTGCATAATCAGTGTGTGTTGGTTCTAACAATAACTTCATGTGTTTAGTGTGCTTTAGGTATTTCAATAATTTCTTAATACATGACCAATGAAACTGTTTTGCCTTACCTACATGTCGAGATAAGAGATTAACACTGAGTGCAATGTCGGGTCTTGTCCAACTACTAATGTATAACAGTGATCCAATAACTGAATGATAAAGTGTTTGATCCTCGAACTCAGGATTTGGTTCATGTGCCAAGCATTTCAAAATCAGAAGGCTCTAAAAATACAGTTTGAGAGCATGCATAAGTAGAAGGTTGAGTTACTGACCTCAGTCGTAGTGCTTTGCCTTCAAAAGCAGCTTTTCTGTTATTTTCCTCCTGAAGCTTCGTTAAGAACATTTTGTCTGATTCTTCTGCTTCTCCCACAGTTTCTTCTTCTTCCAGCTGGATGACTGGTGCCAGTGGATCGAAAGAGATCAAATCATTTGTAGAGAGAACTCTAAGTTTCGTTTGTTCTTCTCCTGCTTCTAACTGAGTGGCAGATGCCAGAGGCTGAAATCTGGAAGATCTTTCCATTTCATCCTCATCTGAAGAAGATAAAGTTTTGGGCTTCATTTTGCTCTTTTCCTTCATTTTTCCTTTTTTCTTCTTTCTCGGCATCTTAGAAGTTAATTGTTTAGTGTTCCGCAGTCACTAAATCAACTATCTGTCTAATTAGCCTAGACAGTCATGATCAAAAGTAACAGGTCAGGAATAGCCATAAATCAACCATCCTCTGCTACCATTGTCAGAGCGGCAATCAGCCCCGTTACCTTGCGTGGGGTAATTGCCCTCATTTTGAGTTGGATCGTGGCTTTTATCCTGTTGCATACTTTGATCAATAAAACCGAAGAAACATCTTCTAATTAAACTCATATTTATTATAAGAAAATAAAAACATCTCACTATCTAAAATAGATTACATGTTGGCAAAGAATTCCCAGCCTGACCTTAGCTGGCTGGAGAACAAAGGAAAGTTTCTAGAAGAAGTACAAAAGAATGCAATGACATGCGTAGTAGGTGCTGTAGGTGCTGATAAGGTATATAACTACGGTAAGTCTGATAGTCCAGAAATATTAGCTCTGCTGGTAAATATAAAAACGCAGTGACAGTGCTTATCTCCATTTCAAAGCTGAAGAGCCAGCACTGTCCAAAGACGTCTCCATGGTCATGTGGCTGGCATGATTAAATGCCAAAGGTGCACAGAATGCTGTTACCTTCCCACCAAAGGTGGTCCCTATTTTTCTACTTGCATTTTTTATGTGCTTTCAAACTGCTAGATTGGCAGAAGCTGGGACAAGTAACAGAAGCTCACCCTGTTACACAGCACTAGGGATTCGAACCGCTCAACTGCTGATCTTTCAATCAACAAGCTCAGCATCTTAGCCACTGAGCCACCACATCCCTTTTACATAACCTTCCTAATCTGTTTCTAAAAAAATTGTAGGCGTTAGCAAACCAGATACTCATCATCCAAGAAAATGCATCTGCCCCAATTTAAAAATAATCAGACTTTTGTTTAGGAATAGATGGTGGGCTCATCAGCATTATAAAACCATTTATCATACGCTAACAGATTATTGGAATTCTCACGTGTGTTGGCAGGATTAACATGGAAATGCATCTTCCATTAATACAAGAGAAAGGAAAGAATTTCTGGTTTGTGGCCACATTAAAGAAACCGAGAGCCATGCGGTGCATCTGTAAAATATCAGCTATCATATTTGTGCATGAATAAAAAATTGAGATCACAATATTTGCATATGTGCCCAATCACAATCACTACACTTGCACATGCCTGCAGTATGCCATCAGACATGCACAAAAATAAGTTTGTTCATCATATGTATCCTGCCTTTATTATTTTTACAAATAACTCAAAGAGGCAAACATATCCAACACACCTTCCTCCCCTTGTGAAGTGGGTTGGGCTGAGAGAGTGACAGGTCCATGGCTTCCCACTTTCTAGCCTGGTGCCTTAACCCCTAGGCCAAACTGGCTCTCAGGCTTACATAAATAAAAGAATATGTGAAAGAATAAATAAAATAATACATAAAGTAATGCTTAAATGCTATAAAAATTGAGCACATTAGTAAGAGCCTATGGAAGGAAGGGAGAATTTTGTTTTTCTTGACATAAAACACGAATCATTTTTATCCCACCCTAGAGTTAGATAAGAACACTTTCATTTCATATGGCAAAGCAGTATTGAACTTATTTTTGGTAAGGTGTCTGCCACTAGAATCCAGGTCCAGGGCAATACACTGCAGCCCTTAAATTGCATGCTTGCTAACTTTCCATTTGCCAGGAAAGTTTCAGAGTTTTCAATGACATCCTTCTACAGAACTTTCAAACTGGTGCTTAAATTAATGCAGTTTATTATGTGATATTTCACACTGATACTCTGTATTGTGGGTAGGATAAGAGCCAAATATATTATAAACACGGCAGATAGAAAGCAATTTAACTGTCAAGTTTGGGAAATGGTAAGTAACAGATTCTTGATGAGTACCATTATCAGTATGACAATATACTGTATGTGTGAGGAGATGCCACGATAGGAAATTCTCACTAATGGCAAGAATAGATGTAAGATTCCTGATAGGCACTAAATGATTTAGTGAGAACTGAGAGAATCTGACCCAAATGAATATTGGAGCAACCATCTAAAACAAATATGAAGCATAACAAGGAGATAATGCAATGTCCAAGATGTAATCTGTGTGCATGCAAAATCAATAGCTGCCAAATGTCATGAAAGATCACAATTTTATGTTTAGCCATAGCTGAATAAAGTCTCAAAATGTGAAGAACTTTTTCTGTTGGGTTGTCTGTATTTTGAGCCCTTATCATCCCTCAGAATTTAAGATTGGTCCTGACTCTACTGGGCTTCTGAAAAACCTTGACAATATGGTTCTGCCTGCCTGCCTGTCACAGGTAAATGCTCTCCCTGGGCACTTCCCAATTTGTATGCTGGCAAGTCAGGGGTTAATCACCCTGGGTAAACCTAATCCCCCTTATCTCCCCCTCCCATTACCTGTAGCTCCGCCTCCAGGGTATTTAAGGTCTCCTCCTGTTGATACTGCCATTGTTCCTGATGATACCTGTAATGAAACAGACATGAGACAATAAAGAACTGATTGTTAACCTTACCAATGTGTCTTCGTATGTTACTGGGCCCCCAACTCGATCCAAGTTAACACTGCCACCATGTTTGGAGACTTGGTCAAGATATGAAGCCTACTAGATGGCTGTTCTAATTTTAATGTATGGTTTGTAAATGCCACTGGCTATATTTTTATGGATTATCCTCTGGTTTTCAATCTGGATTCATAGTTTATTTTTATTATATTTTCTTTTGGTTTTCAATTTTGTGAGTCATTAGAATCACGTATGAGATGGACGGCTATATAAATTGACTACTGACTGACTTGCTCTTGTCAGAAGATCCAGGGCCTTTTTTGCCTGAATTACCTGTTGCAGTTAGTTTTAAAAATGTAGAACTCTGAGTAATTTAATTCACCAGAAAAAGAACAGGACTCCACTGGACATAGAATGCAATAGCTCTGCTTAAGGCTAGAAGAAGAAAATGCCAAACAAGGCATTTATAAAACAACAAATGAATTGGCTTAATTTGCATATAAACAAAGATCCAGTAAAAGAAACATGATGGAGATCCTGAAGACAGAGGGTAAGTAATATCTTGAAATGTCATCCTTTGTAATGATAGCCAAGGAATCTTTGTGGGTCTGGTGTCAATACTTAGATTTGTTTCTAAGTTTTACTTCTAAAGCTGCTGAGGGGATATCCTAATTATAAAAATGTATAAGAACTGAAGTAAGTAAACATTATTGGTGGTTATCAAATGGTGCACCAGAGACTCTGAGGAATAACAAAATTAATTTGTTACTAAGTTTATATGACATTGGGATAAAAAGTCCTGGTGTTCATTCACATTTTTTGTACAATATATTTTCCCCATAATTCCTAATTAGTATAATATGATTTTTAAATCATTTACGCTTTATTCAGGCAAAAAGAATTTTGTTTTTGTTTTTATCCATTTGTTCATTTCATATTGGAGCCTGTTAATACAAAGTTTATATTGACTAAAAATTTTAATTTTGGTTCATTCTTTGAACAATTTCTCATTTCCAGTCCATTGGACTGGACAAAATAAATCCAGTGTTGAGTTCAAACATTATTCCATTTATGCATGCTTTTGTTTGAACTTATTATTTAAACGAGGAATTGAATAAAGAGGACAACAAGTTTGGAAAATATGTAATTGGAAACATAATTTCATAGTTCCAATGTTGGTTTGGGTGAGAATGAATATAAATGAAGGATGCGGGGGGGGGGGGGGGGAGGAAAGACAAAAAGAGTAAAATGTATCTTCTTTGAATGGAGATGGCACCAAGCAACCAATTTTTCATTTTATTTTTTAGTTTGTTATTTAGGAGTCTTTCTGAGGCACAGTCTTCCTAAGCCATCCCACACAAATCCCATTTCCTTGGTTCAGTGTAAAGCTACTTTAACATGACTAAGAGTGTTGCGGCCTGTTGGCCACTGGCCCCTCCAGCAGCCAAATCAGATGAGGAGGTGGCATGGGAGTCAGGCCCAGCATCAAGGCAACCTGAGAGCTCTTAGAGGGAAAGAGGGAATGGAGTGTCAGAGATAGAGATAGAGGTGGAGCCTGGGCCATCCATCATCCCTCAGATGGAAAGTCAACAGTCCCCAGGTCTGGAGGTGGCTGATGAGGAAGAGGAGGAACAGCTGCATCCAGTATCTGATGTGTGGATGCGCAGAAGGCAGAGGAGAAGAGAGCAGTGGAAATCTATGGTCCGATCCTTGGGACGGAAGAGCCACCGCTGCTAGCTAAGCCCCCACCCTAGCTCTGGGGATAAAAGGCAGGGGGCGGAGATGAATAGGTGTGGCAGACAACTATTCATCTCCCTGCCGGTCAGTCTTGCTAGCTTGCTGTGTGTGTGAGAGAGAGACTTTTTGCTGGGGCTGCTGGCACTCCTAATAAAGGAATCATTGATTTAACTGCAAAGCGTTTGCCGTGTTTGGGAGCTGGATCAGAACAAAGAGTGTATAGACTGCATTTATCTACAATAGGACCAAAATGATCAAAGATATCTATTTCTTGGAATAAATGACATCCTGTAGTAGAGGCAACTCTGTCTTCCTTCACACCCAAATTGTCTGCTATCATGACATGCCATTGTCCTTGTTACCTAGCTCAGAAGCAATTTCAAAGAATCTGCCACCATATTACATAGTCCGAGGGGTTTATTGGTTCATTAGTAAATAAGTGATTTCCTGTTCAACAACATTTATTGAGATAATGAATTTCCTGAAGTATTAAGGTGTAACTGTTTCCTCGCTTCCATTCTAAACATACTTCCATTTGTGAACCCGTATCTTAAAGTTAAGAAAAATAGAACAAACTGTATCCCAATATTTGAAGAGCTGCAACAAAGAAGAGGGGAGGTCAACCTATTTTCCAAAGCACCAGGGGGCAGGACAAGAAACAATGGATGGAAACCAATAAAGGAAAGAAGCAACCTGGAATTAAAGAGAAATTTAATTCCTAACAGTGAGAACAATTAACCAGGTGGAACGACTTTCCTCCAGAAGTTGTGGGGGCTTTGTCACTGGAGGGTTTTAAGAAGAGACTAGACAGCCACTTGTCTGAAATGGTATAGGGTCTCCTGCTTGTGCAGGAGGTTGGATTAAATGACCTCAAAGGTCCCTTCCAACTCTGTTATTCTTATTTTTCATGTTCTCCACAACAACGGCTCCTTGACATAAATCTATAGCAGCATCTTTACCAATCTCACTTTTTTCTTCTTCATAACCGCTCTGGCATTAGGCTGGGACTGGCATTTCATTCACTAAGTGATGTGGTCATTATCAAATTATCACATGACCACACCCAATTTTATGACCATTTTGAACACAGTTGGACAAAGCGACTTTAAGCAAATCACCACTGTTATTAAGTGGTTGTTAAGTGAATCACATGGTTGTTAAGCAAATGTGGCTTCCCCTACTGATTTCACTTGTCAGAAGCCAGCTGGGAAGGTCGCAAATCATGATATTTTAACACAGCATACTGCAACCAGTTGTAAATGTAAAGCTGGTTACCAAGAGTCCAATTGTGATCATATGATTGCGGGGGTAGTGTGACAGCCAAAACATTGAGGAGAAATCATAAGTGCCTTTTTTTTCCAGGGTCGTCGTATCTGCAAACCATCGTTAAATGAATGATAGTAAATTAAAAATTACCTTTATATGAATAAGACAGCAGCAACCACCATCTCTTTCTCTCTCTCTCCCCTCTCTCTCTTCTCCCTCTCCCCTCTCTCTCATTTTCCTCACTCTATCCTCTCTTTCTCCTTTCTCTCTGCTCTCTTCTCTTTCACTCTCTCTCTCCTCTCTTTCTCCTCTCCTCTCTCTCTTTCACTCTCTCTCCTCTCTCTTTCACTCTCTCTCCTCTCTCTCCTCTCTCTCTTTTACTCTCTCTCCTCTCTCTCTCCTCTCTCTTTCACTCTCTCTCCTCTCTCTTTCACTCTCTCTCCTCTCCTCTCTTTCACGTGCTCTCTCCTCTGTCTTTTTCACTCTCTTGCACCCCTCTCTTTCACACACACATACACACAACCATTTCACCACAACCAAAACTCAATAAATGAGGACTGCTTATACTGCAAAGAAGTATCTGTGTTGCAGCAGCTGTATCTAAAGCAGGAACAAAGATTCTGGGAAGTTTGCTTGAACTTTAAAAAAAAAAGTTAAAATAGGATTTTTAGTTATCCATTATGGAGATGCCCACCTGTCCATATCTATGCCGATATTATCTATGTATATATTACCATACACATATATCTATGTATGTGTAAGCAGAGATGAAGATAATTTCAAGCTTATAGACTATTTATAGACTGGTTACCCTGATTACCACATTGATTAATGGGATCTACACAAACAGGATGGCTAAACAGCAGCATCCTGTAAAAACTATAAAATTACAGTCACTTATCACTAAATAAGCATTGAAATAAATGGCTGAAGGAGATTCAGGCAGAAAGCAGATGATCAGAGGAGAAGGCAATCTTCCAGATGCTTCCCTGCACCATTTTACAAGATAAGAAGATATTATCTACTCTCAGAGAGATTTTAGCTTCTGGCATATACAGATTGGTTTGAGCCATAATTCAAGTGATATCTTATTTATTCTAATCTGTGCAGTTCTCTTTCTGAACTAAAGTTTTGCCATTCCTTCACACGTGCCTTTACATCTTAGTTTTCCAGTCCATTAAATAGTTCAAAACCTTGCAGAGAATCAGCTAGAAACCAAGAATCATTCCTTCAAGCAGGGGTGAGCATCCATTTTGCAGATTAAAAAAAACCCAACACTTCAGTAAAACAAATTTGTTATGCATATCAGAGTCTTAACATGCATACTTTACTTATTTTTCTTTTTTTAAATCAATGCTGCTTTTGTGAGTGTGTTTGTATTGTTTGGTAATTTGCTGCTCTGGGGCATTAAAAAAGGAAGCAACATGTAGCCTATGGTTTGCCCTTGATTTTTCACGGATGGACGCCATTTGCAGAAATGTAGCCAGGAATTCAATTGTGTATTTATAAATTTCCTATTCCAAATAACACACATTAGAGACTTATTCAGATCAGTGGATAAAAACCAGTTGGAGTTCAAGCTTTAATTATTGTTAAATATTTTGTTTTTGTATTTGTTTTGTGATTTTAATTGTAGATCATACTGAGTCTTTAGAAAAACATTACACAAATGGTATAGATAAATTAGAAAAATAAAACCCACTGTTAAACATTTTTAAGAAACGTTCATTGAAGTAGGAAACATTTAGGAATGTTCATTTGGAACCAGATTGGTTAACAATTAACAAGAAACAGGGTATTTGAGATAATAGGCTTCTAAATATATGGATACGTATGTATTCTAAAGGAAGGAAGGAAGAAAAACAAAAGGATTTTTAAAGAAACAATTGTTTTTAGCAACAGAGTTGCATATATTTTCCAGAATTTGCTACTGCATCAATAAAATTCCACCTGCTTAATTTGGTTCACTAACCTACCAGCAAATTGGTAATATATGTCAATTTGGATATAATCAAGTCCTTTCAAAAGGTAGCAAAATCTATTTAAAAGCCAAGGAATGATTTGCAGAATGAAGCAAAGCACATGAGATCCAAGAAAGATTGTGATAGACTGGCACAAAAGCTGGTGGAAACAGGCACTGGGGTAATATTGGTGCCCAGATTTTGAAGAGCACTCATGTTTCAGAAGCTGGTTTCACATACATGAACCCATCAGAAAATAGGGAGGGAAAACAATTAACTATGCATAGAAAAAGACTCTCTGTGAGAGAGAGAAGGAGAGGGAGGGAGGGGAGAGCGAGAGCGCAATTTGAGATTTACATGTCTGATCCTGCCACTGAGAGCTGTCAGGTCAAAGTTGAAATTCTAGGAATCAGATGTTGGCAAAGAACAGCAAAAATTCAAAACTTTATTTTTCTGCAAAACAGCAGATGACTGACGGGTCTGGGTTAAAATAAATAAACGATATCTTTTTCAGGGAGAAATCATCTGGCAAAGTTAATTGTTAGAATGTGCTGCTCACCCTGCAACATTGGTTCCTATCCAATAATTGTATGCCTTATTGCTTCTGAACTTTAGCAACTTTAAGATGTGTGGATGCTGGATGGGAAATTCTGGGAGCTGAGGTCCACACATCTGAAAGTGTCTGAGGCTGAGAACCATTGCTTTAATGTCTTTTTGAGCATAGGGGGTTTTTTTTCACCTACTACTAAGTCTCAGGTAAGTCTCAGGTGTAATTATGTAATGCTGTACCCAAGCCAGATGGAAGCATTCAAAAACATCCTTTAACATACAATAAGCAAAGTTTCTATCAATTCAGGTTTGCCTCCAGACGGTTTCATGGACACATCTTTATTACTCTCCTGGCAATGATATGGAAACAATTTTGGGTATATTTTGTGGCTTTGTTTTATTTTTGCTTCCATTCTAGCCTATCATCCTGTTCTCCCACTCAGATCCTAACTCAGTTTAACATTAAACCCAGACAAAGTTGGCTTGGGATGTGGGAATGTAGCCCTAAGGGGTTTTCTTAGGAAATAAGAAGATAGTTTGCTCTAGAAATGTGTACAATAGAAATACATTAAGAAGAAGCTTTTGGAAAACAGGATAATAAGGTGGAAGGAAATAACTTTATGTTGTCTTAGAGAATACAGCAAGACAATGAACCTTTTCTAAAGATGATACTCTCCCATGTCTTTTTAGCTCAAAAATGACACAGAGAACAGAAGAACAGTACATTTTGGAAATGCAGAAAGTAGGGCATTTAAAAAAAAAATAATAATACTAAAGAAAATATTAGCTCATCAGTACTTCATGGTCTCCTAAAAATAATTTAAAGACATAAAGACCTTCTAGTATACCGGAGGATATTGAAGCAGAACTAAGATGTTGAAATTTATGCCCAAGTATGTAATATGTCTCTCAAGCAAAAACAAAACAAAACAAAACAAAAAACCAAACTCTTGATGGTACTTAAGGAATAAAGTGGCCTCTTATACAATTTAACAGTGATAAGAGGCTTAAAGGAAAAATTTGAGAAACAAAATGGCTTCCTGTAGCAGTTAATTCTGAACCATATAAAATGTCAATACAGTTTCAGCAGGGGAGAGCGTAAAGTAATAGAAAATAGGGCTATGGCCTCTATTCCTCCTGATTTTGCCGCTGGGGGTGAGGCAGCCACTGTGGGTTCCCAGCATTGTTTTACTCAAAGACCCTGCTGCTCCCAACTTTGAGTTTTCCTTAAATTGTACTTGAAACTCACTTACTCAGTGAGATCTGAGGTAGTTTCTCATTACCAAACTCTGCATGGTGTTCGGCCGAATCTCAGGACTGAAAAAGAATGATTTTTGATGAATGGAAAATGTAATTTAGTTCTGATTTCATGGAACTCTAAAAAAAAAAAAAAAAACCAATGGATTGCATAAATGATAATGACCATAAAGCATGACTGGCAAGAAATTCTTTTTGTTGAGGGCTTCCATTCTATCATAGAGCATTGATTTTGTACATGAATGTAGAAACATTTCTTAAGAAGCAGCCTAAGAGAAGATGGAAACACATTTTAGATTTTTTTAAAAAAACTATGTATGTTCTGTATTGCACAGAAAATCAAGTTTTGGGAAATTTCTGAAGGAGAAGTCAATTTCATGTTGGATATCCAGGCCCACTCCCCAGCACTCCCAAAGATTTGGCCTTTCTGAGATTAGAAGATGATGAAAGGAAGTATTGTTAGTGACCGAGCAGTGGACAACCCTAGAAAAGTATTGGAAATGATCCAAAAATAATAAAGAGATTTAGACTACTTTCAGTGCTGATCTGAATTTGTGGCCACCCACTGCTCAATCAACCCAGCCTGATCGGTATTAAATTAAAAGCACGTTTTGGATTTATCTTTTTTTTAAAGAGTTAGAGACAAACATAGAGATTGAATCAAATAGATTCTAATCACATGCATGGCATAGATTAGAAATAGACTACATTATTAGTTCATAAGGGATATTAACATAGCATCAGCTCAATTAAGTTATGAATAATCTTGTATCATTCAAAATGTTATTCATTTAACTTTATTACATAAATGTGGTATTTATTAATTACATTCATTATACACAAATTGCTATTTATTAAAAATTAGTCACACAGTAATGCAACCCTAATAGTACCAAAACTTCACTGGTCATTAGATAAGATCATCCTATTGCAATGATCTCCAAACTACAGGTACTCCTCAACTTATGACCACAACTGAGCCTAAAATTTCTGTTGGTGAGACATTTATTAAATGAATTTTGCCCTCGTTTTATGATTTTTCTTGCCACATTTGTTAAGTGAATCACTGCAGTTGTTAAATTGGTAAGACCATTGTTAAGTGAATCTGCTTTTCCCATTGACTTTGCTTGTCAGAAGATCACAAAAGGTGATCACATGACCCCAGGACACTGCAACCATCATAAATACGAGTCAGTTGTCAAGCATCCACATTTTGATAGCATGGCTATGGAGAGGCTGCAATGGTCATAATTGTGAAAAATGGTTATGCTACTTTTTTCAGCGTTGTTGTAACTTAGAACGGTCACTAAATGAACTGTTGTAAGTCAAGGACTACCTGTAGTACGTATATTAGGATGGAATACTTTATATTATATTGTACATGTGATAAACAAATATTAAATATCTCAGATCAAAACAAATAAGGAAGAAAACACATTGACTCAATGTACAAAAAACTAAACCAAAAACAGAGAGGTAGCAGAAATGGAATGTTCGCCTCATAGTAATGTTTACTTTGCTCCAGCTGTGAAGAGAAAGTGTTCTAAACAGACATACACATGAGTAGACACACAAATTTCATCGCTATAATTTATTTCTTTGCATTATGAAGTTAGAAATAAACTGCTAAGAAAACTGTGTATAAGAATCCCACAGGCTATTAAAATCATCCAGCAGGGTAATTTAACAACTGAACAACTATAATGTTTCTTTATTTATTAATTAGATTTTGCTGCTGGATGAGATTCCCCTTCTATGAAAATTTTGCTCCTAAAGCAGGGAGGAATGGAATGGAATAAAACAATTTAGGGCCAAGCTCATAAGGCCTGTTTCAGAGTAGGCATCTGCTGAGTTAACAGTATGATATATGATAGCAAAAGAATACCACAACTACTTATAGGTTTATATGCAAGCCGTAAGGTAGAACCTGATCTAGTGTGTCACATATATTTCCCTTAGTAGGAATATTTTCTAAGAAGTTGTCAGAATCAGCAAAATAAATTAGATAGATTTAGATGGTAGATTACTTGCCAACTGAATATTGCAATCTAAACTTCATATTAAAGATGAAGTATTACAAATAATGATCTTAAAAGTAAGCAATTTATGAATGTTATGCCACGTAGTACATCTTTGAACACACCCATACAGCATGTTATCCTTGTGAAATCGTCCAGACAAAAGCCACAAACAAGAATACTTACTCTGACTTTATTGTAAGATTACATTAAAAAGCATCTTGCAACTTTGAAAGTACAACTTTCCTGTTTTGCCCTTATAGTCCAAGAAACTAGAAAGGATCCCTTTCGAGACATTTGCCAAGCCTTCAGTGCTTCTTGGGCTCAGCTGCCTCTTATCTGACCATTGTTGGTAGTACTTCTTCCTGTCTCCCAAGGTCATTGACACATACCATGACAGAACATTAAACTATTCCCATAATTATTGTTTTAAGGGAAACAGTGGAAAATAGAGAAGCAAATGAGTATACAAGAGACTGTTAGTTATTAACGTTATAAAGTGACCAAAATTTGCTTCAGCCAAAATAATTTGAGCAGCTACTTTCCCGTATTTTTTGGAGTATAAGGCACACTTTTTTCCCTCCCAAAAGAGGGTGGAAATGTTGGTGCGTCTTATATACTGAATACAGACATTTTTGGCCTCCCAAAGCTTGTTTTTCACAAAAACAGGGTGCACAGAAGGTTTGGGAGGCCTTCAGAGTGCTTCTGGGGACTGGGGAGGGCCAAAATGCCCCTGTTTTTGCAAAAAACAGGCCCGTTTTTTGCCCATTTTTCACAAAAACAGGAACATTTTTGCCCTCTCCCAGCCCCCAGGAACACTCTCCAGTTAAGATCCTTAACTGCGACAACATCTTGGCAGTTTTTGCATATCTTATACTACCACTACCTCCCTGTAGACTAATTTCAATTGCTTATCAGCATAGCGTCTCTAGTTTCTGTATAAAATCATTCAGAACAATAGAATGAATGTAATGTAAATATGTTATTCACACTGAGTTTGTAAAGTGGTCAAATTGCAGCCAGAAACTACAGACAGCCCCGAATGTTTAAAGTCATCAGATCCCCCTCCCCATTTTAAAAAATGAAATAATAGCAATAGCATTTAAAGTTATATACTGCCCACTAAGTCTCCTTGTTGCTGTTTTAAGGTTCCCACAGGCATTGAGCTCCTTCAAAATATCCTAAAACAGGCTGAATTTTTCAGGCTTACCTTTGCTGATGGTATCACTGTATCAGCATATTGCCTCTTGCAGACCTTGAAAGCAAAAAAAAAAAAAAAAAAAAAAAAAGTTGATTGTCATGATCTACTTGATGATGGCCTTTATAATGCTAGACTTCATAGCTCATCTATTCTCAAGGAGCTGATTATTATTGCAATCATTCACCTGGGCTTCCTTATAATATAATAGGTGCAGAAGAAATCTTCATGCATTTTCTTGAGAGGAAAAAGACATGATCATCCAAAATGGAACTTGTCAGACATAAATGAACTGATTCTAATAACATGTTGATTGACAGACACTCTAAATCTGTGTCAACATAACATCCATGTCAGAAAGATGCATATTTTAAAAAAAAACCCAAAACTCTGTGTATCTGGTAAGGTTGCCTATAACAATAAGCTCCTGTTCATTTTTAAACCACAGGACGTTATAATTAGGTGTTTCTATTCCCAAATGTGTTCAGAGAAGTTTGAAATCAACTTGCAATTTTACTTCTCCCAACTTCAAATACAGAAAGTATGCAGAAAACACCTTGAACAGTTGACAGTAGGAGATGGCCCAGAATGTAATTTACTCAATGCTCCACCTCAAGATGGGTTAGGGTTAGGGTTAGGATCCTGGAGTAGCAAAAACAAAAACAAAAAAAAAAAAAACCAACCCTCTTACCTCTACATCATACAAAAATGAAATTTAATAAATTGCTAGTCTCCACCTTCATGGTTTTAGCTCAAGTTAGGTCAGAGGTAGGTTTCAGCAGGTTCTGACCAGTTCTGGAGAACCGGTAGTGGAAATTTTGAGTAGTTCAGGGAACAGATGAATACCAACTCTGACTGGCCTCGCCCCCATCTATTCTCTGCCTCCCAAGTCTCAGCTGATAGGGAGGAAATTGGGATTTTGCAGTATCCTTCCCCTGAAGTGGGGAGGGAATGGAGATTTTACAGTATCCTTCCCCTGCCACACCCACCAAGCCACACCCACAGAACCAGTAGTAAAAATTTTTGAATCCCACCACTGAGTTAGGTATCTTTGTCTGATTGTTTGGAAATATCAAAGCAAACTGTGGCTAAAAGAGGGGGGAAATGTTGGATGCAGAGAGGTCTTATGTCTTGCATGAAAAAAGGCCCTTGCAAGCTTTTGTAGTGAAATAATAAAGCATTTTATTTTTATTTTTACAAAGGGTGAAACCATGTCTGCATGTATCTGTAGTGGCTGGAATAGGAGAAAGAGGAAGAAACTCTAAACAATTCAGGAATGAGACAGAATTACATGGTAAACATATTTTTTTTTAAAAAAAAAAAACCCTAATAATGATCTTTGTATGTAGAATACAAAATGTAGAATAGCTGTCGGTTTTGTTTTTTTTTAATCAGAGGTTGCAATGACTGAAGTGGCAGACAGCATCTGTGGCACCGCTGGTGAAGAATTTCTCTTGGTGGGAAAACTAGGATAACTACAAGCTTTACAGAAGCAAAACGTTGCAAAGAAAACACCAACTTTGATTCAGCTTTAGGAGCCAGGAAAAAACAAACACAGCTTTGAAAAAAAATGCACCGATACTGAGCAATCACAGAGGAGTAGATTTTTTTTTAAAAAAAATCTATTCTATTCTATTCTATTCTATTCTATTCTATTCTATTCTATTCTATTCTATTCTATTCTATTCTATTCTAAACCAACATGAAATTCTCAGGAGAAGATGTCCTGGAATACAGGGTATTTTTTTTTTAAAGTGATGACTAACAAGATATCAGACTTCATCCTCTCTCTGTAGTGATAGATTGATTCCCCCTCACTGTAACACAGGATTGTTGTTTTCAGCTTTATGTTGCTCTTCCAGGAATCCATCTCTTAACAAACACATTAAGGTGTCATTTTTGCAATACTCAGATAAGTTATTTGCATTGTTCCCCCTATAAATCAAATCAACTGTGTGTAAATGCTGAGGAATAACTCAGCTCTGCTACAGAAGCCATTCTCCTGTTCGCTTTAGCAGCACATCTGAAAGGTGAAAAGGTCCTTGTGCATCTATTAGCCAAATAATGTAATGAGATGATACATCAATGTTATGTTTCTGCCTCAGCACAAACTACATCCAGGCATCAGCAATGAAGTAGATATCACAAAGATGCTTTTTTTCTAAAGGCAACTTGACTTTGTTTTTTCCTTGAAGACGTTTCACTTCTCATCCAAGAAGCTTCTTCAGTTCTGACTGAATGGCGGAGGATGGAAGGGTTTATATTCCTTTCAGTCACCTGGTCTCCTCAGTTCTGACTAAATGGTGGAGGATGGAAGGTTCTTTGCAGCCTCGTCTAACAACCAGATGACTGCAAGGAATATAAATCCTTCCATCTTCCACCAGTCATGCAGAACTGAAGAAGCTCCTTGGATGAGAAGTGAAATGTCTTCAAGGAAAAACAAAGTCCGGTTGCCTTTTGAAAAAGCACCTTTGGGACAACCATGATCTGGATGACTGAGAATCTCTATAAATGAAGTAGATACTTTTTGTTATGTGTTTGTCATGATCAGGCTGGATGAAACTTTGGTTCAGACAAAGAACTCTTTCTAAGCTGCTTCTCAAAGCAGTATGATCTGGCAGTATATGATCCACAGTGGTGAAATGTAAAATTTGTTACTACCGGTTCTGTGGGCGTGGCTTGGTGGGGAGGTAATGTGACTGGGTGAGCGTGGCCAACTTTTTTTTCTTTTTACTTTTAAAAGTATTTTTTTCTACAACCTCTTCAGCTGAAGAGGTTGTAAAAAAAATATTTTTAAAAGGCTCTGACGATCCTAGCTGAGTTGCCTGATTGTCAGAGGCTTTTGTTTTCTTTTAAAAGCATTTTTTTGGCCGAAGAGGTTGTAGAAAAAATGCTTTTAAAAGGGAAAAAAAGCCTCTGATGATCGCGCGGCTCAGTTGGACATGGGGGGGGAGGGGCAGGGATTTTTGCTACCGGTTCTCCGAACCACCCACTGCCATCACTACCAGATCGGGCAATCTGGTCCGAATCAGGAGCATTTCACCCCTGATGATCCAGCAGTATGATCCTCTTCCTTTCAAAAGAGAAGAGAAACAACCAAGTTGCTTCCCCTTAGTTTCCTTCAGGATCGCTTTAAGCCTTCTTCTACAGAGTTCACTAGCTAAAGTTTATCCAGATTTGGCATCATTGGCAAATGGAGTGGGTATTTATTGCTCATCAGTTTGTGCTGAACCTGTTCAGCCTGCCAGGGCTAACCCCAACGGTATTCCAGACTGTGGGCCTTAATTAAATGTAAGCTTCATTCAAACAGATCACTTCTTCCTTGGCAGGGGCTATGGGGAAAACCCCTTTGGACTGCTCACCAAGGGCTTTGTATGTAGAAGGTCTCTCAGGCTGGGTTTCTTCTGGCAACGCATCTCAGGCAAACCAGAGGCTGATAGTCTCACAAAGATTCTTTCTGCTTTGTATTCTCTTTCTGATTTAAAAAAAAAACAAAAAACCTGAACTTTCATGTCGATACTCCAGCTAACTTTGCTAGTAAGATTTCAAAATTAAATTTCTTATCCTGGTTCATCCTCGAAAGATTAAGCTTTAAAAATTATTATTATTTTTTGTATGCTAGAAGATTCAAAGATATTGGGCGATAGTCTTTCCAATCCATTTGGATAATGATCTTTCTACTGCAAATAGTTTGCTTTATTCATAAGGAAGGTGTTTTATAAGCCTGAGGCCAATTCTGCACTGCTGCTTAAGCTACTCTCAAGCTGCTCCTGTCGTTAAGCAAACTTCAGAAATGCCAGCCTGGATGGCACTGGGTTGACAAGACTAAATCACTGCAAAAGCCGATCAATCACACTCCTGCTTCCTGCCGTTCCCATCCATGCATGGAAGTTGAGCTGCACTAGCTAACTCCTATCCACTGATGCTCGACGTATCTTTCTAGCAATTGTTTCTGCTTCACTACTCCCAATTCTTTTCTTTTCTTTTTCTTTTTTTTTTTTTGCTTACCCAGCTGTTTTTGCATACTTGAAAATCTTCCTCTTTTTCTTTCCATGTTATCCACCAGGCCTAAAGCCAATCAGAGCTGGGTTGCATCTAGAGTGGAATGAAGCACCGGAGTTCATCTGCTTTGAAGGCCTCAGGTTAGAAAACTATAGTTTGAATCACAGCTGGAAAACACAGTCACATCATGCATTTGCAATGGGATGGGAGTGTGAGAAAGAGGTCATCCGTTTCTGCGTTCGGGAAGTAGTGAATGATGGGTAAAGCAGAAAGGATGGATCTGCATTTAGAACATTGTACTGCTAAGAACTTCTAGCCAGCCGAGCTCTTGCTAAAACGTTTATTTCAAAAGTCAATCAAAATCCGTTCGAAGATTCAGTAGTTCTCTTTTAATTCATTTTTAATGACATTTATCAGCAGAGACCAAACTTAGATTGCCATTTTAATTTTCTTTTTATATGATCCTGAAAATAGATTTTGTTTTCTGGAGCGGATCTAATTGGCTGATTTACCTCTGAGCATATCAAAACCCAAGTCAAACTCCAAGTCATGAAACGAAGTCCAACTATCTTCATCCTTCAGAGCAGGTATTTTCAGAGAAATTGCAGATTCCAAAGTGACTGAAGAGAAAAGAGAAAAAGAAAAAGAGATCAGCAAATTCCATATTTGTGAATATTCAGGGGCTCCTTTCCAGCATTTGTGAAAATTCAGGGGCAATTATTATCATGCTGACCAGTGGTGGATTGCCCCCAGTTTGGACCGGTTCGCAAGAACCAGTAGTAAGACTGACGGAAGGCCCCACCCACTACCCGGATGTCGTCATAGGCATCCTGCACATATACAGAAGCTTATGCGCATTAGCAAGGTGCATGTACAGAAGCAAGGCATGCACGCAAGCGAAACAAACACGTGCGCATGATCCCGTTGCAAACCGATAGTAAAGGTAAGTAGAACCCACCCCTGATGCTGACCCCATGAATTTGAAAACATCTTCGGACAGACCGGGGTGAAATGTTCCTGGTTTGGACTGGATCGCCTGATCTGGTAGCGATGGCAGCGGGTGGTTTGGAGAACCGGTAGAAAAAATCCCTGTGCCCCCTCCCCGTGCCCAGCTGAGCTGCACGATCATCAGAGGCTTTTTTTTTACTTTTAAAAGCATTTTTTTCTACAACGAAAAAATGCTTTTAAAAGTAAAAAAAAAAAGATGATTGCACGGCTCAGCTTGGATCATCAGAGGCTTTTCAAAGCATTTTTTTCTGCAACCTCTTGGCTGAAGAGGTGGTTAAAAAAAATGCTTTGAAAAATCTCTGAGGATCCCAGCTGAGTTGTCTGATCGACAGAGAGGTTTTTTTTTTTAAAAAAATAAAATACTTTTTTAAGAACTACCTCTCTGCTGATCAGGCAACTCAGCTGGGATCCTCAGAGAGGCTTTTTAAAAAACACCTCTCTTCCACTCAGGCAACTCAGTTGGGATTGTCAGAGAGGTATTTTTTTAAAAAGCCTCTCTGATGATCCCAGCTGAGTTGCCTGATCGGCAGAGGCTTTTCAAAGCATTAGAAAAAATTCTTTGAAAAGTTAAAAAAAAAAAGTTGGCCATGCCCACACAGTCACGCCCACCAAGCCATGCCCACAGAACCGGTAGTAACAAATTTTACATTTTACCCCTGGGAAAGACCGTGGCTCAAAGGCCTCAAAACGGAGATGAGAACTGCCCTGTACAATCGTCAACAACTAGCAGACTAAAATCTGCAGAGACGCCTTTCCTTCCACTCCTAATTCCTGAGAAAAAAATACTTTTGCAGAAAGATGAATACTGAGATTTAGCCTCATTTGGGGCCCTAAGAAGACATTGGGTGATTCTTAATTCACCTAATCCATTTCAATTTGCTATTGGTGAAAGGGAAGGAGGTAGTTTGGTAGGAGGTAGGTTTATCTCCTATGCTGTACCACAAGGTACTGACATCCCTTTGGACAAGATTTGTTTTTGGGGGAGGAGGGCACAGAAAACATAGAGATAAGCAAGAATGAGTTTAAATCACTTTCTCCCTTCCACAACTTGGAGCATCCAGAAAGCTTACACAAATTTATGACCCAAGCAGTGACTTTAATATTCACTCTATCCTCACCACCATCTAAGTGACCTTAGAGGCAGACAGTTCATATTATTTGACACATGTACACTGTTGCAGTGTAATACATACCTGGATTAGTACTGCATTGTCTGCATTTCTGTTTCTAATCTAGCAATTGAATTCATTATTGTACTGGGATCTTATCTGTGCCAACCAGTCAGTAGTTTTCCATGCTCTGTCCTTTCCCCAAACTGGCCAATGAATGGCTGTTCTTTCTACCAGTTTGTAGATTCCCTTCTCCTTTTCATCACGTTATGCCTGGATTAACAAAAAGTGAAATCTTCCTTCTGCAGAGAAATGAAATTGAATAATTTGCAATTGGCTTCCTTCCCATGCTCCCAAATTTCAGCTAATATATGCAGCTATATTTTTGAAGGCCTGAAAAAGAAGCAAGTTATATTGAATAAGTGAGAATGAATTCCTGAATAATAATAGCGATGATAATGCAGAGAGATTTCTCTTCAGGAATTTTGAAATACCCAAAAATCTGACTGCTGTTTTGAATAGATGCCAAGCAGAGGTGGGCTGCTGCCTGTTCGGACCGGTTCGGGAAAACCGGTAATTCCAACCATCAACTGGGCCTGCCCACCTGTCCTGGCGCTATCCCGTCCTATATATATCACTCTCTGGCTCGCTTGCCCCACCCACACAGCCCAGTTGATTTCTGTGCCTCGCCCTCTCTACTCACCACGGCTGCCCGAGAACAGTGGTGAAATCCAAATTTTTTTACTACCGGTTCTGTGGGTGTGGCTTGGTGCGCGTGGCGTGGTGGGGGTGGCATGGTTTGCTGGGCATGGCAGGGAAAAGATATTGCAAAATCTCCATTTTCGTCCTACTCCAGGGGAGGAAAACTGCAAAATCTCCATTCCCTCCCCCCTCCTGGGGGGAAGATATTGCAAAATCTCCATTCCCACCCCACTCTGGGACCAGCCAGAGGTGGTATTTGCCAGTTCTCTGGACTATTCAAAATTTCCACTATCGGTTCTCCAGAACCTGTCAGAACCTGCTGGATTTCAGCCCTCTCCGAGATGATGTGCTGGAAGCTGTGCACATGAAATCCCCATGTGTTTGAAGCTGCGTGCAAACGCAGGAGGCGCACTCACATTTTCAGTTCTGCATTAGGTGAACAGGTTATTAAATTATGCGAAGCCCACCTTCAATGCTAAGGTACAGTAGTCCTCAACGTACAACCACAATCAAATCCAAAATTTATGATGCTAAGCAAGACAATTGTTAAGTGAGCTTTGCTCCATTTTACAACCTTTCTTGCCACATTTGTTATGGGAACCATTGCAATTGTTACATTAGTGACATGGTTGTTAAGGGAATCAGGCTTCCTCACTGACCTTGCCACTTAGAAGGTCGCAAAAAGTAATCCACATGACCCCCTGGGGCACTACAACTGTCATAAACACATGGCATGTCTCCCAATTTTGATCCCAAGACCATGGGGATGCTGCAACAGTTATAAGTGTGAAAAATGATCATGTGGGGTTTTTTTCAGTCCTGTTGCAACTTCGAACGGTCACTAAATGAAGTTGTAAATTGAGGACTACCCATGAAAGGTTACTCTGAAATCAGAAAAATAAAATTGAGTTATTCAGTTGATATAGCACTTAGCAATAGCACTTAGGCTTATATACCGCTTCACAGTGCTTTCCAGCCCTCTCTAAGCAGTTTACACAGTCAGCCTATTGCCCCCAACAAACTGGGTCCTCATTTTACCCACCTCGGAAGGATGAGTCAACCTTGAGCCTGGTGAGATTCGATCTGCCAAACTGCTGGCAGCTGGTGATCAGCAGAAGTAGCCTGCAGTACTGCACTCTAACCACTGCGCCACTGTGGCTCATATGATATAATAGGCATCATTTAATATTCCAATAAAAGTACGTTTTGTGTAAGTGGAAAATATTGCAAAGTAAGGCAAAAACTGGAAAAAAATATGAATGCATTGCTAAGATAAGGATAAAAAGGTGGGTGCGTTTGTCTTTTCTTCCTTTCCCTCTCAATGAAGGATATTTCAGCACATCCCAACTAAGATGAAGGCACCAAAATAGCATCCGAATCATATTCCAATTGGCAAGTAGACTCGGAAAAGCTTTTCAGTTCTTTGGTAGGGTAAAAGCCAAATGCTGCTCCTGCTGGAAATGGCCCTTTCTTTCCAGTGTAAATACTTGAAGTGATGGGTTCCCCTGGGTGTAAAATCATAGATGTCATCTTTCTAAACCTGTTTTAGCTAAGCACGACAAGTATAACCTGCTGCTTATTGGAATGGAAAATTATATTTAAATAGAATAGGTAGATTATCAAGATGGAAATTATACACAGGAGACATAAACAGCAATAGCAGGAGAGCGACAGCGGTTGCAAAATTGGCTTTGAACGGCTGACCTTGGGATGAGTAAAATTATGTTTGAAAAATTCAGCAACATGGTTGGCTTGCCCTTTGTGATTGCAGTGCAGAATCATGGAAGTACACAAAAACAGTAATAATCAAGCATGAAAGCTCAGCCATGTTGAAACAATCATTTTGTATGATCGGGATGGATTCAGACCTGAACAGTGGCAAACAGACATTCATAAAATCCAACAAGGTGCAAATCATACTCTTTGTGTAAATTAATACAAGCGGTCCTCAAACTTATAACCACAATTGAGCCCAAAATTTCCGTTGCTAAGCAGAAATTTAACAGTTGTTAAGTGAGTTTTACACCATTTTATGACCTTTCTTGCCAGAGTTGTTAAGTGAATCACTGCAGTTAAGTTAGTGACGTGGTTGTTAAGTGAATCTGGCTTCCCCATTGACTTTGCTTGTCAGATTGCAAAAAGTGATCACATGACCCTGGGATATTGCAACCGTTATAAATATGAGCCAGTTGCCAAGCATCTGAATTTTGAACAAGTGATGGTGGGAATGTTGCAATGGTTTTAAGTGTGAAAAGTGGCCCTAAGTTATTTTTTCAGTGCCACTGTAACTTTGAGCAATCATTAAATGAACTGCTATAAGTCAAGGACTCCCTGTAATGCAATTTAAGAGCATTCATTGTAACTATTGTATAAATATCACCACAATATCACCGCTAACAGCATTTTAACTTTACTAGTACATTGATTCACATTTTTTCATATCTTAATCCCCATCAACAATCACTAGGTTAGCAATAACAATAGCACTTAGACTTATATACCGCTTCGTAGTGCTTTATAGCCCTCTCTAAGCAGTTTACAGAGTCAGGTTATTGCCCCCCAGCAATCTGGGTCCTCATTTTACCTACCTTGGAAGGATGGATGGAGTCAATCTTGCACCGGTCAGGATCGAACTGCTGGCAGTGGGCAGAGTTAGCCTGCAATACTGCATTCCAACCACTGCACCATTAGGACTCATACTGGAGATGGGTGTTATACCATGATAGTAAGAAAAGCTCATTTCCCCAAAAAAAGTTAATTTGTTTGCAGGAATTCCATTGTATTTATTCTTTAGAATAAATAAATTTGTCCTATTTTCCCTTTTTCTGAGCCCCATCTTCTGTATGCATGCCACCAGTTCAAAACCACTAATCTGCTACATAGAGTATGTACTACAATCCTGTGTAACAGTGGCTATTAAGTCTGCAACAACTCAATAGGGATATCATGGTGATGACTGACTCATGCAGAAAATGGCATTCTATCTATGTCCTTTATCCATCAAATATGCCGTTATTAAAACAATGATGCTATAATATTGTCATACATACAGAGGAAGTATGCATATCATGCTTCCTAAGGCCAACTGCCTTGAGTGTTGGGATATGCAGATTATAAATTCAGTAGTAAATAAATCTAGTCATTAATGCCACATTGCCACAAATGGCAACAACCCCTCTGGGGTTTCAGGCAAGAGTTTTTCTAGTCCTGATGGGATTAGTCCAAGACCTTCTACACATAAATCAATTCCTCAGTTACTGAATTACAGGAACATGAAATTAAATGACAGGATGGGGAAAATTAAAAGTATGGCAGCCAGTTTGAGCAATAACTATAAATCTTCTTCAACCTCTTATTTCAACCTCAATGTATAGAATCAGTGAACAGTCTGGAGATGCATATATTTCTCAGAAATCATCACATGTGGCCTATGGAGCTTAGCAGGCAACTTTCCAATAGGAGAAATGGATCAGATCTTCCCCCTTTTTTTACATGCTACAAGTAAATATGTGATGAAGGTTAATCAGATCTCCAAATCTGATCCTTGAAATATAAGCACCTGGAATTTGAGCTTTAGTGAGTTGGTGAGTTGTGTTATTTCTACCTTTTAGGACAAATGGTATCTCCATTGATCTGTAATCTAACTTTTGGGGTGGGAGAACCAGGCCTTGCTGAATCTTCATTAGAAGTATTTTGGTACAGTGTAATTCTGATACATGCAGAAAGATGTCCTCTTAACAGAGAAGGCAAATGAAGGTGATGAACTTCTCAGTTTTTTACCCTTGGTGGATAACTGATGAATATCTAGATGTAACCTTTTTGCCATCGCGTGCCAGAAGGGGGGATGGGGGGGTCACAGGCATGCCCATAGAAACCCATAATTCTATGTGCCGGTGGGACCGGAAGTTGGCAAATGGGCCGTTTTCAACCTTTGGAGGGCCTCTGGGGGAGAGGCCATTTTCACCCTCCCCACACTCCTAGAGAGGCTCTGGAGGCTGGGGACAGCAAAAAACAGGCTTCCCCCCACCACACCCGAGGCCCTCCGGAGGCAGGAAAAAGCCTGTTACCCTACTTCTGGTGGGCCCAGAAGGCCCAAAAATCAGCTGGCTGGCACGCACATGCGTACTGGAGCTGAGCTCACGTGCCCACTGATACAGCTATGCGTGCCACATAGCTGTATCAGTTGTTCGCCATCATGGATCTAGACAGTCTACAGGAATAAATAAATACTATGATTTATTTAACCACAGGGTACTTTGAATCTTTATTGTCTGTAGCTGGAAAAAAATACAAAGAATTAGCTTCTCAGGGGTGACTCTAAGTGCTAAATAGTTGTTTTTCTCTTGAGATGCCTCTGAAGTTGAAAGTCTAGAGTGTAGAGTCCTACAAGAAGAAAACAAAAGCTTTGATAGCCAAGCCTGGGCTTTGCTGTTCTTTTCTAAAGATCTACTAGGCACAACCAGGAAATAATGTTTCATCTTAGACAATAAAATAATGCATCTCATTCATGTACAGATGAAAAATTACCATCACCATTCTTTCAAATGAAAAACCAAAGCATCTTTGAAGTTGAATTGCAATTCCAGATATAATTTGCAAAGGAACGCAATACCTAAATTCATGTCTGTGTTTAATCTGTATGAAAAGCAAACAACCCAAATAAATAAATCAACACGCAAACAAGCTGGATGAAGAAAGTTGAAATACAAAGCCAGCCTCATGTGGATTTATCAAGGTCTAAGTCACACAACCATAAAACCTAATAGTTTTTTTTTTTAAACCAAAATCTAGCAGGATAATATTAAGGAAAAAAAGGGGGGATGGTATCCTTCCTCATAGTTTTATAATGATAAAACAACTAATAACAGACTAAAAAAGAAAAAGAAAAAATAGGTGCAGAAAAGAGAAAAAAATAATAGAATAAAGAAAAAGAAGAAAAAAGAAGAGTATAATAAAGAAAAAGAAGAGAATTATATAAAGAAATTAGTTTCCTCTTCATCACAAGGGCTAAACAACTCCAGGAACTTATCACCTTCTCTTAAAATACAACCAATGATCTCTTTTTCTACATCCCACCGCTTATCCAGAAACAAATCCTTAAAAGTTGTGACTTCCCTCATTATGTGGAAATCCTAGTCGCTGTTGTGACCCAGGCCCAAGTAGGTATTATCAGATGCAATCAGTTCTAAACAAACAGATTTTATCAGAACAGCTGAGCATTAACTCATTCTCAGCATAGTCCAAACTAATTCAAAACAAATTCTTCATAACATAATTCTTCAGCCTTATCACCAACCTTGATCTAATTAGGCAACCTGCCAAAGGCTTTTCTTGGCAAAAGTTCGGAAGGAGAAGACATAGACAAAAAATAAATGCAGCAAGACAAGAAACAAATCTGTCAACGATGTTTTCCGACAAAGAGCCCAAGAGCCATTGCTGGTCTTTTAAGCCTTATGGGAGGGGCCAAACATCTCTTGGCCTTACTCCCGAATTGTCCATTTTGCTTTAGCTGCTCTTGCCTTCTGGCAGCTCTTCTCATGCGTGTACTAGGAATAGGCTCCTCCTGTTCCTTTGCCTCTCTACTGTCAGCCTCTGGAGTCTCCAGTGTCTGCACATCATTCCCAGATGGCCCTGGCCCCATCTCTGCCTCCGATGCAGAGCCCTCATCCAGGCCTTCCCCAGCCTTCAGGACTGGCCCATGTTCTTCCTCAGCCTCCTCACTGTCTGACTCCGTTGCCAGCTCCGTAGACTGCTGGTGGACCACAACAGTCGTGTGCAAGCATGCCTCTTTCACACAAGTTTCTAGGGCAACAGGGATGAATTTTAGCTTTATTTATAAGGGTGCGTAACAACACACCCTTATAAATAAACACCCACTCAGAGAGGCTAACTTCTTCATTTAAAAGCCACTTCAAGAAAGCTATTTGTGCAAACTGAAACCTGATTTTTCCAAAGGTTGCTAACATAGTAAGAACAAAAAGAGCAACACATGATATTAGCATCTTTCAGTTTTTATAACACTATATGATTGCTCTTCCCTGTTTTGTACGCATGCTGAGTGAACCTTCAGAATAATAAAGGGTGTTAAAGAAATGCTCTATTTCTTAGTTCTAGGCCACTTAAAAGAGCAACATTTGGTTTTTGTGGTATTAAAATCCAATTTGCATAGGTAGGATATGCCTCATTGGTTTCCATATTGAATACAACATTTAAGTGATTGGTATAATCAGTTCCTTAAGTACTATTAAACGTGTATTTAGTACCAGTGGAAAAGTAATTCCTCCTTCAGTCTTTTGTTTCTCCTCTCAAACCAATTCATACAATCATCTTGGTGAGTTAATGCAAAAGTTTGGCACAGAAGCTCTTCTGATAGCTTATTTCTCCAGCCACATTAATTGAGAGCCCAGACTATATTGTTTCCATGACACTATTAACAACCTTTAAATGGAGCTTTTTATAGATTGCTTTTTAGCACACAAATACCTCTACAGGCAGTAGATAGAATGGTGTACTAAGGCCCATTCTGTGCAGCGCTCAGGGCATTTTCTCTTTCACAAATGAAGGCAAATATACGTGTCTCAGGATAATGTTACAGAATCCAATCTGGGTCGGTCACTGGACCAGAGGTTTAGTCTTCTGAGCTTTTAGACTTGTGCTGGAGCCAAAGGAATGTTTCTCTACCAAAATTGTGCTTTGGGCTACTCTATGCATTGTATTTATCTGGCGCCTTCCTATTGGTTGATTGGTGTGTTGATGGCCTGCGATTGGCTGTTGTTTCCTTGTGCTGCTAAGTATTTGGCTCCTAAGTGGCTGATAAATCAGCACTCCTGTTGACTGACAAGGGGCCCATTTCCCAGGCTTCAATCATTTCCCTGGCTATTTTTGTACCTGCTAGGCCAACAATCTTAGTAGCTGTGAAATTGAATGTATGTCCTTGTTCAATGCAGTGTGAGGCTAGCAATGAGTTCAGGTCTCCACATCGGACTGTTCACTTGTGTTTTTGCAATCTGATGGTTAGCTTCCTCCCCATCAGTCCTACAGAAACACAGGGGCAATCCATGCAGGGGAGCTGATAGATTACATTAGAAGTATCTCCCACCTGCAAGCAATCTTGGCAATGCATGATTACATAAATGCATAATTCCCTCTTTTATTTTCTGACAGAAGCCATGCTTAAATTTAAGTTCTCCTTTTGCTTCTGGATGCCTTGCAGCAGGTCTGTAAATGTAAATATCATGACAAATCAGGTAATATAAACATATAATAAAATTAAAACACAGATCCCCAGGAATAGACCTTTATATGTTTTGTTGCAAACATCTTTAAGTGAAGTTGAGTCCATAATTGGCAACTCAGTTCCAAATCCTCCTGTTTCCATCTGATACCAAGATGGGCCGATGGTAGAACAGGATCTACTTATAGTCTTCTAAGGTAATTTGCAGTTTATTTATTTATTATTTATTTATTTATTACTTCAATTTATATGCCACCCTTCTCCGGAGACTCAGGGAGGCTTCCAATGCGTTAAGCAATAGCCTTCATACTTTTGTATATACCTACTTAGTAGGGCTTTGTCCCCCTCCCCCCAAGTGGTTTTCTTTTTTATACAGAGTCAGCTTATTGCCCCCACAATCCGGGTCCTCATTTTACCTACCTCGAAAGGATGGAAGGCTGAGTCAACCTTGAGCCTGGTGAGATTCGAACTTGCAATAATTGCAGGCAGCTGGTGTTACTTAACAGCACTCTAGTCTGGTGCGCCACCAAGGCTCTTTGGTCAGGAATGATTTTTTTAAATCAGTTATTGAACAATGCACTGTATCTTGTTTCATATTCTAAAATATTGCTACTTATTTTTATTTATCTTATTTATTTTTAAAAAATAAATAAATAAATAAAACCTTGAGAGGAGAGGAAATGAAACAGAGGATTTTACGTCCAGGGCAGAGCTATTAAGTAGATCAAGTGTCTCCAACCCCAGTCTATGGACTGGCACCAGCCCGCAACATGCCAGAAACCAGGCAACACAAACAAGGAAAGTCCCATTCGCGGAATGCAAGCAGCCCCTCCGGTCTGTGGAAAAAACTCTCTCTACAGAACCAGTCCCTGGTGCCCAAAAGGTTGGGGGCTGCTGAATTAGATCTACTAGTCTAGACTATAAACTCTGGGTAACCACTGGGTGGCAGCTAACAGTTGCAGTGTTTCTGTTTCTCTTCACTCCCATCTAGTGATCTGTGGAATTTTGCAGTCTACCGGGCCAAGCTTCCTAATAATTCATTATCGTAATTTCCAACTTCATTTTCAACAGCTGCCAGAACTGAAAACATGCTATCACTTGACAATATCCAAGGTTTTATGCCTTGTTGATTTGTTTATTGATTATGGTTTATATGCCCTTCAATTATGATTCTGAATGACTTATATACCATTACAGTAACCAGGCAGAATGTACAACAATAATTTAATAAGAATAAATTTCAGCATAATCAAATTATTCCTGCATTATTCTATTTATTCAGTTCGAAACTCATCTGAAGAGCCAGTTTGGTGCAGTGGTTAATTGGTTACAAATTGGGAGGCACAAAGCCACCTGGGTGACCTTGGGCCAGTCCCTCTCTCTCAGCCCTAGGAAACAGGCAATGGCAAACCACTTCTGAAATCTTGCAAAGAAAACTGCAGGAACTAGTCCAGATGGTTGTCAGAAGTCAGCACTGACTTGAACAAAACAAAACCCTCATCTGGTATTCCATTTTAGAAGAAGTTATGTTACTGTCCACCTTCCAAGTTAGAATTGACAGGAAACATGACCAGGTGAGCTCCTTCAACTTTATCTTATGCATCTAATGACGGATTAACAGAGTTGGAAGGAACCTTGCAGGTCATCTAATCCAAGTACCCCCTGCCCAAGCAAGAGACCCTACATCTGCCTCTACCTAGGATCGAACTCACAGCCTCCCCTTGACCCCTTTACAGGCCCAAAACTAGGGAAGATCTTTGCTGAGTCTCTTGCCCTACCCACGATCCTCCTGAGAGCTAAGCTACATTTTATCTACCATATTTTTCAGAGTATAAGACGCACCTTTTTCCCCCCAAAAAGAGGGTGAAAATCTGGGTGCGTCTTATACTCTGAATGTAGCCCCACCCATTTCTCAAACGAGGTTTCAGAGGCTGAAAAAAGCATCAGAAATGAAGCTTCAGAAAAAAAGCCTCCGAAACAGAGCTTCAGAAAAAAAGCCCCCAAACAGAGTTTCAGAGGCTTTTTTTCTGAAGCTCTGTTTCGGAGGCTTTCAGAGGCAGGAAAAAAAGGTTTTTTTTCTGAAACAGAGTTTCAGAAGTTTCAGAGACAGAAAAAAGAAGCAAAAAAGCAAGGCACACAGCTCACAACCAAGGAACCTGTTGCTAAAATTCACCTCTGGGAACAGCTGATTGGGGGTATTCTGGGAGGCCGATCCATCTGCCAATCAGCTTTTTTCTTATTTTCCTCCCCAAAAACTAAGATGCATCTTATACTCCGAAAAATATAGTAACTGTTTCCTTAGTTGTCCCAAAAGGTGCTTTTTCAAGAGGCAACTGGACTTTCTATATTTTTCCTTGAAAACGCTTCACTTCTCATCCCAGAAGCTTCTTCAGTTCTGATTGAATGGTGGGGAATAGAAGGACTTATATTCCTTGCAGTCATCTGGTCATTAGCATTCTTTCTCAGAGTCATTGAGTCCACCGGGAGATTTATCTGTCTCCTCAGGGTCTCCTGAATACTGCAAACGGGTGTGGAACCTTTTTTGAACTGAGGAACTGCTTGTTGCCCTGTCTGCTAAGGTCATTCCCAGATATCACTACATCTATCCACACTTTATCAAAGAAGCTTTGAAAGTTTCAGGTCATGATCCCCTCTCAAAATGTTAGCAGGGATGGATAGGGCTTCATCTTTGGGAATAAGCTTTTTCAAAGGAGGGGCAGACAGAGAAAGTTCACCCTTGGATTCCCTAATGATATTATTTCCTAGAGTTGAGAATCCAAAGTAAACCTTTCTTGCTGGATCTCATCAGACGGGCAGATTTTATTTGCTTTTTAGAAAGCAATGTAGGCACTGAAATGCTGACATGATATGAAAAATCTTTTTATTCAGAATATACAAATGGGATTATTCCCCCCCCCCCCCCATTAAGTTATGTGATGCAAAACTGAGCCACGTGCTGATTCCACAAAGACAAATTCTCAACTGTGTAAAATTCATATAAACAATTTCAAATGTATTGATGGAATTTTTAACCTGGCTACTTAACTTTTGCAACCATGCAAATGAAGAAAACTATCAGCGGAATCCTGGAAATTGTGTTCATAAGAAGGTTGCATCTAATATTCTTACTGATTGAACCTGAAAGAATGAAAAATTATGATATGCTAATGCTGCCACCTAATCCAAATCAATGTGAAGAGACTGCAATAGTTTGCTTATTAAATGGGATTGTACTTAAGATTCAGTCAATCCTGTTGATGGCAAGAGAGTAGAAGAGTTAGAATCTAGCTTTCTCTCAACATGTTGTCATTTGCCTCAATAAACTGAACTGCATTGCAATGTTACTTTAAGCCCACCCTCCACTGAAGATTTCGGTGTTGTCATATTTTAGAAGCCAGCATCCTGGCAGTGCTAAATATTTCAAAGTTCTGACATGGGTAAATACTCAGCAACCAGACCTTGAAATACTTACAGGCTTATTGATAACCTGTCAGCTTGTACCTTTTTTTTCTTTTTTAGATTCCTGGCATTTCTTACTTAGTTTCCCACAATAGATTTTTCTGTTGGATAATTTAATTTAAGAATCCTTGCACTTTCGTCTATGGAGGTTCTCAGCTAACCAGGTCACGGTTGTCCCAAAGGTGCTTTTTCAAGAGGCAACTGGACTTTCTGGTTTGCCTTTGAAGATGTTTTGCTTCTCATCCAAGAAGTTTCTTCAGCTCTGAATGGATGGTGATGAAGAGCTGAAGAAACTTCTTGGATGAGAAATGTCTTCAAAGAACAACCAGAAAGTCCAGTTGCACTTTCTATTCATATAATATTAGTTTTGTTCTGTTATCTGTGGCCATGCTTTTCAGTATTAATTCCCTTCTTGAAACCACGCTGGCAGCTTTTATATTCCATGCAAACTCAACAGCTCGAATCAGAAAAACTTGAAGGTGTCACCCTCCAGTTTTCACATCATCACTTCTCTATGCAGCTGATCAAATAGCAAAAACTGGGCTGAATCATAAAGACCAAGGCTGCAGCTTCTTGCCCCATTCTTTTAAAGTTAACATGGTAGGCCTGGAATGAAAGACAGGTAAGATTGGAAAAATATAAGAGCCGACACTTCAGATTCATTCTACTTAATATAGAAATGCTCCAGTAGACTAAATGGCAGTACTTGATGTTTAGTAATGATAAGCTGGATCTCCCTTATGAGGCAGAAAGTGGAAAAGACTCCCGCCTGATCTCTTCTTGACATAACATATTGTTTTTCAAATATTATTTTATCAATAGTAGGTTATTCGCAATATAATAATGAAATGTTCCAAGCTCCAAAACATCTGCCCTGAATGTTTTAAGCACGAGGCAAAACTTATGTTTTGAGAGAACTATTTGAAAACAAAATGCAGTTTCATGCCAAACATGAATTAAAATCTGACTACTTTTTGGGAAGCATATTTTTGCATAGGGATTTGCAAAAGTGCAGCAAACAAAGAATTCTCAGTTGCCAAATAACAGTGGCAATTTTCACTCCACTTTGAGTGTTCCTTCCATTTTTGCCCCCTTGCGAGTGATTTGGTGATTGACTATTTATTTATTGATCAATGGGGTGCTAAATCAGTGGCATACCATCCTTATATGGGATTCTAGGTCAGTTGGAAGGCAAAAAGTTGGAGATTAAAGCATACATGATCCACCGCTTCCAAAACTCAGCCACCACATTCCAACCTCAGCAGGACATGCCATTGCTTCTCCCATCCATACAAATACTTCCTGATATTTCATATTGATTTTATTTATTTATTTAATCTGTTTATCTATTTAAATTTGTTATGATTGTTGAAGTCTGATGAACTCTGGGCAACATACAAAATCCCCCACAAATTCCATAAAATTTCCTATTTTATTTTTCAGATAAAATCTGAAAGCACACCAACAGCCTGGCCTAAAACAATCTCAGAGCAATACAAATAAGATAAAACAAACCCTGTCCCCAATACAACAATACAGATATAATATTCTTCACTCCTGATTCCCATTATAAGAAAATTGGCTATATCATCTTTGAATTGATAAAGCTAAGGAACCTGAGTCTAGAGTTCTTTCAGGTGTTCTAAGGCTCTCTGTCATACCTATTTCCAGGACTGCCTTGGTGGAAATATCTCCAGATACATCTGCTGACTGAAGTTAGGAGGGCTGTGACCAGGGACAGAGATTCTGAATGGTGATAGCCCTAGAAGGAGGGGGTGAAATGTTCCTGGTTTGGATTGGATTGGGCGATTTGGTAGTGATTGTGGCAGGTGGTTCAGAGAACCAGTAGCAATGGTGGTACAGCTGTGGTGTGTGATTGTCAGACCCATTTTTTTACCTTTTAAAAGCATTTTTTACCATCTATTCACCCGAATAGGTTGTAAAAAAATGCTTTAAAAATTAAAAAAAAAAAGTTGGCCATGCCCACCCAGTCACATTACCCCCCCCCCCCCCCAACAAGCCACACCCACAGAACGGGTAGTTACAAATTTTACATTTCACCACTGCCTAGAAGGTTCATTTTTTAAAATTCCTGATCCATGATGGGATGGTTCTTCCCCATTCCTGAGACTTTTCTTTCTTCTACTTTGCAATCCACCCTTAGAATTTTAATAGCAGGGTAGTTTTTCTAAAAAAAAAAAACCTGAAATGAAACTAATTAGAAGTATCTACAGTGGATCTAACTTGTGAAGCATCGCTGACATTGATTTGGGAATTGACACATCTTCAAAATTCCAAAAAAAGAAAAAAAAAGACAAAACCTCAGTACATTTATTTTTCATTTGAATGGTTGCAAGCCTATACTCTGTAAAGTTGGCTTTTGCTGCACAATCATCCCCCCCCCCCATTTATATCACATTTGGCAACCTTTCTCCTTCCATTTGAACTCTTACTATTAGGCTACAACGGCTGTCATAACCATGTTCTGTGAAGCTTTTGGTTCATGCCTAGCGTGAATTGGTGCTGGAATTCTCATTGCAGATAAAATGGACAACTTTGCTTATTCTGTGCTTCACAGGCTCAAGCTGTTGAGTGGTTTTTTTGGGGGGGGGTTCCCCCCTGAACTTGATGAGGCATGCCATGACAGAATATTGAGCTCTCAAGTTTAATTAAGGCAATAGATTAAGAATGTCCTCCTTCAAATTCCATTGCTCAAAATCCTATTTGCTCAAATGTAAAGGGAACGTACATTTCCTAATCAAAGTCAAACACTTCTAAGTTCCCTTGATTTCAAAAAGAGTTTAATTGCATTTGGAAACTCAATGAGATTTAGATCTACTCTAAACAGTTTCACTAATCAAAGATATATGTTCAATTTCAAGTGGAATCTGGACACACAGGGGGTTTCACAGTGTGATTCATTAAGCATAATTCCTCCCTTTGCACTACATAGTATTCTATGATGCATGGGAAAGCTCTATATCCTTTTCCCCATAGTGATTATCATCTTATAAAATCTATTTACAAAAACAAATAAGCTTGAAGAACATTCGGTCAATACATGGCTAATCGGCCAACAGAATCAAAATTTAAATTATATCAGCAAGACTTGCCTCTGTGAAGCAAACCAGTCTAATGGGCGACGTCTTCCCAAATCACATCCCGTGTGAATTTAATGCTTACAACTGAAGGCAAATAAAATGGTACCAGAAAGATTTTTCAAGGCATGGAAATGGAAAAGAGGTGACTTTGCTATGGCTGGTCCAGAAAAATAAGCTTTTTTTTTTTTTTAATGCATTCTGAATTTTCACAGCAGCCCAGGATAACCCAACAGGGCTTTGCATAAGCTGCACTGTTTGACATCACTAGAGATGTAACATTTCTAGTGGGGACGCTGACAAGCTATCTACTGCCTATGATAGTTGTGCTGTTTTTTAAAAAGTTCCTTTTAAAAAACAAACAAATATGGAAAATGTTCTTCTATCATGCACACCTTTTTCATCTCATCACCAAAACATTTTTTTTAAAACCTCCCTCCTCCCCCCACCCCCACAAATGGCAATCTTTCTTACAGTTGCAGATGATGGGAATTTTAATCCAGTCCACTCTTCATCTAAAGAGAGATAAGATGGATCAGATCTGGTTAGAGGACTAAGAAATTCCACATTTGTAATAAAATGAAATTGAAATCTCTGAGCTGTAGCTAAATTGGGGATTTAAAAAAAAACACCCTAGAAGAAGACAATGCAAACTATTTATATATAATTCTCAAGCAAACAGTATAGATGTATCCATGTAATTACTAGGAGTTGAACTGACAGGATATGGGAGCCATAATTAGTCACAGGTGAGGGAAATTTTAGACATTCTGTTGTATAAACTACAGATGCACACCCTCCAGCCCCAGACTGACAGAAGTTTGTTCCTGATTTAATTGTAGTCAAACCCCAGAACTGTAATTTTTTTTAAAAAACGTGACAGATGGGAGAAAAATACCAAATGGTTTTGGCTTGCATTCTAAAAATTTTGTTTTAGCCCCATCCGTTTTCCCCATTTAACACGGCTTCTTATCCAAAGGCCAAATACAGCTTTCAGATTAAAAAATGTTGGGCAACGGATGTATCTGTCTCTCAGATGAGATCTAGATTGTATCACAATCTAGATCTCACAATCTTTGCAGAGGAGAACCTACCCTCAATCCTGCACCCCATGCCAAGGGTGTTTTATGCAAATTATTATCAGAAAATGCTTGTCATACAAATATAAAAAGTAAACATACAAATAGGTTTGCCTACATTTAACACTGAAATTAATAGCCTGTGTAGCGTAGGGGGCTAATGCCTCCTACTAAAGGGAGCAATTAACACCAGCCGCCTGTAATTGCTGTGAGTTCAATCCTAGCCAGGCTCAAGGTCGACTCAGCCTTCCATCCTTTCTAAGGTGGGTAAATTGAGGACCCAGTTTGTGGGGGCAATAAGCTGACTTTGTATAAATATACAAAAGTATGAAGGCTATTGCTTAATGCATTGTAAGCCACCCTTAGTCTCCGGAGAAGGGCGGCATATAAATCAAATTTAAAAAAAATAGGATTTTGTTTCATTTGGCTACTTCATTTTTCAGAAGGGGAGGGAGGGAGGGAGGGAGGGAGGGAGGAAGGAAGGAAGGATGTTGGGATATTTCATAACGACCCCTGGAAAAGATAAAAAGGATTAATCAGATCCAGAGGTACTGGGTTTACTCTGAATCCCAAGATGCCTTTTCTAAAGGTTATTTCTTTGCCACTAATGCTAATGAAATGTGCTTTGCTCATCAAAAAACCTGTTTTGCTAATTTCAAATATTCAGTGACATTTCTGTCATTGAAAGGTGATGTGCAGTCATTATTTTGACACATGGCTAAATTAGCTAAATATATACATATTTCATGTTTGTTATTTCAAAGAGGCAAGTCAAGATTTCTTTCTGTAGCATGATGTGGCTTTGAAGTATTTCAAAAGTTTAATCATGTTTGAAATTACTCTTCTAACAGAGCTCTCAAAGGCTTCATAGAGTCATCAAAACTGGCAAACTTAGATTGTTTTATTAATGAGATTCTTCAGGTTAAATTATGTTTTGTATTACAATCTCCAAAATTCTCAAATCTTCAATATGGTAATTTAATATATCTGTAAGACATATCTCACAAGCATTACAAAAATCCCTTTGTTAAATTTGCATATTTTAATTTAATACAACATTGTACAGTTCAGTGTGTGGGACAGGATGTCAAATGGTACAATACTGCAGCACTTCATAAAGCAAATAAAAACTGGTAGCACCGTATTAAATACACTGCTAGAGTTCAACACAGTAGTTCTTCACAGAGCAATCAGCTGAAGACTTGGCTGCATTCACTTGCCAGTAAAGCTCAATCAACTTTAGCAATAGCACTTAGACTTATATACTGCTTCACAATGCTTTACAGCCCTCTCTAAGTGGTTTACAGAGTCAGGCTATTGCCCCCAACAATCTGAGTCCTCATTTTATTGACCTTGGAAGGGTGGATGGTTGATTCAACCTTAAACCGGTGAGGATCAAACTCCTGGCAGTCAGCAGAATTAGTCTGCAATACACTGTGCCACCAGCTCACTGCTAACTCTGCCAACTCACCATAGGACAACTCCACATGGCCAACTCACTGCAGGGACAACTTGCCATGGGTGGCCAGAGGGAGAGGCTGGTGGTTGGGCAAGCAAGCAGGTAGACCTAGCGCAGAGTGATGGCGGCTGGGGGCTTCCCATTTTTACATTCCCTGCTGACACCACTGCTGCCAAGCTCTGAAAGAGACCAGGGAAGGTGATGGTTGGGGTGAGCGGTGAGGAGATGGTGGCTGGGGCATGCTCCATTTTCACACATCCCACCGTCGCCACTGCTGCTGTCAGTACACCAAGCTCTGGGTTGAAGAGTCTAGCACCGATAATGTTGGATGATGAAACATCTGCTGTTTGATGATGGATGATGGATAAAGAAAACAATCAAGCTCAGAGGGCACCAAAGACCCCTCAAAGAATCTTTGGCCAAGTCACTGCAATTTATTCAAAAACTAATGATGCCCACCCCACCCACCCCAACTTCAATCCCTGCTTCAAAAATAAAATTCCCCAATAATTTTTTTTAAAAAAATAAAATTCCCCAAAAGCTACTAGAAGAAGCTTCAAAGCTGATGTAGAAACATCTTCTAACTAACTGAACCATGGTGGTTCAGTGGTTAGAGTGCAGTACTGCAGGCTACTTCTGTTGCCTGCCGGCTGCCTGCAATTTGTCAGTTTGAATCTCACCAGGCTCAGGGTTGACTCAGCCTTCCATCCTTCCGAGGTGGGTAAAATGAGAACCCAGATTGTTGGTGGGGAGGGGGGTAATACGCTGACTATGTAAATTGCTTAGAGTGGGCTGTAAAGCACTGTAAAGTGGTAAATAAGTCTAAGTGCTATTGCTATTGCTAATAAACTTGCCTAAGGTTTTATGATGCAAAGCACCTTCATGAGAAAAATCCAAAGTCAATGAAGCTTCAAGGTAAATTGTATCACCTCTAAAGTGCTACATCCATCCTTGAGACAAAACATAGACGCCCTGTGCTTCCCTCATAGAGTGCTCAAAGATGTACTTGAACGGGAGAAAGCAAAACAGCTCTAAACCAATAGGCCTCTGCTGCCGATTAATACAAATCAAAATAGATTTCTTGGATAGCAGCTGAGAACCTTATGAAAAACGAAGCCATTGGATTGACATCCAGTATCTGCTGAGGCTGAAAGGGGGGGCGGGGGGCGGGGAAAGGATATTTGTATGAATAAAATCTGGCACGGCACCTCTGAGCATTAAATTTATATCACAGAATATAATGTGTGATTCCACTAAGCATCTTCCCACTATCCATGGAGCTTGGTTCCTCAACAGGAACAGTCATGCAAAACTATTTGAAATTCAAATAACACCACCGTTATTATTCCGTGGATAATTTACACATTTATTATTTTGAAGGCTTAGAATGGGGGTGAAAGTTGCTAAGGACATCTATTCACACTGTGATACTCTTTCTCTCCCTATCAGCAATTTGCAGAAAAAGGCCAGGTGGTTTTTAACAGAAGTAAGAACTTACTTTTTCACAGGAGAGGGGGGCATTTTCTATATTATACTATTGAATTTTAACACATTTCCAATGTCAAACAGTGCCTCTGATCAAAATATTTTTGAGTCACTCTCCCCTATATGTATCTCACCCTTGAGCTCATTCATTCCACTATAATTCAAAGCACCGAGCTCCAGAAAACATATTAAAAAGTTCAATTCTCCCTACTTTTTTATTTTGAATGTTTATGCTGCATCTGAAAATTCAAAAGCAAATATTTGAGTGATGCTTATAATGAAGCCTGAACTGCATCAAACTGTTGGCATTGAAAAACCTTCATGAAAAAAGGAGTGCCAATTGCTTTTTTTATTAAAGAAAGAAAACAAAGGGAAAAAAATCCTAAGAAACGATTCACTTTAATATCTGACCATTGTTTGTACATAGCCTATAGCAGACCTGGAGCTGTCAATCATTTCCCATGCAGATGAAAAAGAAATGACCTGATGGAGGTCATTGCCCTCTGCTCACATAAAGTTGTCAACATTGTCACCATACCTTTTCTTTTATTAGATTCTCCTTTGTAAAGAGTATTCCCTCCATCTTCTTGCAAGGGTTAAAGGTTTAGCAGCTGGAGAATAAACTAACAATTAGTAATTTCCATTGGATGGAAACAGCATCCAATTGAAAGAGGTATAGAAACTGGCACGATTGTATACAGGAATGTGTGGAAGGAGAAACAAAGCTCCTAATCTTCTTGAATTTGACATGTTTTGGAAGAAGGAGGATGGGGATGGGGGGGAGTTTGAGGATGAGGAAGGGAATGAGAAAGAAAGGGAGGGAGGGAGGGAGGGAGGGAGGGAGGAAGGAGGAGGAGGAGGAGGAGGAGGAGGAGGAGGAGGAGGAGGAGGAGGAGGAGGAGAAGAAGAAGAAGAAGAAGAAGAAGAAGAAGAAGAAGAAGAAGAAGAAGAAGAAGAAGAAGAAGAAGAAGAAGAAGAAGAAGAAGAAGAAGAAGAAGAAGAAGAAGAAGAAGAAGAAGAAGAAGAAGTGGAGCAACCTAAGGCAGCAAACATACCTAATCCTCCTGCCTTCAACATTATGAACAAATAAGAGCCTTGGTGGCGCAGCAGATTTAAGTGATGTTAAGTGACACCAGCTGCCTACAATTACTGCAAGTTCAAATCTCACCAGGCTCAAGGTTGACTCAGCCTTCCATCTTTCCGAGTTAGGTAAAATGAGGACCCAGATTGTGGGGGCAATAAGCTGACTTTGTATAAAAAAGAACACCACTTGCGGGGGTGGGGGGGAAGCCCTACTAAGCAGGTATATTCAAAAGTATGAAGGCTATTGCTTAACGCATTGTAAACTGCCCTGAGTCTCCGGAGAAGGGCGGCATATAAATTGAACCAATAAATAAATGAAGTATACAGATTTGAAACCCTGCCTGATAATAATTATTCATCCAATAATACTTCCCACCAATAGCCTCGGTGCTATAGATTTAACTGTCCTTGAATTTAATACTCTGGCCTCTTGAACAACTACTTTGTTTATCTAAGTTCAGAAGGAGGGCTTTGACTTTGGAGTTTCAAATCAGGGTTGAAGTATTTTGTTGGCCTGTTCTGTCAAATTCTGAACCTGATTTGTTCAATGTTTAAAACTCTGACATCAAGAAGACTCCAAAACAAACACGCCACCAGCAAAGACATTTTATTTTAAATACATGCCTTCCCATTGTTAGCAGTCCTTACTTATATTCATAATTTAAGCATCAGAGGCCAGTAGAAATGACTAAGGATATGTGGAATTTCCATAGATAAATTTAAAATTCACAATGTGTATAAGTACAGTTATACTTTTAAATATATAATTCTAATGGGTTAACAGCCCCAAGTTGTGGATTTCCAGGGGAGGCATGGAGAACTGAAGTTATCTCTGCAAAAGTTATAGTAGACGGCAGTGGCGAAATCCAATTTTTTTTTACTGCAGGTTCTGTGGGCGTGGCTTGATGAGCGTGGTCTGGTTTGGTGGGTGTGGCAGGGGAAGGATACTGCAAAATCTCCATTCCCACCCCACTCTGGGGCCAGCCAGAGGTGGAATTTGCTGGTTCTCCGAACTACTCAAAATTTCCGCTACCAGTTCTCCAGAACATGTCAGAAACTGCTGGATTTCAACCCTGGTAGATGGTATGTAGACTGCTTTTCCGGAACCATTCCAGGTAAGCAGAGATAACATATCCCACATATACTCTGGATGGCTGGTCCTCATGAGGAGACTGCAGGACAGCAGTCTTCCATAAGCTTGAGCATCTGGAGAGAGAAGGATTAGCTACTTTGCTCACAATTGCAGCGGACCTTTTAAAGGATAGTAAATTCACAAGAGAACCAGGAGACTATGAGTTCCACTCCCAGCTATGCACAAAGCCAGCTGGGTGACTTTGGGTTAGTCACTTTCTCTCATTCCTAGGAAGACGTCAAGGGCAAACAATTTCTGAAAAGCTTGCCACAAACCTGCATGGACTTGTCCAGGAAGTCTCCAAGAATCACATCTGGAAAAAAAAAAGTTTCCATGCTCACTTTTTAATCAGTTTTAGAAATTGCTTATTAACCATCTTAAAGCTTATCCATAAGATGGTTAACAAGCAATTTCAAAACCACCAGGAGAGTTTAGCTTCAACTCTGAATTAAAAAAAAAAGTACAAGCTTAAAAACTTAACAAATTTGAAATAAACAGCAAAAAGCTAAGATTTTGATCAAAGAAAGTTACAAACAGAGCAAGTGTCCTCTGATATTTGGAATATTGACTTTTGATATAAGATTTTTGAATTAAATTTTTTTTTAAAAATATTATGAGACCCAAAATTATTTTGACTGTCTTCACAAAGATAAGTGATTTCATGGTTTTAGAAACTGGACATTAGAGGGGCTAAAGATTCTAAGACTAAGTAGAAAGGGAAAAAATACAAGCCTGCTGTAGGTATCCATTAATGAGGACTTACAAAATGGCATAAAATGTCATAACCTTGGAAGTATTAAACAAGATCTTTGAAAAATGAAATTAGAAATTAGTAGTGAAGTGTCAACTGTCAGACTACTGAACCCAAAACAAGGAAATACTCTCGGAAGATTTGAATTCCCCAAACTAAAACTTTATTGGATACATCATACTGGTACTGGAAAAAAAAAAAACAGTTCCAGTTTTCCCGGACAAAAACAGTATCTCAGACTTCACAACGCTCCCAGGCACTCCAATAAACCTTGCTGCAGTCAGAAGATGATTACTCAGGTTAAGGCTTTATTTCATTCTCTCTGGTAGCTGCAGAAAATGCTGAGTTCAAGGTATGGATCACACAAAGTCAGTGTTGGGCGTTTCCCCCCATCTGCCCCCTTAAATAGCCACACTAAACACCCCTCCAATCAGCTGCACTGACAGGCCAAGTAACCCTGATTACTTCGGTTGCATATTCAATCGGGGGAAAGTATAACTCCCTAATGCGTCCGCCTGCAATGTGTCCGCCTGCCTAAACGTTACACACACCCCCGCCACCATTAGTGAATTCCTTCCTCCCAGGTCAGTAGTTCTTCCTCTGTTCACTTCATCCTCCCAGATTGGATTTCTTTACTGCTCTGGGTTTTTTCATTGCTCTGGAATGTCGAGCAGAGGTGCTCTTGACACAGGATGTTAAACAATAGCTTCCTCTTCTCCCCATCCCTTGGTGATCACATTATCCAATTATGAGATGTCCTTTTGTAATGGGAACAGTCCGTTTCTTTCTCAAGCACCTGTAGTGGTGATCGTGATGGCTTCCCTGCTCTCACGATCTCCCTCCCCCCAGTTCATTGGCAAGTTGAAAAGCATTAGAGTTTGAAAGAAGCAAAGCTTAACACATTGAAAGCCGCCCTGAGTCTCCGGAGAAGGGCGGCATATAAATCGAACCAATCAATCAATCAATCAATCAATCAATCAATCAATCAATCAATCAATCAATAAATAAATAAATAAATAAATAAATAAATAAATAAATAAATAAATAAATAAATAAATAAATAAATTCAGTCTTGACACCAAGATATTAACAGCGTGCCTGTGCACTGAGATGAAGAATTGAAGAAAAATCAAATACTGCAACAATATTTGAGTGAACTAAAGATTACCTCTGTTAGTAGTGACAGAAAGAAATATACAGTTAGTTTATTTGAGCAAGTTTAAATAAGATATTGGTTTTTTTTTCAAAGTTTCAGCAATTTTTTACAGACTTTTTGCTGACACCATGACTGAAAAGTTGATGTTTTATAGATTTACTTATAGATAAGGGATGGGATATGGAATGAAGAGATGTCTGTTTGTAACAAGCTAGTGACTAAAGTACTATCTAGTAGACAAAGTTACTAAATTTGTCTATACTTTTTGTAATGAATCATTTCTTTAAATATTTGTTTTCTTTTTATTATCAACCCAGTGATGCCCTCGACGGGATGTCCCGGTGCTTGGAAGCAGTGCGGATTTGGATGGGGCGGAACAGGCTTCGGCTCAACCCTGCCAAGACTGAGTGCCTGTGGTTACTGGCATCTCAGTCTGAAGGAGAGGTTCCACCGTTGGCTATAGTGGGTGAAGTCTTACCCCCGGTAGACAGGGCACACAACTTGGGTGTCTGGAAGATCATATAACAACTGTGACCAGGGGGGCATTTGCCCAGATTCATCTGGTGCACCAGTTGCGCCCCTATTTGGACCAAGATGTCCTATGCAGTTACTCATGCACTAGTCACCTCCCGTATTGACTACTGTAATGCTCTCTACATGGGGCTGCCCTTGAAGACCACTCAGAGGCTTCAGCTGATACAGAATGCAGCCACGTGGGTTGTGATGGGAGAATCCTGATACTCCCATGTAACACCTCTCCTACGCGGCTTGCATTGGTTGCCAGTTGCCCTCCAGTGAGATTCAAGGTGCTGGTAATGACCTATAAAGCTCTACATGGCTTAGACCCAGGATACTTGGTGGACCATCTGCAACCAACAACAGCTTCCCATCGCCCGGTGCGTTCCCACAGGGAGGGCCTGCTCCGGGTACCATCAACTAGACAATGTCGGTTGGTGGCCTCCAGGGGTAGAGTTTTCTCTGTGCGCCCCCACCCTTTGGAATCAACTCCCTCTGGGGCTCCGGCTGGCTCCTGACCCCCGCACCTTCCGCCACGAATTAAAAACATGGCTGTTCGCGGTGCCCAGTCTGGATTGAGGGGGTTTTCGATTATTTTAACAGTTTTTTTAAAAGAAATTTTTATTAAATTAAAAACATACACACACAGAAAAAAAAATACATACAGGTACAAATAAAACAATACACAACATATACAACATTTAAACATGATATCTTATTTCTTAAGACAATACATCGGTAAATTATATTTCTTAATATATATTCCCACATCTCACCTTATGTAATTATACTTTTTAAGGTTTTGTTGTAACTCTATTGTATCTCTTTTGGTACCCGATTTGGTTCAAATCATTTAGGATCATCTTTTCATTTGGTTTTCCTTTTCTCCAGCCATGGATATCACTTTTGCCAAACCAGGTAGTATTCAGATTCTTCCTTTTCTTGGATTTCTTTAGTGAGTTTGTCTATCTCAGCACATTCCATTACTTTCGATATTATTTTATCTTGTGCTGGGACTTCTTCCGATTTCCAATTTTGTGTAAAGATTATTCTTGCTGCAGTCAGAATATGTGAAATTAAATATATTGTTTCTTTTTTGTAGCTATTTGTGGGTATATCCAATAAATATGTTTCCGGTTTTAATGGTATCTTTTGTGCTGTTATTTCTTCCAGTTGGATTTTAATTTTGTTCCAAAATTGTTTTGCTTTTGGGCATAGCCACCACATGTCCCTTTTTCTATTTTGCATTTTCAACAAAGAGGGGAAGTGTTGAGAAACATTTTTGAAATCCGTGCTGGGCGAAGATGCCATCTGTAAAACATCTTATAAGCATTTTCTTTATATGATACTGATAATGTCAATTTACTGTTAACTTTCCATAGTTTTTCCCATTTGCCACTAAAGCAAATGCTATATCCAAAGTTCTTTGCCCATAATCATATTCTCTTTTACTATTTTCTCTTCTAATTTATATGCAAGTAAAAAATTATAAATTTTAGTTATTAATATCTAATTTTTATTTTTTTAAATTTAATTTATATGCCGCCCTTCTCCAGAGACTCAGGGCGGCTTACAATGCATTAAGCAATAGCTTTCATACTTTTGTATATACCTGCTTAGGAGGGTACCCCCCCCCCAAGCAGTGTTCTTTTTTATATAAAGTCAGCTTATTGCCCCCACAATCAGGGTCCTCATTTTACCTACCTTGAAAAGATGGAAGGCTGAGTCAATGTTGAGCCTGGTGAAATTTGAACTTGCCATAATTGCAGGCAGCTGGTGTCACTTTAGCACCACTTAAGCTGCTGCGCCACCAAGGCTCTTTTGGGCCAAGTAGTATTTTATCCAGTTTGTTTGGGGGTTTTTTTTGAATTCCATAATTCTCCATGTCCATTTTGTATCTGGATTTTAATTGTAGGTATGGCCACCAGTCAATTTCCACGCCTTGTTCTTTTAATTCTTCTCTTGTTTTTAATTTTCCTTCATCATTTAAGAATTCTTGATATGTTTTCATTTTATTTATATCCATTGTATTTGGGTATATTTGTGCTTCCATTGTTGAAATCCACTGTGGGATTGTATCATAGTGGTTCTTCCTAATTTCAGTCCAAATCTTTAGCAATGTATCTCTCACAATATGTCTTCGGAATTATTCATGTTTTTTAGGTTTCTCTTTTATTTTAATGGGTTTTAATATTTGTTTATGTATGTATTTTATGTTTTAATTAGTTTGTTGTGAGCCGCCCTGAATCCTATGGAGATAGGGCAGCAAATAAGTTATATTAAATAAATAAATAAATAAATAATTTCTTTTCTTTCTTCTTTCTGTTCTTTCTACTATTTTTTTTAAGTTTACTTTCTATCAGTTTTTACTATTGCAATCGAAATTCCTAATAAAATTATATACAAAAAGGTAGTCCTAGTTGAAATCATTTCTGTATTATGTATAAAAGAAATCATTAGTAAGTTATTAAAAATGTTTTTTTTTAATTTAGAAATAAGATCCAGTTATTTAAATGAGGCATATTCCAGCTAAGCATAGGTAAGACTACAGTTATTAAAGACACATTTATAACAATTTCATTCAATCAAACTTTTGTTTCAGCAGAGTAATCATTGCACAGATTTCTGTGAAGCTGATTGAGAGCAATTATGCAAATAGGTACCTTGTTGCTATAACTGTAATTCCAATTCTATGTTTATATTAGTGCATCTATAATTATATAAAAAATAATATAATTTATCTTTCTTTCTTTTTTCTTTTTAAAAAAGAAAACTTCCTTAGACTGTAATTTCCTATTTAGAGTTTTGGAGGAAGTATAATTTATATTAGGCTGACATGTAATATGTGTCTTTTTATAGAAGTGATCTTAAAAATGTGCAAAGTTCAAAAACAGATGTGTCCTCTCCCATCTACTCCAAGTTCAGCCTTCATATCATTCAGTCTAAATATCTTAAACGGCCTCTTCCAATAGATGGAATTTATGTAGTCACTTCCACAAGATTCTTGTGTTGCTGGCATCTCTTCCTTCCATTTGACTAGAAGATTATTTATATTGGTCAATTTATCTCTTTTTTGCTCCTTCTGGTTAGTACTTGGTATGAAAAAAGAGTACAAATACTATCTATCATATTTGATGATTTCAGTTTACTATAAAAAATTTGCCAGTGATGCTGTAAAAAGAGGGAAAAGGCAACAACAATTATGATTGAATGTTGCAGCATTTTCCCCTTCTATGTTCGTTTATGAGATATAATTAAAGCTAATCATCACTGTTTTTGGTCCAAATAACAGCTACAATTCTGACCAAAAGAGGTTTTCCATCTACTATATCACTAGAATACTTTATTGCTTTTGACAGCATAGAAAAATAGATGCATGTTCTTGACTCGGTCTATTCCTAAAAGAAAAAATTTAAAAGGGAAAAAGCAGGCTGCAGGATTGGTCTTATATTTCTTCAGAGATTTGTGAAGACTTTTATGAATTTACTGTATAAAGTCTGTGTAGACCCTTTGGACAAAAGCTTTGAAATATTTTTTTTCCTATAAATACATTAAGGTTCAGATATTATTGTTGTTTGAAATACTAGCTGATGATTTTGTGCTCTGCTGGTACGGAGAAAGGAACAAGCCACAAAGAAAAGAAGATAACTGAAACTCAGGTGCAAGAAACTTGGAATTGTATAAAAATTAGTAGGACTGTTTCAATAGGAACATCTCAGCAGGGACTAGCATGCAAGCCAGGTCTTTTAATTAAAGCACTTTTTTTTAAAAAAAAATAAACTCTGCAGCAAATATTGATTTCAAAAATGAGGACCACATCAGAGAAAAGAGCTGGGTTTTTATCCATGAACCAGACCAAAAAACCACAAATAAGGAAACAAAAATGAAGGGAAAGTAGTGATCACTGGATATGGGGCCAGAGCATTTAAGAAGAGGGAATATGAATCTCTGGAGTTTAATGAAGGAACACTATGAACATTGCAGTGTTTCGGGACGAGGGCAAGTCTGGAATCTGCTCTCTCCAAGCTTTAGAGAGAGGTTTGGGCAAACAGGAGAGAGGGATGCTGGTGCCCAAGCTTTGGTTGGAAGTCAAGAGTTCAACAACAGCAGCAGCAGAAGGCAAAAGGAAAAGTGGGACTGAACTGTGAGCCTGTAAGTAAAAGTAGAAAGGAAAAAGAAGAAGAAAGCTGAAAGCTATGTAGATAATAGAAGGGGGAGGAGAGGAATAAGGACCTAAGTATCATTTGATGGTCCTATCCTACTTAACAAGGTCTTGAGTTAATGGTGATGGATAGAATCTCTAGCAACTCACTGAAAGATGGATGGAAGGAAGGAGGGAGGGAGGGAGGGAGGGAAGGAAGTGTTGTGACCAAGGCCCAAGTAGTGATTATCAAACACAATTGAGTCCTCAACAAACTTATTTTGTTAAAACAGCTGAGAATTAATTCATTCTCAGCTTAGTCCAAAACAAAATTCTTAATAACCAGTCCATCAGCCTTATCACCAACCTTTGATATCTTTGGCAAACTGCCAAAGACTTTTCTTGGCAAAACCCCCACAAAGTTTAAGAGACGCTGACAAGAAGCACAGGAATCAACCTTGCTTTTCTACAAAGAACCCAACAGCTCGTTGCTGCTCTTTTAAGCCATATGGGAGTGGCCAATCATCTTCTGGCCTTACTCCCGAGTTGTCCTTTTTCTTCAGCTGCTCTTGCCTTCTGGCAGCTCTTCGCATGTGTGCACTAGAAACAGGCTCCTTCTGTTCCTCTGCCTCTCTCTGTCCACCTCTGGAGGCTCTGGAGTCCGCACATCACTCCCAGATGGTCCTGGCCCCATCTCTGCCTCTGACACAGAGCCCTCATCCAGGCCTTTCCCTGACTCCAGGACTGGCCCATGTTCCTCCCCAGCCTCCTCACTGTCCAACTCCACTGTCAGGTCTGCAGGCTGCTGGTGGACCACAACAGGAAGGAAGGAAGGAAGTTCCTATCAGCACTTCCTCATTGATGTTGATTATATCAGGTGCAAGCAACCAGAACAGCTCCAAGGTTTACGTCAAGAGGTTTCTTTATTGCTGATTCACCAGTTGACAAGACTCTGGCCATACTGCCTACCTGGCTTTTAGAAAGCCTGATGTAATGCTAAGCGTTGGCTCTCATATGCTTTCTCCCTCCTACGGAGTCCAAGATGGAATATCTCTAAAGTTTCCCTACTGGGCCTCCTCCCTTTCTCCCGTTGATTTCACCACATCTGAGATTCAGGGGAAGGAAGCTCTTTCTGACCTCACAAGGCTTAGAGCACTGCAATCACCATTGTTTTTTTCTGGGAGAAGGTTTCCCTCAGTAGCAGACATTTCCTCATCTCCAATTTCAAAGAAAGGCATCCATTGTGTCAGAGAAGAAAGCACCTTAGCTGCAAATGGACTCTCAATATTTCCTAAAACAGCCAGTGAGCATTCTTGGAGCAACTGAAGTACTTGGATCAACACAATATTTGGCCCTGAAGATGAGACAAAACTAGGATCATTTTCTATGGCGCCTGAAAAATGGTGTTTTGTTCTCAGCACAGTACATCTGCTTTGAACTCATAACATTTTGCTCACCCTTATGCTGGTCTCAGAACATAAATAAACAAAACTCTCTCTCCTAGCTGACAAAACATTACCTGCCTAGGCTTAAAATGTTGTGTATAGCAATATTATATATATTTCTTAGATATTTTTCTCTAGACAAGATTATCTGCACTAAAGAACCTTCCTTTTCTCTCTTTTTTGCATTTAAAACACCCCCCAAAAATGCATAGTCTCCATGCCAATTGGAAAGGGGGAAAAAAATAGAAAAAAGGCAAAGCCACGTATTTTATCAAGTATAGGTTGCTATTTGGAGCAGAATGAACCTTCAGAATCCAGAGTTTTTACAGCCCATGTGAAAGACAAATAAATAGCTCCATTTGCAGCTGTGACTTCACCTCACAAGCTTTTTCTCATAAGCCTGTCAATGTAAGTTATTTGGTAGTACAATTTATCTGAACTGAAAACAGGCTTACCTGCCAGCAGAAAACAACATTTCTTTTCCAATCTATTTATCCAAATTAAACTTTTATTCTAAGACTGTCATGGTAAGCTGATAACTGCAGGCTGATGCATTTTGTGTAATTTTTACATAATGGTGTTGCTCTGTTTGATGCTTGCTTTGGAATGGAATAACAGCATTTCTATCTCTTTTCTTTTCTCAGCTGGTTTATTTGTGATAATTTTCTTTACGCCCCCAGAATGCACACAGACAGACCATTAATTCTTTTTTCATGCACATCTACGGCTCATTCCTAAATACTGTAGAAGTATTTCAATACTATAATTTGATGTCTTAATTATTCGTTGAGAGATAACAGAAAGACTTTGACAGTCTGTTATGTAGCTGAGTGAAGAGGTTAAGAAAGGGGGGGGGAATGATGGCTACCTTCAAAGCACAAGAGTTATTGTTTCAGCATGCCCCATGCTAGATATATCCTATCTGAAAAAGAAGAATTGGTCTGTTAAGAGTTGCTTATTTCCAATTACTACCCTGCCTCATTTTATCTTGTTATCTGTAGTAAAAGGATTGGATCTCTCCCATCCACTCCACCTTTCTAGGCACTCATTATAGAAATAGATAACTACCCATTACACTGATAATCTGAACTTAAACGGACTAAGCCAACATTACAACTAAAATTTTGAATGATGCTGTTATCAAACTAACCACATAATCCCTCTTCTATTTCTTTCTTTTTTTTATTGAAAAGTTTTTTAAAAATTTACACATATTTTCCCCTCCCTCCACCCCCTCCCATTCCAACCTTCCCCTCCTCCCTGGACTTACCAGAGCAAATACAGGGTATAGCATTTAACAAACATTTTTAAAAAACATACACTAATTATCTATAGATTTATCTCCCTCTTGCACTTTAACTCCCCTTGTTCGTATCTAAATATAATTATTTAAACCAATTCTTGCTTGAAAATAGTCCAACCTCATTCTTGTCCATTCTTTAATAATAAGCAAATCTTCTTTCTTCCAGTATTACACAATCAGAGCCCAATTACAATTAACCATCACATCTCCAACCCTTACATATATTAACACATTAACAAAATATTTCAACCAATCTCAAGTAAAATGCATTGTAAAAACCTTATTTTGCTTTTTACCCCAAAAACTTATATTAATTCCTGGAAACATTCCTTACTTAATGGCTTTACATAAACGTATTCATCTTATTTTCTACAAATCCTCTACATATAATCAAATATCACCTTCACAATTTAATTTCTATATAAAAAAATTTAAAAAAATATTGTAAAAACCTTCTCTCAACCCTTGCCCAATTATATTTTCCTTATAACCCACAAGTTTATATTTATTCTTCAACAAAACATTTTTTAATATAACATTAATGTAATTTAAAACAAAGTATAAAAATTTAAGTAATATCCTTCTTCTAACCCATAAACTTATATTAAATGATCTACACTGTCCATAACTTTTCCGTTTACAATATTTTTCTTTTAACCCATCAGCTTATATAAATTCTTCAACAAAGCATTCTTTAAAATATACTTCAAGACAAAAGTGAAAGTTTAGTCAATGGCCCATAACAATTCAAACATAACTTTTCAGAACAAATCATGTCCCTAAATATAAGTAAATCATTCATTTTCGCTGTAATATAACTTTTCAAAACAAAACAAATCATATCCCTAAATACAGGTATAGTAATTCATTTCACTATTACTATCCTCCCCAACAAGGATGATTATAATTTTTCCATCTACATTTTTTCCTGACTTTTTTGTGAACCTTCTTCTTCAGTCTTATTCCTCCACCTTCTTTCAGTCTTATTCCTCCGCCTTCTTTTATTTTTACAAATTCTTGAATTTTCAGCTGAGGTTACTGTACCTTACCATCTTGTTCTCTTTGCAAAGTAATTCTTTTCAGTAAGCACACCTCTTTAACTGCAATTGAGAGTCCCCTTTTGTAAAAAAATTGTAAAGTTCCATTTCAAATCCTCCTTTTTATATTAGAAATCCCAACGCTTCCTGACCATTTTCCATTTGACTGTATTGAAACCTCTGGAGAAATCTCTCTTTGTATTTCCTGGTTATACTCCTTCAAGCCTCTCAGCCTTTCCTTCTTAATTTGAAAAACATCCATTCCATTTTCCAAAGGCATTGTTTCTCCCATCTCACCATTCAGGAACTCACTATTATTTGGCACTGAAATACCGATACAGTATCTTGCCTTGTGTCTTTGTTGCAAATTTGAGTAAAATCCTTCTTGAAAAACCCTTTCATTTCCTCCACTATCACGGAGGTAAATGATTCTAAAATTTCTTTAAAGATATCCACAGTCAGTATTTGTGTATTTACTGATGTGTATAATGGTAAGCCTTCGTCACTTTCAAAAAAGCCAGCCATTTTTTTCTGCCCAATAAAACTTTCACTTTATATTTTTCCAGCCACTAAATCAATTATTCCAATCCTTGAGTATACTTTTTTTAAAAAATAATTTTTAAATCCTTCTCCTTTTAAGATATCCTCTTCTTTTAAAAACAAATTCATAAAAGTTAGCTGGGGCTAACAGCTTTAATGAATTAACAAGCACTTTCTTCTTTAACTTTCACTTTCCTTTCTCTTAACAAACCAGTGCCATTTTTTCTCCCAACTTTCCCCATTCTTACAAGACTTGAAAAGAAACAATATTCAGCTGGAGTTAAAGCTTGATACTTGCAATTATGCCTGTCTTTGTTCTGCCTGCTTTTGACTTCAATGTTGTTAAAAAGTTGCTTGCAGGGATGGTCGTGGCGTCTTGTTCTGCATAAGCAGACACGTCCCGGATTCAGAGCTTTGCCAGGTTCCTGGGGAGCTCTCACCCTTCGAGCCCCAGAATTGCTTCTAGGGCTCTTGGGGAGCTCTACCCTCACCCAGCTGCTCTCTTCCCCTTCTTTTCCTGAAGGGGAAGTTTCTTAGCCGTTAGACAGCTGATTTTTGCTGTTCTAGCGGCTTTACGAAATCGCAGGGCTAGTGCTTCTAAAAGGAGCGACCGCGATGCCTACGGAGCCACCGGAAGATCTCCCTGTTCTATTTCAAGTACAATAAATTTAAAGTCACTGAAATCTCCCAAGAGCATATATCATGAGATCTCATGCTCAGAACTTGATTCCTTGTGAAATCTTGTTAAAATCTCCCCAGACTTTGATGACTTGGATTTTGGGGCAGGGGTGAAATCCGGTAGCTTCTGACAGGTTCTGGAGAACTGGTAGTGGAAATTTTGAGCAGTTTGGAGAACTGGCAAACACCACCTCTGGCTGGCGGGAATGGAGATTTTGCAGTATCCTTACCCTGTCACGCCCACCAAGCCACGCCCACAGAACTGGTAGTAAAAAAAAATGGATTTCACCACTGCTTTGGAGGTTCTTGGTTCCTGCACAAGGCTTGGAAAGAATTGCTGACCTCCACTAATTGAGCATTGTTGGGAGTTGGGACTGCAAGATCTCTAAAGAACACTACAGTCAGGGGTGAAATGCTCCCGATTTGGACCGGATCGCCTGATCCAGTAGCGATGGCGGCGGGTGGTTCGGAGAACCAGTAGCAAAAATCCCTGCGCCCCCCCCCACCACCATGCCCAGCTGAGCCTCAGGATCATCAGAGGCTTTTTTTAACTTTTAAAAGCATTTTTTCTACAATCTCTTCCAACAAAAAAATGCTTTTAAAGTAAAAAAAAAAAGCCTCTGATGATCGCATGGCTCAGTTGGGATAGTCAGAGGCTTTTCAAAGCATTTTTTTCTGCAACCTCTTGGCCAAAGAGGTGGTAAAAAAAATGCTTTGAAAAGTCTCTGACGATCCCAGCTGAGTTTCCTGATCTGCAGCGGTATTTTTTAAAAAGCCTCTCTGACGATCCCAGTTGAGTTTCCTGTTCCACAGAGGCTTTTCAAAGCATTAGAAAAAATGCTTTGAAAAGTTAAAAAAAAAAGTTGGCCATGCCCACGCAATCACATTAACCCCCCCCACACACACACACCAAGCCACACCCACAAAACCGATAGTAACAATTTTTACATTTCACCCCTGACTACAGTAGTTAGGCTAAGCCTTCCTGACACAAATATTTGCAGTGGAATGGAGTGATATAAAGATATTATGGTCTGTTGCACAGTCAGGCAGATGTTCAGACTGGCTTTGGCATTTTTGTCCAACTATCCAGTCTTTTCCAAGGACCCAAGATAGACAGGTGTGGATTTTTGATGGTGTTACAGATATTGTTGCAGGATTTAAGCTGTTTCAAGTAAAGCTACCTTTTGCAATTCACTGATGGTGAATTTATCAATGCATTCAGCTGGAGCTCCATTGTTTTGGAATTGCACCCAAGGCGCCAATGACTATTGGTGCTATCTTTGCTTTCTTTTGCCACAGTAGTTCTATTTCTATTTGCAGGTTTTTATTGTTATAATATGTTATAATATGCTAGTTCATTTTCCTCTTACATTGCTGTTCTTCTTACTGAGGAAAACGTCCTCTGCAATCAGTGTTGGAAGCTTGTCTCCTGCTTTGAAATTGAATTTCACACTTTCTTAAAAACTTTTTTTTTTTTGCTGTCAGAAAATTAAAACAAAAGCCATTGAATCTGTTCTTCAGAAGTTCAGCCTACTTCACTTTTCCCATTATTTATGTCTTGTTCTTTTCTAATACAGTTTTAAATATTCTTCAGGGAACGCCATCTTTAATATTTTCAATAACTAATATTTAATGTTACTTTAGAGTGGTCATGCTTAGTAGCTGGTTACTACAGTTTTATATAAAATCTCTTTCTATGTTCAGGGATCTGTCCTTATACAAAGACCAAAAGACAGACCTCCGTGAGTGATTAAGAATTCCACATTAAAAACAAATCCGCATTTGTATATGAAAAGTTGCATCAAAGTGAATGACGGGTAGATGCCATTTTAGTTGTCTGATCCTGGAAGCAAGCAGTTATTAAAAGACAGAAATAACCCAGGTATGTAAAGTAGGGGAGAGATGTTTGGGAAGAAGTTCAGGCTGTCTATAATAATCAATGCATGTAATGTGCACTTCAAAGAAATGCAAATCATATCACCTGGTGATAGAGGGGGCTCCCAATAGTCAGGACTCCTTTCATCTGGAACTTTTCATTAGTTGTATTTGCAAAATGCAATCAGATCTGGTCCATGGGGTGCTTAGATGTGGCCCACGGGGCCACCCTGGAAACAGCAAAGACTGGCTCACAGCCCTCCCAAGCTCCATTTTACTGGCAGAAGGTCGCAGCCAAAAACAGAGCTTGGGAGCCCATTTTTGCTGGCAGAGCGCTTGGGTCACCACAGGTGCCCCTGACACGGATGACGTTGAGGTGGCCATGCCCACCCTGGCTCCCCAAGGTCAAACATAACCCTGATGTGGCCCTCAATGAAATCAAGTTTGACGTCCCTGCCCTATAGCATTTCAGACAAATGGTTGTCCAATCTCTTCTTAAAAACCTCCAAAGTTGGAATATACACAACTTAGTTCAGCTGTGGTTAACTTCAACAGGCCTTATCCAAGAAAATTATCTATCTTTGGATAGCGAATTAGTAATTAAATAAACATATAATCTGGATTCATACAGCACAGTACATGAACATGTGTTTGGAGTATCTGGCGATTCGGTGTCTCATATTAGCACAGCCATTGACTATAAAACATCTAATGAGAATATCATTCCTCCTACCAGCAGCTATTATCAAAAGAGAAATAGCAATTCCATTCACTTTCATACTTACTTTCCATCCTCCAAATTCTGCTTGCTTTTTGAGACATTTTTGCAGATTGCAATTGTTCTGCCTCTTTATCTGAATATCAGATAAGTAAAAACATGTTAAATGAACAATCAGTTCTTCTACATGCATGATTTTTTAAAAAAAAATTAGATACTAAAGGACATTCTTTTTTAATTTTTGCCATTAGGACTATTCTCTTCTCTGTACTTGAAAGTGATATTTTCTACTCCCTGGGTAATCATGAATTGAATCGCCTACAATAACTCTAGGTAAGAGTTCAATTCTCTGCACATTTACCCAGAAACAACTTGCAATCTGTCAATTGTAGCTGTTATACAAAATTTATATTCCTGTTATCTTTTTTTCTGTATTTTGTTACATTTTGTAACTCATGGTAATGTTAGATTTTTGAAAAGAGAATACCCTCATATTTTCTCCCCCTTTTTTACACTCCCTGCCTCATTTTTCATTGTAAGTTCAATATATCCTCAGATATTTTCCCAACCACTAAAAAGGTTAAAAGTCTCCGAGGATGTTCAACTAAGATCACAAACATACATTGACCACCAGAGGGCAATGTGACCAATTTCATCCTTTGTGGGATTGGTCACATGTGCATAGTCACAAATCTTTCAATGGGGTTCAAATCTGCTCTTTTGTTGTTGTTGTTTTGTTTAATGGTGTCTGATTTCTCAGAGACTTCCTTGGGAGTGCTTTTGCATGGCTTTCAGTGGAAGAGCATTCTCCAAAGCCACTTCAAGAACAAAGGCCACCTTGGGAAGGCTGCAAGGACCTGTCAACAGAAAGAGAACATGGCAAAAAGTGGCAAGCCACAGATCCTGGGGAGAAGAATTGTGTCATTCTCCAAGATTTATGCAACTTGGGGAAGGGCATGAGGCAGCCTTTTAAATGGCAGTGGTGGTGCTAGGGCTGAAGTGGAGGCCCAGGTATCTCCTTCAGGCCCAGCCTGGCATTGCTGCCAAGTGCTACTGTTCAAGATGGCCTAGAGGTCAGGAGTGGGGTAAGAAATAGAGAATTGTTTCTCTGGTTCAGTTCCAAGTGGGGAGAAAGACACTGGAAACATGGAGGCTGATTGGAAAGATGGTTTATTGATGGCAGGACCCCATGGATTTGGGGTCCTGGGCAGCTGACCATATGGAGTGGAGAGGGAGGGCTATTTATAACCTCTCTTGGGCATTGCCCATGAGCTTCCTGTTCCTTTTCAAGAAATGTATTCTATTGGCTGTAGTCAGACTCCCATGGGGCCATGTGGGGTCATGTTTGTCTGAATCAAGTTTGGTTGAATTTAGGGCTGATGTAATGTCCCCAGGTGATTTTGCAATGCCCTGCTGCTAGATAATCCTATTATGTCCTGGAGGGTCATGTCTTAATCCCATCACCCTGGAGCTGAAGGTCTTTTATTATGTAGATAGGCTGGCCAGTCCTTCTCAATGGGTACCAAATATCTGCTGGGGGCAGGAAGCTGCAGGGAGCTGAGTTTCTGTCTCCCTTAAGTTTTCTATTTCTCTTTTAGGGGAAATATTCTGTCTTTTTAATATTTCCTAAAACATTTCATTCTTCTGGGAGGGGGGTGGCTTCTCATACTCTTTTATTGGGATGATATGCCAGTAGAGTCAAGTTAGGCATTTTCAGAAAGTTTGACATTACTGTCTAGAACAAAAAGATATATGGTTGTTACATTATGTTATACCTTCGTGTTGTTTAAGAGAAGGGCAGAAGTCTGTAAAACCTTGTACATAAGGGCATGACATAATATAATATCTGATTTAAAAGCTTAAGAGAAGGAAGGTGGACTGTAAATATTCTTCTAAAGACGTATGTGTCTTCAAGTCACTATTGATTTGTGAGAACTGCCCAAGCAAATCCCTGACATTTTCTTGGCAAAATTTTAGAAGTGGTTTGCCATTGCTTCTAATTTAAGGCTGAGAGAGGGTGACAGGCCCAAAGCCAGCTGGGTTTGTGACTAAGGTAGGACTCCCAATAGTGCTTTTTCAAGAGGCAACTGGACTTTCTTGCTTTTCTTTGAAGATGTTTCGCTTCTCATCCAAGAAGCTTCTTCAGCTCTGAAGCTTCTTGGATGAGAAGCAGGGGTTAAATGCTCCCTGTTCGGACCAGATCGCCCAATCCGGTAGTGATGGCGGTGGGTGGTTCAGAGAACCGGTAGCAAAAATCCCCACCCCTATGCCCAGCTGAGCCGCATGATCATCAGAGGCTTTTTCTTTTATTTTTAAAAGCATTTTTTCTGCAACCTCTTCGGCCGAAAAAATGCTTTTAAAAGTAAAAAAGAAAAAACCTCTGATGATCGCGCGGCTCAGCTGGGATTGTCAGAGGCTTTTAAAGGCATTTTTTCTATAACCTCTTTGGACAAAGAGGTTGTAGAAAAAATGTTTTTAAAAGAAAAAAGGTCTCTGATGATCAGGCAACTCAACTGGGATTGTCAGAGGCTTTTAAAAGCATTTTTTTACAACCTCTTCAGCTGAAGAAAAAATGATTTAAAAAGTTTTTTTTTAAAGTTGGCCATGCCCACTCAGTCACTTTATCCCCCCCCCCCCCACCAAGCCATGCCCACAGAACCGGTAGTAACAAATTTTATATTTCACCACTGATGAGAAGTGAACCACCACATCTTCAAAGAAAAACCAGAAAGTCCACTTGCCTCTTGAAAAAACACTTTTTGGACAACCATGATCTGGATGACTGAGAATCTCCATAGACACTAAGGTGGGACTAGAACTCACAGTCTCCCAATTTTTGACTTGACGCTGTAACTATTACACCAAACTCTATTCCAAAATAATTGTTTAAAATCTTTCTGTTTACTTTCTTCAAGGCTTTTGTTAAGTGCCTTTGATTCTGTATCTAACACTGTCCTTAATTGCTGTTAATAGTTTTAATTCCTGACCTTTAAAACTCATTAGGCTGTTCCCCTCTGCCATTGTTCCTATAATTTCCCTTGTCTGCATTGTCCTGTAGGAAGTTAGCACCCACCCCTTTCCTAGAGGAATGAAATATTTTTAGGAAATATTAAAAAAGGCAGAATATTATATTTCCCTGGATGAGAAATGGATAAGAATGTTTTGAAGCAGCTCCCACCCTTTGTCAATGGGCCATTAAGGCCTGGGCCAGTCTATTCTACATAACAAAGATCTACCTCCTTCAGGCAAAGCCATAGTAGTAATTGCCAAAGGTCCAACAAAGATAGGATTAGCCCTCTACACAATAGCAGCAGAAACTCACCACATGTGACCTGGGAAGCATGTGACCTGGGAAACACATGTGACCATCAGCCAGCAAGGCTAGCTAAGACCCCCGCCTCCTGGGAGTCTGACAACCAATCAGAATACTGTTTCGGGACCCCAGGAAATGCAAAGCCAGAGAGAGCATAAAAACCCAAGGATTCACTGTATCTGCCCTTTTCTGTTCAGGAACTCAAGCCATGTGATCCTGTCCACCATTAAACCATCTTTCCAAGCAGTCTCCATGTCTCCAGTGTCTTTTTCCCCACTTGGAGCAGAACCCAGAAGGATGTTTCTTCCAACAGTCTTATAGAACATACTTGAATAGAAGACAACATATAAAATTCTGTACCAAAATGCTATAAAGAGTGAGGATGTAGCAAGGTAAAAAAGAAAAGACAGAATAAGATAAAGACAGATTCCTGCGTTATGGTTCTCCCAGTTGCAGGATTTAAAGTAAAAAGATTGTTGCCTTTCACCTGCCTGAAGCACAGTTAATCTCCTTAATTTGGCTAATGCCCTAGTTTGTTTATTTGGGATGATAGCCAACTTCTGTTCAAATTAATGGAAAAAGAAATAAAACTAGAGCTGAGGCTGTTGCATATTTCCGTATCTGTCATTGGTTCTCCAAGCTTTGTTTGCCAACGGTTATTTAAAGCAGTTACTTAGCATTAATATAGGATACTCTGCTTTTTTATTAAACATTATTCTTCAATATTGCTTGTTTTTATCTTTAGGTGTAACTCATTTCCTGTTTTATTATTTATAATATTATTCTTTTGATATCATTTATTAGGAATAGAATAGAATATAAACTTTATTATGGTCATCGACCAGCAATCATTTATTAGGAAAAAATGTCATCTGCCATTTCTAAACTCAATGACTTAGAAATCATTAACATACATAAACAAGTTAAATATTTTGCTATAAATAGTTTATCCCAACCAATAAACTTTTTTCCAACTAAAAGAACTTCTGTGACCAGATTGTAATTTATTTGTTTCATACGTTATTTCAATTTTTTTCAATTAAACGGGTGAAATGGAGACCTTTTTGACTCATTTAACCAGTGTTTCTTTGAATACTGAATTTGTTGATTCCAGCTTTGTTGATGTGTTAACTCCCATAACCTTCCATTTAGCACAATATTGGGGGGGGGGGAGAGAAAGAATTATGTGGTGTGAGGTCTATCAAATCTGGCTGCACTAGAGTAGTCTAGGCAAGAAAAAGTAAAAACATATTATGCTTATAAAAATTGAGGATTCTGCTAGTTTCCACAGAAAATATGAAATAAAATGTTCATTGGCTCACTTCCCCCAATTATGTCACATAGAAAGCAACATAAGGACACGCTTTCCAAAGGACTTCCTCAGATCAGGAAGTAGTGCTAAGAATCTTTGGAAAATATATGTTTGAAATGTGTGTATGCACACACTCCAGAGGTGGGTTTCAGCAGGTTCTGAACAGTTCTGGCAAACCGGTAGCAGAAATTTTGAGTAGTTCGGAAAACTGGTAGTAAAAATTCTTACCCAGGCCCACCCCCATCTATTCTCTGTCTCCCAAGTCCCAGCTGATCAGAAAGAAATGGGGATTTTGCAGTAATCTTCCCCTGGATTGGGGAGGGATTGGAGATTTTACAGTATCTTTCCCCTGGAGTGGGGTGGGAATAGAGATTTTACAGTATCCGTCCCCTGGAGTGGGGTGGGAATGGAGATTTTACAGTATCCGTCCCCTGGAGTGGGGTGGGAATGGAGATTTTACAGTATCCGTCCCCTGGAGTGGGGTGGGAATGGAGATTTTACAGTATCCGTCCCCTGGAGTGGGGTGGGAATGGAGATTTTACAGTATCTGTCCCCTGCCTGCCATGCCCACCAAGCCATACCACACCCATCAAGCCACACCCACAGAACCAGTAGTAAAAAAATTTGAAACCCACCACTCACACACACACACACATACACAAAAAGACACACACACACCAGAAGAAATGTTAAGGCCTCTGCTGAGCATGAAATAGGAAAAAACATGACTTAAAAAAACAACAACAACTGGAGAAGTACATTCTAAAGGAATTGCAGGATACACCTCATCCTATGCCCAGGTCAGCAGGCTGTGCTCGCTGACAATTCTAAGAAGAGCTAGAAATACAGATATATGTTTTCGATTGTCCCAAGTCTTTCATGGTAATCGAAAACATAGATAGGTCACGTCTAAAGTCCTCCACTGTAACTGTGTATAGCTTCTAGATCACAAAGAACAGAAAATTGGAAGGAGAATTGTTTCTTTTAAAAGAAACCTTTGAGTTATTTTCCCCCTTGAGTATAACACCAGAGTGCACTTAAGAAGTGAAATTCTAGGAAATGGACTGTGATTGCTGAGATACAAATCTGCCTTCCATTCCTTTGAAAGCTCAGAGTGAAAATGGAAGAGCTAGTTTGGAAATATCGTAACTATATTCAAAAGCTAATACAATCCTTGGCTGTGTAAACAGAGGCATAGAATCGAAAGCACGTGAAGTATTAGTACCGCTTTATAAAGCCTTAGTAAGGCCACCCCTGGAATACAGCATCCAGTTTTGGACAACACGTTACAAAAAAGATGCTGATATTTTGGAAAAAGTGCAGAGAAGAGCAACTAAGATGGCTAAAGGCCTGGAGACTAAAACATATGAAGAACGGTTGCAGGATTTGGGTTTGGCTAACTGAGAGAAAAGAAGGACTAGGGGTGACATGATAGCAGTCTTCCAGTACTTGACAGGCTGCCACAAAAGAGGATGGGGTCAACCTATTTTCCAAAGCACCAGGAGGCAGGACAAGAAAAAATGGATGTAATCTAATCAAGGAGAGAAGCAATCTGGAATTAAGGAGATATTTCCCAACAGCGAGGACAAATAACCAGTGGAACAGCTTGCCTTCAGAGTTCGTGGGTGCTTCATCACTGGAGGTTTTTAAGAAAAGATTGGACAGCCATTTGTCTGAAATGGTATACGGTCTCTTGCTTCAGCAGGGGTTTGGACTAGAAGACCTCTAAGGTCCCTTTCAGCTCTATTCTGATTGACTAATTCCCCAAAGATGTCTTCCTTCTTAAAACATTATCCTGATAACAGATGGGAAAGGGAGGTCACTACTGCGAGTTCAGGAGAGAAATATGCTATGGACACGTTTGATCGACAGAAGGATGTCATCGTGCTAGGTATAGCCAGAGCTCAAGAAGACAGGGCCAGAACCAGAGTCTCTGGTTTTTTGGAAGATGGGTTTCTTTCAAGGATGAATGATGTACTCTGTAATACTTAATTTGCCCTCTCAAATCCTCCAAAGCTTCTGCCCCCCCCCCAAAAAAGCCCATATTTTCAGACCCACCCACTCTGCATGACTTTCAGGAGCCAAACATGGAAGGGGTCCCTGAACTGACTGCGGCAACAGCAGCCTTGTGCCATCATGACACAAAAACTGTCCTTTCATACTTGCGTCAAAGAATGAATTTGTGTTCTAAGGAGGTAGAGGTTGTATTACAGTCACGTTCTGATGAGAAAGATCTGGATCTTATAGAAGAAAATTCAGTCCTAATCACAGTGTAGAAAGTTAGCACCCACCACTCTCCTAGAACAGGTGTCTGCAACCTTAAACACTCAAAAGAGCCATTTGGAATTGCCCAACAAGCCCCTTCATTGCATCAGCTAAACTTCAGCCAAACCTAGCTCAGACAAACTCCTAGGATTTGTACATGACCCCATGGGAGTCTAACAACAGCTAATAGAATACATGTTCTTGCACAGGAAAAGGAAGTTCAAGTGCAAAGCCCATGAGAAAGTATAAAAGCCACCCACTCTCAACTCCATGTGGTCAGATGCACCAGAACCCATGTGGGTCTGCTTCATCATTAAACCATCTTTCCAATCAGCCTCCATGTTTCCAGTGTATTTCTTCCGGTTTGGAACTGAACAAGATGGATATTTCTTCCAACAAGACTTTGCCATTTGAACAATACTGCTATAATAAGAGGCATTTATGGGGAAGCAAATACCAGAAGGAAGGAACCATGTGAAGAGAAATTAGCCAACCACAAGTGACTTCTTAACACAACCACACAGAGGTTCAGCAAGGGAGGCCAATGGACTTATATAACTTTTGCCTGATTCTTAAATTATTGCAAATATCATTTGAAACAGCAGCAGCAAATGTAAAAATAAATCATTCATTGGAGTTAGATGGCTATAACAAATTTGAATAAATAAATGAATGAATGAAGCTCTGCCTCTAAGCATTCATCCTTTGTCCTGTGTCCGTATATCACTTTTCATTAAGTGCACTGTAACTTATATGTAACACGTAAACTTTCACTTGCTTGCCCCTCTTTGTAATTCATTTAATTTATTACTGAATGCAACAGGTTGCATCAAATTGAACCATGAGTGGTGAAATAATAAGGGAATACATATTAGAGGGCAGCTGCAGGCTTTTTTCCCACTAATTATCTGTCAGAAATTATACAGAGACACTTAAAATATCAAATTTGCAAAGGGAGGAAGCATTTTCTGTGGCAACTCTTTGTTTTAAAGATTAAGGGTTTTTTTTTAGCACACTTAACGTCATTAAAAAAATGCTCCCAGAGTTTTATCATTTAAAAAAATCTCTTCTGGTTTGAAGTGGTAATTAGGACATATACACAGATCATATTAGAATGACAATAGCCCAGAATTTTTCATCAGGACACAAGAAAACACAATATCCCTAGAGAAAAAACATCATAGGTTATATGATTTTTTTCCCTCTAGACACCAATTTTTAATGAGTTCATTCCAGTGGTGAAATCCAATTTTTTTACTACTGGTTCTGTGGGCGTGGCTTGGTGGGCGTGGTGTGGCTTGGTGGGCGTGACTTGGGCATGGCAGGGGAAGGATACTGCAAAATCTCTATTCCCACCCCACTCCAGGGGAAAGATACTGCAAAATCCCCATTCTCGCCCCACTCTTGGGGGAAGGATTTTCCAAAATCTCCATTCCCACCCCACTCTGGGGCTAGCCGGAGGTGGTATTTGCCAGTTCTTCGAACTGCTAAAAATTTCCACTACCGGTTCTCCAGAACCTGTCAGAACCTGCTGGATTTCACCCCTGGTTCATTCATATGGCCATTTCCTTTTATTTCCCCTTAATCTATATATCTTTTAAATAATCTGCATGAAAAATCTACAAATATATTGCAATATTTTAAAAAAACCCTGCTTCCAGCATTCTCTCCTGCACAGTGATCATCCAGAAGCCTTCAGGAAGTTTGTAGCCAGAACTAAAGTACAATAATCTTTTTCCATTGTGGCTCCCTTCCTCTTAACACATATGGAGACAAATGACACTGCCAAGAGCAGCTACAAGTGTTACCATCATTGAGTTTGAAGATTTACAAAGAAAATGCACTACTTGGAAACTCAGGTACAGGTAGAAGAGGATTGGGAAGGGAAAGACAAACGCAACTGGTGATTGCAAACCATGTCAACAGAATAGATCCAGCTTCTAGGTCGATAAGTTTTATTATTTGAATGAAGAACTTCTGGCATGAGATGGCTAATCCCTTAGAAGAATGGCTGGTGAAAGTGCTCATGAGAGCTTTAAACAATCCTGTGAATTGGAGACAAAGTAAAGATCTGACTTACGCATTGCAGAGACAAATAGGAATGCGGCTTTAAGTGGAACTATAAAACCACTCAGTGGGAAAGATTGAGAAAACAAAAGAATGTGGGCTCACAAAAGTAAATGGCTTTCATTGCATACACATTACAGCTCAGAATACAGGGAATAAATGAGTTGGACTTGACTTCTCGATGCAGAAGGGCAAGCAATGACTTAACAGAAAACGTAAAGATGAAGAGAATACATTGCGCTGTAAAGAGAACAATACGTTCATAAATAACGATAGCAATTGAAATGGCGAAGGAGTTGCATTTTTATGTGAAAAATATCCATATGTTCAAAATTCCCAAGGGATTTTCTCATAATTGTACAGAAGATTTAGGTTAAAGTAAATTGTACAGAAGATTTAGGTTAAACTGAATGAATGAATGAATGAATGAATGAATGAATGAATGAATGAATGAATGAAATCCTGTTGTTTTTCTACTATTTTTCAACCAACCAAGAGGAAGACGCTGAAGACTTGGTTCTGCCAGTGGGCCTGGGGAACCCAGAGCAGGATGGAGCCCAGCACCTAGAGTAGAGTACTGCAGGCTACTTCTGCTGATCACCAGCTGCCAGCAGTTTGGCAGTTCAGGTCTCACTGGCTCAAGATCATCTCCTGTTTAGCCCAGAAACAACATATGCAACTATCATTGGTATACTGATGAAACTTGAACTTTTGACAGAGGATGACCTTACACAACAGCTTACCATAGATATGAAATAATTTTCAACCTTGGACCACCCTGTAATAGGGCCTAGGGCATGACTTCTTCCCTTCCACTACTATTAACTGGAACTTCTCTTTCAAGAAGCAGGCAAGTGACTGCACAATAATGCCACCAACTCCAAATCCTCAGAACTGGTTCTGTAAGATATCATAATTGGTAATATCAAAAGTTCCAGCTAGTGAGAATTCCAGCAAGATCAGCTATAGTCCCACTGATGTGTGGTTGCCACAGGTTACTCAAAGGAGTGATCAATGATAATTGTACTGACTGCTGGCTGCCAGCAGTTTGGCAGTTCGATTCTCATTGGCTCACAGTTGACTCAGCCTTCCATCCTTCCAAGGTGGGTAAAATGAGGACTCAGATTGTTGGGGGCAATATGTTGACTCTGTAAACTGCTTAAGGAGGCTGTAAAGCACTATGAAGTGGTATATAAGTTTAAGTGCTATTGCTATTAAATGGCTGTGTGAGGTGCTGTCACTGGGGTGGGGGCCAGGGGATGATTTTATTATGTTAATTTATTATATGACTCTTCTTTTATTAGTTTTATTGTTTTTATATGAGGTTTTATATTCTGTAAGCCGCCTTGAGTCACCATGTGCGAATAGGCAGCAATATACATTCCCTAAATAAATAAAAATAAATAAATAAGACGCAGAAAAAAAGCTTTTCTAAAGCAGACTGCAAATCTTTTGAGGAGGCATGAGGTAGCACTGGGTGTGTGTCCAACTGCTCAATCATCTGTAAGACTTTTTTTTAAAAAAGCATGGTTCTTCCAGAATATTCCTGACTTGTCTCACCAACAGATTTCTCTTTTAGACATTAGATAAGAAATACAAGACTGTCAGGTACTAACCAATAGAGAAGATTAAGGAAGTCAAAGAAGCACAATAGAAAAATTGTGGAAAATGACACTGTAATGCTGAAGTTCTTGATTTTGAGAGAAAGCGAAGGCCAAAATAGTTAAATAAACATATTAGATTTCAGAATGGCAGATTTCAATAAACTCAGGATAAGTTCATGGGAAAACATGAGTGTGTAATGAGTTCGTCATAAATGTAAGTTCTTAAAAAAAAAGACAGTGAAAGCACAATTAACTAGAAACTCAGTATGGAGCTGGGGAAAAAGGGAAGCCTAATTTTAAGCTGAGCCAATAATTTTCAGGCTTTGAATATTGTGTCCAATTCAGGACATACCAGTTTGGAAAGTGTTCAGACAAGCTGAAATTAGTTCAAAAAAGAGAACATAAGGGAGATTGAAAGAACTGGAATGTCCGGCCTCGAGAAGAAAGACTGAGGGAAGAGTATTGTAATAATACTCTTTAAATACCTGAATGGATATCCTACTGATTTAAGGTCAGGACATTCTCTGTCATTTTAGAATTCAGGACACATCGAGTTAAGTTACAGATTCCAGTTGAACCTTAGAGCTGAAAAAGCCCTTTCTAGCAGTACAGTAAAAGCAATTTGAAAGCTGAACCAATTACTGAGGGAAGCAGTGATCTTCCTTTAGTAGATGAGTTCATGAAGAGCCTGGACAGCCAGCAGTTGGAAATGCTTTAATTTGGAGCAGGAGGTTGGACCCAATGACTTAATTAGCTCCTCCAGTTCAATGATTTTGTGAGTAAGACCTTTGGGTGAATCATTAATAGAGGTGGGATTATTCTCTCATCAAGAAATTGCTATGCTTACTTAAAAGAATACTATTATAAATCATGAACTGCACGTTAGCTCTAATTTATTTGAAGGAACTATCTCCATGTTAGAGAGTTAAGAGGCCTAAGCTGTTTTAAAAGAGTGGATTGGGAGGGCTGGATTCTAGAATATTGTTTTCTTTTTCTTTTTTAATAGGCTTTTAAAGAAATGACTTCACTAACAAATCCGCATCGGTTTTCATTTGCATATTTCTGTAACATAAAGAACTTTTATCTACAAGATAGTCAAGTTAGCCAACATACATAGAATTAACATATGTATGTCTGGGAACTTTTTTTTTTCAAAATTGTCTGACATCTTTCTTTTGTTAATAAATCTCTTTGATGTGAATTATTAAAATATGAATTTCCACAATGTAACCTATCGTTAAAATATAGGTAACCTTTTCTACCCCATTCTCTCTCTCAACAAATGTTACTGTATGCTGCTTTTTAAATTAAAAAAGTGGGCCCTTATGGACTCTATTCAATGCTTCCATTTCTATTATGACAACATGTATTTGGCAGCTGTTCTAAATCTGTATCAAAAGATTGCAGCATCTTTCCTGCATTGGCCGATCTTTGAAACTAAGCAGTGACAGGCCTACTTATTCCTTGGATGGGATATTTGGGATTCCAAGGCTGTTGGCTAGTTGAATCAGTATTGACCCTTAATGACTGCTTGGATTAATCCCTGCAGTTTTCTGACCTAGGGTTTTTTTTTCTCAAAAAGGTTTGCTATTGCCTGCTTCCTAGGGTTGAGAGTGAAGGACTGGCCCATTTCACCCAGCTAGCTTTACTCAAAGCAGGACTCAAATGCAGTCTTTCTAACCTGGTACCTTAACCACTGCACTAAACTGGCTGAACAGATGATAGAGAAAGATATACAGAAAAATAATCATGTCAGAAGGCAGCACTAGCATACAACTGATAAAACAATACCAGGAAAAATACAAGGAAAAAGTCAATGGGAGCCAAAATTGATTTAGGGGCATATATACATTTATAAGGGGATGCGGTGGCTCAGTGGCTAAGACAGCAGCTGTTCTTGTTGTCACGTGATGTGTCGTGACTTTACTAAACCGGGAGTAGGCATGGCCAGTGCCTGATGCATCTGGCCTGCAGGTCATGAATTTGACACTCCTGTCATAGAACCTAAGCAAAAATATACAGATTTAGAATGAAAAACTACCGAAGGCCTTTAAAATGAATGAATTTCACTTTAGACTTTTTTTGTTGTTATGATCACTTGCTCTATTTTCTCTCCTTCATAATTTGCCAATTGGGTCAACTTTGTTATCAAATCTTTTTTGATCATTTTGAAAATGACTGCATTACTATATTTCATTAACCGGGTGAGCCAATTTGGCAACAACATACCAATTTCCAGACATATTCTTAATGGAGTAAACATAGCTAACATTCCACGGGTTGCCTGAAATTTCCATTGATGCGTGAGGCTTTTGTGGAATGTAATAAATATACTTAACAATCCGATGGCACAACAGCAATAAAGGGGGGGGGGGAATAAACCGGTGATCTTGAGAAATGTTTAAATTTGTGACTATCATCTCCTTTCTATTATTTTCCCAATTAAATTTCATATCTTACCCTGTGGTGAATGGACACCACAGATAATTAAATTGCATCTGAAAAAAAAAAGTGATATACTTATTATTTTGCTTCGAAGCAGAACAGCTGCAAATGAATGGAACAAAACTTCAGATGCATCCAGAATTCTAAAGGGCCCAACAGTCTGCTCTTCTCCACTCCAGTACACAGAGTAAGTCAGCAAAAGACAGACATCCATGTGCTGCGTCAGTAAAAGGTAGATTTTAGCAAAAGTCTAAAGGGACCTTCCTTTACATTGGAGCATCGACAGCCGTAGTCCTATGAAACGGAGCAGTGAAGTAAAATAGCATCATTTTGTGCACATTGGGGCATCTGTCTTGTTTTACTCGGTATAATAACGTGGATTTCTGTTTCAAGTCTTTTGTCATCCAGTCAAAGTGGCTGGTTGAATCAAACCTCTTCTATTTTGATGTTTCAGTTTTAAGCATCTTGTTGAGGCAGAGCAATCTGTCTCTGTGTCACCTTACAAAAGGAGCGGGTTCTAGTAAAAAAAGAAAGAAAGAAAAAAGAAAGGCTCTCAATCTCTCTTTTTCTCTTCTTGATTCTGACCCACAGAGAAGCAACAATCAGTTATGGCTGGAATGGTAAATAAGCAGCAAATAAATAAAAGCAAACATGTGGATTTTTGGGGGTGGGGGGTGGGAGTCAGTTTCTTGGAAGTTTTGTAAAGAGATTATTTCATTGTATTTCATACTTTGCCTCTGACAAATGAAAGGGACTGTATATTCCAGTCACAAACCATTCTTGCATCTCTGGTGGATTGAAAGAATTGAAGTGGATTTAGACTGAGTCAACGTATAGTGCATCTTGTTCAACATTGACTCATTTGGCTGACAAGTAAATTGATGGTTGGTTCTTACAATGAGATCCTTTCCAACCTTCCAATCTTGTCCTAGAAAGGGCAGAGTATTTTTAGCCATGCCTCTGAAGCCACAGCTGACATCCGAACCCAGAATCCTCTTGGTCTAACTTGCTAATTCCAACATTATGGAGCCACAGTTCTGCATGGTTAAAACCTGCTCCTGTTTGTTGATGTGAACATTCAACATATGGATTTAGGTCTGGATAATCTCCACTTACCAATGTTCCACTAACTAATGTCATTAATGACATTAGTTACTGGAACATAAATTGACAGTACTCTTGGCAACAATATGGTTTGCCATTACCTTATGGTTATAGCTGGTGTGTGTGTGTGTTGTACTTCCAATACTTTATTCTTAGTATTCCCTGATTGTCTCTTATCCATGTGCAAACTGAATCTCTCTTTAGATGTAGGGGTCTCCCTTAAATATATTAGCATAGCCAGAGAAGTTTTTCTGTTGAATGTAGATTAGAGGTTTATGTGAAGGATGTTGAATGAATCACCACTCATTCTCATGAAATTGTCCGTAACTCCGTAAAACTTTTAAGACCATCTTCCCAATATGTATTCAAGAATTAGGCACCTTGGAAGAAATGGAGAGAGTTGTTTTTCCCCTTCAATATTGGCCTTGATGTTGTCTACATTTGTGCCTTGTATTTCTTGAACACTCATGCTAAGAACTCAGTTGGTCTTTCATTTCAGTTGGGACTCTCAGCTGCACGCAGGCATCCTTAAATGCCAAGCCATTTCATGCTCATTGAAGTGGAGCTTTTTGTTCAAATCACTGAAGATGGGCATTGAAAAAGATGCTTCTGTCCATCCTTCCCTTGCACTTGGAAGAAAATGGAGGGGAGGGAATCCAGATGGAAATTACGGTGGGGAGGAGGAGAGAGAAGAAAAAACAGTGAAAAAGAGGAGAGAAATCCCATCTACATGTTACAAAAGGATTACATTTCCTGGGCAAGCAACCCCTCCTGAGCATTGTTCAAACCAATTTTTGGAGACATCCATCCTTTATGACAAAAGAGCATCATGCTGTTGCAGCACAAATTCTATGCATTTTTTACGTGCCTTGTGACATTGTACTCACAGAAGGAATCAGCAAGCATTTAGAATATGCAGTACTAGCTTCAGATCCTGTGGACACTTTGTTTGCTTTTAGTCCATGCTGCTTCTCATTGCAATATTAATAATAATGACAACAATGCATGCCTTTAATTTCCCCTTATGATCAGTGAACAGCTCCACTCTGTACTATTTCTTTTTTTTCCCTTTTCTTTTACAATATTTCCAATCTACTTCAATCTTAAACACTCTGGGTAGAGTGGAACAAGGACCAAAAGAATAATAACAAAACAATAATAAATTAAAATAAATCCTAACCAAAAATTACAGGTGCCCAAACTAAATTAATAATTTGAGAGATGAAAGTGTTTAAAATACTGTGAATGTATGCACTTTCCTCAAAGAAGCATATAATAATGTGTGAAATGATTTTCCCCCCATGCTGGTGCTCTACAAAATAATTTACAAGAACATTTGCCAGGAAGGTGATTACACCCATCTGTCTCAGTTGCATCTCTCAAAATTTGGAGGACTTGATCTTTAAAGAGTCTGTCTTGGCAATGGTTCTACAAGGACAAATATTTTAGGACATATACAGTTATTGGGATAGTAAATAGCTCCATGCATATTCATAGCTTTTTATTCAGTGTGTGCATGCCCTGTGTGTTGAATTTGGGGGCAAACATATTTTTAAAAATCTAATACGATTTAATACTTTTCTTCCAGATGTTTGTTTTACTGGTCTTTCCTCATATCTCTGGGGTTGAAATCTTGGAAATATTCTTAAACTATAATATTACTCTTTTATATATTTCCTACTTTAAGTTGGCTGAAAACTTTATGGATATTTATCAGGAACTGGGAATACTAAAGGATCTATGACAATTCGCCACAGCCAACTTGCCACGGCCAACTCTCCACAACCAACTTGCCTTGGCCAACTCTCCACGGGACAATTTTCTATGGCCAACTCCCCATGGGACAACTCACCGCAGGACAAGAGTTACACTAATATCAAAGAAATAGTAGAATAGAATCATTAAAGAAAGGATGCCAAAGGAGGGCCAAAATGAAATGTGAATGACAAAAATTAGAATAATTTTTAAATATTTTAAGTAATTAAACTGAATTGTTGAATTGTCCTTCAATATGTTATTTTGTGGTGAGTTGGCCATGGAGAATTGGCCATGGTGAGTTGACTGTGGCCAGTTGGCCATGGCTAGTTGGCTGCAGTGAGTTGTCCCATTCTGTACGAAAGACAGCAGAAAAGAGGATCTAAAGCCAGAATGAGTAGAGATGGTTCCAGCCAGTTCTAGGTCATCATTCTAAGCACTGTACCATAATTAGATATAGGAAATCTCTAGTCAAACAGCCTACTGTTATGCACACAGTCATTTTAAGTATAAATCTCTGTTCAGGTTCTTGATTGGGCTAGACAATTTTGTTGATATAAACAGAAATGCATTCCTATATACATTTCTGTATACATGTCTTTGAGCCATGGTTAGAATGCAGTATTGCAAGCTAACTCTGCCCATTGCCAGGAGTTCAATTTTTCGATTCTTCCAAGTCAGTAACATCAGGACCCAGATTGTTGGGGGCAATACGCTGACATTTGTGAACCACTCAGAGAGTGCTGTAAAGCACTATGAAGCGGTATATAAGTCTAAATGCTATTGGTATTGCAATCTGTTATTTGTTGGACTTAGTTATGTGCAATTGGAAGAAGATGTGTATGCAAGTCTTTCCTTCTATATACCTACAAGATCATGCTGTTTTCCATGTAGTTAGTGTGGGCGGTATTTCCCATTAATAAGCACTTTTGTATTTGCACTGTGATTAATTTAATTATAAAATCTTTAATTAACAGTAAATAAATAATAATTTCCTAATACAGCAATTATGTCTTTCGTGCATGTTTCTCCATGGAGAATATCTATCTCAATCATGGCCATGCTGCATGCACATTTTAATCTGTAATATCTTTCACAGCACAAAAAATATACAGGCATATTTAAATTGCTTAAGTGACAGCTGGTTAAGAGGATTTTCATATGAAGAAATATGGTTTTTTTTTCACCCTTGATGCATATTGATTTGAAAAATAGACTTGCCTGAAATGCAAGAATTAGCAGAAATCTCTAGCTTCCCAACCATTCAAAATTTAGCTCAAAATATTGCAAAACATTACCATTTTTTTAAAAAAAACACTCGAACTAACAGAACATTCATGAAAATTGAAACACAGAATAATAATGCCATCAATAAAAACATTGATAAATATTTAACATCCACAACTTCTCTCTCTCTCCTCTCTCTCTCTCTCTCTCTCATCTCTCATCTATCTGTCTATCCACGTGCCCTGACAACATTATTGAGACTTATAATCTTTTAGTAACTGTTAATTGGAACCAAAATTGAAATTGACAATCCTAAACTGAGAAATTCTTTAAGACTCTTTGCTGCTATATTTTAGCAAGTATTGTTTGTCATGTTAAATATCACTGTTTCCAGAAAATAGTATTAAGATTTTCCAATACTTTTCAATTATATATCAAGCAGAGTAGGAAAAAAAAATAATTAATCCCCTGTGTTACAAGATGTTAATTAACATAGAGGAATTAATTTGAGGGTAGTAAAGTGATTGTAATATTACACTGAGTGGCCATGAGATTGTTTCATTAGCTAGCATATGTCTTATTTCTATGGTTTGCTAAGTATGCAATCCTGAGATAGCAAGAAGCTTGCTCATTAAGTTATATATTCATATGCATTATAATAGTGTTTCCATATAAAAATTGGCACTAATGTAAAAGGTAAAGCAATTTAGTTCTGTTGTTAAAAACAGCATTAGCTAGAGGTTTAATTGTACTAGGGAAACAAATACATTAATGGCAAAGAGTACATTATAGTAAAGGCCTAACTAAAATCCAAATCAGTGAAGTGGACTATATTAAATGTCATAAATCAATCATGGGTAGAGTCTTATATTGTTTGTTGAAGTTTGATTAGTGATTCAAGTTCCAAAGAAATTTAGCTATTCAGAGCACGTAATATAGGTCTATAGCAGGGTTTCACTCTGGAACACAGGATATATATTAATGTACAACTATTCAATTGCACTGGAAAATTTACTACAAGTCCTAGAATAACATTAGCACTTAGACATATGTACCACTTTGCAGTGCCTTACAGCCCTCTTTAAGCAGTTCACAGAGTCAGCATATTTCTCCCAACAATCTGGGTCCTCAGTTTACTGACCTTGAAAGGATACACGGTTGAGTCAACCTTGAGCCGCTAAACTGCTGGCAGCTGGCAGTCAGCAAAAATAGCCTGCAGTATTGCATTCTAACCACTGCACCACCGCAGCTCTTAGAATCTAGCAAGTATGGTCAGTGGTCCTGGAAAAATGTGTTCCCTCCAGTTCCCCAAATCCAAGGATCTAAAACTAAAAAATTCAACATGCATTCAGATAGTTTGTTTTCTAGTTTTGCATGTCATAAACACATTCCTATCACAGTACTTCTCATTCACTGTTCACAGCAGGGGTGGGTTCTACTTACCTTTACTACCGGTTTGCAATGGGGCCACGTGCACGCACTTCTGCGCATGTTTGCTTTGCTCGCATGTTTGCGTGCGCTTCTGCGCATGCACAGAAGCTTCCTGATGATGTCCGGGTCAGTGGGAGGAGCCTCCTGCCGGTTTTACTACCGGTTCTTGTGAACTGGTCTGAACCAGGGGCAACTAAACACCGGTTCACAGTCACACTAACACATCTTCTTCACTTATTCTCTCCCCCCCTCCACTATCACTTTAAACTATCACTATCACTATCACTATCACCACCATTTTCTGCAATTACTCAAACTTAGCCTCATTCTAGACCAGAGGTAGTGAACTATGGCCCTTTTATGACTTGTGGGCTTCAACTCCCAGAAATTCTGAGCCAGTCATGTTGACTCAGGAATTCTGGGAATTAAAGATCACAAGTCATAAAAGGGCCATAGTTCCCCACCCCTATTCTAGACCTTTGTAGAGAGTACATTGTCTCCTCTCCACAATCCTGAAAGGGATATACTTTAGTAAAGCATGGTAGAAAATTCTGTAAGTAGCTTTCTTTTTTCAAGCAGAAGAAGAAGTAAGACAAGTGGGGAAGGAAAGTCCTCTGAGAAATATTCTAGATAGTTTTTTTTTTTTAAAAAATAGAAATATCAAAACAGCATTAAGGTTCTAATACACCAATAGATTAAAACAATAAATTTACAGCATTACATTAAAATATTAAAAGACCTGCATAAGTAAGTGTATTTTTAGCCCATGCCTAAATTGCAATGAGGATTAAAGCTCATTTCTAAATAAATGCACTGGATTTTTAGGGGAATTTGGGGAAATATGAACCTTAAAGTAATTAGAATATAACATTGGGTGAATTGGGTGGCTATAAGATTGTTTCATAAGCCTGCAGATATCCTGTCTCTACAGTCTTCCTACAACACTTCTTAAATGTCCATTTTTGTAGCTAGAGAGGACTTAAATAATACAGGATCCAATGTAACCTGTTGTTATAGGCTAGGCTTGATCAACCATAATTCAATCATCTATGGCATCCTTTCCTTTGAGTGATGTTTTCTGCTGTTCTACATGACTATTTTTATTTTATGATCATTTCCATCAATTTGCCTGGATAGATATTAAACTGACCAGCCTCTAAAGTTCTCAGATCTGTTTACTCCAACAGCCAGTGAAGAAATGTCCATGAAGGAGCACATAGAGGAAGGAGCAACCCAGCAGCATGTCAATCACAACACAGAAGTTCATCTTGTTTGTGTAGGAGGCCTGATTCCATTTTCCAGTAGAACTGTGGTTTTCCTGTGAGATCACCTTGATTTGGCTACAGACTGCTTTAACAGCAGGGTGGCCTCAAGATTGAAGTTTCGTTTTCAGGATATGTCCTCAAAAAAACTTCAAGTAAGAGACTACCATGGAGCTGCAGCAGGGAGACAACATGAAGAAACACTTAAATCACAAGCCCTGTGTGTTTTCTTGCCACACTTGTTGTATGCCAAGCCTCTGTGATGTCACCTAAACGATTGCATCCCCTTGTCTCCCTTATCCCCAGGCATTTGGACACAGTTATCTTGGATTTTAGAACAGAACAGAACAGAACAGAACAGAACAGAACAGAACAGAACAGAACAGAACAGAACAGAACAGAATAGAATAGAATAGAATAGAATTCTTTACTGGCCAAGTGTGATTGGACACACAAGAAATTTGTCTTTGGTGCATATGCTCTCAGAGTAAATAAAAAGACAAGATACAACACTTAATGTACAACACAATGTTGTACAACACTTAATGATAAGGTGCAACACTTAATGACAGTCATAGGGTACATATAAGCAATCAAATCATACTAGGAAACAATATCGATATAAATCGTAAGGATACAAGCAACCAAGTTACAGTCATGCAGTCTTAAGTGGGAGGAGATGGGTGGTGGGAATGATGAGTAGATTAATACTAGTGCAGACTTAGTGAATAGTTTGACAATTTTGAGGGAATTACTTTGTTTCAGCAGAGTGATGGCATTCGGGGAAAAACTGTTCTTGTATCTAGTTGTTCTGATGTACAGTGCTCTATAGCATCGTTTTGAGGGTAGGAGTTGAAACAATTTATATCCAGGATGCGAGGGGTCTGTAAATATTTTCACAAGTCTTTTTGACTTGTACAGTATATAGCTCCTCAATGGAAGGCAGGTTGGTAGTAATTGTTTTTTCTGCAGTTCTAATTATCCTCTGAAGTTTGTGTCTGTTTGTTGGGTGGGGTTATTTTGAACTCTTTGTACATGAAGGATAGGCTGTAATTACAGTACATTCTGTGATGAAATGTGCACCTGAGTTTTATCAACACATAGTTTTCTCAGACAAAGGGCCAGATTAATAGACTGTGCAGTCCCAAGATGAATGGGGAAGAAGGGAAAAGGTCTGAGATATCCAACCCTGGAATCTCCCAGGTTATATGTAATAGGTTTGAAAGATACAGCTTTAGTTTGGCAAGATTCTGTCCATTAGACTTCAACATCAGCTGTTTTGATTCTGAGACTAGTTTACTGTTGTACAAATAGTAAAAGACAAATCTGTGACTAATCTGTAGATGAGAGGGAGTTTTCCAGAATGGAGGGAAATCTTGACTGAAAAAGAGAAAGAAAAGAGGAGAGAGAGAGAGAGAGAGGGAGGGAGGGAGGGAGAGAAGATTTAAATACCACCTCTTTTTTGTTGTTTGGTGCCAAGAAAATGAGGGGTAGAGTACCTGAAGAAGAAACTGAAACTTCCTTTCTCCTCTTAGATTCAGATAAGAGGAGGAAGGAATAGGGGTCCCTGACTCTCATCAGCTCCAGCTGAGAAAGAAACAAAAACAGGGCACAAAGTTCTAAGAAGGAGGAGGTAGAGAAACCTCTGCACCTGTAGGAGGAGGGTACAATAAAAAGAAAGAAGGAAAAGCAGATGGTACAAGAGCTGAAATTAATGACTCAGGAACAAGCAATTCTCAACTGAACTACATATAACTGCAACACTCCCAACTGCATGTAAAAATGTGAATTGTTGTCTCCCAACTGTAAGGAGAAACCAGCTAAATTTATGTTGGCTGAAAAAGATAAAGAGGAAAAAGTGTAGGATTTAAACCCTTGAGCAAACAATTATAGGGTTTTATCTTTGTGTTCTGTTGGACACAACTTTTTTCCGTATGCGTGACTTCTATCTCGCCTGCAGTAAAGCTACTTACCTACCGTAACTAAATTGTCCGTGAACCACTCCTGTCAGTAAGTCCCTGTGTACAAGTTTAAATGTGTGGAAAAGAGATTTATTGTTGAGCCCAGTGAGAAAACTGACAAGGACTCATTCCTGAGACCTACATGATCATTGTACTACAATAAGCACAACCCACAACTTCTGCCTATCAAGGTAATAGGCATACATTTGGCACTGTAGCAAACTACACCCTCTCCTGCTGGTTTCCTACTTTCAACCTAATTCATCCACAGCAGTGGTTGTGATGTATAGTTTTAGCAGGGCAGCTCCTACCTGTGAGCTGAATGAATGACAGATATTGTGGCAAGAGTATCTCTCTCCAGGAGGGTAGATAGGCAGGATGTGCCAATCCTGCGCCTCAAAGTAGCTTCAGATCTACTGCCCTCGGATGCGACTGGAGTGAGTTTTGTGTAACTTATTTGATGTATATGTGTGCATTTTATTTATTTTTTACTGAATAGAGTAACAAAAGCTGCTCAGAGTTTTTTAGGAGTCGTATGGCATATAAACCAAGTAAAATAAATAAACAAATTGCCAATCAAATCAATTCTGCATGGAATGGTGACAATTGAGCTCTTCTCACTCTACAAAGTCCTGGATAGCCTCTGAGTCCCAGTCCCTTCCATTGGAAACTGTTACTGTGGTTCCCCATGTTGCCACAACTATTTTTCCACACAATCAACCCAGTGGTGAGTTTCTACTGGTATGCCCCAGTTCGGGCAAACCGGTAGTGGAGGCGGCGGGAGGCTCCACCCACCTGCCCGGACGTCATCACAGACATTCTATGCACGCGCAGAAGGTTCTGCACACATGCAGAAGCACCACAAGAGAGTGAAGTGAGCACGCACACGCTCACAGTTCAAAACCGGTAGCAAAGATAAGTGGAACCCACTACTGAACCAACCTATATGATCCATTTCATTAGACTACATTTTAATGGGGTATAAAGCTTCCACAAAGGTCTTTATTGAAGGCAGAGTATCATGACATCCAAAAATTATTTTTATTTTATTCATCTAATTTATAGAGCCACCCAACTCACCAGACAACCAACTCACTACTGAACCAACCTATATGATCCATTTCATTAGACTACATTTTAATGGGGTATAAAGCTTCCACAAAGGTCTTTATTGAAGGCAGAGTATCATGACATCCAAAAATTATTTTTATTTTATTCATCTAATTTATAGAGCCACCCAACTCACCAGACAAGTCACTCTGGGATGTGTAGAGCAAAGCTAAAGACAATAAGTATCCAAAACCATTACCATTAGTGGTTATGTAAAAACTATAAAAACACAGCTAAAGCAAAGAAATAATGGATGAAGGGATATTAATAGTAGCAGAGCCACTTTACTAGTTCACTCGTCCCCTGGGATCTCCAGACCTGTTGGCATAGCCAGGTGTTGAGGGATCTTCAGAAGCTTAGAAACGATGAGGCCACAACAGGTTACATCATCAATGGAGCTACATCTTGTGGGCCCTAGGTGGCGGGTCTTTTCAGTTGTGGCACCGGTGTTGTGGCCTCATCATTTCTAAGCTTCTGAAGATCCCTCAACACTCCCTCCACTCTCCTGGATCTGGTGGGATGGGCAGATGAAATCAAGTAGAGATGGTTCCTCAGATAACCCAGTCTCATGCTCTGTAGGGCTTTGACTTCATTACCCAGATTAAGAACTGCCTTTATCCCAGCATATAAATTGCTGGAATAGGTAGACTACATGTCCCAGTTAGCATCCATGTTTATTTATAAACATTTCCCTTAGTATTTAGGAAAATTGAAGGTTGGAGACTTAATTCCATGAAGTTTATGTGAAGTAAACCCAATATAGCTAATTGTGATTCTCCACTAGTTTAGTCAATCCAGGAAGTGCTGCAAAAAAGTTTCACAGCTCTTAGTGTGCAGGTATTTTTATTCATAAAGAAAAAAACCCTAAGGACTTAAAAATTAAGCTGGATTTTTATTAATGAAAGCTAGAATTTCTCAGTAATGATCATCCAACTATAAATCTGCTGGGAGCACAATGGCCAAATGTAGTCCCAGCTGGATAAAATTATTAATGTACTTAAGTGCATGAAAGAATCTCAATATTCTTTTACAATGTTTGTGATTTCAAACATGCTTGACATATCATGTTTTAACATGCCCAGATTTTATGCTAGTTTTAGGTAGTTTTAGTATACTAGACAACAATGTGTGAAGAAAGATGTGGTGGCTGAGATTGGTAGGAGGTAATAGCACACAGTAGCTACATTAAATACACTATTTAGTGCTTCAACAGACTCTAATATTTATATTTTGGCTAGGATGTACTTTAATTAGGTAGGTCTTTAATTAGTCAGATTGGCCTTCCAGAGAAATATTGCCCCCATTGTGAAAAAAATAAAAGTAATTAGAAATAATTGAAAAATGTACAAACTTGTTTAAATACTGAGCTAACAACTGAGCAAGCAAACTTTAACATATTTATTTGCTCAAAGATATCTGCATGTATTCCAAATCACTTGTGCCAATTAATTCATTTATTAAAGAGACTGAAAGAATGAAAAGCTTTGATTGAGTTGATGAGACACATACATTACATTACAATGTGCAAAGGATGGTAGAGAAAATGCAATCAAATTGCTTTGATTGCAATTCAAAACTGTTGGCTCAGGGGAGATGCACTTTATATGAGGGTATATCAATTCTACTCATTGTTGATCTCATTTTGATATTTTTGATGCTAAAAGGGCCTTAATTAAATGCTTACCATTGAACTATATTCCCTTATATCCTTTTGCATTTTCAGAAGTAATTTCATTCACTTTGGCACAGGGGACCCTAATAGCATCTCCGAGAGCTCTTGCAATGTAACACACCAATAATGTGCCAGCTGGACTCCTTAAACTCTCATTGACACAATGAACTACCATTATGAGTTTCAAGGATTTGCTGTTATTTATTGGATCAACACTGCAGTGAAGCCCAAGAAGTTGCTTATCACCATGGAAAATGTGCATTATTACAAACCTTTTAAACAGTGGTTAACAAACTATATAGTTATATTTTGTTATTTAACATATTCTATGATAATTGATTCTGTAATATTTATAATTGAGCAATATGTTATAATGTGAATGAGCTTGATTATCCACCGAATCTGCTTGTACTGTGCACATAAATAACAGAAAATGGCTTTAATTGTGGTATTATGCATGAAATAAACATACTACACTGTCAATTAAATAGAGTGATTGTCCATCAAAACACTTAGAATTAAAACTACAGTATAGCGCTTCTCTTTGCTATTTGCATGTGGATGATTTGTCACATTTGTTTTCCTTTTTTATTTCTCTTTTTTCCAAACTTGGTTTGATCCTTCCCATTTTCTGCTTTATTTTGCTTCCTTTTGTTTTCAAGTCAAGACACTGTATTGTCGAGCCCGAACCTCTGCTCGACAATGCTGGGTTGGGGAAGTGGAGGATCCTATCGAAGGGAAGGACAACAAGCACACATATGCAGAGATGCAGGACTGCACCCAACAAAGATGCACAAGCAAAGTGGTGGTGGTGGCACTGGAAACAGGCGGCCGCGAGGACGGAGCGTCGGGTTAGGAGAGGGCGAGGGGGACTATCCACAAAGAGGAAAAGTGGGCGTTGCAAGTAGCAGCTGTGAAGCTAATGCTGCAGGAAAACCACCGGAAGAGGGGGCACCGCAGGAGAATGCGCTTTACAGTTAATTGCTGGCTGCCACCCAAATTAATGAGGGAGGGGTGGAGCGACGGCATAAAGGGCGCTACGAAGCGGATGTTCATAGCACCAGCTTTAAACCAGTTTGGAGCTCAGTGTTGTTCCCAAGCTCTCATTAGTATTAAACCAACTTCACTAAAGACTTTGCATGTGTCCTATTGTGTTTTCCTGCTATTTACGGATCACCCAGGAGAAGGAGCTGAGATATGTTTTTTTTATTCCTCAATATTTTTCCCAATACATTATTTTTTTTAAAAAAAAATATAAAGCATATGTTTTAACAATCTTTTGGGATAATGGTGAAATCCAATTTTTTTTATTACTGGTTCTGTGGGCATGGCTTGGTGGGCGTGGCAGGGGAAGGATACTGAAAAATCTCCATTTCCATCCCACTCCAGGGGAAGAATACTGCAAAATCCCCATTCCTTCCTCACTCCTGGGGGAAGGATATTGCAAAATCTCCATTCCCACCCCACTCTGGGGTCAGCCAGAGGTGGTGTTTGCTGGTTCTTTGAGCTGCTCAAAATTTCCACCACCGGTTCTCCAAACTACTCAAAATTTCCGCTACCAATTCTCCAGAACCTGTCAGAACCTGCTTGATTTCACCCCTGTTTTGGGGGATAATTTCCCCCATATGTAATTTTATGTATTTTTTCTCATTAATATATGCATTTAAATGCATTTTTTCTTTAAAAAAAACCTAGATAGTAAAAAATAAGAATAGCACTATTTGAAAGAGAATTTCTTTAGCATATTTAGTTTCAGGAAGATAAGAACTGAATGAATGATGTATCTGTAGAAAAGAAAAATATATATACACTTTTCTAATGGAACGTTCCATCTTTTTCATCTCATAATCAGCCTAACTGGACATAAGAAACAGCAAACAGACAGAAACAATTATACAGAGTTTTGATATCATCAGAACACCCAAACAACTCAGCTATGGAAAACTACCACCACTAGCCCAGCATTAGACAAGACCAAAGTGAATGTCAGGGAAATTATCTGTGGTTCAACCCAACTACTCAACTGACCAATATCTGCTTCAGTTCATCAGCTTTCACAACCTCCAGAAGAGTCGCTGGCAGTAACATGACATTTCTTTGACATTTTAGGCTATTTAATATGGAGATTAAATGTAATCATTCTGTCCTCCAATTTCTGATGGGCTGTGCTGTCTGTGTCTTATCCAAATGTCAAAAAGGGCCCATTCATAGACTGCAAGGACAATAACTTTTTTTTCTCTCCTCATAGGGCTCATAAAAAAGACTCTCCTATTTCCCACTGAGACTAGGATCAATCATTGCACCGATTGCACTAACATTTCTTGATGCTGTTCACCTCATGTTATGGAATGGAAGGCACCATGGAATGGAACGGCGCGATGAGCCAACCCATTCATCCATCTTGAACCTCTTTAGCAGAGCGGTCACTTTTTCCTGAAATTAAGGAAAACATAGGTAAAGGTAAAAGTTCCCCTTGCACATATGTGCTAGTCATTTCTAACTCTAGGTGGCAGTACTCATCTCCGTTTCAAAGCCGAAGAGTCCCAACACGTCTCCATGGTCTGGCTGGTATGACTAAATGCCAAAGGCACACAGAATGCTGTTACCTTCCCACCAAAAGTGGTCCCTATTTTTCTACTTGCATTTTTTACGTGCTTTTGAACTGCTAGGTTGACAAAAGCTGGAACAAGTAACGGGAGTTCACCCTGTTACGGAGCACTAGAGATTCGAACCGCTGAACTGCCTACCTTTTGATCAACAAGCTCAGCATCTTAGCCACTGAGCCACCGCGTCCCAGAGGAAAACATACACAAATGTAAATGGTTCTTCCTCCCTCCCCACCTCTCTCTCTCGCACACTAACAGTTAAATAGTAAAACTGTCAGAAGCTAAGAATACTTTTCTCTAAACTTGAAAACAATCCTTTTCCTCTACTTGGGGGGGGGGGAGGATGAAGATACCACCGGAAGGTTATAGAAGGTTTTACTGATAAAGACAATAATTCAAAATGTATCTAAAGGTTATTGCAAGTAAAAAGGATATGATTTAAGAGAACGTTTTGCTGAGATGTCCCCGAAGTTGAATTTGTCCTTGCTTCAATAAAATAAGCACCTTTTGGGAAGTTTCACAGAAAGCAATCTTTTCCTCTCTCTCTCTCTCTCTCTCCTCTCTCTAAAAAAAACTGTCTTTGTCTTTGCAATTGATAGAATTATAGCTATTCAATTTACCTTTTAATAGAATCCAACTACAATACTTGGATTATCTGGTATAGGAGCTCAGATCAGATGATTTCACCCACGCTGTGCTCATATCACACATTTAACCAGGTCAGTAACAAATCCAACAGCTGTGTTTGCACACATGCCGAGCTTGGTTAGATTTCGTTCTTAGTCCTTTTTTAAAAAAAAAATGTTGTGTATCTTTGATAATAGGTTGCTTTATAGACTGGAAATAATGATTTTAGAGAGATATGCTCCAATTAAGGGTATGGCGCTTATAAGCAAGTATTTCTGAAGATAGTGCTTACTTGAAAGAAAAATAAGGTGTGGTTATTTGTAAAAAAAAAAAATGAAATAAAATAGCATGGTGATAGGAAAGCCTCTATTATTTATGTCTTTTTTACAAATAAGAGCGTCAGTGTACTCTCTTTTTTGGAGAGATTTACGGAGAGAATTATGGAGAGAGAGAAAAAAATCAATGGATGAGAACCTAAATGGTACAGGTCAGAATTGGAAAGGAAAACAAAAACTGTAGAGAGAAATGAAGCGATGACAGCCCTAAGATACCATTCTAACCAATAGGAGACCCGTTATGTAAAAACATGCAAAGTGTTTTAGCCAAAGAAAGGAGACAATTGTGTAGAACCCTTCAGCTAACTATATCTATTCATCCAAGTCCCTAATATGTTTGTCGCTGTAGAAAGTGGATATATGCAAAATTGAATGCCAACAATCTGAATGTGGCCCATATGATATACAGTAGCAGATTGTGCAAATCTACAAAACTGGTTAATTCAAAGTAACCAGGTTAGACATTTCATCTAGACACAGCCCCCAATAAGTTCTGATGAGTTGAGAATTGCTATTTGTGTTCAGCTCAGATGTCCCTTGTTCATTCCCATATGTACATATATTAGGGCCAGTCTGAAGGTTATCTCTCCTGGGAATTCACTCTCATTGCCAAATTGGAAAATTAAAAATAGAGGATTAAAAAAAAAATAGACGTAGGGGCATATTTTGATCAGCATTTGCAGAAAAGGGCAATGTATCACATCCTTTTTTTTTAAGCTGCTATGTTTGCCCAATTATGCTTACAAGTGATACAATAGCTATCCCACTTCATCATTTTTGGTTAGAAGGCACCAAAGATAGAATAATAAAAGCCTTGTGTTCCAAGGTTTTTAATACAAATCTGGGAGGAAATTAGACAAAAACAATATATGAAGATTCCGAATTGACTTTCAACAATGGAAGCCATGATATATCCCAACATGCTAGAAATCGACAAAATGTATAGTTACAAAGAGATCTTAGATAGCTGTGGAAATCTCAAAACCAATGAATTATTAGGAGACCAGGGCATCCATATCGACTGGTGGCCATATTTGCAGATTAAATCTAGGCATCAAAAAGACAAGGAGGAATTTGGAATAGAGATGGGAAGAAATGGATTTGATAAAGTATTGATAGGCCCGGAAATACTAGCCAGACTATATAACTACCTATTAGAATATAATAGGGCAGAAGAGGTGGTAAAAGAACAAATGATCGCGTGGGCAAAAAATATAGGACACAATATAAATTTGGATGAGTGGAAAACAATTTGGAATAGAAATTATAAATTGACAAAAGCAGCATCATTTAAAGAAAACCAATACAAAATGCTATATACTTGGCACCTAGCCTTTGCAAGGCTAGCCAAAATTTACCCAAGCATAAGCCCTAAATGCTGAAAATGCCACCACCAGCAGAGTACCTTCTTTCACATGTGGTGGTCATGCCCCAAAGTGATGAAGTATTGGAAAAAAGATCAAAAATAGGATCAGCACTGTGGAGTTGGGAGAATTGGGACATTTAAACTTGCTTTTTTAAAAATTTCAATCTAAATTTAGTAGGAGTCGGAGTCGGTGCATTGTTTGCCAACTCCGACTCCGACTCCAGGTACCCAAAATTTCCTCCGACTCCGGCTCCTCGACTCCGACTCCACAGCCCTGAATAGCATACAAGAAATAATTGAAGAAACAATAGACTTGGCGCCTGAAACCTTTCTCCTGGGACTACTAAAAAGGAAGTATGAGAGAGAAAAAAAGAGGTACTTAATTATACATATCACTACGGCAGCTAGATTAGCATATGCACAATAGTGGAAAGGAAAGGGAACACCACTGGAAGAACACATAATTCAGAAAATCTTAGAATGTGCCGAGATGAGCAAAGTAACATATGAGATAAATGAGAAAGAGGATTCGGAATATTATACGGTGTGGGGACTGTGGTATAATTGGTTGGAAGATTGCATAAATGAGGGATAAGAGATAGTGTAAATATTAAAATAAATGGGTAAATTAGGAGACAGTATAATAAAAGAATATATCCAATCTGTATATAAATTACCACTGTCTAGCCGATTTCACTTGTATTGTACTACAATGTAACTCAATAAAAATTTATTAAAAAAATAAAAAAATAAAAGCCTTGTGTTCTTTGGGAAAATGAGCTGGGACTATTTTAAAGGCAAAAGGAAAAAAAGAAAGAACAAAGGAGACTAGTAATCCTTCGATTCTGACTAGAATTCAGAAGGATAAGAGAGCAGAGGCAGGTCCTTTTTTTCTTCCTTCCTTTCTTTAGAAGAGTTTTCCCATGTGATGCCTCTCTTATTCTATTTGTCTGGGTTTACAAATTCAGAGTTGGAGTGGAGAAGTTGGAGAGTTTTTTTAAAAAATAATCTTTATTTACATTTATCATTAAAAAAGATAACACACCAAATATATGACAAATAAAACAACAAAACACATAACATATATATCTGTAAATAGTACCTTAATAACTTAATATTCGGTACAATATATCCATGTTACATTCTGGGGGAGACAGAACAACCTAATTTACCTTTATATATCAATTAGGTCTATCCGACCTCGAATATACTTTTTGTATAATATACGTTTTTCAATAAATATGACTCCTAGTCTGATTTGGGTTATAGTTTTCTCTTTGATATCCAAATATATAGTTTTTCCCAAGATAAACATGTTTGCATTTGGTCTTTATCTTTCAGTTTTTTGGTCAATTTGTCTGCTTCCGCGCAATCCAAGATCTTCTTTATAATTGCTTATATAATTATAACTGATTTATAATTGCTTTATAATTTATAATGCTTTATAATTTTGAACCATTTGTGAACGCCCACTGGGGAAGTTTTTAAAAAAAGGGGTGGAGGGAATATGTCAGGTTTGGAAGATCACAATCTCTCTCTCTCTCTCTCTCTCTCTCTCTCTCTCTCTCTCTCACACACACACACACACACACACACACACACACACACACACAGAGACGGGGGGGGGGAGAGAGAGAGAGAGAGAGAGGAGAGGAGAGGAGAGTTTCCAGTGTTTTTTTCCCCTCCATATCCTTTTCATGGCTTTAGATTTACTTTTTTTAAAATCAGAGACAACATATGTGGCTGCTACAATTTGTAATTAAATGATGCCTTGCAAACATATAAAAACAGAGGTTTAAATGCATTGCTGGTTTAATTTAGAAGCAAATTAAGTTCTTCCCAACAAAATGTTGTTCAGTGGCAAGAAATGTAAGCCTCTACACTTCTGTGGGGAAAAAAATAGTGTGTGGGGGTGGAGGGGGTGGGGGTGGGGACACAGATCAAAAATACAAGATAGGCAGTTGATACCTTGATAGCTCCACAGGAATACTTGTGAGGAGGATCTGGGTGTCCTGGTGAATCAAGCAATATATTATATTATTAAATATATAAATGATTTAATAATAAATTATATTATAATAAATAAATAAATAAATAAATAAGCCAATAGCCCATTGCAGCTGCCAAAAGAGCTAATGCAACCTAATGTTACATTAACAAAGAGATAAAATTGAGATCAGAGTAAGCAATAATTCTGTTTTATTCTACATTAGTCAATGTGTCTAGTTTTAGTCATTACAGTACAAGAAGGATGGTAAGGAATTGAGTACAGCCAAGAGGAACAAAGATGGCAAGGGGCTTGGAGGATAATGCCTTTAAAAATTGTTAAAATAACTGGACATAAAAAAAGAGATGGCTAAGGGGTGACACGAGTAGTCTTCCAATATTTGAAGGACTGTTATAGGGTAGAAGTTGTGTATTTATTCTCCATAGTGCCTGAGGGTAGGAGAAGAATCAATGGCTAGAAGTTTTACAGGACAACATTTGAACTTGAAATAAGGAAAAATTCCCTGACTGTGAGAGGAACAGCCTGTCTTCTGAAGACTCATGGCTGTTGCATCACTGGAGCTTTTCCAATCAAAAGCTAGACAGTCTGGGATGGTCTGAGGATACTTGCCCTAGGCAGGGGGTTGAAGTAGAAGAATGTTAAGTTCCAGAGGTGGGTTTCAGCAGGTTCTGACCAGTTCTGGAGAACCGGTAGTGGAAATTTTGAGTAGTTCAGAGAACCGGTAGTAAAATTTCTGACTGGCCCTGCCCCCATCTATTCTCTGCCTCCCAAGTCCCAGCTGATTGGAGGAAATGGGGATTTTTCAGTAACCTTCCCCTGCAGTGGGGAGGGAATGGAGATTTTACAGTACCCTTCCCCTGCCACACCCGCCAAGCCATGCCACACCCACCAAGCCACACCCACAGAACTGGTAGTAAAAAAAATTGAAACCCACCACTGCTAAATTCCCTTCTAACATTATGGTTCTTTGATTCTTTAGTTTGCTAATTCAGGTATCATTGCACACTATTATAAGTGACAAATAAGAAAGTCAAGAAAAAAATGGGCATGTGGAAATCATTCACATCATACTTGGTGGTTTAGAGGATCATTTCAATTGAAAGTTATCCAAAATTATGCGTTTGCAAGAACAAAAGTGACTTGTTACAAGGACACAATCATATCATTTTTAATACTCAAGCAGCTCAGCATGTTGATTATTGATTTTTAACTATTCTTTACTTTATCAATACTCAGAACATCTTTTAAAATATAATAACTCACTGTCTGATGTGCCTGTTTGATTTTTTCCTCCTTGATTATATTAGCTGGAGCCTTTATCATTGTGTATTGCTTTGAATGTTGTGTAATTTTCTTACATTGCGCAGATAATTATATCTGTTAGATAGTCTGAAAGTGAAATAATTATATAAATATAAATATATAAATGCACATATATGCACAAATATATTAATAAATCTTATCTATGTGAGTTCATTTATTCATTCATTCATCTTTGGCTGACATAAAATGTAAATTCACAATGAATTAGGTTGTGCAGGAATAAATTTCCCAACCTGAGATTATTCTCCTGATATTTATATATCACAAACCCATATTTTCCAAATAATATGATCATTATGGAAGTTGTAATTCCACACATTCAAAAGGAATCTAGGTAGAATTTAGGACATGATGCCTCATCCATTCAATCATTCTTGAGTATCATTTCTCATTAAAGATGATCACATATGGAGTTTCCTTTCATTTCCAGTAAAGTTTCCCCATCACTTGTCTAAAACTTAAATCCAGAATGACAGCATATTATGCCAGTTCTTTGAACAAAGATGTCTATGGGCTGTATAGTTATGTCACATTTTTGTCATTTTTCTTCTGTGGGGAAGTTTCAGAGAATATAAGTGTGCTTATTATTCTTCTTTTATATTATACTTCTCACTCAAGGAAGGAAATGACTCATAACTTAGTGGTTTCAGTATTGCATAATATCTTTTGAGCTAATCATCAATTCCTGAATTCTGGAGATGTCCAGAGGAAGTTGATTAGCAATTTATTGATGCTCCAAGATGTTTGCAGTATAAAAGAATGCAACACAGAATATTGTGACTGCTCTGGCAAATGATCTAGCAGAGTCTAGTCCAGTAATTTCTCAGTGGAATTGTTCTTCAAGCAAGCAACTCAAGGTAACTTTGTAAGATTGCATGAAACTTCAGTCTGAAGATTCAGGTTGATGGCATTCAATTGTCAAATTAATTCAATTAATCCAACAGTTTGGGAGGTATGTTGTGCATGTTAAAAAGCTCCTCTTTTTATATGTTTTTTTTTCAAATCAGTTTGAATTGGACCAACAATTCAAATTGACTCAGACAATCCACAGATCCTTAAATTAAAAAGAGAATGTGGACAAGTATCCCAGTCAATCATTAATCCTTTCCATGGATTACTGCCAGATTACAGTTGAGAACTCAATCTTGCAGGCTTTATATATTTTCTCACTTTCAGAAATGGGAAGGAATAGATGGCACTTGCCATATTTCTCACAATTTTTGAGAGAGATTAAATTTTATATTTCTTGAAGTATCGGTTTACATTTCTTTGGAACATTCCCCAAACCCTACCCATTTCAGAGAAAAAGCATTGATGTTCATGTATCCCAAACTCATAAATAATTCTAGTACGTTATACAATCTACAATCTATGTATATGTAATCTAGTAGAAGATGCATTCATGAACAGGCAGCAGTTTGTGGCTGCTGTGATATTAGTTTCAGAGCATACAACAATCAATCTGCAATCAGTGTTGGAAAGGATCGACACAAATCACAGCACACTCAGGAATCAAAGTACATTCCATAGAGTTGGAGGTATCTGGACAGAAAATAGTAATTCCAGTATATACTAATGGAGCTAACGTGCATGGCTGAAAAAACCTATGGGATACCGTATCTGGCTGCAAAAATCACCACAAGATGGCAACAGAAAATTAGAGTTCTCAGTATCTAGTGCTATCATCTAGCAGTTGTCTAGATTTTTGCATCTCGGATATGATAATTCTAGGTATTTTGTTCTATCATTAAAATTAGGGGAGGGGAGAGGCCATTATCTCCTGCAACAGCTATAACCACAATGTTAGAGAAGAAATCACTAAATGCATATCCCACTACATCAATTTCTGGTTTCAGCTAAAATTATTCCCTATATCATTCCTCTTTCCCCTTTCTAATGAATGTTTGCCTTCAATCATTTCACTGTATACATTTTGGGGTGGGTGTTACTTGAAAGAAATGGGAAAGAACAGCTAGAGTAAGAGTATCTACAACAGCAGGCCCCAACCTTTGGGGCCTCAGGGACCAGTTTTGGGAAGGGCAGTTTTGTAGCGGACTGAGAGGGTATGGTTTCATGCACCGCCTGGATCCCACACATGCATGGAGGGGGCTTTGCTCGCTTGCATGGCCTGGTTCCTGGTTGGCCATTGCCCGGTACTGGTCCGCAGCCCAGAGGTTGGGGACCCCTGATCTAGATGATATAAACTGGAATTGGGAGTGCAGCAGGAGAGCAGAGTGGAATTATAAGAATAGTTGAATATTGTTTACTGGCATACTAAAATTACCACATAGGAAGATATTTTCTCCCAAATAATGATGCATGCATGGGGGGTGAAATATCCTCCAACATTTACTGGAAATATTAGAAAGCTGAAAATAAACAAATGAGTGGCAGATGTAAATAGCTGCAGATCATAGCTGAAAAGAATGGATGTCTTTGAAGATTAGCCAACTTTTGGGAACAGCTGCTTGCCTGCTGAATTAAATCCTAAAAGCACCAAATCTGGTAAAATGACTAAACACAGGGCTTATCTCTCTTTGACTATCCAATTGCCACCTACCTTTAACTCATCCCCAGGGTTTCCTTCCCTCCCTTTCTCTTCTTTTCCTTCCCCAAGGCAGATCCCCTCGGACTTACTTCATTTCCATCCTCCTCTGCCCCCCTCCCAGCTCTTTTTGGCTGTTTTTGCTGCAACAAGATTGGGAAAGATTTGATGTGAGAAGAAATGGTAGCTAAGTCCAGATGGAGAGTCAATTAATTTAATAAATGGGATGCATTATTTTATAGTCAATTGATTTTGATTGGTAGTTATCCATTCAATTAACAGTCTATTTCTTCTGAGCTGCCTTGATATATACATTGATCGTACTGTGTATAGCTTTGACTGATAGAGGGGAAAATCTCCAGGACTGGTTTCAGTTTGAATTGGCAACCTTAAATTGGACAGGTGAAGAAACTAGGCATTATTCAGAACTCTCTGTCTCTCTCTCTCTCTCTGTGTGTGTGTGTGTGTGTGTGTGTGTGTGTGTGTGTACGTATGTATGTATACATGTATGTATGTATTTTATGTATGTATATAATTCTGCATATAATAATGTATGTAATTCTACTTTTCCTCTGATAGAGAGACCTTAAATTCAAGGTCACCTTGATTTCTGTTGAATATGGTATAGTATTTAACAATACCAGCAAATACTGTATCACATAGACACTTTAAATAGCACTATTCTGCAAAACAGACTTTTACTATCCACACTTACCTAAGCAGAGCCCTCCTTTAACCCCCTGGGATTTATGACTGAGTAAATATGTATAGATTGTGCTATAAATCTTGCAGTTCTACCCCCACATTTTTTTTTTACTGCTCAGAGAATTGGGACGAGCGTAATGGCAAAACCATTTATATTCAACTCCTTTCTCTCTCCTCCTTCCTTTGTAGATTTAGACAGTTTCTTAATGTTTCTTCGCATTAGCTCCCACTTCATAAAAGGGAGATAAAACTAGACTACTTCATTGTAAAGGATCATTCCAAGATAAACCTTTAATTCTATGTTTGACTGTCATTTCATTATACAGCCCTTGGGGAGCAATACAGAAGAGAAGATAATCCTCAAAATCTGTGTTGTTGTCTGAAATGGAACACCAGATCAAAATGATTTAGAACAAGCTATTCTGAAAGTTTTGCAGGTCAGTCAAGTTATTGGTCAAATATTCTATTTTCCTATGCATTTTTGTAGGACCCTTTTTGGAAATATAGAATAGAATTATTTTGGGGGGGGGGGGAATGTAATTGTGAAAAGATCCTTTTCCTAATGCCTTTGTTATTATTTCTTTACTAGCCTGCTGTTGTTTCTATGGCTGATTTAATCATATCAGAATTCCCTGGGTGCTTGAACCATAGAGTGAACAGGAGATAGAGGAGATGTTGCATGACAAAAATCAGATATGGTGAGAACAAATTAAACCAGATATCTGATAGGAAATAGAAGATGGAGAAGTGCAATCATTCTTCCACCTTCTGTTTCCCATGATGTGCACTCCAGTTTCCAACAAAGTTGGAATTCTATCTGTAGCTTGCTATCTGTCTGTATTTATATTGGAATTCTATCTATATCTATCTAATTCTATCTGTAACTTAGGTTTGCAGAGCAGGTAACTCATCAATGCTAGTGAATATGGAAGTTGCTCTCCATAATAGCTTGCCCTGCCAGCTTGTATGGATTGTGGTTTCCTCCTTGGTGGTTCTTTGACTGGAGTATTTTTTTCTGCCTAATTGTTTGTCTGGCGTTGATCTCTGCTTATCTAAGTGTTGACTATTGGAAAGGATGTATTCTAAACTTTTTGTTTTGTTCAAAAGACCCTATAGCCCAAGAAAAAATGAACACCCCTCCCCCAGAAGTTATGAACAACATATAAGAGCTATAACAGCCACCATGTAGGACAGATAAGTTATAGTCTTCTAACTACATAATATATTACCAAATGTATATATGATTTCTCTTTCCTCTTTAATTCAATAATTTTCATTGGAGCTGGGTCCAAATTAACATACATATAATGGAAGGGATGAAACTCTTCTTGCTTCACCCATTTTTCTAATATCCCTCAATTTCAGTCTCCTTCTACTGTATGCTAAAGGTTCAACAGTTTATCAGAAAAAAAATTTAAAAAATGATATGCTGGAGAACTAGGGACAGGGATTTCAACTTCTGCTGGATTTGTTACATATATGTTCTGTGCTAGTTCCAACTCCATGACCCTGTTAATGGAAGTGTGCCTTCTGAAAACAGGTTTAACTTATTCATGCTTCAGTTTATTTGACTATGTATGTTAAACTTCATATCCAAGAGCTAAAGGTAGGATAAAATCACTTTTTAAAAAATACAGTAATGCAGAATATAAATGCATACTACAAAAGTCAGATGTATACAATTGATGTAAATCAAGAATATACAGAATATATACAAGATATCCTTCTGCCTCTGGGATCCAAAAGCTTACACTGAAGGTTTCCAAATATTATAAAGGTTTCAAATTGTTCATTGACTCCCAAATAAACAATTTAATAAATACTACTTAAACTAATAAGTAAAGCTACCCAGAGTCATTGATTGAGATGTGCAGCTATAGAAATTGAATCAATAAATAATAGTAGTACTGTGAATAAAGGTAATGGTAAATGTTTCCCTTTCAGTCGTGCCAGACTCTAGGCCACAGTCCTCATACCGTTTCTTAGCTGAGGAAGCCAGTTTTGTCCAAAGACAATTTCGATGGTTATGTGGCCAGCATGGAAGTGCATGAAAAGCTGTTACTTTCCAATCGAAGTGGTATCTATTAATCTACTCACATTTGCATGCTTTCAAACTGTAAGATAGGTAAGTGCTGGGGCAAGTAACAGGAGCTCACTCCGTTCTGTGGAGCTCGTGTCTCAAATCTGAGCTGTCAGTTCAGCATCTTTAACCGTTGAGCCATCACACCCCTAGGACTATAAATAGATAATAACAATAATGTATAGTCCCATCAAGTCTTGTAGATGGATACAAATGACTTTGGGAAAATCTGGTTTGCCTGAAGAGCCAGATCTTGAAAATAAAACCTATCTTGAAATTGACTGACTTCTCTCAAAGAACAGCCCACTATTAGGGATTCCATAGCTAACAAGATCATTTCACATTTTCACATAATATGTTGCTGACATGATAGGATGAGAGAACAGGCCTCTCAGTAGATCATAACATTTCACAACCTGCATAGGGATATATATCTATTTCTCATAAAACTACTGTTTTTGCTATTCACACTTTTTAGTTTCTAAACAGATTGTGTTCTGTCCTTACAGACTCGTCATATTGCAAATAACATTTTTGTTGGTGACTTGAAAACATTTTTTTGGTTATCAACATGATTGTGAAATAACTTGTCCTTGGGAAAGCAGACATTTTAGCTTGCATTACCTGGTTTGGATGAAATGGATTATTGATTTTTTTATAGTATCTCAGAAGCAATTTATTTAACTTTTGTTTTTTATAATTATTATTATGTGTAGGAAAAAGCTTCTTCTTTCCTGCTTGAAAATGATCATAAAACTTTCTATCATTGGAGTTTCAAAATAAGACTCTCAACTTTTATCTCTTTCCTTATTTTGATGAGTGGAATCAGCAAGAGATTCTGTGACTACACTAGAAATGGATAAATAAAACACAAAAATGTATTTAGCTCCTAAAGAATTGCATGAAGTTTCTAAAGCCCCTGCAAAAGTTGTCATTTTATTTTTATTTTTTAATGGTAAAAGGAAAATGGTGTGAAGTATACAAGGTATAAACTATTACAAGTGTTTAGTTAGTGTAGTGTAAATCAAATTAAACAGATATTTTTGCCTAGTAATTAGTCCTGACTTTGAAAATCATGTTCCTTATCATAAACAAACCAAAGAATAATGTTGTCATAGAGCAGATATCTGATATGTTTCATCCCATACCCCCAAATTTCTCCCCACAAAAAAATTAGTTAATCTCCAGTTACTTAACTTCTCTAATACAATGAAGGATATAGAGGTATAATTGCTTTATATATATTCAGTGGGAAACAGTACGGCAACATCTTGAGGCTTACATCTTCTTTTTGTTTACAATTTTTTGTGTTCCTATTCATGTATTGGTAAATGAAGTATCTCAAATAAACAACCAAGCTCAGAGAGCATCAAGGACTCCACAGTTCAGCTCTAAGCTACAGATATTTTCTTGTACAGTTTTGGAATTACTAGTATCCTCAATCAGGAAGTCTACTCAGTCAATGAAGGATTGAAGCAGGAAAGCTTATACCTTCAGACCAATCCTTTCCTGTCAGATGGGTGATTTCCTGATACCAATAAGTTACAGATTGCACTGTCAATCATAGCCACCCAAGGAATAGCTAGGCTAATAATTTACAGCATATAACGGGGGGGGGGGGGGAGGGTTCAATTCATATTTACACACCACATATATTGGGGTGAACAGAACAGAACACATTTAATAATAGAAACCAAGTGTTTTTAATATACTTTATAAAATTATTCACATGAATAAGGTTTTCACAACCTGGTAATAATGTCTATCATTGCTTGAAAAAAAATTAAAAATGTTCAAATCCAGCCACTGAAATTCACAACACAACTTTTTGTCAAACTATAAAACAGGATTGACCAATTCTTACTGATCAGTAAGGCAAAATATAACATTTACTGTTTTTGAGGAAGTGGCCATTTACTTAGAGTAGATGATAATGCTGTAAAAAACAGAGAAATGCAGTTGCTGTTATGAAAACACTTTTAAAAAGCTTTCTAGAACAAACATACAAAAAAGGCCAAATTTAAATTTATACAATAGGAACAACATAACATAACATTTTAGCTACTCATATTTGAGACATGTTTTCTTTTATTTTCATTTAGTTACTTTAAAAAAATCGTTCCTATTCCCCAAATTTTACAAAAATATAGCTGGCAGGTTAGTAAATTAGCTATAAGATACTTTATTGCCTAAGATTTTATTTCTTGATAGCCAAATATTCAAATAAAGCAGTATTGGAAAGTCTATAAAAGAGAAAACAATTTATATGAATAATGAATTTGTGGTATCTTCCTAAAAAGACCGATATGTTAAGATTGTCTTTCCTAACCTCAGCACTGATAATGCAAGCTGACTCAGATGGGAAAAGCACCTAGATAGGGAAGGTTATCTTAAAAATAATTACTCATTGTTGTCTTTTAGACTGAATGCACACCTCATAATGTTTAGAATACATGAAATCAGTGAGATTGCTCAATGCTCATCTGCAGAGGTGGGCTGCACTTACTTTAACACAGGGTTCACTGGTTGTGAGCATGCATGTGTGTGCACTTTGCTCACATGTGCTCCTTTGGGAGAGAAACGGAGCTTCAAACATGCTCCTAATCAACTTAGGCAGCTCCGGTGAGTACAGCAAGGGTGGTGCGGATCACAGCTGGGCCAGCCAACGAGCCAGAAAATCAGTTATAAAAGGAAAGCATAGCACAGGGGTGGGTGAGCGGGCCCAGCCAGCGATCAGAGCTAAGGGTTCGCCCAAACCCTTGGACAATGTAGCAGCACACCACTGCTCATCTGGCCCTAAACCCAATTCCCTTAATATTAGTCTACTCTCAGTGGTGGGCTGCTGCCAGTTTGGACCAGTTCAGGTGAACTGGTAGTTGGTACTTGTGACCTGCGGGTGGGGTGGGGGTGGGCCCGCCCCCGCCCCCGCCCACCCACCCACCGACCGACCGCACAATCCCATCCTATATTGCTGTGTTTTTTATGCCACACATATGTGCAAAAGACATACACGAGTGAATTGCCATGTTTTTTTGACACTGCATGCATGACCGGATGGCGTGCACTCACATTTCCGGTGCTGGGTGAACAGGTTGTTACAGTATGTGATGCCCACATCTGTCTACTCTACCTGTGACAATCTGGATCTAAATCTTTATTTATGAATGTTGTACTTGGCCTAAAGCATTTGGTTTCTTTAGTTCATTTATATTGTTTTCCCACATCTAAGTGGATGAATTAAACCTACTTCTATTTGTTGGCTTCTTGTTCTGAGCCATGTAGGCCATCTCTATGAAGGCAAGATACACCAGTGAGAGAATACAGAAAAATTATAAACAACTCTTTCTACTGTTGCACGCTGATCTCTCCCACTTATTAATTGGAAGGCTCAAATCTAGCAAGCCCCCACTGGCATTTGCACAACATCTGCTTAATAATTTTAATGTCGATTCCCACTGGAAAGCAAAATGGTGGGTACAGGAAGATATATAGATGATCCTATGCAAAAGATTCTGAACTACCTCACAAGCAATGGACAGTCCTGAATAGGATTCATACCTCACACGGTGTCTGCTGGGATTCACTGTATAAATGGGGCAAAGCATCCTCCCCTCCGTGTGACTGCGAGATCCCACGCCAAACTGTAGATCACATGATGACCAGCTGTAAGTTGAGGACATACAGTATACCAGTCCAGTTTCTGATTTTTTTTCAAATAAATAATGCTGGGCTTCAATGGTTAGGTGGCCTAGACACTGATATCTAAATACAGATCCTTTTAACATTCTTATTTTACAGTGTTTTAATTTAGATGAAAGAGTAATATATATTGTAAGTCCATGTTAGTTATATGCTAAATAAACCCCACCTCTGATTTTCAAGCAAACAAATTCATTAGTTTCATCATTTTTATTTTAATGTAAAGAAATCTATAATTCACAGATGAATTCCCTTCCCTCATCACCCTCTTATATAGGCATGCATGCAAGAAAAGTCAAAGGGGAGGAATGTGAACAGTTTTCATGTTACCTCATAGATCTCTAATCACAAACAATTCTAGGAATGCTGACAAAATGTATTTCTTTTTATTGAATTCCCTTTCCTTTATTATTGCAAAGTAAAGATGGTGGCAGTTTTGTTTGTTCACATTTTTAAGTCATGCCTCCTGTATTTCTTAGGCCAATTTGCAACACAGTTATCCTTCAGCGTGTTCATTTTGTAGACTATATTTGTTTGCTCATTGTAATGTGGCTATTTGAAGTTGCGTGCATAAATGCATATATTTGTGGAAACTGCAAATAAAAACCACATATTAAAATACATGGAAAATTTACATATGAAAATAAATGTTAATTTTGTGTACTTTTTTATTCATTGGTTACTGTGAAAATTGGATAGAGATTAATAACTGAAACAAATGAAAAATGATATTGACTGGAAACAGACTAATGTTTCAATATACTGAAATCAATTTTAAGGCAGCCTCTACTTATTGTTCTATATGAATTATTTACAACCTTGGGTGAATTTGCTGAAAAATCAGACTTTATGCATAATTGTATTGGAAATTTGTTTAATGCAGGATATCATTACAGATATGTCAGTTTGTTTGCTGTGATGAATAAACACACACACACAAAACATCCGATCAAGACAGACCAAACTTCCACAAAAGTCATATTCAACATTGGTTGAATATACCAACAGGAACGCCTGGTGCAACTAACAAAACTAAATGTTCCCATAAACCATTTCTGCTCCAGAATCAGTTTTAGATAGTCTTCTCACAAGAATTCAAGAGAAGAACAATATAAAGGGAGGACAAGTTTGGGGAGTGGTTTAAGGCATTGGGAGAGAAATGAGGAGATTCTGAGTTCTAAACCTGCCTTAGATACAAAACCAGCTGGGTGACCTTGGGCCAGTCACTTTCTCTCAGCCCTAGGAAAGAGACAATGGCAAACTACTCCTGAAAAACCTTGCCAAAAAGCCTGCATGGACTTGTCCAGGTAAGTCTCTGAGAAGTGAACATGATTGAACAAAAAAAGAAAAATAACATATAAAGAACAATTAATTCATCACAGATCCATTAAAAAAATACTATTCTTTAAGCACTTTGGTTTGAATAGAATTTGAATGAACCCGTATCTGTCTTTCAGTTCCAACTCAGCTTTGATTTCAAAGAGGTCTTCAGAAATAGTCTAATCTTTGCAGCTTCTTGAAAATCTAAATATACAGGATCAAAATGGTATATGGTAACTGATAAAAGAAAATGAAGGAGGCTTTCCAAGCTCAACTTTGGCCACATTACAAAAGAAGGAAGGAAGGAAGGAAGGAAGGAAGGAAGGAAGGAAGGAAGGAAGGAAGGAAGGAAGGAAGGAAGGAAGGAAGGATCCTCCTAATAGGAATTTTTTTTATTTATTAACACGATGTTTGTTATTTTTTCCTGTTCTTTGTAAATATCTGTTTAAATACTGTTTCTTGACTCAGAAATAAAAGTCAGGTATGTGATATCTGAAATATTTCTTCTAAACTTCAGTTTCCTTATAAAAACATTTCTGTGGACTAGGGTAGTGATTTTCCACAACTTTAAAATTCCACAATGTTATTATTGCAATATAAAACCTGACCTTTCTGGCTTTGAATTTTCTACCAAGTGTTATCAAAAAGAACAATATATATATTTATTCCATACCAGCAAAACCTTTTGAGTTAAACCCAGGAAAATTTAATATATGAAACTTGAAAGACTGGGGTTTTTTTCCCCTGCCATACTTATTCCAAGCAAGCATTACAATACAATTTTATTTTATTTTATTTTTGATAAGAGGCTTAGGTGTGAAATTAACCTGTCTGCTTTCCTTCTGGATGGTCATCCTACTTATTTCTGAATCTTGCCAGAGAAAGAATTCAAAAAGAAGCTAAAAGGCTAGAACAGTTAACATTCCTATAGTAGAAGATGCATGTACTACCATGTTTCCCTGAAAATAAGACCGGGTCTTATATTAATTTTTGCTCCAAAAGATGCATTAGGGCTTATTTACTGGTTAGGTCTTATTTTGGGGAAAATATGGTACTAAATGCACCCATCTGGCTGACAATCTTAACTGGGTTTTGAGGGTAGGGCTTATATTACGATCATCCTAAAAAATCACGCTATAATTTATTTTCTGGTTGGGTCTTATTTTCGGGAGGAAAGGGTGTTGCTGGTAACTATGAGTTGGAAAAATTCTCACAAGTTTTCTGAGACTTTCCGTTCTCCTTTCTTTCCCACATATGATGCTGCCACGCCAGCTACTCTATAGTTCCTTTCATTACAGGTACAAATAGACCTTATCTAATAATAATGGGGGATGGAATTTCCATCATTAAGTATCGTGGTCATAAAACGCAACATCACATGACTGCACTGCTTACTGATGGACAGTCCAGCACTTCTGATTTCCATAGCTAAGCAAAGCATCACAGGTCATTAAGTAAGGACATCATGAAGTCATTCATTTGCTTTCCCATCTACTTTATTTGTAGGACTCTCAAGATGGGCAGAGTATAAATGTAATGAATACATTAATTAATTAAAGCTGGCATAGAAGGTTGCAAATGGCAATCAGGATGCTGCAACCACTGTAAGTAGGAGGACCAGTTGTAGATATCATTGGTTCTTATCATAACTTTGAACAGGTTGGTGACAGAGTGATTCATTAAGTAAGGTTCTGTATTAGGTAAAGATTCCCCTCGCACATATGTGCTAGTCGTTCCCAACTCTAGGGTGTGTGTGTGTGCTCATCTCCGTTTCAAAGCTGAAGAGCCAGCGCTGTCCAAAGACATCTCTGTGGTCATGTGGCTGGTATGACTCAATGTCAAAGGTGCACGGAACGCTATTACCTTCCCACCAAAGGTGGTCCCTATTTTTCTACTTGCATTTTTATATGCTTTCGAACTGCTAGGTTGGCAGAAGCTGGGACAAGTAACAGGAGCTCACCCTGTTACATGGCACTAGGGATGCGAACCACTGAACTGCCGACTTTTCTTTTCTTTTTTCTTTTTTATTGAAAAAGTTTTACAATACAAATTTTATCATTTCTCCCCCCCACTTCCCCCCAACCCCCCTTCCCCCCCCAACTTTCCCCTCCCCAACCCCCAACCGCCAACCCCATATCCCCCCCATCCTCCCCTTGGCTTCCCTTGCAAGAAAAAAAATATTTTCACACAGTCTACATATATTAAACTAGAAAAAATACAGTGAAATCTGAAAAATAATATAACAAATAGACCTATAAATAATAAAGTTTTCCTAAAACTAATAATAATAATGTTTACCTCATTTATCAGCCATCAATATTCATTTATCAATCAATACAACTCTTATAATATTTAAGCCCAAATAAAAAAATCAAACATTTCTCTAATCTGATATTAATAATTATTTACCTAAGTCAATCCCCCATATTATATAATAATAGTAATAAAATATAATATATAGCATCTATGTCAAATAATTTTCTGTATCAATAAACCAATTTGTAGTCTTCTCTTCATCATGATTGAAGTTAAGTATACTGTAGCCTAATTAAATCAATTTCTTCTTCCAACAAAGTTTTTATAAACTTCATATTCCAGCTGCCCCCATCAGCAAAAAACATCTCTCCATATAAAATCCCCCCGAGTGACTTTATATTTGTAAGATCCAACCACAAAGGTATTTTGTAATCCTCTAGGTAGAACGTTCAACCTGGCTACTGCTGTTCTACCAAATAAAGACAGATGCAGCTTTTCCCAATTTTCCAAGTCTTAATTAGAGACTACAAGCTGCATTCCCAGATGTTCCTTTAAAACTCTTTCAAATCCTGTTCCTTCCTTTGGGTTTCTGACATATTTTCATCTTTATTTTCTTCATCTAGATGATTAATTCCAAAAACTGCCAACTTTTCGATCAACAAGCTCAGCGTCTTAGCCACGATTCACCGTGTATTATTATAATTTGTATTAAGAGTATATTAAGTGTATGCTAATCCATTCCCATGCCTCCTACTATGCATGAAACATAAGAACAAAGAAGACCCACTGAATATCTGTAAGTTCATGAAGCATGCATTGATTATGGTATTATGACAATAAGTCCCACGTCAGTATGTGTAAACAAAGGAGAAAAGGATCTATGTGATCACAAGTAAAGAGAATCGTTCTGTCCAAGAAGTAAAAGGAAGAGAAAGAATATCTGATTCAATTAACTATCAATTGTGCAAAAACTCATATCTTAAGATAAATATAACAAAACATTTTTATATAATTCCACTTCAGCATTTTTTTTAAAAAAATCCTTGAATTGAGCTCAGGTCCTGGAGATTATATGTTACATATCTGTGTCAAACTTGTTTTTTTTGTTTTGCAACTGCATTTCTTTGCTCATGTAACAGTGTCCTCAAGGTCTGGTCCCTGTGACCTCTGTTTGTTTTTGGAACTCCTGCCTCATTCTTTTGGTGTGATAAACTAATTTCTTTGTTTTCCCAATTTGTTGCCACTTTCTGCCATAAAGCTTCAAAATGAAGATTTTTCTACTCACTTGTTTTCTGCTCCTTTGATGCTATCAATATGCAAAGCACTGCTCAACCACAAAGCTGTTTCAACTTCTCTTAGTTATTTTCCTAATTAAGATTGCTAATCACACATTCCATACAATTTAAACCACCCTTTTGTTTAAGATCGCCATTAAATTCTTCCTAATTTTGCAAAGTAAATTCGGAGGGCATAATTTGAACTAAAACATCTGACAATAGATTACAACCTGGGGCTGTTCCAGTGATGTGACTGAAGTCTTGCCCAGTAAATGATGACTAGTGGGGACTAAATGAGAATAAACAAGCTGAAAATGAAGCTTGGGAGCTAGTGTCATGGACTCGTCGGAGTCCGCTTCCAAGAAGGAGGAGAGGGAGATGGGGCCAACAGAGGAAGAGAGCTCAGCCTTTCTGGACCAGTAGGAACAACCGGAGGAGCAGGACAAGGCAGTCCCAGATCCCCCAGGCCTCGAAAGGGTCTCCAGAGAGGAAAAGAGGGCACAGGATGACCGAGTAAGGAGGAAGGAGATGGAAAGGGCAGGCAGAGAACCAGAGGAGCATTGGAGCTCCAGAGATGAGCAACTGCTTTCCCTGCATGATCCCTGAGCATGGAAAATGGAGAGGAGGTGGAGTCAGTGCAGGGCAACCCTATTACTCAGGAGGAGGGCACCCCACCCCTCTTCACAAGGCTTACCCGGAGAATAGGATTTAAGGAGATCCTGGAGGAAGGGGCTTTTGTCAGGAACAAGTGTGCTACTTGCCAGCAACACTTGCCATGATTGAAGAAGCCTTGCTGTTACTGAGGACTTGCTGTCTTGTTTTGCTTTACCTTGTTTTGCCTCACTCTGCCTTGTTTGCCTTGCCTCACCTTGTCTAGCTTTGCTGTGTGTGGGTTGCAGCAACTCAGCTCAGCTCCGGTTTGTGCCATGGCCCCGGCAAACTCTCTGTGTGATGAAGACACAGGGGACCAAGGGTCCTGAACTGTTTTTGTTCTCAGAACTGTGCTGCTCTCTCACTTCTCACTTCAAGGAACTGCTGGAGGTGTGTGTACATGTTAGAGCCTTGCACTTGGGCTTACAGGGAGCTGTAGGGATTTGGGGGAAGGTTGGTTCAATAAAAGGGGATTCCATCCTTTGCTTCTCCAGTGATGCTTACACACCCTGCCCTCAGTGGTGGGTTTCAAATTTTTTTACTACCGGTTCTGTGGGTGTGGCTTGGTGGGCATGGCAGGGAAAGGATACTGTAAAATCTCCATTCCCACCCCACTCCAGGGGAAGGTTACTGCAAAATCCCCATTTCCTCCCGATCAACTGTAATTCAGGAGGCAGAGAATAGATGGGGAATGGGCCAGTCAGAGATGGTATTTACCGGTTCTCCAAACTACTCAAAATTTCCATTACCAATTCTCCAGAACTGGTCAGAGCCTGCTGAATACCATCTCTGCCTGCCCTGGGTCATAACAGCTACTGTTTAATCAGCAAAGTTCTCTATCAGCTCCAGTGATATCTTTCAAATGGGCAACACTGAGAAAATATATGGAGATCCTCCTTGACTCACAGCTCCTGATAGATTGGCAGGTGAAGTATGTGGCCAGGGGCGTCTTTGACCAGTTTGGGCTGTTACGCAATTGTCAACTCAACCAGGAGTGGGAAGACCTTATTACAGTATCTCATGTTGCTATCATTATGTAGACTATTTCAATGAACCAGGAGAACTGCAGTTAGTACAAAATGAAGCAGTCCATAGGTTTGATAGTATGAACTCATAACATCTGTACTATGAGCCTACATCAGTTGTCAGGACAACTCTAGATTTAGTTTAAAGTTCTGGTTTTAGCTTATAACAGTCTATATGACTTGGCACCAAGGCAGAGCATCTGGAGGGGGGGGGGCTTGTCAAAAAAGATGAAGATGCTGGTCATGGCCATAAGATTGAGACCCCATCCCTTTGTTCAGGTAATGCTCACATATGTACAGAAGAAATGGTGCTTTTAGGACCACCTATTTCACCTAGAACATACAATTGAACAAGAACTCAATTACTTATAATTTCTCATTATTGTAAAGTTAATATGGTGAGACCAAGAAGAATTTACACTCCTCATATTGTGGAGTAGCTTTACCAGAAAAGCTAGATTAGTCCCAGCATTATGGTCCTTCCAGAAGGAAGTTGAAATGATGCACTCCTGGAAGTCTTTTTAAATTTAATTTATTGGAGGAACACCATGAATGTATATTGCTCTAATTATTGCTTTTAAGTTTTGTATCTGCAATATTAAATTGTGAGTACATTATGTTTATATATGTTGTTTGTACATTTGTACACTGTTAGTACCTTTGTACACTTCCTAGAATCATTTGGTTGTGGAGATTTAGAAATGCAATGAATAAAGTACATTAGTTAATAAATAAAATGTATTAATTAATAAATGGCCTTAGCTCATGAACTATTTAGTTCATTGGTGGGCTCATTTATAAAGTTGCATAGCTATTAAAACTTTCTCTCTATAACTTTGGCTGTTTGTTGCTAGCAACCAAATGCTTTATTTTAATTTCTACAATCCAACAGATGGGCATGCTGAATTCCAACTGGAATCAATGAGTTTCAGGTGTTTAATTGCAAATTTAAGTGGCATTGATTTCTGAAAGAGAGCAAAAGTACCTAACTTCTTTGTTCTTTTTTTCTGAATGCAATAAATGAATTGCTAGCTTTCTCAAATCTCTGTCCATGCTCTGATCTAGATAACAAATTCTTTATTTCTTTACCCCTTTTGTGCTCTATGTGAGATTTATTGTTTCCAACACTGCAGGTGATCTGTCTGTAAATGAGACTCCATACAGAGCCTTATTGCCCAAGTTCTACAACAGGAAAACATATGGGAATACTATTCCAGTATTCTGAGTGCTTATGTTTTAGTTCCTAATTTTTGCTCAAACCTTTGATAGGCTAAAACAGAACATACTTCATGCATTTCCACATGTCCAAAAATGCCCAGGCGATTAGGTCTTGCAAATGTTAAAGCAATATGACACTGTATATCCAGGAGGTTTTCAACTGCTTTTATTATTTCACAATTCAGGCAAATGGAAGTAAAATAATCTTGTTGCTTAGCTCTTCTGAGAGGATTGCTTGCATTCTTTGGAGGAGAGGAAAGTCCTACTTTACACAAAATATTTTCAGTACTTTTAAGCACATGGTGTCACTTCAGGTTGGGAAGGATGAATGGACATTCCATGGACAGTGGGACATGGCTGAAAAGCAGGAGGGTATCTGATCTATACTGCTAAAAATTCTCTCTGGATGAAGGAGAGATCATGAATTCTATGGAGATTCTCAGTCATCCAGGTCATAGTTGTCCCAAAGATGCTTTTTTCAAGAGGCAACTGGTTTTTCTTTGAAGACATTTCACTTCTCACCAAAGAAACTTCTTCAGCTCTTACTGGATAGTGGGGAATGGAAGGATTTATACTCCTTGCACACAGTTGGTCATTTGCATCCTTTTAGAGAGTCATTGAGGCCACCCAGAGGTTTATCTGTGTCATCAAGGTCACCTGAGTGGTGCAAATGGGTGTGGAGCCTTCTTGGAAAGGACTATGTTGTAGACTAGAGATAGATGATGTTAAATCCCTCCACCTCTGTGGAGAGAGAGCTCTCCAATTTTGATATAGATGGCCCTCTTTGACCTCTCTTTCAAACCAGCAGTCCTCTCTGTCCAAAATGTGGACTTGGCTGTCTTCAAAAGAGTGGCATTTGCCTTTTAACTGCAGATGGACTGCTGAATCTTGTCCTGATGGGTTTGTTCTCCTATTTTGTGCCATGCATTTATGAAACAAAACAACCACTTCTCCAATCTACAGCACAGTCTTTTCAGCAGTTCCAAGAAGCCTCCACACCCCTTTGTACTACACAGGTGACCCTGAGGGCACAGATAAACCTCCAGGTGGCCACAAAGACTCTCTAAAAGGATGCAAATGACCAACTGTCTGCAAGGAACAAAAATCCTTTCATTCCCCACCATCCAGTCAGAACTGAAAAAGCTTATTGCATGAGAAGTGAAATATCTTCAAAGAAAAATCAGAAAGCCCAGTTGCCTCTTGAAAAAAAAAGCATCTTTGGGATGAGAGAACATGCAGTTACCCATATGTATTCCGGATGACTGTTTTGGATGGGTAAACTGCAGAAATGAACATTCCATTGTGCTCAGAGTCATGAATGCAGCCTTTCTTTGGCGATTTAAAGTTCAACTCATCTTCTTAATGGAGCTTTTTTGTGTGCTGTTTATTAAGATTGAAAAACCTCCAGAATGGCAAGTTTGGATTTTACCAGGTGAGTGTCTCTTCAATCCATCTTTGAAAGGAAGAATCTTAATATGGCTACAATTTTGTAAGTGTTTTCTTTTTAATGATATACAGCAAAAAGCTTGATATTATGTTGATTTTAGAAAGGGTTTTTTTTTTCAAAAAATGTACCAAGGGTTCAGATGAATATGAATTAAAGAAAGACTTTGAAGTTAATTAAAAGGGTCCTCTTGGATGGAAAATAATCTCTTTGCTTACATTGCCAGCTGATAACAAAACTTTGAAGTCTGTATACTAGAGGGCAACAGATGGCTACTTTAAAGGAAATGTTTGATGGTAGGGTCCAAGAAGTCCCCATTCTATTTAATTGTATAATGGGATAGAAAGGTATTATTGAAGAGGAAAATGCCCCATTGAATAAAAATGAAATGGACTTTAAGGTGGATTTAAAAATAATAAGAAGGATTTGGAAGTACTGGATGTATAAATGGAATAGTATTACATTTTTTAAAAAAAACAATGATATACAAATCATATGCCAAAAGAGTGATTGGCTTTTTAAAAAAATGGACTATAAGGGATTTATTGAAGTTACTTTACCAGAACTACTTTGATAAAGATGACAAGAACTTTGAGAGAAGAGATAATAGAAATTAAGATAAAGCAGATGTTCAAACTTCATTTGTGTGACTTAAAGATCCCTGGCAAAAAAAGAAAAAATACAAAACTACTTTATTTGATTATGGTTAAAATAATGATTTTTTTTCTTTCTGGTGATGTCTAATGGTTTTCTTTTTGACTGAGATTGGATGATGATAGTTATTTTTAGTGATATTTTAATAGGTGTAATGCATCAGTGTATAAGATTATTTTCAATAATGTTTGATTATTAATTGGGATTGGATTTTTATGACTTGAGGAGAGGGACTGGCGGGAATTTGTTTAAATGTAAATTGAAATATAAATACTATTACTGTTAACCATTATTTGACTTTTGCTCTTTAACAAGGATGGTTCAAGACTCAAGCATTTACTGATGGGGTGAGCGCCCATCACTTGCTCCACCTCCTGTTCACCTAGCAGATCAAAAGCATGCAAATGTGAGTAGATAAATAGGTGCTACTTTGATGGGAAGGAAACAGCATTCCATGTGCACTGGCATATAGACATGTTGGCCACATGATCATGGAAGTGTCTTAAGACAATGCTGACTCCCTTGCAGTGGTGAAATGTAAAATTTCTGTGGGCGTGGCTTGTTACTACCGTTTCTGTGGGCGTGGCCGAAGAGGTTGTAGAAAAAATGCTTTTAAAAGCTTCTGAAGATCTCAGCTAAGCCACACGATCAGCAGAGGCTTTTTTTATTCCTTTTAAAAGCATTTTTTCGGCCGAAGAGGTTATAGAAAAAATGCTTTTAAAAGTAAAAAAAAAAAAAAAAAGCCCCTGATGATCGCGTGGCTCAGCTGGCATGGGGGGGGGCAGGGATTTTTGCTACTGGTTCTCCGAACCACCTGCCGCCATCGCTACCAGATGGGGTGATCCAGTCCGAACCAGGAGCATTTCACCCCTGCTTCCTTGGCTAAAAAATGGAGATAAGAATTGCTCTCTAGAATTGGATGTGATCGGACAGGGGAAAATTTACCTTTACCTTTATTATAGAAAATGGAATGAAGAAGTATTTGATTCTATAGTTGAATAGTAGTACTTTATTGTCATTGCAACTCATACAATGAAATTAAATGCAATCTTCAGTGTACATTATAAATTAAAAGTTGGTGATATGTGATAAGATGTGAATGTTGATCATACTTGTTGAGATGAAAGGCAAGTTTGTTCTTCTATTTCTATCTATCTATCTATCTATCTATCTATCTATCTATCTATCTATCATCTATCTTTCTAACTATCCATCTATCCATTCATCTATCTATCATTTATCTATCATCTATTTTGTTCTGGGAGGGTTGTGCTCCTTTTTAGATGTTTATACATATATTCTTTTAAAAATGTATTTCTCTATTAGGCATTTATATTATTCTTACTTATTTTATATAATCCTTATATTTATTAATGTAAATAAAATTATTGGGAAAAAAGTAATTTTAAACCAAAGAGATATTTGTCATTATAGCCAAAGTTTGCTTTGATGGATCATTGAGATGATAGTGATTTTTCCTCTTTGAGTAACTGATATGCATAAGCTTTTTTATTAAAAAGGTATAAATGAAATAAGATGAATAGCCCATACCTATCTTTTTAACTTAACAACTTCTGCCTGCTATGCAATCCAGAATAAATGCAGAAATATCTCTAATGCAAACAGACATTGAAGAAAAACAGCTGACATCAAATTAAATTACCAATAAACATGTGGATGCTATCCTTCTTTATGTTATAGCTGAATACCAATTTCCATGATAGAATCCAGATGTTTCCTTCATTGGGGATTTATGGCATTTAGTACCATTTCAGAGCATTTAAACGTAACTAGGGTGATGTAAGTAAACCAAATTATTCTTTGTACCTGACACAACCCATCTTAGTACCTCTTATAATCCTAATGGGATCTAAATCATCACTGATAAATTTTATGTGAGCTTTAGTTGGTCCATAGACATGTTCAATCATCTTGCAGATGCCAGTGCCAAAATTAAATTTAATTAATATTTGTTTTAAAAATTATATTTTGAGAGAATCAAAGGTTTTAAATGGAGCAAAAGAACATATAAGACTAATGAGGATTTAATTTACTAAATAAAGATTTAATAATTTCCTGATGGGGCAGATATATTACAATTTAGAATAAAGCCGGATAAATCCATATGTATAATTTTACCAATAAACACTTTTAATTTACTGTAGAGTTTATAATCTATTTGCCGATTCTGGTAAAAGCCAATAAACCCCTTGGTGCAAAGTATTGCATAATAGTAGAAATATCCCCTAACATTCTATCAGGGCCAGATTTTGTAGCCTGAATAGTATTCAATGATTTTGGCAGTGGTTTGCTCTCCAATTTAATTTTATCACCAGATGAGGTAACATCATCAGCAGGATTTTCTTCTCCTCTTCTCCTTAGCTTATAAATGTCTTGTGTGGTCAGTAGGTCATGTGATTGGTTGTTCGTTTGGAGCTATATTTAAATTCAGAGCAGCTGATTGGTTCTCTTGTTGATTGGTCATTTGAATGGTCTCGTTTCTTATGTATTCATATGCTGAATCTAGATCAATATGCTTATTAATTGCTCCTTTGGTAGAATGGTATTATATATTCTGCATGTCTGTGTGTATATGTGTGTGTGTCTGTGTGTGTGTGTGTGTGTGTGTATGTATATGTATATGTATATGTATATGTATATGTATATGTTGCAAACTATCCTAAAAATATGAGTTTCAGGTGTAACTATAAAAGATGAGACAGGCCTATCACGCGCACAATGGCCAAATTGATCATTGATGCATAAAGACAAATATCTCTTTAATGGTAGTTTTTACACTCTGACGATGTTAGCAGAGGCTAAAGAAAGCTAAGTGGATAATATATTTTAAGTTCCGGAGATTGTGATATCTGTCTCTTCTTTTATGTTTATATATGTGTGTGTGTGTGTGTATATACACACACAAACATATTTTCTCACAAAAAGGGTTTTTCATTTGTGATTGTCATGCAATAAATTTATACACTTTTGGTGTAAAATTGATATTGGGGAGATAAGCACCATAACTTATCAAAGAACTGAATGCACTCCAGAGCTAGGCTTGCTACTGTTACTTATAGAACCAAATTACAAGCTTAAAAATAAAAAATCTTATTATTTATTAAATCTTGGCAGTCAAATAAATAATTGTGCAATCCTGGAAAACTCCAGATAACAACTGAAAGGCCTCTTCAATTGTCGCATTAGAAAAAGTTATAAAGTTAAATTAATGAGACATCAGAGACAGGAACCACAATCTTATCAAACTTGGATGGATTTTATGGCTTATCTCAATAGCAAAAATCTGGCATAGTTTATGTATGCATTAAAATTTCATATGTATAGTACATGTCTCTTCAATTTGCAGTAGATCTTCTTGGCATTTTTTATTTTTTGTGTTTCTTCTCTTCTTGGATTTATGTAAATGTAGTTACCTGTGGGTTGGGGTTTTTTTTGTAAAATTAATGAAAATTGAATATCAAATACTTTATACTCATTCTCATGAACTTATGTAATTTTATGCTTATGATTATAAATTGCAATTGATAAAATATTTCTTTCTCTTTTCTTTATTTCTAATATTCTAAGTTACCTAAACAATAGATTGTCAATAATTTTAATTAATATCATTGTATCCGAATACTATGATGTATTATTTCCAACAAATAATAAGAATAAATATAAATAAATAAATAGGAGGGGGGAAAGAATTTGACCTGAGAACAGTAAGTTGAGTTCCAGTCAGATTCCACTTATCTGTCTCAAAGGTGCTTTTTCAGGAGGCAACTGGACTTTCATGTTTTTTCTTTTGTGGATGTTTCGCTTCTCATCGAAGAAGCTTCTTCAGCTCTGACAGGACAGTGGAGAATGGAAGGATTTATATTCCTTGCAGATAGCTGGCCATCTGCCTTCTTTTAGAGCGCCATTGAAGCGCTTGGAGGTTTATCTGTCTGCAAGGGTCAGCTGAGTAGTGCTCCTGGTTCCTGTAGTCTGCAATTTTTTCTCTGGAAATCCGTTCCTACTCCCACACCATTCAAAGGGTGTTCATCCTTGCTGTCTGCAAAAAATATAAATCCTTCCAGTCCCCCACCGTCCTGTCAGAGCTGAAGAAACTTCTTGGATGAGAAGCGAAACATCTTCAGAAGAAAAAACAAGAAAGTCTAGTTGCCTCCTGGAAAAAGCACCTTTGGGACAAACATGACCTAGATGACTGAGAATCTCTACAAATTCCACTTATCTGTTTCATGAACTGGCCTCCCATGCAGGGCTGGCCCTCGTTCTCTTGAGAATTCTTTTAATGATTGGAAAAGTGGAAAGGAAGAGCAGAGGATCTCCAGGAGGAAGGCCTCCATTGGAATACCTGAAGTTTTCAGGTTGGGGACAGATTATCCTGCAGAAGTTCTGTTTATGAGATCACTCACTAAGAGTTATCACTGGCATGATGCTATAAGCCATCCATCACAAAATTGGCAGTAGGAAAAACTGCTTAAATCAATTCCTATTCAAGTATAATAAGCCTGTTTTTGCTGTGGTTTATTGTCTTCCAGGTTTACTATATTAAGGCTCTTAACAATATATATTTGAGATTTATGGTAAAGCCGAATTAGATGCATTTTAGACAGGAAGCAATCAATGCATTTTTATAACAGAGAGGGAGATGAGTTGGGGATAATCTTGAAATGTTAAAAATGTGGGAGTCCAGCTTTATATTTGCCTTTTACAAAACTTTGCCCGTTTTCATTTAGCTTCATAAATCAGCTTGCTGTGACCTTGACCAAGTTCCACACATATTAAAATGTAAGTATGTATAATATCTCATTTATGAACTGTTTGTATTCCTATATTGAACCATATTTTAAGAAGCCTGCAAGTCTCAACTTTCTGGGGAATAAGTCAGAAAATAAATAGAAGGATGTTTGTAAAAAATATTAGAAACAAATTACCCTCATCTGACAACAATTCTCATTCCATGCCAACCCCCCCCCCCCCAAAAAAACCGAGTGTTGATATGTATGAATCTCCTGTTCTCAAAACTCAGAGTACCTTTTGGTTTTGCATAATTTAAGGTAATAGTGACTATGAGAGGCACTTCACACATCTAAAGATTTCTATTGTCGGAGCTCTAAAGCTTTTACATTTGCAACATACCTCCTGTGCCATTTTAAAATTGTTATTTTTTAAAGGCACTCTGTTAACCTTTTGTGTTTGTGGGGAAGATAAAACAGTGAATTTAGTCCATATTTTAGTCCACAATGAATTTAGTGGAGCAGCTTTGTGTGAAGATGTAAAAAAATTAAACTGTTTCTTGCTTTTCTGGTGGCTGTTTGTAATCCACAATTCAACAGTAAGGCTGAATTTCCACTTGCCAACAACCATAAGGTGAACTAGATAAACTACTTGAATCAAACTTGTGAAAATGATTGCCCTTCATGGAGCACATGCACATAAAAAGATTCCCCCCCCCACTGCAAATCTAACAAATTGTTAATCAATGAGTTATAGATTCTGACATTCTGTGTACAGTACTGGAAATTAAGGCATCTGTTGGACCACATTCAGAAATAATGATTTGGTGCACAGAGGCCAAGTAAACTAAGTGCCATAACATTATTAATTACAGTATAGCAAGATTATTTTTTAACAGTGAAAATTGTGCCATCTTGTTGTATTATTTTATCGGGAGAAGCATAACAGGGACTTAAACTTTATCAGCCATGGTGGTGCAGTGGTTAGAGTGCAGTACTGCAGGCTACTTCTGCTGACTGCCGGCTGCCTGCAATTTGGCAGTTCAAATCTCACCAGGCTCAAGGTTGACTCAGCCTTCCATCCTTCCGAAGTGGGTAAAATGGTTTAGAAACCACAACTGAAACTGGCAACTCAATTTAAATCATAATGACTCAGTCATTAAAATGAAGAGAGGCACTAAGTTAAATCTTGACTGTGATTATGATCTTACTTCAGTTTTCCCTTGCTAATGGATCTACAAGGGTCATAAATATGATTATTGATCATAAAATTACTTTTTTTTATTATTGTCATAATTGAATGGTTGCTAAACAAGACCGTTGCTAAATGAACACAACTTGTAAATCAATGGTGGGTTGTTACCGGTTCACCTCAGTTCGGGCGGTAGTGGTAGTACCACTACCGCCCGAAGTGGTAGTAGCGGCGGCAGGAGGCTCTGCCCACCCGGCTTGACATCATCCAATACTCGCTGAAGCTTCTATGCATTCACAGAAGTGGCATGCGCATGAGTGAACCATTAGCAAAGCTAAGTGAAACCCACCACTGTTGTAAATGTTCATTTGTTGGGCTGGAATACCTCCTTTCGGTTATGGCTGATGAGAAATGTGACATTCTTTTATGACAGTCATCCAAATTGTGGAGATATGGGTTTATCAGTTAAGGTTCAAGGACCGAATCTATCTCGTATCCTGTTTTTAATTATGTCAACCTACTGCTATTTACCTGTTTGCACATTCTGTAAATAGAACGTTGGGGAAGGGAGTACATATAGGAGACTGTAAATTTTGGTTATAAATAATTGAAATTTAATTCCACAATAAAACAAATGCAAGCCCGTGAATAATGAAAACAACCTATTTGTAATAAGAAAAACATTACTGGGTCAGAGTAATTATTTAAATCAATGTTTCATCAGTGATTAGAAAATGGGCATTAGAAACAAAAAGAGGGATGTGTAAACTAGCACAGCTTTTAAAAGCAGGTTTCTGATAAATGTATGCACATGCACATACACTCTATGCATATATTTGTTGTTTCTCCTAATTTCCTCTACATATTTCTTCTAACCTGAACTAAATCTAATAAGAACAGAACAGAACAGAACAGAACAGAACAGAGCGGGAAGGGAAGGGAAGGGAATTTGGAGGTCTTCTAGTCCAGCCCCCTGCACCTAGAATTCCATACCTTATTAATTACAGATTATTAAAATTAATCTGCAATATTTACGTATGGTTGGGGAAGACTAGACAATAGAGAGGAGGAGCAGGAGGAAAAGAGAAGAAAGAGAAGGAGAAGGAGAAAGAAGAAAGAAAAAGTATCCTATTTTCCCACAACAACCAGCCTGGGAAGGGGGTTGGATTCAAAGAGAGTGACTGACCCAAAGTCATGCCTAGGGGAGATCTAGAACTTACTGTCTCCTGCTTTGTAGGACAGCACCTTTGCCACTACGCCAAACTGGCTCTCAAATAATGTTTGATTTCATTTAAAAGATGCCATCACTAAAAAGAGTGTACATGAAAACACAAGTAATCCTCGACTTACAACCACAGTGGAGCCCAAAATTTCTGTTGCTAAATGAAACCTTTGTTAAGTAAGCTGTGCCCCATTTTATCACCTTTCTTGACATGGTTGTTAAGCGAATCACAGCAGTTGTTAAGTTAGCAATACGGTTGTTAAGTAAATCTTGTTTCTCTATTGACTTTACTTTTCAGAAAGTTACAGAAGATAATTACATGATCCCAGGATACTTCAACCGTCACAAATATGAGTCAGTTGCCAGGCCTCTGAATTTTGATCACGTGACGAGATGGGTGGGTGCTGCAATGATTGTAAGAGTGACTTTGAACTGAAAAGTTACTAATGTCATTAAATGAACTGTTGTAAGTTGAGGACTACCTGCAATATAAAATGTCCTCAAGCAAGCCTTTGGCCCAGGGGAAAATAGAGGTAAACTGAAAGCAGTTATAGCATAAACCAGTAGATTGAACTGAATGGGACTCACCCTTAAATTCACATGGAAAGAGTTATTGCATCATGGAAGGCAGGGGTGAAATGTAAAATTTGTTACTATCGGTTCTGTGGGCATGGCTTGGTGTGTGGGGGAGGTAATGTGACTGGGTGGGCGTGGCCAACTTTTTTTTTTTAATTTTTCAAAGCATGCTTTGAAAAGCCTCTGCTGATCAGGCAACTCAGCTGGGATCGTCAGAGAGGCTTTTTAAAAGATACCTCTCTGATGATCCCAGCTGAGTTGCCTGATCGGCAGAGGCTTTTCAAAGCACTTTTTACCATCTCTTTGGCCAAGAAGTTGCAGAAAAAAATGCTTTGAAAAGCCTCTGATGATCCCAGCTGAGCCGTGCGATCATCAGAGGCTTTTTTTTTTTTTTACTTTTAAAAGCATTTTTTCATCAGAAGAGTTTATAGAAAAAAATGCTTTTAAAAGTTAAAAAAAAGCCTTTGATGATCGTGCGGCTCAGCTGGGCATGTGGGGGGCGCAGGGATTTTTGCTACCAGTTCTCTGAACCACCTGCCACCATCGCTACTGGATTGGGCAATCCGATCTGAACTGGGAGTATTTCACCCCTGATGGAAGGCCACCTGTATCCATTGGACAATTCAACATCAATGTGGAGCCCAGGTTTTAGGATGCTTTATCCAGAGATTTAAGTTGATTGGAGATTTTTCCTGCAAAGAAAGTCCCCGTCACTGAAAATAAGGCATTTCCCTCCCAATTATCTGCCTTAACTGAATCCCAATTGTCCCAGTAGGGGAGAGAAAGGTAAAGGAACCATTCTAATGTAATTCACATATGTGCTAAACATATGTTTCAAGATTTAAATGGCGTAATAAACTCTAATTATATTTTCTGTCAACCTTTTATTTAACTTTAGATATATGGAATGAGGAAAAGGACTTGAGGGTTTTTATCTAGTAATATAACTGTCACATGTTAAGACTAATATTTCAAGTGGAAAATTAATTGAGATTAGCTGCATTTAAATATGTTGTTTGAAGAGGTTAAATTACGCACTGCAAAATTAAATTCATTACCAAAATATATAGCCAGTTGTCTGCTAAAAAAATTGTCTATGAGATTAATTAGGGGTGTGTGTGTGTGTGTGTGTGTGAGAGAGAGAGAGAGAGAGAGAGAGAGAATCATGTCTTCTGACTCAAGTGCAGAGAAAAAAGTTTGTGAAATCATATTCAGAGCAAAATATGGAGCCCATGTAGTTTGGTGCTGAAACATCTGTCTTCCTTTACTGTTTTCATCATTTATTTTTAATCGATTTGAGGGCAGGGGGAATGCTTTTAAATAACTTTTAAAACCAAATTCCTTGGTAAATGCAAGCACGGTTTTGGCAGTGGTGCAGGCTGTTGAGGGAAAGCCCGAGCCACCTTGGGAGTATTTTCCAATTTTCCCTGACAATAGCAATAGCATTTAGACTTAGATATCACCTCGTAGCACTTTATAGTACTGTCTGGGCAATTTACAGTGTACGAAGGATTATTTGCATATTGCCTCCAACAATCTTCATCTTACCAACCTCGGATGGATGGAAGGCTGAATCAACTTTGAGCTGGTCAGGATCGAACTCCTGACTGTGGGTAGAGTTAGCCTGCAATACTCCCCTTTAACCCCGGCACCACCAGGCTCCTTAAAAACACCAGAGCAAGCGAAATCAAAATCCACACTAGACAGAAAGGAAAAAGCTGAGAAAAACAGAGGTTCATACCAATAAAAATGCCCCACCCCTGTTTCAAAGAGGTTCAACAGAAGCCACTATTCCTGGCTTGCAAGTAAAGAAGGAAGACCAACACACAGAAACTCTTCCTGCCAAGATAGTTTGATTTAATAATTTGAACAGGCTGAAGCTCCATAGGAGAATCTTTGGTTGGAAAAGCTTTGTGTGTGTCTGAGGCTGTGGATGAATGAATCTGCCACCTTCTTTACCTTCCAATGCTTCGCCTGTACAGATAATCCTCTTATGACCTAAATTTCTGTTGCTTAGTGAGCCACATCTAACTCTATTACTGTTCAGTTGTTCAGTGAATCATGTGGTTGTTAAGTGAATCCAGCTTCCCCCATTGACTTTGCTTGTTGGAAGCCAGCTGGGAAGGTCGCAAAGGGTGATTACAGGACTCCAGGATGCTGCAACCATTGTAAATACGTATTTGTCAAAGACCTAAATTTTAATCATGTGACCATGGGGATGCTGCAACAGTTGTGAGTACAAGAAGATGTCATAAGTCTCTTTTTTCAGTACCATTTTGACTTCGAACAGTCACTAAATGAATAATTTTAAGTTGAGGCCTACCTGTTGTCAGGGTTCCGAGTAACATCCCCAACAAAAAAAGACTCCGAGGCTTGAAGTTCCTCAAAGTTCCATTTTATTGGAGATGTCAGATTGGCACATCTGGGAAAACCTAAATCTGAAAGCTTCCAGGTTTTCCCCACCCAAAAGAAAGTTCAAGTCTCTTCCCCTATATCCACATGTCCATCACATGGTCCAATCCAAGCATCTGAAGATGCCTCCCAGTTACACCCCTCCAGGTACAGGGCAAGATGTCCTTGACTCTCTGAGAAAGGAATGTTACTATGACTATATATCTTCCCTGCTCCATACAATCCCCCTCCCAGTTTCCCACAGTACTAAATGTGGCAGCCATGAACGCCCAAGGCAAAAGATGGCTTCCAGGCCTGACACCTGTAGTTTCCATGTGGGGAAAGGAAGCACTTCATTTTCATCAGAGAGTCATCTCATTGGCAAATGGTGCCCTTCAAGGGAAGGCCTTGGCCCAGAGAGATGGAACAGTGGACAAGAGAAACCCATTCAAAACAGTGGCCTAGTCTAATATTAGCAATAATGTTACAAGATATTGTCACAATTAATGTAACAGAGACATAGTTTGCCCCAAAAGTGGTTGGTGGGATTAAGGTCAAGGTCTGGGCTTTAACTGTACTGACACTGCTCTTATAACTGCAGTGCAGATAACTGCATTGGCCTCCTTCCAGCAATAACAACAACAATTCAGAAATTGGTATTTTATTTATTTATCCAATTTATTTGTCATCCCATCTCACTGGACAATTGGGGGATGGGCTACTGAACGACAGGGCTGTGCTTCTTCTCCTGAGCCAGAGGAAGAAAAATCAGATTATTTTATTCTTTTTAGCATTTTTCTGGCAGGTGGCATTAAAGATGACCATAGGAGAATTTATGTGATTCCATGGAGATGTAGTGGGAGAGGATTCCTGCACTGGGCAAGAGGTTGGAGCTCCCAAACCTGCCATTGTGATCCTTGTCACCCCAAATGCAATGTTTGCATTGTATATATCATGAATTCCTTGTTGCTTTTTTCAACCCACATCTCTTTCCCTGGAGGTATTTTCATTCTTATCTTACTTGCCCTTGCCCTTCTGATGCCTGTTATTACTGATCATTTAAATGTAATCCTTGTACATTCAAAGCATGTAATGCGATACTCTTTGGAGTGTAATCCTGTTAAAATGAAACTGATTAGAAAATGAAAGAGCAGATTGGGCCACATCATGTGGCTCTCTATTAGTGCAGGCTGATCTTTCTCTGTATAGGTAGCTCATATTGCATAACAAAAGGGGTGTGCTGCTATATCATACTGTATCTATTTTACAAGAAAGGGAAAATGCAGGGAATTGGTGAATTCAAATTTTTAGTTGGCCCCATTATAATCTTTCAATGTATGGAGAGAGTGAGAAGTAATTCAGGACTGCAGTAATCCTTTTTCTGGTATAAATCTTTTCTTATCATAAATGTTACACTATAAATTATTCTAATTAATCCAGACTGGTAGTTTAAGAACAATCAGAAATATATATGCAAAAAGGAAGTTTTAGTTTACTTACATATTCTGATATTTTAATTGAAGTGCCAAAGAATTGCTTTGGATTAAATCTATCTCTTATATTATATACAGTGGGTTTTCCCAGATGAGATTTCTCTTCTAGAACATGCAATTGTATGGAAATTTGTATTCTAACCACCTTATTGTACAATATTGTATTAAACCTAAAGATATTTTCAGATACAGAGTCCTAGGAATGAAATCCAAATCTTTTTTTTTTAAAGCAGAACTTACATTTGCAGCACTGGAAGTCTTCAAATAGATACATTATCATCTAGGTTTTGAATGACCAGATAGTGTAATAAGGCAGAAAATAGGGTAAAAGCTGCATACAAGCCTGAGTGAACAGTATGCTAATAATACCTACCTCTGCTCCTTGCCATCTGTGTCGAGCCTTCTGTCTGGCAATGGGGAGAAAAAGCAGCAACTTCTGAAAAACGTCTCCACACTAATTGAAAGAGAGAGAGAAAAGATCTTTTTTTGCAATCTGCGGACAATGCTCAAATTATAAAAAGAAAAGGGGAGCAGGCTTATTTTGAAAATCACACCTCCTACCCCCAATTCAAACCACACTCCTGTTCTTAAATCAAATTATAACAATTGCCTTTATATAATTCAAACACTTTAACATTAGTCTCCATTAGGATATAAAATACCACCATGTCTATCTATGCTTACGGCTCTGTGAAACCAGCTCTTTCCCACCTTTGCATATACCATGAAGGAAATAATTATTTCTCAGCTTTTGGGCCTAGGCCCATGTGTTAGGCAGTTAACAATTTACCTCCCGTGCACCAGGCCCAAGGAGATATTTGAGGGAAGGCACAGCATATTGCCCTGATAGTCAGACAGGTCAGGAAAGCAGCAGCAATCCCAGGAATGTTTTTTGAAAGTCTCAACAGAATCATTCTCTGCCCTATTGCATGCCAAACAAGATCAAGGAAGGATTGTTTGGACTTTCTTTCTCACACTTTCCCCTACCTCAGGATTAAGTTTCCATTTCTCCTTCCTTATTGGTTCATTGCTCTCAGACAAGCTGAGAGTCTTAGGCTCATACTTCAGTCTTCAGATTTTCCAGAGGTTTGCATATACCAAGGATCACCTCAGTTTCCAAGACTGCGTGTCTGCCAACTCTCTGTAGATGCCAGAAGGTATCAACTACATCACAAAAGGTATTCCTCTATTTACAACCACAATTGGGACTGGAACCTCTGTTGGTAATAAAGGAGAATATTTGTAGCTCAAAATTGAATTGAAGGATCTGAAGTTACCAGATCTGAAGTTACTGAGTTCGGTAACAAAACTTTTGCAAGAAAACAACCAAGCTCAAAGAGCACCAAGGACCCCTCATGTCTGTTGGTAAATAGATATTCATAAAATGAAAAACTACCAGTGTAAAGGCAGCTATACCTTGCACTGACCTAAGTATTATGCCTCAGATGTTAACAGGTATTTAAACAACAGCCCCATCCTGCTTCCCAAAACTGAGCTTTCAGGATTACTCCAGCATATATAGTTCTTGTAAATTCAAAGTGGATCTGCTTTCAGTCTTCAGTGGGAAGAAATGTGGGATTTAAGCTGTAAACGGAATAGAAATCCTCTATTGGGACATTTTCAGATATGAGAAATGAGGACAACCAGGGAGACTTCAGAGTAATATTCTTCATACTGGATAACTAGAATGTATTATCATAGGAAAAGCTTTTCAGCTCAATCTGATTTTTAAAATATTGTTTCACCCCAAATCAAATAATCCAAATAGATTATTTAATACTCCATTTTTCCTTTAAATGTGCGGGTTTTTTAAAAAAGAAAATACACTGTGAAACTCCTATGAATATGTAAAAGAAAACCAATTTGATGTTTAGATTGTGAGGAATTGACAGGAAAAGCACAGTAATTCCAATTTATAAAGAAGATACTTTGTGCTATAAATTTTCTATTTTGAAATTTACGCCAGAGTACTATTATAGCATCTAAGAAAAGATTATAATGGAAATGCTGACACTGTTCTGGCTGTACTATTGTTGCCAGCAGCACTGTAATATGCGAGTGGGTTGATAATCCTTCACTGACCTTGACATGTTTCTCATCTTCAGCAATTCTGTTGTTCTTCCTGTAAAAATTTGGCAGCTTGCAGTAAAAACTAACCTCATACATCAAAACCATATTGAATACAAGTTTTGATATAGAACAGGAATTATCTGAAAAGCTGCATACATACCAGTAATAGTCTTTGAAAAAGTGCCCTGTCCATAGAATAAACGAGATAAATTCTTCAGGAGCGAAATAAACAATGCAAATAATGCTTTCCTGTCCTCTGGTATAACATTTTAAGATCTGTTTCCTGACAGAGAGGTTAATCCCATGAGGATGCATTCCCAAAGTTGACTTCCAAAGCTGATAAGCTAGTTCATATCCTTGGCAAATCCTTTCTACCTAAACTCTTAGGAAAACTCTTAGCAAAATTGAACTGTTCTTACACATAACAATGTAATTCACATTCCTGTAGGAATGTGAATATCAGCTAGCTCTGAAGATGTGAGTTTCTCCTGAAGCAAGAAAGCTGACCGGGTAACTTAGAGCCAGTCACTTTCTCTCAACCCAGATCACCTCACAGGGTTGTTGTTGTGGAGAAAATAGGAGGAGGAAGGAATATGAGATATCCTTACCCAGTTGAGTTATTCATAGAGATAATAAAGGTGGGATAAAAATAAATAAATAGATAAATATGTTCATTTTTCTTCAAATCTGTTTAAAGTTCCGAAGCACCTTACCAGCTGAATCCTTCCATCATGTGCTATGTTACTTACCATACACAAGTAATGAAATATAAGAACACTAGTAACCAATATGTTAGAATAGCCTTTTCAACTTGATGTCTTCCCAATTTACTGAAACTATAAGAGTTAAAATTCAGTAGTACAGCCAAAGGACACAGCAACAGCAATAGCACTTAGACTTATATACCATTTCACAGTGTTTTACAGCCCTCTCTAAGTGGTTTACAGAGTCAGCATATTGCCCCCAACAATCTGGGTCCTCATTTTATTGACCTCAAAGGATGGAAGGATGAGTCAACCTTGAGCAATAAGGGCATCTGAAGAACCATGTGCCAGAGCTTTGGGAACCTCGCCCAGCTGTCTTGGAAACCGTAGGCACATGGTAGGCTGGTCAACAAGGTCTTATCTCTGTGCAAAGAGGAGTGTTTGTATAGAACTCTAGGGCCAAGGAGGAGTGACCCATCCATGGCAAGGGACTAATGTTTACATCCCTCAAATTCAAATCCCAATGTCACTGGTCCCTCTTAATATATAAGCAGATTATAGACCTATCATCAAAGACCTCTTGTAGATAACTTCACTGAGCCAAAGTGGCACAGTGGTTAGAATGCAGTACTGCAGGCTACTTCAGCTGACTGCTAGCTGCAATTCAGCAGATCAAATCTCACTGGCTCAAGGTTGACTCAGCCTTCCATCCTTCCGAGGTGGGTAAAATGAGGACCCAGATTGTTGGGGGCAATATGCTGACTCTGTAAATCACTTAGAGAGGGCTGTAAAAGTACTATGAAGCAGTATATAAGTCTAAGTGCTATTGCTATTGCCATTTGCCAAATTGCTGGCAGATGGCAGTCATCAGAAATAATCTGCAGTACTGCATTCTAACCATTGTGCCACCGCAGCTCAGTGAAGTTATCTACAAGAGGTCTTCCATGATAGGTCCATAATCTGCTTAGATATTAAGAGGAACCAGTGATATTGGGATCTGGATTTGAGGGATGTTAACATTAGCCCCTTGCCATCCTTCTTGGCCCTAGAGTTCTATACAGATGCTCCTCACAGAGGTGAGACCTTGTTGTTCAACCTACCTTGTGCCTACGGTTTCAGAGACAGCTGGGTGAAGTTTCCAAAGCTTTAGCACGTGGTTCTGCAGATGCCCTCATTGCGGCTTGGTATAAGCAAATGACAGAGGCTCTGATTGAATCACGTCTGTGTAGACTGTCACTGTAAGCAAAACTAAATTTACCAAGGAACTGCAAGAGAAGCCACACAACAGACATGTAGAGGAGGCGTCCCCAATCTTCACAACTGTGAGCCTGGAGGACTTCAACTCCCAGAATTCCCCAGCCAGCAAACCTCTCAATCAGCTGGGACTTGGGAGGCAAAGAATAGATTGGGGCGGGGCCAGTCAGAGGTGGTATTTACCGGTTCTCCGAACTACTCAAAATTTCCACTACCTGCTGAAACCCACCTCTGTATACATTGCTTTATTCCTGGATTGATCCTCTGCCATCCAGAGTTTGATTTTAAAATGGGCAGTTATAATAATGTTTTAAATAAATAAATAAACAATCCCAGAACAGCATATATATTCTTTATCAAACTTGCCAAGCATAGGATTGCCATTTTTTTTAAAATCAGCTAAACAATTTCAAAAGATAGATCTAGCATTTATCTTACATATTTTTCTTTTGCTATTTTTTTTTATACTTTTTATCATTTGCCCTGTTACTAAGCAAATACAATTCATCAATTTGATATTCAGGGCAAATCTTTATTTTTATACTGAAAAAAGGTTCTCAGCTCTTCATTTATGAACGTTGACTGATTGATTATGTGCCATCAAGTTGATGTCAACTCTTGGCAACCACAAAGATAGATTTTCTTTAGTCTTATTATTAGAGCCATAAATGTAGGCCAAATTGTTCTGCCTTTTAAGTTTTTTGGGGTTTTTTGGTAAGTTAACAAACCTGGCCATAATTCATGGCCCATTTTATGTTTTTTTTTTTCAAACTGCTTTAAACTTTTAGTTGGTTATGCTTAAACACTCCATGGACAATACAACGATAAGGGTATGGATTTTGGCCATAGGAAATCACCACTGTCTTGTAATTTTCTTCATCAAATCAAATTTTAACCCTCTATCCTTTATACTTTTCCTCGCTCTGTTCTGCATCAGATAGGCCTGTTGCAGATGTAATCAAGCCAGGTGGGGTTTCCATGACAACCCTTTCTGCAGATGGTCTGATCATAACAGAATGCACCCGCCCCTTTATTGGAGAAATCCAGGCAGCTAATGAAATAGGGTTAGTGGTATCTCAAAAGGAAGTATAAATTTAGGCTCTGAAGTCTGCTGTGAAAATGGGAGAGAAAGAAGTCAGGTGTAGGTTAGCTGTAACACACCTTGATTAATTTGGGTCTGTAGCCAATATAGGTTACTTTTTAAATCTAATATATCCATCACATGAACACACCATATCATCTTTCTATCTGAAGACAGATGCTTGCATATTAAAAATGTAGTCTGAAACAAATTTATATACATATATATACATATACATACATACATACATACATACATACATATATATATATATATAAAGTGAGAATGCAAAAGAAAGATTGAAAAAGAGGCAGCAAGATTTGCAATATCCTGAAACTAAGAGTATATTAGTTGCCCTTTCCATTATGAAATATTTTCTCCAAACCATGCTATTCTTTTTGGATCTACATTCAATATATAAGGTCAAGAAGAACAATGCAACATCCTTTACAATCTAGTTTGGAAGAAAATTATATTGCTGTATAATTTAATTTAATACACATTAATTGAAGAAAATTATAGCTACTCTATTTTTTTAAAAAAATATTATATTATTTCATATATATATATATAGAACTTTACAGGGTTCAGGTATGACTGAACCCAATCCCTTGAGACTTGTAAAGTAAGATCAATGAGTCAAAGCAAAAGATGACGAACAAGTGAAAGATTTGAAATTATTTTAATTACACATATTTTGCTTTAATAAAAATAATCTAAATATTATTATACACTTAGGACTGTAGTTTATGAATGAAGAACACAGTTGGCATCAGAAGACTTAATAAAAATAACTTCTGAGGAAAGGATGCTTAAGATTTAAAAATATGGTAAATAGAAAAGAATTAAATTTTCCATCCTTGATGCAGTTAATCACCCTTCTCTCCTGCAATTACTATTTGCATTAAAAAGAAAAATTCATTCTCATGTGTTTAATATGGCCTTGAGAATACCAGTTTAGGCAGACCCATGAGGGAGCAGGCCTCAGTGGATTTATTTTTAAGTAAAATAAGCATGCATTAATTTGAACTGCAAGGCCACCCTTTTATGTTCAGTTTCTTTCCAAGTAAATATGCACAAAGCCTGACTCCGTATTAGTATGTGCTATTGGATGTTGATTAAATTAAGTAACTCTTTCTCTGCTTTCATTCAAGAAAATATGTTCTAGAAAAAAAAAAACGGTTGTAAAATGATCTCATCTAAACATGATCCTTGAAGGGAAATGTGAATACAGACTTTTATCCTTCTGCCTCAGAGCATGAATATGCCTTTGTCCATATAGATCATGTGAAGTGTTAATACCACTTAATAATGCCTTGGTAAGGCCACACTTGGAATACTGCATTAAGTTTTGGCTGCCATGATGTAAAAGTGATGTGGAAACTCTAGAAAAAGTGCAGAGAAGAGCAACAAAGATGATTAGGGGACTGGAGGCCAAAACGTATGAAAAATGGTTGCAGGAATTGGGTATGCTTAGTTTAATGAAAAGAAGGAGTAGAGGAGACATGATGGCAGTGTTCCAATATCTCAGGGGCTGCCACAAAGGAGTCAAGCTATTATCCGAAGTACCTGAGGACAGGACAAGAAGCAATGGGTGGAAACTAATCAAGGAGAGAAGCAACTTAGAGCTAAGGAGAAATTTCCTGACAGTTAGAACAATTAATCAGTGGAACAACTTGCCTCCAGAAGTTGTGAATGCTCCAACATTGGAAGTTTTTAAGAAGATGTTGGATAACCATTTATCTGAAGTGTTGTAGGGGTTCCTGCCTAAGCAGGGGATTGGACTAGAAGACCTTCCAACTCTGTATTCTATTCTACTCTATTCTATTCTGTGCTGTGCTGTGCTGTGCTGTGCTGTGCTGTGCTGTGCTGTGCTGTTCTATTCTATTCTATTCTATTCTATTCTATTCTATTCTATTCTATTCTATTCTATTCTATTCTATTCTATTCTATTCTATTCTATTCTATTCTATTCTAATTTCAGTTCTAAAGTTGCTTGAAGAAAACCAGGATAGGCCAAAGCCAATGGTGACCTAGGCCAGACATAAATGTTACACAAATGTAACAATTGTGATATCTGACATGAATAGTAGGGCTATGTACAACTTCAAAGAAGTGGTTCAAAGGAAGAGGATTGAATGACGCATCCTTCTAAAGCAAGTTAATGAAGCAAGAGTAGTTCTTTGCTTCTAAAACTGAAGTATCCATGTGGCTTTCCTTGGTTTGCTTTGGAAGCCACACAGACCTCTCCCTTGAAGCTTGTGCTGGGATATGGCTTATAGCAGCCTTCTCCTGCAGCATTGGCTGTGGTATCTTCTATGCCAGGCAATTCCACAGTGAGCTTTGGGCGAATGCTTGTGTGCAAAAGAAATGGTAAATCTGTAGCTTTCTTGGAGTACATCAAGGAATCTCCCATGCCTGGTGGGTCAAAGGGAATGTTCTAACATGAAGAGGATGCAGCCGGCCTGAAGTTCTCTCAGGATATACCAAAAAGTGTCCTAGTTTGGAATTGCAGAGTGTGAAGGATGAAGGATAGGTAGCTATGGCACACAATGCAAGTAATATTACTATGTATGCTGGAAATAGGAAGGCCCAAATCCATCTGGAAGGGTTACAATTAATCCTGTGTCTGGAATCTAACCTTAGTCCTTGCATTGGGTATTTTCTGAATGTGTTTTACAGAGATAAAATATTTACATTGCTCAGCACATTATGACTTGATTCCTCCTTTGTAAATCATACTTTGCCTTTCCAACATTCTAACAGATGTTTGCACACTTGGAAAAAAAATGCAATTTTGTTGACAATTGGCATTTTATTGATAGTCATATAAAGATGTTTTCCCTGAATGATAATTACCAAGAAGGTTCAACCATCAGATGAAGGGCGGGGGTGGGGGAGGGTTTGTTTTGTTTCTGATATTCATTGAGAAATATTCTCTGAAACATCTGGTAGGCAGCAAACTTTTATTAACCAGCATACAGCATTTGTTTCAGACTGTGCTGGCTTTGACAACTATTAGCAGGACAAAAAAAACGGATCTTCCAGACAATTCAGCTGGCGATCTAAGATTATTTTCATAACTGACATGGAGGGCATCTTAAAAGTTGCTCTTTCACTTCATAATGAGATAGTAGGTCTCAGTGGGAGGAACATGGCAAGCATCTGGCTATATGGAAGATTTCATCAATGATTTATGCATTAGGAAAAAGATAAGGGTCAAATCATAGCTTTGGTTGCAGGCTATGATACGCAGAGGTGGGTTGCTGGGGGTTTGCAGAGGTTTGGGAGAACCTCTAGCTAAAATTCTGTGCAATTTGGAGAACCCCCAAATCCCATTCCTGGCTGGCCCCTCCCGCCCTGCCCTGCCCAGGAGTCCCCATGCTGCCTGTTTTGGATATAGGTAAGTGCAGGGTGTGTGCGGAGGCTCAGGGAGGATGAAAAGCAGGCCTACCGGAAGTTTCGGAAGGCCGGAAATGGGCCCATTTCCAGCCTCCAGAAGGCCTCCAGAACGTGGGAGGCAGTGTTTGCCCTCCCGGAGGCTCGAGGAAAACCTCCAGAACCCAGGGAAGGCAAAAACACCCTCCCTTGCTGCCATGGTGCAGGAGGCCAACTAGCCACACCCACCATGGCCCTGCCCACCCAGCAACCAGACAGAGAACCTCTTGCTAAAATTTTTGAAGCCTACTCCTGATGTTATGCCATGTCAAGAATGGAGGAGGAGGGGGCGTGGCTGGCATCAGGCGATACAATGTGGATTCTGGGTCTCCAGGAGAACACCAATATCCTAGCCAATTTTGGGGATCCCCAGGGATCATAGCTGTCTTGTGGAGACAGCGAAGAAAGAAGACACTGGCTGGCATGGATAGGGAATGAGCAAGTTCCCTGAAGTGCCAGTGTTAGTCTTCGACCCCTCGGCGAAGGAAGGCAGCCATTAAGGAGCTGTCACAAGCCAAAATGGCCATGATCTGAAAGAGGAAATGCAATAAGTGGTAATTGAATGGAGTATTGTCACCAGGTGAGTAATGGGCCAATTCACAAGTAAAAGGGAAAAAATCTTTGACAGCTTGAAAATATTGTAGTGGAAGATTGGTGGCTAATTAGCACAGAGACTAAAGTGGAGAGGAAAAAAAACTTTAAAAATCAAACCTAAAGCCTGGAAAAAATCTTCCATTCAGAGTTAAAACTGGATTTGGGAAGAAAAAATAAGACAAGGAAAAGAAGAAAAAAAAACAGCGGAAGAATTTAATTCAAAAAGAGTGAATGCTTTTGTGTATTGCAAGATGGCTATTTTGTTATGGAAATTGTGAATCGGAGAAACAGCTATTAGAGGGGGAACTTAAGCCAAGAGAGAGAAAAAAGGAACTTTAAAATCAAACCTAAAGCCCTAAAAGGAATCTTCCACCTGGATTTATAATTGGATTTGGAAAAATAAGAATAAGACAAGGAAAAAGGAGACAGAAAAACTTTTTTTTAAGACAATAAAGGATTTAATTTGGAAAAGAGAAAATAAGCGTTCCTGTGGATTATAAAATGGAGATTTTATTGCCAGAAGACTAGTGAATCAGAGAAAGACATCTGTTGGTGGAAGGAACGTGAGAGAGAGGCATGGGAGAGCATATTGGTGTAGCTGAAGCAAGGTTAAAGAGACAAGGTTAAAGAGACAAAGACTAAAACTGTCCTGGCTCAAGTAAATATTTGAAGTGGACATTATTTTTTTTTAAAGAGATATTATATGAATTTTGAAACCTGAAGTATATGTAAATGAAAAGAACATGCTTTAAAATCCTAGCCTTTTAAAATTGAAAATATGGAGAATTGGGAGGATGAATAAGAGACACTAAGGGAGATGTTTCAAAAAATAAGGGAGGCATTTAAGGGAAATAAAGAAGCAGAGGATTGGTTAGACTGCAAAAAAGAAAGAAAGAGAAAAAAAGAATGAGAAGCAAGAGAAACAAGGAGATAATATTGAAAAGGAAATAATTGAAAAAAAGATAAAAATGATTACACTGGGTTCAATAGTGATAGAATTAAAAATGGATAAGGGAAAATACATTTCAAACATGAAGAAAAGAAAAATAAATGGGGAAAGATTGAGAATGAAAAGCAATAAAGTTAAAATTAAAGGAAAAAGGCTGAAGGGGAGATATAAGAAAAGGAAAAAGAAGAAGGTAAAGAAATGGGAGAAAGGGAGGAAAACATCAAGAAAGGGAACTTTGGAGAGACTAAGAGGAAATGGTTAAGAGTCAGTGAAAACATTAATTTGTTAATAAAGAGAAGGATGCTAGTTGTCGTAATTGTATGTGAAAATGCTGTTAAATAAAAAATAGAACATTGTAATGTGAAAAAAAGAATGATATTGGAAGAAGCATTAAAAGGAGAGAATAAATTATAATATAAGAATTAATTGAAATTAAGATGGAAAATGGAAATTAAATGTAAAACTGAATGAAATTGAAATGCAAAAAAATGATTTAAATGACATACTTGTAAGAAGTAAAGTAGAAAAATATATTGTTAAAAGTAAAAGGTCTAAGGATTGGACGATTGTTTGAGTAAAGATTTAAAAGAAAAAATGGAAGAATGAAATATACTGCTAATAATTAAAAAGATGGGAAATTTTGAGAAATATACTTGATAAATGAAAGAAAGACCAGGATTGCCTGAACTCCATAGTGGAAAATATAAAATTGAAAATGAATACAGCAATAGAGAGGGATTAAGTAAGGAGAAGAGAGATGGAAGAGAGAAGGAAGGAGAGAGAGGGAAATTAGAGTAGGAGGGAGGGTAAGAGAGGGAGGAAGAGAGGAGGAGAAGGAGAAGGAGAATTAGGGAGGAGAAGAAGGGGGGAAGAAAGTAAGAAGGAAAGAAAAGAGAGAGGTGGTAGGTTTGAGGAGAAAGATTGTTGTACAATAAAAAAGATGAAATGGAAGAAAGGCAACTCCTAACAAATATAAAGATATTAAGATAAAGAATGAATTGTTAAACTTTAAAGAATAAAAGAGAACAAATATGAATAAATAGCAATAATTAGAATTTAAGGGCAAATGAAGATGTTTATGTAAGCAAGCATGGAAAGATTGAGACATGATAAAAGAAAAGGGGAAAAAAGATTTTGGCAAAAATTGTAATGGAGTAAAATGTATTTGAATTTGATTAATTGTATAAGATAAGATATGGCCAATACTCTGTTCAAAAAAGATGTGGGTAAGTGTGTGTGTGGGGGGGACCAATAAAACTTGTTTTTTTTTAAAAAAAATAATGGAGATCTTTCCCCCCCACCCCCCGCTTAGGAAAAAAAATAGTACATTGTATAACCACATGAGGTGCTAGCCATGAAAAGCATATATGTATTAGTATTCTTTTAATGATGAAACAATGCAGTTATCTAGCCAATAATGATCAGATTCTGCTTTGCCTATGCATTGTGTGCAGCATAAAACATCCAAGGTACCTTGGAAGATACTTCCTACTTACATTTAGCATTCTGTGATAAATTTAGATCAGCACTCCAATCATTATCAGCTCAGGGCTTCCAAGCCTGAATCCTGCCATGTCCACTGGCTGCCCTGGATATTGCTCTGAAGGACTTGCCAGAAGCTTTTGGCAAGGCTTGAAAAAGCATCTCTGGCTTCAAATTGCCAGCCACTCCCTCCATATTGCTTGCCAATGCAGTTTGTCTATTACTGAGGGAGAAGATTGAGAAGAGCCCTTTACTGCAACACTGGACCATTTTTAGGCCACCATTCATGCTTTCTCAAGGTGAATCGGGTCATCTCCTTCCTCCGGCCTAATGAATCACACCACCTCCTTGGCACAACAAACAGTTTTGTCAAAGTGGGACTAAATAGGATGGCCCTCTGTTATTAGAACAGGCACTTTGCTTTAGCAAAATCAACAACCGAGGATTATCTCTGGCATCTCAGGACCTGAGAAATGTTATTATAAGGAAGAAGAAGAAACAATGCTTTATTCTAACCAGCAAAGCATGGTTGACAAGATGCTTTTCGGTTTTGTTCAGACATCCATTTCTTGGAAGAAATGAGTAAACAACAGTGATGTTTGGTCAACATTGTGCTGCAGAATTGCTTCTTAAAATTGAAGATGTGAGCATGTGTGTACACAGCAAGGGTAGGGTATATGTTATGTGGAAAATTACAATTACTGGATATAAGCATCAATGTCTTTGCAAAAGCTTAATTTTAATAGGAGATTGGTGTGGCTATACTAGTTTTTAGTCTGAAAGGACTTAGCAAATGAAAATCAGTTTATAAAGACAAGTCAGGAAGGTTAATTCTTTTAGGCAATTCAGGTTTCATTAACAGAAAGTGTTCTTTTTTGTATGGATTTCTAAATAATTAAAGCATCTAGTGCAATACATAAAATATTTAGAAATCTATTCCAATCGCTGTAATTTAAGAAACAATTGCTCAAGGCCTTTAATTATGTTGGAGATGATTTTAATGTTCTCGATGTGTAAATCTAAAAATAAAGAGTTCATTTTTTAAAAAAAAAAGTCCAAAAATTTCCCAAGAGGAATGAATTTTAGATAATTATAAGCCAGAACAGAATTTATTTCATGTGCCACCTGAGGCGTTCTTTGTGATCTTCATGGAAAATATAGGAATATATAAACATGCTTATGTTAAACTTCATTATGCTTTTAAAGAAGATAGCATTAATCCTAATTGTAGTTTAAGTTTTAAACCTTTTAGAGTCATTATAAATGTCTATACGTTTACCCAGTGAAATATTTTGAACATCGAAAACATATTAAACATTAAATTGTACATTATTTAATCCAAACTGATGTACATGAGAAATCTGATGTTCTGTACCTCTGGGTACTGTACCTCTGGGTTTCCTACAAGCAAAAAAAGTCTGGTTCTTTTTTCATCAAATAAAGATAATTACAATATCTAGGAAGGGCTCAAACCTGAAAAAAAAAATAGCCCTGAAGAAATACTATGCTGTCTTGCTTTTTTCAAATACTAGAAAATTAGAAAATAAAAGTAAAGGTTTCCCTGTCCAGTTGTTTCTGGCTCTAGAGGGCAGCACTTACCTATATGTTTCCTAGTTGAGGGAGCCAGTATTGTCCCAAAAATCCTTCTGTGGTCATGTGGCTGGCAGGACTATACACTGAGGTGCATAGAATGCCGTTATCTTCCTACCAAAGTGGTACCTATTTATCTAGTTGCATTTGCATGCTTTCGAACTGTAAGGTGGGCAGGAGCTGAAACAAGAATGGGAGCTCCTTAGGTTTTGAACTGCCAACTTCCCAATCGACAAGAGTAGGTAGTTCCTTTTGTCCAAACACCTTTTTTTTCTTTATTAAAAATCAACTTCCAAGGGCCGCAGGAAGCATGGCAATTATATACGTTTTAGGGCTCACTGAAACTAGAACCATTAAGCTTACCTTGTTTTCAATGTTACTTCGCTAAAAATCAAATAATTACCAGATTATTTTTTTTAAAAAAATTGATGACTTGCCACAAACCTGGTATAATCTGTGGAGACTGGGGCCCATCAACATTTCTCAAAAAGAGAAATATAAAGCATAGTAGTAGACTACTTAAAATAGAGTTAGAACTGTTGCAAGTAACAATTTGTGATACTAGCAAATAGTGAGAACTAAGAAAGATCTTCTCCCAAAGGGTTTATAGGGTCTTCCTAGAACAGCGGCCCCCGACTTTTTGGGCACCAGGGACTGGTCTTGTGGAGAAACCATGGACCAGAGGGAGCGTGTTTTTTTTCATGCTGCCTGCACCCTGTGGATGAGGCATCACTTATTTGCATGGCCTGGTTGCTGGCATGCCGCAGACCAGTGCCAATCCAGGGCTGAAGAATTCAAAGAATTAAAGTTCACAAGTCTTAAAATTGCCATGTTTGGAGAGCTCTGTGCTGGAGAAACAAAAAGGAATTAAACTGAGAACTAGGAAAGATATAAAAGCTGTGGAGTTGTAGGTGGAGGCATGCACACAAGCATGGAGGGAGAAAAAAGAGCAGAAGAACCATCACTAGGAAAAAGGATACAAGTTTAGTCCAGAAAGGGGCAATGGAAGGAAATACGAGAGACAAAACTTTTAAGCAAGGAAGAAAGATGACTTGCAGTAATTTGGAGGTAAAAGAAGGAGCTATAAGGGTTCCCCCACTATTTTGCAGGACTTTTTTCTGATGGAGTTCTACTCCCTGTAACTAGGGGGAGAGAAGAGCCTTGTGATGTGAAAAAGATGCTACAGATGAGTTGTCGATTTAGCCAATAGAGAGCAGGAAAATCTGGTAATTGAACTGCCTGAGGGAAAAATCTACACTTAACAGGTTTGAGATGACAGGAAGCCAAATAGGCCAGATGGGATGAGATCCAAGCCAGAAAAGGGGGGAGGGATTAAATGGCCACAAAAGAGTGAGTGAGAACTACTATGTGAAACATCAGAGACAATGGTTGTTGTGATCATATTTTGCAAGGGGAGGGGTGGGAGAGGAGTTGGTTTATTTAAGCACGTACTGTGCTTTCCAAATGTAGTGAACCTTTAAGGAGGATGTTGTCTTTTCTGTCTGAGAAAGTACAGTTAGGTCTATGCAAGACTCCCTTTGGGACACAGGGAGATTCATTCATCCTATTGATTCAATTGTTTAGTGTTGCTTTAGTGCACCATGTGACACTCTCTCAATGTCTGTTTCATTATTGTTTATATAACACAAGTAATAGTTATTTTTGTCTGATCATAACTAGACATTTGTTTATTTTTTCTTACTGGATTTGCATGGAGGAAAGAGAGACTCTTATTTTAAAAGCCATCTACGAATTGCAGAGTTGGCAACATTCTCATTGAAAGCTAATTGGATATGAACTGCAGGGTTCCTGTTTAGGAACTCTTGGGAGGAGTTCCTTGAATGTTGGACTATCTCTTGTTTAACAGCAGGAACTGCATCATCCATATGATCAGAACAACCGAAATGTAGCTCAACCAAGGGGAGGTTTTAAGGAAAAGGTTAATTAGGTGGCATAAAGCCGGTTCTAACTCCTAGTGACCACATGATGATGTATCCCCAACCTGGCCCTTCAAATCTTCTAGCAGTGCACCCTTTGCTCCTGTAACTGAGTGCCCGCACCTTGCTGCCAGTCTTCCTCTTCTCTTTCTTTCTACTTTTCCCAGCATCAAAGTCTTCTTCAGAGAGTTTAAATGTTTGCATATGCATTCGAAGTGTGATAATCCGCTCATTTGGGTAGATTTGTTCGAAGATCCATTTGTTTGTTTTCTTGGCTGTTCAGAGTATTCTCAGGAGTCTTCTCCAACACCCACAGTTCATTTCAAAAGCACGAATATTCTTCCTATCCTGCTTCTTCAAAATCCAGCTTTTGCTTTCATAGAATGTCAAATACCATGGGCTATACGATTCTGATCTTTGTAGGTATGGATACATTATGACATCTGAATAACTTTTCCAAGGCTTTCATGGCTATTCTATAAAATATTAGTCTGAATGGTTTACAAGATTACAAATATAAAGTTACCCAAAGTTAAACTGTTAACTCACCATCAATAGTATTTCTTGACTGCTAATTCCCTTACTATAGATATTTGATCCTAAGGCAGAAACTATCACACCGCTTCAATATCTTCATTGTCAATATTAAGGCTATTGCCTATTGTCATTAGTTTGGTCTTTATAGTTAATCTTATCACAATTTTTTTCACCATCCTCCTTGACTTTTATTACTCAAGCTTGCAGATTCTTTTCATGTTTGTCTATCAAAGAAGTATATTCACCATACTACTATTGATGTTTCTTCCTCTTATTTTAAAGCCATATTCATCTTTTTCCATTCTGGATTCTCTTAGTATATATTCAGCATATAAACTGAATAAATAAAGGAGAGTATACAGCCTTGTCTAAATCCTTTGTGAAACTAGAGCCTGCAGTTCCATCATCTTCTGTCTGTACTGTAGTTGCCTGATGCGTGTATGTGTATTGGTTTCATGTGAGGATATTGAGATGTTCTGGGATTCCCATTTTCCAAGCATATTCCACAGGTTAACACAATTGACACAATCAGAATCTTTCTAAATCAATGAAGTACATACTACTTATTTTTGGTATTCTTTAGCTATCCCAATTATCCAGCATGCATCAACAATCATGTCTCTTGTTCCATGGACTTTTCTGAAGCCAGCTTGAACAACTGGTATTTCTTTTTCAACATGGAGCTCTGAACTGCATTGAATGATGCTAAGCATTATTTTGCTAGCATGTGAAATCAAGGATATTTCATAATATTTAGCCCATTATCTTAAATCTCTCTCTCTTTTTTTTTGTATTGAAATGTAGTTTGACTTCTTCCAATATGTTGGCCATTGTGTCATTTTCCAGATTTGCTGGCACCCTGTAGCTAGGCTTGAACCTTTTCTGATTCTTCTTTTGTTGCTTGCTATATTTTTGTGGACATTCCAACAATAATTGTAGCCTTCCAGTTTGGTAATGACCAAAAAGCTGATCTACCTTCATCTTATACTTATTCTTACCTTATACTTATACTAGAGGTTCTTGCAAATACAGAATATCTTCTAAGTTAGCTTTGATGTTGACATTTCTATCATATTCTATTTCAATATAGTTCTTCCATCTTTGTTTGATCTTCTTTGAATCAATTGTTATCTGTTCTTTAGCAGACAAATTTGAGTTTGGAACTTCCTTCTAGGTTCAGAGATCTTTTGAAAGACTTTATTTGGTTTTCTATGCCTGTGTCTATCTTCAATGTCTTAACAGATGTTGTAATGCTGCTTCTTGTCTCTTTGGTCTCTGAAACTCTTTGTTACATTCCTTCCTGAGATTTTTGTCTTTCCTGGTTTGGGATTATTTTCTCTTTTTAGCAATTTCTACAGATTATTCTGACATCCAATTTGCTTTCTTCTGTTTCTTTAACTTTGCAGACTCTTTCACATTCATCCATAAAGAAAATAATGGCAGTTTTCTTTTAAGCCTCATGAAGATTTAGATTAGCTTTATGATGAACAGCTGAAAAATGAATAGACTTTTTCCCCTAATTTCTTATCTCCGTATATGTGGATGAAAGCTAGAAAAATCAATCGCAGTCATTCTTAGGTGAAAGCCTTTAAGAACCTAATAGAAATGCTCAAAATTTGCCCAAATCACTCATTATTCAAAAAGTAAAGCATTTAAGCAAAAATTACTTTGTTATTTCAGGCATTCAGTAATAACTTTTTTCTATCTGTGGGTTTTTGACTAAGGACTGAAATCTAGGTCTGTTAAAGTGCTCAAGGTGTAACGTTATTAGAGGACTCATGTCTGGTTGAAAATATATTTGCAGATCAAATGTGTGTCCTCAAACTTAAACAAATTTAACTAGACTTAACTGAATTGAGCATCAACAGCCTGTTTTGGACTGCATGTATGACTAATGGGGCAACAAATATTGTACAAACTGTCACATTAAGAGGCCATCAAGTTGCCTCTGCCTGAAATTGAGGATTATACTTTATAAAAATGGGCCCCTTGTCAGTCAATAGGAGTGCTGATTTATCACCAGTTTATCAGGTACTTAGGAGCTGAGAGCTTGGTAGCACAAGGAAACAACAGCTAAACACTGGCCTTCAACACACTAGGAAGGCACCACATAAATATGGCACAATAGGAAGGCACCACATAAATATGGCGCATAGAATAGCCCAAAGCACATATTCCAGTAGAGAGATGTTCCCTGAGGATGGGCTCCAGCTCATCTGAGTCCATGAGTCTGGAAATGCAGTAGATGTTCCCAATGACCGACCCAGATTGGATCTTGAAACTTTATAAAAACATAACATAGGAACATAAAAATAACTTTGCTGAATCAAGTCAGGGCCCATAAGCCCAGAATTTTCTTTCTCAAAATGGCCAACTAAATGATAGAGACATACTCCTTTCCCACCTAGAGGTAATATTGGTCTTCCATGAACTTGCCAAAAAACTTTTTTTAAAAAAGTTGTATTAGAATACTGCCATACTAGCCCGTTGGAGGTTGAGCTATGTGAGCTCCTACATTAAAGAGGACTGGATGTTCTTTGAAGGCATTGTTCAGGCTATCACATCTGATTTTAAGATCAAGAACTGAAGGAAAAGGGACCAGGGCTTTGGAAATTGCTCATTAAAGGCCCCTGGGCAGATCTCAAGTCATTTCTCTTTTATGTATTTCTCTGAAATTTGGATCTTTCTTTTTGTGTGACTATATAATGCAAGTGTATTTCTTTCTTCCTTTGATTTTCTTTTAGTTAGACCTTTCTTCTTTTTGAGGATGCATGCAGTACATTGGTTTTGCTTTTCCTCTTTGAGAAGACAGAGCTAGCTGCCCCAGTGAACACTTTCTGCTGAGCCATCATTTCTCCCGTGAGCTTTAATTCAAAATCAAGATGACCAAAAGGCAATGCTGACCGATTAAGAAACCTTTCCACCTTTTATTTTTTTTTCCTGAATAAAAAGTGGGATAGTAAGAGAAGTACTACTCAGGGACTGTTGGCTCTTTTAGCTCTGAAGTCTAGCAGAAAAGGTTAACATTTTCGAAAGCTCCAAATCAACATTACCAAAGGCCAAAGTATGAAAGATGACCTCTCTTTCAGGCAACTGAGGCTCTTTGGTTTTATTCATACAATATTGAACATGCACCAAAGTTCATTTAAAATGCAGTGTATGTTTTAAATTTTATTTTATCAGCACGTGGCTAAGCAAAGAAGCTGCAGGGAGACCCGTTTTTTTTAAAAAAGGAAAAGACAGCTCCTTCTCATCTTGGAACTATAGTTCGTTTTTGTAGCAAATTCATGACCGATGTAAACATTTTGACAGGAAAAGGTCTTGGTAGCAACTGACAGTGGAAAGCTATCCAAGAGTCAGTGTAGTATGACTCACAACATAAGACACAATTTTCTTTGCATAAAGCAAAACTGAAATGATGACAAGAGATAAAAAAAAAGCTATTCCGCTCTGAAATTGCAATCTGACCTTGTCTTTCAGTGGGAGTCTTTCCAAAAGTTAAATTTGATAGTGCAAGGAAGTTCCATAGCTCTTAGGTCTGTAAACTGACAAGAACAATTCCATGGGTTCCCATTGTATCTTATTTCCTTCCCCCCCCCCCCCCCCCAGCTAAGTATTCAACAAAACACTGTGTTTCTATGCAGTGTGATCCTTCTGGCAGAATCCATTTTGAATGACTCTTTGCAAACAGCTCCTGCTAACATCTTTTCTTTATCAGTTGGCCATACTGGTGAACTTATCTGGAGGTGGTTTTGGCAGATGGTAATTTTGATTAGCTAGAGTGACTCTGAGTTAGCATTGGGCCAGGAGCCTGGGAAAATTAAATGCTGCCCATTACTGCTTCGGTTTCCAAGTTGGTCCTTAGCTAGGTTGGTCCATTGATATTTGCTAGAAAAGGTATCAAGGGTAACAAAGTCAGTGAATTCTGTGACAGGCAATGGCCCTGGATGCTTGTTTGAGTGCCAGGCTGAAATGAAATAAAGCTGAGACAAGTTTAGGGCCAATTCATACATAACATTTTGTTGAGTAAGAATATAACAAATGGTGGAAAGAGCCTGGAAGGAAAGTAGGAGTGATCTGTATTTCAGAGGCCATTGGCTGCACTTAACTTGACTGAGGAAATAAGAGCTACAATGGATGGGATAGTTATACAAAGTTTAAATGCTGAAACAGATGGCACTTTCTCTGGTTTCATCGATTGGACATTGGTTTTGTTTTTAAGCACAGCAAACCTGCTTTAGATTTAGCTCCATGGTTCTCATGTTTTGTGATTGCAAATCGCAGAAAATGACAATCTCACTTCTCAGCAACAAGAATTGGAGGAGGCTCCTTAGGGCCATCCCAAAAATTGTTCAGGAGCCAAATGAGTTGTGGAACTGTATATTGATCCCCATTGGGGTAAAGAAATAATTAACATTCTGTTGGACTTAAAATATAGGACTTGTGGAGATTGTGCTGGCATATCAAGAGAAAACAGAGATATACTTTTAAGGACAATGGTGTAAACGACAGGTAGGTAAAACCTTTTTGCACTTTAACTCAATACAAAGACCTTTAGGAGATACTGTGTTGATACAATGATATCATCAAGGCAGATGGCATGGGGCTGAAATATTGCATGGGAGAGGGACTGCAATCATATTTGCATTAAACCTATGAGAGTTTGGCACATTTACTTTCGTTTTTATTAATCCACCTGCAAAACATTATGCTATTAAACATTTGTCAACCAATTGTAGCGAGACAAATTGGGGAGAGGTCTACAGGAGGTTTGGTCAGCTGTAGTTTTCTGACCTTGGCTACAGCTTGCAATTTGTATCTGGCATGCTTGGCAGAGAACTCTGTTATCGCTTTTGATCCCCCATGCCATCTCTGACCTTAATGGACTGCAGATATTCCCTCGAAGTTAATTAAGTTAAAGTCTTCTGATGGGCTTTTTAAAACCTGCCTCTTGGTTTTATTAATGGACATAGGAGGTAGGGTTTAGCGTGGGGTGGGGGTAACCAAAATAGTTTTTAGATATGGCCAAGCATTATATCTAGGAGAAGTTATTTAAGAAAAAGAATAAGAACAAAGGAAAAGTGAGCATGTGGAGCTGTAACCAGTTCCCTGCTGAGATATCTTATTTCCTTCATGTATATATCAGTATTCATCCCTGAGGCTAAGAGAATTTTTTTCCCTGTAGGTTATTTGGTTTGCTTCTGGGGAATTTCTCCAGATAACAAGCCTACTGCAAGTTGGTCTGCAAAAATCAGGCAAACACCGAAGTGCCATCTAGTGGTCGTATGGATTTTTTCAACCCAGATAAGGGAAGCCTATTATGCTGAGGAATTCTTGGTTTGCCCAGAGCTTTTCTGCCTCCCCCTTTGAAGTTAGTGCTTCTGTCATCGTGTTTAAAGATGAAATAGCAACATTTTGTCTTGAATGCCCCAAATATCTGATAGTGCCCTGAGCGTTTTACAAAACTAACAAGCTGGTGCTGTCTTTGACGAACTGTCTGCTGTCTCTTAGTTGCTGTAACTAACTGGAACATCCAGGGCTCTAATGAATGTGCTTTGATAGCTTTGTAAAAATGCTCAGGGCAATATCTGATGTGACCTCAGCTGCATCTGCACCTGCTGCTCAAGAGCAGGGCTACTGTGAAACTTTCCACTGTGTGCCACATTTGGCCTGCACTGGTCCACTCCCCATCTGAATATACACTGAAACAACATAACATAAACACACATGCATGCACAGACACAGAGTTATAAGATAGCGAAACCATGGATAAATTATGAAAACGTATGCTTGTTGGAATTCATTGTGGGAATGTATTTTTATGCAACAACTATAGTAGCATTCAACCAGTAGATGGCAGTGTTTACAAGTTTGGATCTATGGTATATACTCTATGCACTTTCGTTCTAAGTAGTGTTTCCCATTTCCTGTTACAGTTATATAGTTGAGCAGTAAAGCACATGGTGACTGTACTCTTTGTTTGCTCTGTGATGCTATATATATAAATAGAATTTCTAACAGTACTCATTATTCCTATTTGTTAAATTTGCAGATTAGGTTGTCATGGTGATTTACATCCTTTATGTCAGGGGTATCAAACTCAAGGCCCATGAGCCTGGTCAGGCCCATGGGGTGCTTAGATCTGTCCCACAGATCTGAAAACAGCAAAGGACCAACCTGTGGTGCCTCTGCGAATGAAAAGGCAGCCCTCCCGAGCTCCATTTTCACTGGTGGAGGGTTGCAGGAAACTGTCACAGCCTAAAATGGAGCTTTGGAGCCTGTTTTTGTTGGCAGAGCGCTTGAGCCGCCACAGGAGCCCCAACATGAGTGATGTCAAGCTGGCCACACCCACCCTGGCCACGCCCCCAGCCCCCCCCCAAGGTCAAACATAACCCCAATGCAGTCCTCAATGAAATCGAGTTTGACATTCCCGCTTTATGTGATGTCATAGTGTTTATCTCCTTTTACACTGTTTGCCTGGTGATTGAGAAGATGAGGTAACTGATGCTGATGGTCAGTTTGGTCAGTTGCACCATTACTTCGTTACTGATCTGTTGTAAATTGCCAGAGAGTTAATCAAGCAATTGTCTTCTGATGTTTCTTGGATGTTTCCAGTTTCCTATTCAGCTCCTCAGGTTAAAATCTGGCACGGTTTCTCAATAATTTGAAGAATTTTGGTGGAAGGTTCATATAGAGGCATAGAAATCAGAGTTGGGAAGAAATCTGGAGGTCTTCTAGTCCAAATCACTACTAAAGGCAGGAGAACCTGGACAAACGGTTGTCTAATCTTTTCTTGAAAATCTCCACAACTCTCTGATCAGTTGATTAATTGCTAAAGGAAATTTCTCTTTAGTTCTATGTTCTCTCCTTGATTAGTTTCCATCCCTTGCTTCTTGTCCTGACCTCAAATGCTTTGGAGAATAAGCCAACCCCCTTTTCTCTGTGATAGCCCTTCAAGTACTGGAAGACAATTATCAAGTCACCTCTAATCAGTGATGGGTTGCCCCTGGTTCAGATCGGTTCGCAAGAACCGGTAGTAAAACTGGCAGGAGGCCCCACCCACCGCCCCGGATGTCATCATCAGTGAACTGCACATGTGCAGAAGTTTCTGCGCATGCGCTTGCAGGATCCCATTGCGAACCAGTAGTAAAGGTAAGTAGAACCCACCTCTGCCCCTAATCCTTCTCTTTGATAGACTAAACATACCTTGTTTACCTTAACCATTCATCATACAATTTAGCCTCCAAAGCTCTTACCATCCTTGTTGCTCATCTCTACAGCCTTTCTAGGATCTCCACATATTTTTTTGTATCATGATGACCAGAACTGGATGCACTACTCAAAGTGTATATATACTTTTCTCCTTTGATCTTTTAGCATAGGAAACTTACTATTCCAATCCACCTTATTTTTTTTTTAAAAAAAATCTTTAAAAGAAAAAGAGAAAGGAAAGGAAAGAAAAGATAAAGAATGTATGTGCCCATTTACAGTATAATGCACAGAAATTTCAGTAAAGCACAATATTTCTATATATATATTCAAAAGAACACTCTAGGATAACTGACCTTATTCTGTTCCAGTAAGGTTTTCTTTGCTTTACATTTTAAGCCACTTAATTAAATAAACTTGTTGTAAATAGATCCAAGCAATGGCCACATAATTAGCAAATATGTAATATTCTGGAAATGTTCTGTAGTTACAGATATATAAGTACAGAGACTAGGCTGCAGCAGAAAAATAGGCTGTGCATTAGGTGATTTATAGTAGCTGACAATAAATTCAAGAGGACTTTTGATTATCTTGAGCAGTGAAAAGATCATATCATCTTGTCTGGTATACTTTTACTCTTGAGAATTAAAAATAGTCCAGCAGACATTTGGAAATGTTGCTGTATGAAAAAAAATGTGTCTGGACTAAAACCATCTAAGACAAATTGCAGTCTAGAATGTATGTCTATGGCAGAGTTGTAAGTCCTGCAGGATGGAGTTTATAATAGAAATACTGACAGGCATTTAACTATACCATTGCCTCGGAGGGCTGTTGTAATAATTGGATTTGGGGAGGGAATGCAAAGCTAATTTTACAAATACTTTCTGCCTGAGCAATAGCCATCATTTGCGTCTGAAACAGCTGTGACATAAACAAACAAAGCACGGAGTATCAGTGGTTTAGAAGATGGGATGTTAGAAGGGGGAAAAAATCACAAAGTTGCCTTTCAAAATAGATCCTTTGTAAAACACCAAGAGATCACAGTCCCTGAAGAAATGTAATGGATGGACTCTGCTGAGGTACTCAAAATTAAATTGAAGAGATCTTAGTTCATTCTTCAAAGTGACATTTTATGCAGAAAGATAATTTCTCTAATCTCCCGATAAATGGTGAATCTGAGTTATTTAATAAAAGAAAATAAATTTAAAAACACAGAATAATCAAACATATAAGGACAGATACAGTATGTTATATTTGAAATGGGAACTGTTGGTTTTATTAAAGTCCTTGGCTTCTATCCAATCAAAATAAATTTTTTTTAGTTAGTTTTTTGAGTTGCCAGAGCAAAGATAGACTTGGATGTCCCACCCCATGAAAAATCAATGATTAGAGAGTTCTTTGATGAAGAAGCATGCCATGGGTGCATGATCTGGAGGTTTGGACTGCCACTGATTCCCGTAAAGTGTTTCCAAACCCTTTCCCCACAACCCCCTTAGACTTCCTGAAACTCTTATGGAAAGTCAACTCAACATGTCACTTTACTCAAGAGAAGTCCATCTGCCCTTGATTTACCAGAAAGAGGCACTCTGACAAATTGATCATTAATAGTCATGTAGACATAAACAACATTTACGTACCATTCAAAAAAGACAATCAGCGATGGAATTCAATTTTTTTTTAACTACTGGTTCTGTGAGCATGGCTTGGTGGGCGTGGTGTGGTGTGGCTTGGTGGGCAGGGCAGGGGAAGGATACTGCAAAATCCCCATTCCCTCCCCAATCTTGGGGGAAGGATATTGCAAAATGTCCATTCCCACCCCACTCTGGAGCCAGCCAGAGGTGGCATTTACTGGTTCTCTGAATTACTCAAAATTTCTACTACCGGCTCTCCAGAACCTGTCAGAACCTACTGAATAGGACCCCCACAATCAATAAACCAAAAAGGGAAACCAAAAAGACCAAAACACCTCCTCACCAGCAGTCAACACCCAGATGAGCAGAGATTAAAATCGAGTTTAACATTAGACTAATAATCAAGAAGCAAACAATACCCCCAAACAAGCTAACAGTATACAGCCCAACAAGGAACCGCCAAGATTACTCCCATCAACACTGACAGGGAAGCCATTAAAATATAAAATTAGAGCAAACCCTACTCCCTACTAACACTAATGATTTTACCTAGTTAGAACACAGGTGTCAAACACACCTTGTTATGTTGCCGTCATGTGATGTTTCATGATGTTTTTCCCATTTGCAGAGCTAGGATGGGCGTGGCCTGCGCGTGACGCATCCAGCCTGCGGGCAACCAGTTTGACACCCCTGATCTAGAAGAAAACAACCAAGCTCCAACCTTACCAAGGAGATCAGCAGTGTGCAGCGGCAGCCAAAAAAACCAATACAATCTTAAATCACATTAATAGAGGGATACAATCAAGATCAAGTCAGGTACTAATACCACTCTATAAAGCCTTAGTAATGCAACACGTAGAATACTGCATCCAGTTTTGGTCACCACACAATAAAAAAAGATGTTGAGACTCTAGAAAAAGTGCAGAGGAGAGCAACCAGGATGATTAGGGGACTGCAGACTAAAACATATGAAGAACGGTTACAGGAACTGGGCATGGCTAGTCTAGTGAAGAGAAGGACCAGGGGAGACATGATAGCAGTGTTCCAGTATCTGAGGGGCTGCCACAGACAGGAGGGGGTCAAGCTATTTTCCAAAGCACCAGAAAAGGAATAGTGGATGAAAACTGATCAAGGAGAGATTCAACCTGGAAATAAGGAGGAGCTTTCTAACAGTGAGAACAATCAACCAATGGAACAACTTGCCTTCGGAAGATGTGGAACCTTCATCACTTGAGACTTTCAAGAAAAGATTGGACTGCCATTTGTCAGAAATGGTGTAGGGTCTCCTGCTTAGACGGGGGGTTGGACTAGATGACCTATAAGGTCCCCTTCCAACTCTGTTAATCTGTTAATCATATTTTGATCTCCTCAGAATATAAATCAGAAATCTAAAATCTTGCTAGGCAGGATACTTTACACCCAAACAGAGGAAGAACACAAAGACATAGAAGTGCAATATTCCTCAATTTTCCTCTGGTTAGAAGCAACTGCTGCTCATCTATTCTTGCTGGACCACGTTTGCTGTCACTCCTGAATACCATGGAGTGGTCATTCTGGAGATCAGAAAATTAACCACTCACTTTTCTTGCCACAGGTGCCTACGGTAGGATGAGCAACGGGAAGAAAAGAGTGGAATCTGTTTCTTCTTTCTCACACCTCTCTGGCCATGGGTAGCAGAAGTGGGACAGGAGAAGACGAAAAAGAAGAACAGCTCTTTTGATGCCAGTTTTCTGCTCTCACGGATCATTATTTCACCATTTCAGAAAACTGGCAAGGGTAGACCCTGAGATGTTTCCTTTCTGGTTCCTTATACCAAAGAAGGCACTTCCCTTGTGGCCTTTCTCTTCTTCACAGACACAGAACTGGGCTGAAACCCAGCTAGGATTTATAGTTAGCAGTTTTTCAAGCCAGCATCATTTTATGTTAGCTCCTGCATTACATAGCAATACTTTAGTGCTGCCTTATGGAAAAATCCTCCGTCATTTCAGCTCAGGGATTGGAACTGTTCCCTCAGCTCAGTTCTCTCATACAAACACCCCTGCATTAGAATAACTTTACAGAGTCCAGAGCTCCTTCCCTAAAACAATCAGGTTCTATTCTGCAACGAGGATCAATCCAACCTCGCAATTACTAGATCCAACCCCACGGCTGCTGGCTGCAATTTAGAAATAAGCTTCCTTCCTGCCAGCCTTTCTGAGAAGAAAACACATACTGGGAGGGCGGGGGGGGGGGGGGAGACAAAAGCAAAATGGAAACTGCCTTCTTCGTTTTTAAGAAGAAGAAGCTATTTTCTGATTGGCTCCCAAACATTTGATCTTCCTGGCTTCGGTTGCTTCCACCAACTACCTGGATGACGGGTCAGCTAATTTGGCTTTAAACCTTTCAATGTCTGATTCTCTTCTTGAAGTGGAATTTACCCACCTGCACTGCAGGGGGATTCATCAAGAATTTAATCTCTATAGCAAATATGGGTGATATTTTATATGGCAATACACTAAGCCTGACTGTGGTGAATCTGTGCCTCAGAAAATCCCTAACTGCTTCTGTGCACTTGCAAATTTAGTTGTGTAGCGGGAAACATCCATTGTACAACCTATGATGGGTTGTTCTTGATCATTGATAATGCCCACTTTACCCTAAAGATAAGTCCGTTACTTACCTGTAATTCAGCATCATGGCTTCATATGTGGGCCACTCACATCAGGGAAAGAGATATATCTATTACAAGTAGTCCTTGATTTACAATGGTTCATTTAGTGACTGAAGTTACAACGGCATTGAAAAAAAGTGACTAATGACCATTTTCCATAGTCATACTTACGACGTCCCCATGGTCACAAGATCAAAATTCAGATGCTTGGCAACTGGTTCATATTTATGACAATTGCACTGTTCCGTGGTCATGTGATCAAGTTTTTGCGACCTTCTAACAAGCAAAGTCAGTGGAGTAGCCAGAATCACTTAACAACCATGCTACTAACTTAACAACAGCAAGGATTCACTTAGCAACCTTGATAAAGAAGGTTGTAAAATGGGGCAAAGTTCACTTAACAAATGTCTCACTTAGCAACATAAATTTTGGGCTCAATTGTGATCTTATAGGACTACCTACCTACATATGCATATAAATATGCAGGCATACACACACACACACACACACAAACTTACATCACCTAGTAATAAAATTGGAATTTAAAACAGTTTGGGAAGATATTTTTGAAAATGCATCCTCGTAAATGATACTTTCTTTTGCCTTTTTCTCCCTTGCTGTAGCTGAACTCTCCTGAATAATGTTATGCTCAAGCCCTTTTCACTGAGCGATAAAAATTTACAGAGTTGCAAAGTTACTGGTTTCCTTTTTGAAGGAAATCACTGGAGGCTTAAAGGATCTTATAATAGACGCATTTATTTACCGCTATGCCAACTAAGCATAGGTGGAGATATCACATTTAAGCTTCTCAACAGACAACTTAAATCCACCATTTCCAGATCAGACACCTGGAGAGAAAGACAACACCCAAAAGTTTTTACAGAGCCCAAACTCATTATTCTGTCTCTCTTCATCTCGGTCTCAAAATTAAAGCTCCCTCCTCCCTCCCCCCCCCCCCCCCGGTAAGTTGTAGCATACATTATCCTCAGGGATGGAAATTGGAGAGGGGGGAAAGCAAGCCATTTTACTAAAATTATTCAGATTTCAAAAAAGTTGTCAATCATCCCACTGCATTAAACAGCAAGAGAAACTTTTTTTCTCCAAGAGTATTTTACTTTACTGAAAAGCCATATGGGTACAGAAGTAGAAAAGCTAGTTCTGATGTTTTCGCGCAGTATAGGAAAACTTTTCCTCCGCCCCTCCCCACCTCCGATTATCAATTGTCCACTAATCAATTGCACTTGCTTTATTTTGGAAATGGCCTGTCTGCCTTGGAAGTTCTTAGTCAATGACCTTGGGATTGGGCAGTGGTGGGATTCAAGTAATTTAACAACCCGTTCTCTGCCCTAATGATTTCTTCCAACAACCGGTTTGCCAAACTGCTCAGAAAATTAACAACCGGTTCTCTCGAAGTGCTGCGAACTGGCTGAATTCCACCACTGGATTTGGGTCTGTCTCATGCTTCCAGATGGCGCGCTCACATTGCAGAGTTCCCTCCCAAAGCTCCCTTACATTCCTCTCCCTTCCCTCCTTCCTTCCCATTACTGTTGTCTGGTTGCTATCAGAACTGCGTAGCGAGTCAACCATGACAAGTGTACAGCTACTTGTCTGGACTATTGTAATGCTCTCTACATGGGGCTTCCCTTGAAGAGCACCTGCAGGCTCCAGCTGGCGCAGAGTGCGGCCGTGCAGGTGGTAATGGGAGTGACATGGCGTTCCCATGTAACACCTCTCCTGCGCGAGCTGCACTGGCTCCCAGCGGTTTTCCGGGTGCACTTCAAGGTTTTGGTTACCACCTTTAGAGCATTCCATGGCTTAGGACCTGGTTACCTACGGGACCGCCTATTATCACCAATAGCCTCCCACCAGCCGGTATGCTCTCATAGAGAGGGGCTCCTCCGGGTGCCGTCGGCCAAACAATGTCGACTGGCGGCCCCTAGGGGGAGAGCCTTCTCTGTGGGGGCACCTACTATCTGGAATGAGCTCCCCCCAGAGATATGGAGGATCCCGGATCTGTGCACCTTCCTCCGCGCTCTCAAGACCTTTTTATTCCACCAGGCAGGCCTGGCCTAGTCTTTTCCCCTCTTTTTTAATTATGCAAATTTTAATTGGTTTTTAAATGATTGGGGTATTTTAATCTGTCTGGGCCAAATTATTTAATTCGATTTTACTCTGTTTTTAAATTTTGTATTTATGTATTTTTACTGTTTGGCTGTTCACTGCCCTGAGTCCTTCGGGAATAGGGCGATATACAAATCAAATAAAGATAAAGATAAAGAAGACAAAGATACTTCCTAGCCATTGTGGAGTGTGTGTTTATAATCTTACTAATCGAGATATTTCGCTTGGAATGTATAAGAAGTTTGCACCATAATGCCCGCTTCTCTTATCCCCTTTTCCAATACAGGTAGTTCTCAACTTATGACCCTAATGGAGGCCAAAATTTTTGTTCCTAAATTAGATATTTATTCAGTGAGTTTGCCCCATTTTATGACCCATTGTGCTGCAGTTGTTAAATGAGTCACTGTTTTGTTAAATTAGTAGCATGGTTGTAAAGGGAATCTGGCCTCCACATTGACTTTGCTTTGCCAGAAGATTGCAAAAGGTGATCACATGGCCCCTGGAGTCACTGCAACCGTCATAAATATGGGTCGGTTGCCAAGTGTTTGAGTTTTGATCATGTGGGGATGCTGCAACGGTTGTAAGCATGAAAAATGGCCATAGATCACTTTTTTCAGTGTGGTTGTTAACTTTGAATGGTCACTAAATGAACTGTTGTAAATCAAGGACTACCTGTATTTTGCCAGAAACTGGCAAAAAAAAAAAAAATGTCAGAAATCAGCAAAAAAAGCTGTAAATTGCAATCACATGATTGCAGGTTGCTACAACCTGTCCTAAATGTGATCAGGATGCCCAGCACCTGAAATTGGGGTCATTTGACTGTGGGGAGGGCAATCAACCATTTATGACAACCAAATATGTTTTATGGGCCATAAAGCACTCATTCCGACGCCAGCATCATTCTGAATTACCATTAAATGACTGGTCTGAATTTTGATCAACCAAAGCAATCTGTTCTGATCTAGGCTTCCTGATATAGTAAAAGGCACACAATTAGTCCCACCACCCCCTTTTTTTTTTGTAATGGCTGTGAATTCCTTTCATTCACAGCATGTGCTGAATCACCAAGAGTTTATAAATAGTCCAAGAGAAGTCTGCCACAGTCCTTCGGATAAGGCTGGTAAACACCCACCTTTATCTTCTTTGACATGCTGCCAAAGTCCTAATTGATAATTATCAAATTATCAAAAACAGAGCTTCAAAGTACAAACCGACACCATCCACAATGTTGCTTCCTGCAAAGGCCCACGTGCCTTTGTGTTTTATGGGAGTGGCCAATCATCTCCAAGCCTTACTCCTGAGTCGTCCCTTTTGTTTTAACTGTTCTTGCCTTTTGGCAGCTCTACGCATGTGCACACTAGGAACAGGCTCCCCCTGTTCCTCTGCCTCTCTGATGTCCGACTCTGGAGGCTCCAGAGTCCACACATAACTCCCAGATGGCCCTGGCCCCATCTCTGCCTCCGACACAGAGCCCTTATCTGAGCCTTCCCCAGACTCCAGGATTGGCCCATGTTCCTCCCCAGCTTCTTCACTGTCCGACTCTGCTACCAGCTCCACAGGCTGCTGGTGGACCACAACACAATCGGAAGTTGTGGATGCTCCATCACTGAAAGCTTTCAAAAAAGAGACTAGATAATCATTTGTTTATAATAGTATAGAGTCTCCTGCTCGAGCAGGAAGTTGGACTGGAAGACCTCCGAGGTCCCTTCCAACTCTATTATTCTATGTTCTGTGATCATGTGACCATGGGATACTGCAGTTTTTTTAGGGCTATTGTTAACTTTAAACAGTCACTAAACAAACATTTGTAAGTTGAGGATTACCTGTATTACAATACTGGTTGTTTTCTTGCAGATCTTCCCTTATTAGGGTAGGTAATTTTATCAATACATGGAAGTTGTGGAAGTTGCTGATAGGCTGGTAAGGATGTTCATAAAAACAGCCAAACTCCCAGAATACCAAAGTTTGTTCAACCTCGAGCCATATATAAAGGTAGTCCTCGACTTAGAACCATTCTTACAATGGCACTGAAAAAAGGGACTTATGACTGGTTTTCATACAAACCTGTGAACAATTGTGGCATCCCTCCAATCACATAATCAAAATTCAGACTTTTGGGAATTAGCATGTATTTATGATATGTTTGTTGCATTGTCCCAGGGTCATGTGATCACCTTTTGCAACCTTCTGACAAGCAATGTCAAGGGGGGGAGGGAGTCAAATTTGCTTAATGGCCACATGATGCACTTAACAACTTGCAGTGATTCGCTTAACAGCTATGACAAAAAGATCATAAAACAGAGCAAAACTCACAACAACTGCCTTGCTTAGTAATGGAAAATTTGGGTTCAATGCAGTGGTGGGATTCAAAACTTTTTACTACCGGGATTTCCAGGTGGCGTCTTCGTCGTCGCCGGGTGGCTTTTGCACAGCCACCGGCTTCGCTGTGTGTTAGAGCCGCGCTGCAATCGGCAGGCAGCTTGAAAATCCCCTTTTCGAGCAGAAGAGAGGATAGAGCCGGTGAGCAACAGGTAGAGCCCCCAGAAGCACCACCAGGGTATCACTTTTGCCCTGGAAGGTGCTCTGTGTGAAGGCTCCCTTTCTACCCCACCGAAGCTCTGCACGGCGAGGGACCTCTGTCAAACGGCAGAGTGAGACGACGTGAGCAACTCCACCTTTTATATGGAGATCCTTTACTAACTGAAGATTTAGGTGAGATCTGGACTTTTTTTAAAAGAATTTTTAAGCTTTTTAAGGACTAAAGGAAAAAAGTTTGCAGTTTAAATCTCTGAGTGAAAGTGGATAGAAAATGGCATCTGGCTAAAAAGAAGGAAGTGAAAGTGGAAAGTGAAAGTGCTAATTAGAGTGATCTAGCCTGCCTGGTACTAACTGAATACATTTTTAAGATCTTAAAGTAGAAACATAATTTTTGCTGATCCCCTTTTCTGCAAAACTGGGGAGAAAAACTGGAATTTCAGGAAAGGGAGGAAGATTTTCTTTTTTTAAGAAACTAAGATTGTGCCCAGGCATGGCTTCAAAGAAAGCTGGTGGGGATTCCCCTACTCACCAGACAAAGGAATTGCCAGCTAAGCCACTAACTCAGCCTCAGAGTCAAACTCAAGAAAGAGGGAATGAGGATTTGAAAGCTTTTATGGCTAATTTAACAGCAACTCTTGCTAACTAAATTAAAGATCTGAATGAAAAGATAGAGAATAATCAAATTGAAATGAAGCAGTTTGTCAAGGAAAAAAGTGAGAAGTTAAACCAGGATGTAACTAAAGTAGTAACTGCCTTCACAGATGCGTTGGTGGTGGTGGAGAAAAAAGTGGATGATTTAAATTTAGAAGTGGAAACTAACAAGAAGGAAGCAGAGGAAAAAAATTTCAAAGTGGATGTGAGGAATCAGAGGTTAGAAGATGAAATTACCATGTTACAGTTTCGTTCTATGGAGTTCGCTTTAAGACTGAGAGGATTGAGAGAGAATAATAGAGAGGACTTGAGGGCTGCCTGTGTGGAGATATTGGCCAAAATTTCAAAGTTGGAACCGGAGTTAATTGCTAAAAGAATTGATAAGATCTATAGGGTTAACTCTTGTGTGGCAAGACAAGGGAATTTGCCTAGAGATGTTGTGATTTATTTTACTGATAGAATGCTGAGAAATGACATTTTGCAAAGTTCTTTTCATATCACTGTTCAAGCTGAAGGTAATCAAATTGGAGTTTTTAAAGAGCTATCACCCAAAATGTTAAGAGATCGGAGAGACTATGGTTTTTTGGTAAATGAACTGAAAAGGCGTCAGATTCCATTCAGATGGGATGCCCCAGCTGGAATTATTTTGAGATATGAGGATGTAAGATACCGTCTAAATTCGTTGGAAAAAGCAGAACATTTTTATCAGAATATTCTTAAAAGATCTCCAACACCACCATGTTCATCCACATTGTTATCATCTGAAGGAGCTTCCAAAGATAAGGATTATGAAGAAGGGATTTTAGAACTACAAAGGGAACAAGAATGACAGGCACTTCGAGCAACGGCAAGGGAAGTAATTTTAGGAGCAGTAGGTGGTTTTACAGAGGATTTTTTTGCAGACCTCCCAGAGCCCAGAACAAAGCACTCCAGAGCAACAAGAGAGGTGGATCCGGACCTTGAACTGTTGATGCAAGAACCAAAAGATCAATGCATAACCCGTGCAGCAGAGAAGCAGAGACTAGAGAAGCAAAAACAGCAGAGGTCCATGATGCCACAAGAAGTGAAGGGGGCAAATGGGAAAATACAGAAATCTGAAGCAGTGGGAGGAGCGAGACCAAAGACCTCTGCCGTTGAACAGAGTCTTAGGCAATTGCTCGGTACGCTTCATGAACCTTCAGATGACAGTTAGATTTTTATCGTGGAATGTGAATGGTTTGAATTCCCCACAGAAAAGAAGGAAAATATTTCACTACTTGAAGCAGTATAAAAATGACGTTGTCTGTTTGCAAGAAACTCATATTAGAACCCAGGATCAAAAATATTTGATAAATTCAAAATTTGGAGTACATTTTATGTCTTCTAATTTGGTGAAAAGGAATGGATTAGTGTTGTATATCTTTAAAAGAATACCAGCTAAACTTGTAGAATCGGATGATGAAGAAAGATATATCGCAGTTGAAATAAATATACAGAATGTTCAGTTGCTTTTGATTGGAATTTACGCCCCAAACCAACAGTAAGAAACTTTTTATAAATTATTACATAACAAAATATTGCAATGGAATTATAAGTCTTTTTTGATTATGGGAGACTGGAATGGTGTGATTGATACAATTCTTGACAAAAAGACATTGGCTAAGAGGGGGAATAAATTACCACAGACTTTTTTTGTATTGAAAGAAGAATTAGAACTGAAGGATGTATGGAGAATTCACCATCCGAAGGAATTGGACTTTACTTTTTTTTCTGACAGACATAAATCCTTTTCTAGGATTGATTTTATGTTGGTTTCTTCTGATTTACTTATTAAAACGACCAAGACTAAGATTTTTCCAAGAACTTTGACTGATCATAGTTCGGTATGGATGGAAATGGATTTTGGTAAGAGGGAGAGAAGATCTTGGAGAATGAATGAGAATTTATTTAGATATGAGAAGAATATAGCCGACCTTAAAAAACATGTGAAGGAATTTTTTCAGTTGAACTTGAACAAGGGTACACCCATTGAAGTTGTTTGGGATGCAAGTAAGGCCTATATGAGAGGTGTACTGATTTATATGAACTCTAAGTACAGGTCAATAAGACAAAAGACAAGATTAGATTTGGAGTCAGAAATAAAGGAGAAAGAACAATTGCATATTAAGAATCCGACTGATGAGAAATTGCAGGAAACTATAAAACTTTTGAAAGATCAATTTCAGATGCTTATGGCTGACCAGACGGCAACTAATTTACAATTTGCTAAGCATAATACTTTTTGCAATGCTAATAAACTGGGTAGATGGTTGGCATATACTTTAAGAAAGAAACGAAGTTCTTGTATAATAGATACTATTGAATATAAAGGTAAACAAGTTTTTCAACAGACTTCAATACATCAAGCTTTTTTAGATTATTATTCTAATTTATATCGTACAGATAATATTCAAAAGGACCTTATTGATGAATATCTTGGAAAGATGAGAGTTACAAAAATTTCACCTGAACAAAAAGAAAGAATGAATCAATTAATAACATCTGAAGAGATTCTATTTGCAATAAAACAACTGAAAATAGCTAAAGCTCCTGGGACGGATGGTTTGACAGCAGTATATTACAAAACTTTACAATCAGAATTGGTTGAACACCTTAAGGACTTATTTTGTAGTATACAGCAGGGGGGCAAAATACCCCCCTCCTGGAAGACGGCCTTTATCTCACTGATACCAAAGGAAGATAGTTCCTCAAAACCAGAAAATTTTAGACCAATATCTCTCCTGAATACGGATTATAAAATTTTTGCAAAAGTATTAGCCAACAGACTGATGCCAGTTATTCAAGAGGTGATTCACAATGATCAAGCAGGCTTTATAGAGGGTAGATATATGAAGGATAATGTGCGGCAAGTTATAGATTTATTGGAATATCTTGAGAAAAATAAACAGATCTCTGCGGTGCTAGTGTTTTTGGATGCAGAAAAGGCCTTTGATCGAGTCAATTGGGACTTTTTAGAAAAGACTCTGTTTAAAATGGACTTTGGGGATCAGTTTATACAAGCAATTGCAGCAATTTATCAAGAACAGACAGCACAAATGGTTATTAATGGAAGCTTAACTTCTAATTTTCATATACAGAAGGGTACTAGACAAGGTTGTCCGTTATCCCCATTGTTGTTTATTCTAACTTTAGAAGTTTTGATGAATTCACTACGAGACTCGAACAATTTGAATGGAATAGTTATAAGGCAAAAGGATTACAGAACAAAGGCATTTGCAGATGATCTGGTTGTTACCCTAACACGACCTTTGGAATCAATCATCCAGATGAAAAACATCATAGAGGAATATGGTTTGGTTTCAGGTTTTAGACTAAACCAGAAGAAGACTAAGATGATAGTTAAAAACATGTCGGAACCACAAAAGAGTGACCTAGAAAGGTTAGCAGGCTTTGAAATAGTTACAAAGGTGAAATATCTAGGAGTTCAGGTTGCAGCGTCTAATATAAAATTTTTTCAAAACAATTATGAAGTTTTGTGGCATAAGATTCAAAAGGACCTTGAAACTTGGAAGAAACTGCAACTATCTTTACTTGGGAGAATAGCAGCAGTTAAGATGAATGTTCTACCTAGATTTCTGTTTCTGTTTCAAATGATTCCGGTGCTCAGAAGTGATAAAATATTGGCTGAATGGCAATCAGGTTTAAATAAATTTATTTGGAATGAGAAAAAACCAAGAGTTAAATTCAAAATTATGCAAGATGTGCGTGAAAGAGGTGGCCTTAAAGTCCCAAACCTATGTTTATATTACGAAGCTGCAGTGTTGACACAAGTGGGTGATTGGTTTGGAACAATGAAAACTGATATTTTGAATATAGAAGGCCACGATTTGGACTTTGGTTGGCATGCATACTTGTTTTATGAAGACAAGTTAGACAATGTATTTAAAAGTCATATACTGAGACAGGTGCTGATGAGAGTTTGGAAGAAGCACCAGTTTAAATTGGATTACAAAATACCTTTGTGGTTGGATCTTGGGCAAGTTATGCAGAATATAAAGTCACTCGGGGGGATTTTATACAAAGAGATGCTTTTTAATGATGGGGGCAGATGGAATTTGAAATCTTTGAAAACTCTGTTGGAAGAAGGGAGGAACTTAACTTGGTTGCAGTATTCTCAACTTCAATCGAGATGGAGAGAAGACCAGAAAATTGGACTAATGCTACATGAAGAAGATTTGGTGATCCAGATGAAACGGAAAGGGCCGATGCATATTAAGAGAGTATACAATCTATTGTTAGAAAGAGATTCAGAGAGTGAATTGGTTAAAGACTGTATGATAAAGTGGGCACAAAACTTTGCAGAACCAGTGATGTTGGAAACATGGGAAAAGATTTGGGTCCAGAATGTTAAATTTACACAAGCACAGAATTTGAGGGAAAATTTTTATAAGATTTTTATAGGTGGCATTTAGATCCCAAGAAATTATCACGTATGTATCCAAATGTTCAACCTAAATGTTGGAGGTGTGATTGTTTGGATGCTACATACTTTCATATTTGGTGGACCTGCAGAAAAGTGAAAGCATTTTGGATTAAACTATGGTGGGTCATGCAGAACGTTTTGAAAAAGAAGCTTCAATTTTCTCCGCAATTGTTTTTGTTGGGTATAGTTAAGGATTGCTCACCGAGTGACACGAGATTGATTTTGTATATGATTACGGCAGCTAGGTTATTGATTGGTCAATATTGGAAAAAAGATAGTGTACCTACTATAGGTGAATGGACATCAAATATGGCTAATTTTGCGGAAATGGCTAAGATTTCTGCATACCTAAAAGACAGGACCCATGAAGTTTTTGTTAGGGACTGGAAGAAGTGGGTTGATTATGTGCAGAACAAATATCAAACTAAGAACTTTCAATTAGTTTTTGATGTATAATTATTAAAGGTTTGAAATTATTAGTATGGTATAATATATACGCTAGAGATTATATATATAGAATTATTTTAAAATTATTATTATAATAATTATTTTAATGAAATGAAAATTATAATGTTATCTAGAAAATTTATAATGTTAAATATATTTACTATATTATTATTTAGATAATTATGAAGTTGAAATAAATTTACATACTTTGGTTATACTGCTGTCTAGGATAAAAAGAAGGGAATCTTTAAGAATATTGGTTAAGTTTTTATAAATGACTTATGGTTGAATGAGGTTTAATTGTGCATTTATAATCTAGTTTGATATATATTTGAGTTTAATTGTACTTTATATTTTTTAGTAAATATTTTGGAGTAATTTTACTTTACTTATTGTTAAAATTTATGATATCTTATCTGGATCTCACCTATATTTAACGTTAAATAATGATTGATGTATAAAATTGATGTTTTGTTAGTAACGGAAGTCAGGGGGGGTGGGGAGGGTTGGGGGGGAAAGGGGGGGTGGTAGTGGTGGGGGGGGAAATGGGGATAAAAATTGTATTGTAAAACTTTTTCAATTAAAAAAAAACTTTTTACTACCAGTTGTGTGGGCGTGGCTTGGTGGGTGTGGCAGGGGAAGGATCAGTGGTTGCTACCGGTTCACCCCAGATCGGGCGAACCAGTAACGGCAGCACTGGGAGGCTCTGCCCACCTGCCTGGATGTCTCTGCGCATGCGCAGAAGCATCACACACCCGGGCCCACGAACGAACCAGTAGCGACCGAAATTGAAATCCACTACTGGGAAGGATACTGTAAAATCTCCATTCCCACCCACTCCAGGGGAAGGATACTGAAAAATCTCCATTTTCTCCCAATCAGCTGGGACTCGGGAGGCAGAGAATAGATGGGGGCCGGGCCAGTCAGAGGTGGTATTTACTAGTTCTCTGAACTACTCAAACTTTCCGCTACTGGTTCTCTAGAAATGGTCAGAACCTGCTGAATAACATCTCTGGTTCAATTGTGGTCATAAATCAAGGTCTACCTATATTCTCCCCTATTGCATGGCAGCCATCCTATATGCAAATGAACTTCTCTCTGGACACTACATGGCTTTAGTAAGAGATATCTCTAAAATTAACTTTAGGGATCCTTCCTCTTTAAATTTTATGTAGGAGATGATACACATACAGATTGCTGCAGTTTTGACTTCCCTCAGTTTAACTACATTTGAAGTCTACGGTTGCATGGACCTTCTAGGTAGATAAAAATCCATAGCCCAAAGCACAAATTCTGATGAGAAAGTTCCCTGAGGATGGGCTCCAGCATGAGTCCAAAAGCTCAGAAGACTAAACCTCTGGTCCCGGTACTGACCAGATTGGATTCTGCAACATTATACCGGACATATATATTCGCCTTCATTCATAAAATCATAAAAATCAAGCATGAAGCTATTATAGTAGATCAGAAGATATTTAGGATGAGATTAGCACAGTGGTGGAATTCAATTTTTTGTTTACTGGTGGGCATGGTGTGACTTGGTGGGCGTGGCTTGGTGGGCATGACAGAGGAAGGATACTGCAAAATCTCCATTCCCACCCAACTCCAAGGGAAGGATACTGCAAAATCTCCATTCCCACTCCACTCCAAGGCAAGGATACTACAAAATCCCCATTCCCACCCCACTCCTGGGGGAAGGATATTGCAAAATCTCCATTCCCACCCCACTCTGGGGCCAGCCAGAGGTGGTATTTGCCAGTTCTCCAAACTACTCAAAATTTCTGCTACCGGTTCTCCAGAACCTGTCAGAACCTTCTGAATAGCACCTCTGGATTAGCACATTTTATTGCATTCCTCCACTGCTGATTGTGTGAACACATGTGGCAAATATACAAGTGCACTATTGAGTTCTCTGATTTTATATTTGCTTTCCTTTCTCTTGTATTGGACTGGCAACAAGGTCCCACAAACAGGGCAGGGAAGAATTGTTACACAGAAGGAAGTGCCATTTGATTATTTATGATTTGCTTTGAAAATTGAAGTCACTGGTCCGATGTAGCTACTTTGGTTCTGGCCAGAGAATTTTGAATGATGGCTTTTTGGCTTTTGATATTTTGTGTTAGTTTTTCCCCCCAACGCAGATGTCATTACATTATTTCTGTCCTGAGGCAATTTTTAGTTAATGTTCTGCGCCATAGGATATTTGAAGGGAATGGAGTGATTAATGAGATCAGCCAATAGACCATGTTGTTTGAGAATATGTGCAAAACAAAGAGGTGGGTTTACAATAACTAAGAGTTATAATGAATGCAAATGCTTTAGACATAACAATGGATTCCATTTTTCTTCCTTTTTGGAGGCTGTAAGGGAAGTGTTATAAGCATAGCAAATTAAGGACATGCATTGATTGAAACCTGATGAAATGATTCAGAAAACTGCCCAATGTTTCTAATTTCTCTTTTGGGGAAGATATATTTCATTGGGGATGAATCTAAAACAAAAATCACAAAGCTAAAGTTTGTGTCATTCATTAATTACCACCAGAAATCAATAAATAATTATGATTATAGTTTTTGGTAATATTGGATAAGATTTGCAGCTAGAGCTGTACTTCTAAGGAAATGGATCTTGATCAAATACAAGCATATAGATATAAATATTTTGCACTATCCTCTTTTAAATTCTGATCTGATTTTTAAAAAAGAAAAAGAAAAAAGTGCCTACATAGCCTGTTGGGGGCAGAATCAACTGAAATTTATAGACAGTGGATTATTCCTTTTGCAAGCATAAATCTTCCTATATTTCAGGCAAATAAATATAGCTATTATCATACAAAGGCAGTCTTTGGAGTTTGGGGATAAAACCTGGAGATATATTCTCTGGTTGGCCACAGTTACGCAAATATCTACAACATATACAGGTTGGTGCAAGGTATCTTCAGGTCTTCCTGCTTTAACAGGAATTGATCAGTTCAATGTGACCCACACAGGAATAACTGCTGAGAGAATCCCACTACTAAAAAAAATCAGGGGACGAAGACTAGGAGGAGTGGTTTCTTCATTTCAGCCTATATTTTTGCAAAATAATATTTTTAGAAACCTGACTCACTCTGATCCTGCTAGCAAAATGGAATTCTTGTGGAGGGCTTTTCATTAATTAACATAACACCCTTGAACCATTGTTGGAAATACGTTTATTTTTAATTTTAAAATAAAAATAATTTTAAAATAATCATTTTAATAGTTTCATATTTTAGTTTATGTTGCTGCATTGCAAGTGCCTTTATGTCTGAAACATCAATCACCCATTCAACTAATTAAATAATAATGTAATTCCCTGATAAACATTCCCTGCTAATTTACAAATGGAGAGTTCTAGGCCTTTTGTGAAAGACATCTTCAAAATATGCTTGTTCCCATCGCTTCATGTCCCACTCCATGTCCCAAAGGTGCTTTTCCAAAAGGCAACTGGACTTTCTGGGGGGTTTTTTTCCCTTGAAAACATTTTGCTTCTCATCCAAGAAGCTTCTGAACTGAAGAAGCTTCTTGGATGAGAAGCAAAATGTTTTCAAGGGGAAAAACAAGAAAGTTTAATTCCCCTTTGGAAAAGCATTTTTGGGACAATTATGACCTGAATGATTGAGAATCTCCATGCATAATTACCCCTCAGGGGATGGCATCTATCCAACTTACTTGACAATATTTAACAGTAGAATTAGAATACTCATCAGTCTTTTAATAAGCCAAAATATACATCCTCATGCTAGCAGGGGGAAGAAAATTTTGGGGAAAACTATATGATCCCAATACAATAAGAAAGAAAGAAAGAAAGAAAGAAAGAAAGAAAGAAAGAAAGAAAGAAAGAAAGAAAGAAAGAAAGAAAGAAAGACTCATTCTCTCTTTTGTCCTTCCTTGAAGTGAGCCTTCTATCCACTGAAACATGCATGGAACAGTAAGCCTAGATATGTAGTATCACCTGCAAACAGGGAGGGAATTCAAACAAAATTTTGCGTAAGTAAATTTCATATGAAGGGTTTGTGGAAATGTGATAGAAAGAATAAATTGTTGGCTGTTCCTCAAAAAGGAGGAGGAGGAAGAGGAGGAGGAGGAGGAGGAGAATTTCCATGGATTTTAAATCTCCTTCCATCACTCTCTTTCATGTATGAAACAGCAAATCTATGTGAACCAAGGCAACTAAATTCTAACATTTAGCAAATGAAATTGAATTCTTTTTAAATTTGATTTATATGCTGCCCTTCTCTGGAGACTCAGGGCGGCTTACAATGCGTTAAGAATAGCCTTCATATTTTTGTATATTTACACAAAGTCAGCTTATTGCCCCCACAAACTGGGTCTTCAAATGCATGAAATATTGATGTAGGCTGCTAATAAATAGCAACATCCCTTCCCAGACTTTCCCCCCGTAATTACTTATGTGCAAATTTTGCTTTTCCACAAACTTCCAGCTATTATGCAGATAGTTCTCGACTTAAGACAACAATTGAGCTTAAAATTTCTATTAAATAAGTTTTGCCCCATTTTATGACTTTTCTTGCCACAGTGATTCAGTTAAGTGAATCACTGCGGTTGTTACATTAGTAACATGGTTAGTGTTGTGGCCCGTCAGTAGCTGATTCTGACAGCGAGGAGGCTGGTGTGGTGATGCGCCAGCAGCCTGTGCAGTTGGCACTCGAGTCAGACAATGAGGAGTCTGGAGAAGATGTGGTACCAGAGGCGGGGATTCAGCCAGGGCCTTCAGAACCTCTAGAAGCTCCCATAAGTGAAGAGGAAAAAGAGGAGGAGCCTCTTCTTGATGCATGAGCACGCAGAGCTGCCAAAAGGCAGGAGTGGCTCCTCAGGAGGAGGTTTCCTCAAGAGAAAGGCTTGGGGCTAATTGGCCACTTCCCTAGCCTATTTAAGGAAGGACGACGACTGAGGCAATTTGCAGGAAACAACTTCGTTCGCATCCCTTTGCGTCTTGATTCCAGAAATGTCTGATCGGCTCTTGCTCCTTTCTTGTCAGTTTTCCTACAAAATGCTTCTGGGCATTCTGCCAACCACAGTAAGATTATAGTTATCTGAAATACTGTGCTTCAGAATTGAGTTATTATTCTTTGGATTCTTGTCGGCTGTTAATGAAGTTAAATTAACAGCCCTTGTTCAGAAAAGACTGATTTAAACTGTGCTTGTGTTCGAACAACTACTAAGAAAACTCATTAATAGTCCTTAATTAGTAATCTAAGGTTTGTACGGACTTCGTGTGTGCTGCGTTCTTTGGGGTCCATAGCTGGGGCAGAACAGTTGTTAAGTGAGTCTGGCATTGACTTTGCTTCTCTAAAGGTCACAAAAGGTGATCTCATGACCTTGCGGCCCTGCAACTGTCATAAATATGAGTCAGTTGCCAAGCATCTCAATTTTCATCATGTGATCATGGCGATGCTGCAATGCTTGTGTGAAAAATGGTCACAAATCACTTTTTCAGTGCCATTGTAACTTTCAGTGGCCACTAAATGAACTCTTATAAGTCAAGGACTACTTATATATGCTAGGTCTGATGTAATAAATCTGCTTTATATATAGCTCCTGTCAAAAACATGGTATGAAGCTACATTTGATCCCTATAATATGGTGTTATTAGCAATGCATACTAATGACAGTATATTAATTTTAATATGTTTATACATATTTAATATACCTTCACAGATGCATCATTTTTTCATGTTCTATTTGCTGAAGGGAATGTGACAAACTCCTTTCAACAGGTAATGCATACAAAATTATTTGACTTTTAAGGTTTTGTTATTTCTTGCTGAAAATGTACTGAATTTTAAAGTTTGCATCAGAAACTGTACAACAGCTAATCATATTTGTGTCTGAATTTTGCTTATTCAAGACTTATTTCTCATTTGCTACATACATTTGATTTTTTCCATAATTAATGCTTAGATCTGGGGTACTGGGGAAAATAAACGAAAGGTCATATCTTTCTCTTCATCATCATTTTATAGCCTTAATGAAGGTGAGCGGTGAGGAAACAGCTTGAGTAGCGAACATGGGAGTAAAAAGGAGAGAAGAGCATCATAGGGCAGAAAAAGGTATATTGCATATCTGTACAGAACTACAGCACTAGGGATGTTTCCTTTGTGAGAGTCAATAGAAAGATGTCCTACTAATTGAATATTTGGTTTATAAATCATTGTCAAGTCACAATTCACAAAGAAACATTAATTATTAACCACAACTGGACAGAAAAATTCCTGATTGGTTCCCCCCCCCCCTTTGTTTGTTAATCAGTTTGATGACAAAGTATTTGCTTTAGATATAATTTCAGAGGAGAAGGTATGATGTGTATTGTATCTTTTATTGTACACCCTTCTTTTTAATGTTCTGTTTCCTTTCTGTCTTTCCTTGCTTCCATTTTACCTCAAAACTTTAATGGGGAATTTCCCCTCATTGGGTTTTTCCAGTAGCTACATTCATTGTCATTGCTAAGAGAAAGACCATTCTTGAGAAACTGTTAGATATTTTTAAAGTAATTCAAAGACATCATTCATCTGATTTTTTTGCCCACAGATTTGGTGGAGAATTTCCAATAATCATTTGTGCCTCACAATATTATTATTGAACAAGAATTCAATAATTTAACGTCTCAGATAAACAAGCTTTTACTTCAATTTGTATTTAAAACAATTTCCTCAGAGGAAGGTTGTATATCATCTCTGTCCATGCTCTGAAGGAGCATTGTAAAATGACTATGTATATTGTGTGTTTTTCTATTCTTCATCTCCTTTCTAAAAATTACCTACCTTGACAAGAATAGGGAAAAATCTGGTGTGCTAAGATTAAGAACAGAAATTGCTAGAGCAATGTCAATCCAGGTCAAATCTACCTTGTATTTGCATTTAGTCGATATGTCTGTCCTGTTTCCGTGCGGGTGTTTTCCTTGGAAAATCCACACATGAACAAACAAACAAGACTACAAAAATATAAACATTTAAAATATCTTACAAGAAGACCAAACAGTTAGTTCCTTTTCTTTGTGAGTTTATTCGGCATAGAAAATTTATTGTACATTGCAAACTGAAATTGAAATAATCCTGGAAGTGAAATTACATTATGACATGCCATCATTTTGAGTTCTTTATATGGGGAATACCAAACCTGTTCCCATAGATCCATGAGAGAAGTCATACTTTGGTTTCCATGTGGTAACCCATCATCATAATAAGAGAGATGTGATCTCAATTGCAAAATACACAGTCGGAAGCATGTTCAACTTTTCCTGGCACCCAATAAGAGCATCAGTTAATGTACTTTTGGATTACCTACCAAATAAAATTGATAATCTCATGGATCCAAATGGCCTTCAGATTATTGGCCCAAGAGGTGGGGCATCTGCTTCAGAAATTCCTTCTATCCTAAAACATAGAAAATCCTCCCTATTTCAAGGAGATAGTGATACATAAAGGATGTCAAACATCAAATGAAACATGTATTATAGTTCAATTCTGAAAAATCTGATGTAAACCTTTACATTCCAGGAAGCTCATTTCATGATTTATTTTTGAACTCAGTTTAAGCGGATGGATTTAATGTTGAGTCTCATATTTTAGCATATTCCAACATGTTTTTAGCTGTTCAGCACTATCTTTTGAGCACAGGTGTGTGAATCTGATCTTGTAATCAAAACTAGTATATTACAATTAAAAATTCCTATGTGGAATTGTTACTATATGTAACAATCTGTGCAAACTACATGTGGAGTAATGATTGCTATACTCTTGAGTAATGCGTTAATAACATGTAATATATAATGATTAAACCAAGTTGATGACACTTTTGTGTCTAACAGCAGTGTGTCTATAGATGAATTAATGGAGACAGAGAGATTTCGCTGTTGTTGTCAACCCAAGAACAAAGCTTTTCATATAATTATTTGGGTGCACCTTTTCAAAATGATTGTCTAAAGAACAAACGTAGCATCACATCAGAAGTGCTTAGAGTTGAGATAGATTAGCTGACACTTCCAGATAAGTTGGTGTTTGAACATAATGTTACACACACAAAAAAGGAAGAAGAAAACATAGAAACAAAGATTTGAATTATCTGTTTTGTCAAAAATAGACCATGCCAGACAAACCTGATTGTATTCCTTGACAAAGATGACATTAACAGACCAACAAAATGCTGTTGGCATAGTATACTTGAAGTTCAGTATGGCATTTGAACAAAATAGACCACGACCTACTTCTTGGTAAGACTGGAAAATTTGGGATATACAGCATCATAGGCAGATGGATTCATAACTGCCTGACCAAACATACTCAATGTGTTGCCCTCAGTGGAATTACATCTAGAGAGGGAAGCATTCAGTGTAATAGCAGTAACTATGAGAGGGACATAAGAGTCCTAGTGGATAACCTCTTAAATATGAGCCAGCAGTATGCTGCAACTGCCAAACTGCAGTCCTAGGCTGCGTTGGGTAGTGTGATGTGTTAGTACAGCTTTATACTACTTCGCTAGGACCACACTTGGAATATTGCATCCAGTTTTCATCACCATGATACAAAAAAGATGTTGAGATTCTAGAAAGGGTACAGAGATGAGCAACAAAGATTATTAGAGGCTGGAACTAAAAAATTTGATGAATCGTTGCAGGAATTGGGTATGCCTAGTCTAACAAAGAGATGGACTAGGGTTGACATGATGGCAGTCTTCCAATATTTAAGGAGATGTCACGGGGATGAAGGGATCAATGTTTCCTCCAAAGTACTGGATGACAGGACAAGAAGTAATGGATGGAAGCTTATCAAAGAGAGATTCATCCTACAAGTTAGGAGAAATTTCCTGACAGTGAGAACAATTAATCAGTGGAACGGCTTGCCTCAAGAAGTTGTGGCTGATCACTGAAGGTTTTTAAGAAGAGATTGGACAGGCATTTGTCCAGAATGATATAGGCTCTCCTAGTTGTGCACAGAGTTATTTTTATTCTCGATTATTCTGTATTCTGAATTATATTGTATGGGTAATATAGCTGGTAAGAAGGTTGAAAATTTTGAGCAGAATTGTTCTGCTTGTGGCTAGGGAGAAGACGGTGGTATCACACCCCTAACCTTCTAGTTTTATAACAAGCTATACAAATAAAAGCTACAGATTTTGCTTGAAACTTACTGTGCATCAAGAAAGAACGTTACTAATGAAGCATAATTTTTTCATAATGATACATCACAAAGGAGAAAATGCAACTCCCTATATGACCAATTAAAAATCGGTGAAATTTAGAGACTGTATTGTTTGCAAAAATAGAATAGAAAAGAATGAGGAATGTTACCAAGATAATAATTTGAGCAGAAGAATGGTAAATTAAGGTGAGTGGTTGCATGGTGGTAAGGTTTAAAATATATACTGAAGGCCAAGTTAATGTGTCTCTATAAATATTTCCAAGACTTGCAAGCTATACAATTTAAAAAAAAAATTAAATGCCAGATTGGTTACTTAGTGTGGGTAGAAATTAAGAGCATTTGAGAAATGTGATCATTGGGCACCTAGAGATAAGTTTCATGTTGAAATTTCGAACAATGGGTTTTGATGAAAAAAACTGTCTCAAGTTTAAAAACAAAAAGTAAGAGCATATTAGCCTCTTATCAGGCTCACCTTTTTATTATAATGTTTAAGCTTTTTGTTATAAAAGTTTCAGTGGTTAGATAATTATAACAAAACATTTTTGGAGTTCTTTTTTTAAATAAAGCACCATAACTATCTTGAGATAGTTATGATGTTGAATATATGGTTACTATTTCTGTTGATGCCAGGCTTGGAGGCAGTATTCTTTAAAGATCATTTACTAATGGCATATGTTTCTAAAACCATTACAATTATATAACAAAATTATTCAAACAGTAGAAAAGAAATTTTGGCTAGTGTATTCAGTCTTCTAAAACTTCATCAGTTAAGTTAAGGAGCATGGTGGCTCACAAGTTTAGTATGCTATGCTGCTGATTAGCAGGCTCGCGTTTGAGACCCATTGCTGCCATGGGGCAAGGTGAGCTCCTATCACATGCTCCAGCTCTTTCCTACACAGAAGTTCAGAAGTAGGCAACCGAGAGCAGATTAATAGGTAACACTTCAGTGGGCAACTTCAGAGGGACACAAAAGGACCCCCAGACTGAGTGTCCTTGGGCAATGGTGATATCACTGACAAATTCTTTTGCCTCAGAAGAATTTTGGTGGTTCCAACAGGGGAAAAAAATCAATTAAGTTACAAAAAAGAAAGTAAATATAAACAATTCTTAAGTTCTTATAAGCCATTTTTAATATAAACTTCCCCTCATAAAATTCAAATATTTTTATTTATTTATTTCATTTTATTTATTTATTTTGTCAAGCATATATAAGATAACAGATATAAATATAAACATAAACATGATTATGAATACATGAAATGGATACAAATAGGATAGGGATGGTAGGCATGTTGGTGCACTTGTGCACGCCCCTTACAGATCTCTTAGGAATGGGGTGAGGTCAACAATAGACAGTCTAAGGTTAAAGTTGTGGAGGTTTTGGGATGAAACCACAGAGTCAGGTAATGCATTCCAGGCATTGACTACTCTGCTGCTGGAGTTGATTTTGGAACAGTTTACCTTAAGTTTGTATCTATTGCGTGGTCGTGTATTGCTGTGGTTGAAGCTGAAGTCATTGACAGGTAGGACATTATAGCAAATAATTTTATGTACTGAAGGCAGCATAGTTCTAAGTTGTCTAAGCTCAAAATTTCAAGCCTAGTGGCATAAGATATTCTGTTGTGAGCAGATGAGTGGAGGACTCTTCTCATGAAATATCTCTGGACTCACACAATTGTATTAATGTCTGATATGCAGCGCAGGTTCCAGATAGATGAGTTGTATTCGGTTGGTCTAGCAAATGTTTTGTAAGCTCTAGTTAGCAGTAGAATATTACCAAAGAAGAAGCTATGCAAGATTAAGTTAACAACTCTTAATGCCTTTTTGGCAATGTTGTTACAGTGGGCTCTGGCACTTAAATCATTAGAGATGAGTACTCCCTCTTCTTGACAGAGTGAGAGTCATCTACAAGGTCATATCCGCCCAGCTTGTATTTTGTGTTCTGATTTTTCTTGCTAATGTGTAAGATAGAGCATTTGTTGGTTGAGATTTGAAATTGCCAATTGTTTGATCATTCTGACACATAGTCAAGGTTTTTTTGAAGGGTAGCAGCATTGTCGGTGCTGTTGAGTAGTTTTACATCATCAGTGAAGAGAACTCAGTTGCTTATGACCACAAAGGTCATTTAGGTAAAGTATAAAGAGTGTTGGTCCTAAAACGCTTTCTTGGGGGACACCACTGTTAACAGGTGCAGGATTTGATAGGGTGATTCTATGTTGACCACTTTGTTGCCTGTTTGACAGGAACACAGCTATCCAATTATGGAGGTATCCAGAAATGCCATAGGATTTTAGTTTTAGAAGTGGTTTGTCGTGTACCACTGAATCAAAGGCTTTACAGAAGTCTGTGTTAATTGCGTCTATTGCTTTGCCCTGGTCAAGTTGTGTAGTCCATATGTTTTTGCAGTGTAGGAGTTGCAGATTACAGGACAATTTTATTCTTGCCAAAATACCAGTTGCAAATTATTTATAGACCAAAGAAATAATTAGTAATAGCTAACTTGATCCAGAGACAATTTAACACATGAAAAATATTTCATTCTGGAGAAGCTAAATTAGCAATATGTTTGATGAAATCATGTTCTTCCTTTTCTGATTCCATAATGAGAGATTTTGAGGATGCTAATTTACAACTTTTGAAAAATAGTTTGAAAGGCTGCTTGCAGAAAGTGGGGGGAGAGAGAGAATATTCCAGATACAGTGAGATCTTAATGTGATTATTGAAATAGGTGGTTTATGAGAAGATAATTTTAGAGGGCCCTCATAGATTAGTGCCATAGAAACTAATAATTGAAGTGTTGAACAAAGTTCATGAGTTTAATTTAGGAATAGGAATATTGTAAGAAAGCAGAGACCCAGATAGGTGTGTTCAGAGAGCATAGATCAAACATGTGTAATATGTCAAACCTATAAAAATAAAAATTGTAAAGAGTGAATGAAAAACATGAAATGCCAGTAGGACTGTAACAGAAATTAGACTGATAATTTTATATCAAAGTAAAGAATATTTTGTACTGGCAGCACTGGGTCTTTAAATTTTAATCTGCGACACACTAAAAGGCAGTCAGTCAGTCAGTCACAGTAGTGGGTTCCTCCCGGTTTGGCCCAGTTCTCCCGAGCCGGTAGCGGTGGCGATATGACATCACCAAACTTGTTCTGCGCCCCCACCCCCAGCGTTATTCTTACCTTTTATTTGGCCACACCATCTATTGCTGCCTCCTGAGTCCCAGCTGATGGCTAGAGGGAAAAAAAACTGTTTAAACCCTTGGCGCGGGGCTTCAAAGGGCCGCCCTACAGCTGATCAGTGTTAAAAGAAAACAAATGAGTAGACCGGTGCCTGCAAAAATGCATGAGTAGATCAGTGTTTGCAAAAAATAAATGGGTAGATTGCTACAGCTCTGCAAGCAGTTAAAAGCCTGGTAGACTAGTACCTCTGCTAAATCCTAAATAATTGTCACATGACCATCAAGCCACGCCCACAAAATAAGCCACACCCGCAGAACCAGTAGTAAAAAAATTTAGAAGCCACCCCTGGTCGGTCAATCAGTCAGTCAGTCAGTCTGTCTGTCTGTCTGTCTATTTCTCTGTCTGTCTATCTATCTATCTATCTATCTATCTATCTATCTATCTATCTATCTATCTATCTATCTATCTATCTACCTACCTACCTACCTACCTACCTACCTACCTATCATTCTTGCTTTCTCTGTATCTCCATCACATTGGTTTAGTTCCCAGAAAATTATTACGTGTCATAGATTCAATATCATCTTGGCACCAATTAAAAAAATCCAGGTTGTGAGAGGAGGAAGCTCTTGTTTAAATGTGAATGCTAGCAGAAACAATCAGCAAAGAGCCCCCGAGAAACTGATGAATACATATACAGAGAAGGAAAATCGATTTTGAGATAAGGACTGACATGCCGTGCCGAACTTGAAATCACCTTCTCCTTCCCTCCCAGGCTAAAATTCTTATTTAATAGACTGAATAGCAATTTGAATTTATATATTTATCTATAATGGGAAATGAAGTCCACTGGGCTGGTAGCTTTTTTTTTAATAGTCCCATTTGGCAATAGAATATAGAATATATCGGTATCAATCACGTTAGCAACGTCTTGCTCCCCATCCTTCCCATAGTGGACCAGTCCAGCTCCATCCTATGAAATCTACATTGCTTCAGAAAGATTAAGATGCTGGAAGGGCTTCTCATTAGTTATTGACTATTTTTCAAAGTGTTGTAACTGCAATAATTATGCATGTAATTATCATTACAAGTATCAGAGGCAATTAGGGTTACAATACATTCAGCTCTAAAATGCTACCAGAACAGTGTTTGAGACAAGCCTCTGACAGGAAAACTCATGCAAAGGAAGATATGTGAAAAAGTCTTCTCTAACCTAGGTATAACTTTGAGAACACATCAGCCATGTTTAGTTCTCTGGAATGCTTTTTTTTTTAAAGTGTTTTATCGCATCCCTTGATGTTCTCTTCTTATTTGCCAGTTTTGGTATATGAAGCTTCCCTCAGTTCTCTGCCACCTCCATGTTTATGTCCATCGCTTGTTATTAGAGAAATAGAAAACGGAATACTCAGACAAAATAAACAGAAATGTGAGTTTCTGCTTGATCGCAGAGTTGCCCACTAAAGAGAGCTGATGTGTAGTAGATTGAGGCCAAATACGGCATTTAATAAACTTGAAAAAAAAATATTTGTGGTATAAAAAATGGACAGCAATAGCCATTAGCTCAGATAGCTTTAAATTCATGTAAGAAAAGGAAACCAAATGTCAGACTCCAAGTAATGCACCCATCACAAATCAAACTCCAAAGCATTGCTTCTCCTCAAAAAACAAATTTATTTAGATACATCATCTTGGCACTACTAGTGAAAAGCCAGTACTAAAGTTCCCGGGCTTTTCACCCCAATATAAGTTTCAGTTTCTCATGTTTCCAAAACAAATGTCACATTGTCCAACCAAGGTGGGAACTGGTTGCTTGGCAACATCTCTCCTCCTCCTTCTCCAATCAGCCAGACGTTGGAATGTGGTTGACTCATCAGTTAGGAATACTGTTTTGACTGAAGCCCTTTAGCTCCAAACTGTGTCAAGCTGAATGCGTGTCAGAATGCCCAAGGATACAAACTGTCCCACACCCCAACCAATTTCAAGCTTGACACCAATTGCTGCTATGTTGTTACTAATACAGTAGTAATTTGATTTATATCCAGCTTTTCTACTCCAGGGTCTCTCACTATGACAAGAACTGGTAACAATTATATACAATACTTACATACAAAAGAATCTTTCTTCAATAGTACTCTGCTGCATTTTAAATGGTGTGTCACTATTCAGTTGTGAGACTTATTACAGAATAAGCTGTGCATATTCTAAGTTTAGGATAAAATGGGATGTTATATTCCATATTATTTTGAGTATTTTAATGTCCCTCTAGTGTCTTATTATTCAGTAGGGAAAAGAATCTTTCTAGTTTTAATATGTGTAATTTTGTTATGCCCTCAATTTTTAGAATTTATCTTTTTCCTAAAGAAAAAAACATGCCAATATGATATCTTTTCTCTTAGGGAAATTCTTCCAGATTATTTTTATTCAAAGAAATAATGTTTTTATTCAAAGAAATATATTTTCCAAAATATTGAGTGATTCTATTGTCCTCCAATAGCTAATAACTCATCCCCCTCAGGAAAAATATAATGGTTTCCTATAAATATCTACTTATGGCTTTGGTTTCTACTAAACTCTGATAGCTTTCTACCTGCTAGTTACCTTGGTGCTTTTAAAAAAAAAAGTCTGCAAATGAGATTTTTCCCCCTGAAGAAATGACGTTGCATGCAGTCAAATAATCCAATCCTATTTTAGTTATATGCCGTGCATCATTCTGTCTTCCTATGCACTGAAAGGAGAAGAAACTCTACTTTTTTCCTAATTATTCTTGTCTTTGTGGTGGTGATTAGTTTTGGCATGGGTCGTCAACCCACGGCTCTGGAGCCGCCTATGGCTCTTTTGTCCCACTGCTGCGGCTCCCTGTCACCAGGTGGCTCCACAATTGATAGGGCTTTCAGTTAGGACAGGTAGAGGAAAAAGGACGCCGCACTAGGAGGAGACTCTATAATGGGGGAACCAGACTTCTGGTCGGCTCCAGAATTTAATGGGGTGCTTCCAGTTAGGACCTTTGTGGCTCTTTGTGTCTTTAAGGTTGCTGACCCTTGGTTTTGGCCATGTCTTTCCTGCCCTGCGAAGGGAAAAGAAAGACAGTAACATTGGGAGTTGGGTACAGAAATGAAGAAGCAGTGAGAAAGAAGATAGGTTCCACAGAGTCCTTGATGCTCTCTGAGTTTGTTGATTTTTTTCTTGCAGATATTTCATTACCCAACTAGGAAGTGAAACATCTGCAAGAATACATCTAAGCTCAGAAAGTACCAAATAATCCACAGTTCAACCCCGAGCTACAGATATTCTTTCGATTGGAAGATAGGTTCCCCTTTGACTTCTTGAGCCTGCAGATGTACTGACATGACATAAGCCAACTCTCCAGGTTGCAAATCTTCAAGCTCGGTTTCTTGGAAGAAAGAATGCCAACTTTCAAGAGGTATGAGTGGAATTACTAAATACAATGGCACACAATATAAGCTGTATTAAGAGCTAGAGAGCCAAGATAATTAAAAGATAACCAGACAATTAAAAGATAACACAGGGAAAGCTTGGGTGTGCTTACATTTGACTGTTGTGATTAAATTTAGTGTGCATTTCAATAAGAAGTCATTCCAATCTACTCCAGTATGCTTTCTTTTTTACTACTTTATGAAGGAATGTAGTGTCTGTAATTTTGAAGAGCAGGGTAGAGAGACTTACTTCTTCTTTTCCTGGACATAATATCTTAAGGGTCTTTTTATAAGTCAGAAGGGGGATGCAGAATTATTTTGAGGGTTCTCAAAACCAGAAGTATGTCCCTCTGAATCCCACCCAAAATTGCTACTCTGTTATTATTTTTAATGTGACAGGCAAAAAAATGGTTAATCATATGAATTCTATTATTTACATCATTGTTTAAATTAAATTAAGTCAAATATTTAAAACAGTTATTTGCCCAAACTCTATTTTCTTTTTGCAGTGTCATTTTGGCAATTGCAAGTTTCAGGCTAAAATTCACTCATCCCTCTTCAAAATTCTTGCCGTTCCACATTCTTTCTTTTAGACTTGATCTGTCAGATTCTTTTCTTCTGAGTTCAAAGAAAAGGAAATTTGATGTACTACTGGGTACAATGACTGTAGATTTTACATTTGTGGATTCAAATGTGAACTGACCTGAGCCATAGCTCCTGGACTGATGTGTGGGTAGAACTTAATTATCCAGCTTCTTTCGTTTTGCTCAAATGGACTAATGCAGACCATCGATTAAAATAAATATGCAGTTAGAGAGAAAATGAATGTAGAATATATTAACTATTTGATGGAAATGTCAAATGTAGAAGTATACTTAAACTCGTATTCAAGAAAAAAATTCTTTTAATGCTTGATCCATCAAATAACGTGGAAAATGGATGGCAGGGAGTTATGAGGAAATACATTTCAACAATGCCCTTATTGGATTATGTGATGCCAACAATGGATAATTGTGAAAAAAATTAAAATCTGGCCTTAGGAAAGGAATAGTTAAGGAGGAGAAAGAGCAAATTAGTCCTGAGGAAGTAGAATGCGTGAGAAAGGAATTCCAAAGAACCCTTGATTTTGATTGGTATAAAATATGAGAGAGGGTGGGGAGACTCACAAGTTTTCAAGATTCTATAATTCTACCCTACAACAAAGAACATTCCTGAAATCCCTGCTACTTTAAAGGAATGATAGTACTCTGTTTCTTCTAAAATAGCAACTAAAGACTTCTGGCTGACCTTGGAAAATATAAGCTAGGTTAGACATGGTTATAATTTGGTGAAAACAATCACCAAATAATTACAGAAGTGCTCTTACCAGAAGAGCACTAGCTTCAAGCTCTACCTTAAATTGGGAGAAGATAATGGCAAACGGATTTCATGCTTCCAATATTTGACATCCAATGGAGGGGTTCAAGTCATCCTAGCCCAAGCCTGGGGAAAGAGCCAGGTCTTTGTGGTCCTCTCAGACACCACCAAGGAAGGAGCCATATGGATTTCAGATTTCTAATTCCAGAGGGCTGGGGTCATGACAAAAAAGATTTGCTTCTTAGCTCCTGATATTGTTTAATCAAAGGAACCAGGAGTGTGGCAACCCTTTCAGCTTAAATCGGCTGGTAGACAACACAGGAGATAGATATAGCTGTGACTTGTTCTTCAAATCCATGAAAACTCCCAGATTGTGTACCATATTTGAATGGGGAAGTACAAGGTCAAAGATGGAATGTTTCCAGAGCCAGGTAGGCATAATACAACTGCGATTTGGTTCTGGTAGGATTGAAGTAAAGACAATTCCTCCCCATCTAGACCCACACAGACTCCAGGCACTAGGGAAGAATAGCCCTCACTTGGCTAGTCTGTGGTCAAAAGATATAATGGAGTATCTTTAGCATGCTGATCATGCCAAATTCCAAACTAATAGATGATTTACATAGGAATTTCTTCCAGAAGTTGAATGGAAAGAAAGAGAAAGTTGGGCCCTGTGTCATCCTAGAGAGGAAGGGCTTAGGGCAGAGGTGTCAAACTTGATTTCATTGAGGGCCACATCAGGGTTGTGTTTGACCTTTATGGGGCATGGCCAGGGTGGGTGTGGCTAGCTCGACATCACTTGTGTCAGGGGCACCTGTGGTGGCCCGAGCACTCTGTAAGTGAAAATGGGTTCCCAAGCTTCATTTTCAGCTGTGAAGGCATTCTGCAATCCTCTGCCACCAAAAGCAGAACTCAAAAGGTTCACCTGCGGCCCCCATGAGCTCCATTTTTGGCTGTGATGGCCTCCTGCAACCCTCTGCCAGTGAAAACGGAGCTCCATTTTTGCTGGCAGAGGCACTGCAAGCCAGTCCAGGCAGTCCTGCAGGCAGTCCCATGGGACATATCTAAGCACCCCATGGGCCAGATTCAGCCCTCAGGCCTTGAATTTGACACCCCTGGCCTAGGAAGTGACTTTTGCCCCCCAAAGTAGAACCAGCTCTGAAGAAAGGGAATACCATAAAATGGTGGCCTCTATTCCAAAACCCTGGATCCAATCCAGAACAATACAATGGTTGATGGTACCAAAAGCACTGAGAGATCAAGGAAGATGCAGATGGATGATCTATCTCCATATCAGCTCCATCACAAGTCATCTAGAAGCACGACCGTTCCTGCACTAAATTGTGCCCTAAAACCGAGTGAAGTTCTCTGCTATTGTTGTTCATAAACTGAGTGAAGGGACAGAAGATCACAGGTTTCACAATCTGGCAACAACCTAGTTTATATTGTAATGAAAACAAACTCCTTACATATTAATGGGAGAGAAACTGCAGAAAGAGGGAAATAAAAATTTTATTACAATTGATTGGAGTGAAGTGAGTAACTAAAGAGTATCAATTGTCCTTGTAAAAGTGATATAAATAGCTTCACAGAATTTTGATTTCCCTGGTGTAAATGATAATGTAAGAATGGATATAACTATTTTAATTGTAAAGACAGAGTTGAATTGGGGAAAGTGGTGAGATGTTTTATTACAGATTTGGATAGCAACTGCATTGTAAAAATGTCCTTTAAGTTGAATTTAAGTTAAATTTGAGTGTGTAATTTATTTTCTTGGCTATAAGTTAGAAGGAATGTCTCATTGCCTTCCAATTTAGTTGTGATTTTTCTATCTAGCCTTTGGCCTTTGTATTTCTTCTAGGTTGCTCATCCAAGCACCAACCAGGACTGACCTTGCTTAACTTCCGAGCTGAGATAAGGTAGTAAGGAAGTCTCCGTCTACCTATCTATCTGTCTATCATCTTCTGGTTGCACCATCTGAGTTTCCTATTGCCTTCTGACCTGTCTCAAGATGCTGCCAATTTACAAGAAGTCATTATACTTAGTACTTTTAAGACTAGACATAATAGGGGAGAGTTGATGGGAGATTTAAAAAATTGAATGGGGGTTTAAAATATTTATTCTGGGCACATCCACTTTCTGCTTTGCTATATCCATTTTCCTTCTTGACTAATTTCACAAGGGACATGAAAGCCATCGTCTATTCTCAATCTGAGGAAATATGCATTGCTGCATTAATCAGAAAGGCTGTTTGAGGCTTGTTAGAACAATCAAAAGCAATATAGGTCCTGCTCCTGAGGCTTATACAATACAAGAGAGATGGCATAGAAGAGCTGGGAAAAGAAAAAGACTGACACACTTTGTTGTAATGTTTCCATGGTCATCCAAAAAAAATGTGATATTTGTGTGCTACTCAGAACTGCAGAGCAGAGCTCTGAAAAATAAGCTAGCACAGTTTCTCCAATCTGGTGCCCTTGAGATATATTAAGCCAATGTAGAATACTGGTAAAGATGCTGTCTGGAAGGCCTAGATTCAAAGTCATCCTTAGCCATGGAATCTCAATGAATGATTTTGGACTGGTCTTGATCTTTGGAATTTAGTCTTGCAGGCCCAGGCTTTCTGCACAGGTAGGCCTATTGATCATGAAGAGCAGTCCAAGTAGAGAGAGTTTAGAGGTGGAGTTTGCCTTTGAACCTGCTCCCTTGTCTGGGAGACTTACTTAGCTTATCTCACATTAGTGGCTAGATTGATATTCCTGAGTTGCCATTACTGTCTTCAGCTTCTCTTTCTTCTTCTGACTCTGACCCAGGTGGGTCAGGTTCTCACAGGACTTGCTCTCCATGGCTGAGAAAAGTGAGCTCAAGTTTTCCTGTTATCATGTTATTTGATAGTGTGTGATGAAATGACTCATCTGGTACCCAGACTTCTCATCTTTAGGCCTTCAGGGAACAACTTATTTGACTCAAAAGAGTTTTTTTAATCAAATCATAGCATAGCATAGCATAGCATAGCATAGCATAGCATAGCATAGCATAGCATAGCATAGCATAGCATAGCATAGCATAGCATAACATAAAGCATAACATAAAACATAGAATAAAACATAACATAAGACATAACATAAAACATAACATACATAAAACATAACATAACATAACATAACATAAAGCATAACATAAAACATAACATACATAAAACATAACATAAGGCATAACATAAAACATAACAAAACATAACATACATAAAACATAACATAATGTAATTTAAGGCATAACATAAAACATAACATAACATAACATAACATAAAGCATAATATAAAACATAACATAACATAAGACATAACATAAAACAACACAAAACATAACATAACATACATAAAACATAACATACATAAAACATAATATAAGGGATAACATAAAACATAACAAAACATAACATACATAAAACATAACATAATGTAATTTAAGGCATAACATAAAACATAACATAACATAAAGCATAATATAAAACAACATAATATAACATAAGACATAACATAAAACAACATAAAACATAACATAAAACATAACATAAAACAATATAATATAACAACATAACAACATAACAACATAACAACATAACAACATAACAACATAACAACATAACATATAACATATAACATATAACATATAACATATAACATAACATAACATAACATAACATAATATAACATAAATATATAATATATTTATTCTATTTATTATTCAGTCCAGGTTTTTTTAAACATTGAAACACTTCCCTTAACTCATTTCGAAATAAGTTTTGACCAGCATCTTAAGGAAATTTACTTCTATTAAGAATTTTTACTCTTTCCTTTTGCAAACAAAAAAACACCAGAGCTTTATATTAAAAATAGGAAAAATTCCTACCCAGAGGCTTAGGATATAAATAGGGGAACAGAGGGAGAAATGATGAAACAAGCTGACTCAAGTTCCAGGTTTGAAAATGAAATAGTAACCTGTCTAATGACTACCCAGGACAAAAATTGTATTGTGCAGCCTTTGTTATATAATGTAATACGCTTAAGAACGATGAGGGTTTATATTGCTTAGGTAGGATTGCTGTACTTGTTTTAAAAAATATAACCTTTGAGAAATAAAACATGGTTCTCAATAACAGTGAGATAATCTCATAAAAATGCAGCATTCTCATCTGCTGAATTTCTTTCTACCAAGGGAGTCTTGGCTCAGGGACATTTTTTTTTTCACTCCACAGCAACTCAGTTGAAAAATTCTCCTCCACTTCTAGAGAGCCGTAAAAAGGACAAAACTCGTGTCTTCTTAATGTCTACTTCACCTGGTGGTTCAGCTGCAAAACAGGTGTGTTGGTTGTATCCTTTAAAATCATATGAAAAATGATAGTTGTGGAAGCAGCAGTTGCCAAAGAACAAAATGAGCCTTTGTGGCCAACTGTTTGTGGTCTAGACATCAATCTGTCACTTCTCAGAGAGCCAGCAAGAAACTGAAAGGAAAAGATTATGCAGAGAACAGATAATGGCAAAGTTACCAGTCCTAAGCCACAGAGGCAATGCAGTTTCAATTGCTGAACTTGCTTTCCATAAGCTCTGCCCTATATTTTAGGGACCTTAATCTCATGAAAAGGATCCTTTCACAGGAGATAATAAAGTGGGATTCACAATGGGGATGTCCCAATTAGTCTTACTCCTCAGCAGCCATTAGTTCATACAGAGTGTAAAAGAGAACCTTTGTACTCCAATGTACGTTTCCAGGGTATGGGAACTGCACATGGCCCATGAGAGCCTTGACCACTGTCCTCCAGCCACAACCACTACTTCCATTGTCCCCAAATGATTGTTTTAAATGTGAAAAAATGTGTGTGCAGAGGAGGAATGTGAAATACATTGGAAGCAATATGTTTAGTTCAGGGTCAGGTTGGCTGTCGTGGGAGCTCTGCCATACATGTGGGATGAGCCTCCTGTGACAGCCAACCTAACCCTGAGCGAACCGGTTGTTAAATTACACACACACACACACACACACCACGCTATCAAAGTGGATCCTGGGCACTGCGCTGCACTGCAATGGAGAAACAGGCAACGGAGCAGCCGGCACGAGGGAAGGAGGAAGAGCAAGGGGAAGAAAAAGGGAAAGTAGCCTTCTCTTTCCCTCACGTCAGCTGCTCCATTGCCCGTTTCTCCATTGCAGAGCAGCGCCCAGGATCCACTTTGATTGGGGCGGGGGGGATTTAACAATCGGTTCACTCAAACTGATGCGGATGGGCTGAATCCCACCACTGAATTAGTTGCATTTAATTAAAAGAGAATATTGCTAATTTCAGTTAAATGGAGTTGCCTTTGGTTTTTGTCTTGGTTCTGCCTACCTCATTGTTCTGGCCCTGCCTGCATTTTAGACCACTGTTACCCAGAGGCCAGGTGTTAACCTCAGCCTAAAAACAGCTATGCTGATCTAAGACCTCTCCTAGGCTTGGAGAAACCAAATATGGCTGCTATTGTATGTGAAACCTTTCCTTTCATCCTTGCCAACCAAACAGGTGGCTGTATGGTTGATGAATTTATCGGGGACATTTTAGCAGACGGAATCCCTTTTTACAGGTTCTCTGGATGCATGTCGATGACACAAGAGATGATATTGGAATAAAATCTAGGCCAGGGGAAGTGGAGTTAGACTGAGATCCCAGTCTTGCAATTGCATTTATAGCCGCAGCTTACCACTTAGTTTTCTCATGGCTGTAGTTGGTTGTTCGGAGAGTGCTGGTGCCTGCACGAGGCAATCTCTGCTATGATTGGTTGCTGTGAGTGTAAAGGGAAAGTTTTCCCTTTTCCCGCCATTTTCTTATGTATGCTGTTTAGATTTACCTGTTCCTGACTATCTTATCTGCTGTAAATATAAATTTTAAATATACTTATTTATATAAAACAGTGGTGAAATCTAAATTTTTTTACTACCGGTTCTGTAGGCATGGCTTGGTGGGTGTGGTGTGGTTTGGTGGGCGTGGCTTGGTGGGCATGGCAGGAGAAGGATACTGCAAAATCTCCATTCCCACCCCACTCCACGGGAAGGATACTGCAAAATGCCCATTCCCTCCCCACTCCTGGGGGAAGGATATTGCAAAATCTCCATTCCCATCCCACTCTGGGATCATCCAGAGGTGGTATTTGCCAGTTCTCTGAACTACTCAAAAGTTCCACTACCGGTTCTCCAAACTGCTCAAAATTTCCGCTACCGGTTCTCCAGAACTTGTTGGATTTCACTCCTGATATAAAACTACAAGCTTTTGTCAGCATATCTGACTTCATTTGGACACTTGCTGTGCAACTATCTGACAACCTTTAAAGCCCCAAATGGCAAGGGACCAGGTTATTTGAGGGACTGCCTCTCCCTGGTTGTATCTACCTGTCCCACCAGGTGCTGCAGGAAGGGCATGCTGTGGATCCCATCAGCCAGGAAGTTTTGTTGGGCAGGACATAGGAGGAAAACCTTTTCTGTCATGGCCTCTGCCTTGTGAAACATCATCTCTGCCAATTTGTTTTTATTCTTTCGACATAGTCTTTACTTAATGAACACTTGTTCAGTGATTTTTCAAACTTATGACAGCACTGAACAAGCGCTACTTATGACCAATCCTTGAAATTATGGCCGTTGTAGCATCCCTGTAGTCATGTGATGGCGATAAAGGCATTTGGTGACCAGCTCGTAATTATGACATTGCAACATCCTGTTGTCACATAATCACTATCTGCTACCTTCGCTGTCAGCTTCCAACAAGCAAAGCCAACAGGGAACCTGGCAGGAGATCACAAACGAGAACACACAATGTCATGCTTAATAACATTGCAAGATTTGCTTAACTTTGGCAAACAGAAGTGACAGAACGGTGGTCACTAACCAGTAGAGTCATGTGACATTCTGCTTTACAATCACAATTATCATCATCATTAACTAAGAACAGCCTATAATTTGGTTGCATTTTAATTTTTGTATGTATTTTGTATGTATTTTAATTTTTATATATATTTAGGAGAACCAGGTAATATAGTGGTTAAGGCACAAGGCTAAAAATAGAGTGAGACTGTGAGTTCTAAACCCAGTTTAGGCACAACGTGAGCTGAATGACCATGAGCCAGTCAGTCATTCTCAGCCCTATGAAATAGGCAATGGCAAGCCATTTCCAAATGTTTTGCTAAGAAAAATTCAGGAATTTGTCCAAGCAGTTGCAGAAGGTAACATTGCCTGGCATATAAAAGGTGTTTGTACTTTTTTATTATGTAGGACACCAGAGTCACTACAGGAGATGAACAGCAATATAAAGATAAAGATAAATAAACATTGATTCCCAGTGTCTAATACTACTGCTAATAAAATCTTATTTAAAATAGAACTTTGAGCATGAAGCTCCACTAGTGTGAGTGTAGCATGCATGCCACACATACCAATGAAGTTGTGCACACCTTCATGCGCCTGCTACTCATATGTCCTCCCCGCCGGGCAGGGCCGCCAAGCTGGAAAGGTTAGGGACCGCTGATGTAGAGAATCTACAGTATTCAAAGTTCTATTTTAAGTAAAATCTATGAGCAGTAGTATTATACACTGGGAATCAATATTTATTTATACACATGCACACTTGCCCATTTCTCCTGCCCGCCCGGGAATTGGGGACCCCTGCTCTATGGGGCACTTTACATGACAAGTTCCAGTGTCTTTTCAGAGTCTTAGAAACTAATATAGGGAAATGATGATGTGCTGAAAAAAAATCTAGTATGTCATGATGCAAAATCCAAGTAGGTTCTCAGAAAAGAGGAATAATTAGGAGTCAGCAGGAATCCAGCTTTAGCTTGCCAAACACACAGGCAAAATCCACCACTTCCAGAAATGTTCCATAAAACTCGAGGGGAAAAAATGCTGAAATGGGATTGCATAAACTCACCATACAGACTTCATTTGATCTTCTGAACATACTAAATTTCTTCCATCACTTACCTGCTGCTACGTTAATTATTCATCTTCAGATATAAGATCATGACCTCTATAGGTATATAATTTAAAGTCTTCTGTTCAAACTCATTAGCAAGTTAACTACATTAATTTTGGGGCATAACTAATATTCCTTTAACTAATTTTTGTGCAGAATCAGGCTTGATGATAGTTACCACTCAAACCTTGTTATATTTTCACAGGTTCACTTCCTGCCTCCAATGTAATGAAAAATAATTTGATTGAAAAAGGAGAATCAAATGCTAATGCTTGGTATTTTCATTTTCTTTTCTTTTTTTTTAGTTTTGCTTACTGGAGATGTAAGAAAATGAATTACAATTCTTACAATTTCTACAAATGCATTAACAGTTCTGACATCTGTCCCATACATCCCAGATGCCTGCAAACATCTGTTCTTTGTGCCAATTGTGAGCAATCTATCCCTGTTATAACATTCTTGCTCTACTCTGAAAAAGAGAGAGCTGTTAAGAGTCTTTAAAATTATGCTAATAAAGAGAGAAATGCAGAGTTTCTAAAAATTAGGACAAATATTGATACAGGTAGTCCTTGCTTAATGACAGCCCTGCTTACAAGTTTGATGTTACAAAAATGCTAAAAAAGTAACTTTACCATCGATCCTCACACTTATGGTCTTTGCAACAGCAGCCTGGACATGGGATCAAGATTTGGACACTTCACAATCGGTGGGTATTTATGACCATCGTAGTCTTCTGCGGTCATCTGATCACCATTTGCATGTTTCAAAGTTGGCTTCTGACAACCAGCGATAGAATTTGCAAGTCATGGTCACATGAAGCTTCGCTTAAGAATCCTGGTGGGTTTACTTAACTTCATCTCTTTCAATTAGAGAAGCAGATCTGTCATTTGCAAAGTGAATACAAAAGATAGTTGCAGTCATTATTCAGTTTTATACATGTTCAGTGAGCCTCTATGGTAGTTTTCCAATTGATAGCTAAAAAAGAATCTAAATTTTGATTGGTGGGTTATTATACCATCTATGCGGCCCCAATACCATACAAACTTCTAGCAGCTTTCATAAAATCTGGCAAGAACGTTAAAAAAAATTCAATAACATGCCTAATTAATAACAATAATACTCCTCTTGGCATATGAGCTTAGCAACGTCAACCACCAAATGCTCTCTGAAACCATTTTGTTTTGACTGCTGTTCTAAGAACTTTCTGGAAAAATTGTCATCTACGTTTCTGGAAATCAGATGCTTCACAGGGATGCAGTTTATACTGAAAAACATTATTTCCTTGTTCCTGCACCCAAATTTTCACACGAGGGTGAAAATACTAATTGGGAAGTACATATTGGGATGGCTTTGGAGTACAGTAAATAAATACTCCTGCAAGTACCAGCAAGCCACATAAGTGCTAAGAGGTAATAACCAGCACTCTGAATGGTACTCAGCTGCCTATTGGCAAACAGTATAACACTCTCAGCTCCTGTTTTATGTGAGCTTTATTTATTTCTTCCTCACATCCCTCTAATCACCACAGAAGGATATGCCATTGACCTTTTAAAATGATCTGTCTTTATTACACTGTCTCCATCTCATCACGAGAATGTGCTAATCCTGTAATGCATAGAAAGAAACCAGGAAAAAGAACTGGGTTCTATACCTCATGAATACAGTACTAATCTTCTGCCAGTCAGAGAGTTTTACATGCCTGTAGTTTTTACTCCTTTTATTACCTCGGTGAGGATGTGGCATCATTTTTACCTACTTCTGTATTACTAGAGCTTGCCTGATCCGGTGCCATCCACATCTACTCCCAACAAAGAGAGTAGAGATGATATGTTTCTCTTTCTGAAATCAAGAGACAATTTGCTTCAATGAAGCACTTCACTTTGCTTCAGAGCTTCTCGGTGTCTTCTCTCTATGACTGCAGAATCTAGAGCAATGGCCTTTTTGCAAACTTTCCAAACCTGGGAGAAATTTGAAGCATGTTCCAGTTTTGGGAAGTGCCAGAAGTACTGAGGAAGAACTATGGAGCAGAACTAAGAGGAGCAACATTCTGCTTCTCACTTTTACAAGTCCAAAGGCAACTTTGCATAATGGAACAGATTTCTATTGGCAGGTACATACCCCCATCAGAGTTTGAATCTGAGACGGAAGATGAACAGCCAACAGAGAGTGGGAGAGTGGCTCCGTTGGCTGTGGAGGAAACTGGGGAAGGCAAAGTCAGGCTGGGCAGAGCAGGGGAGAGATAGAACAAGGGAGAGGGGGTTCAGATGAAGACCAAAGCCCACTCCCTCTTCATCCTACGGCGCACAGGGAAGGACGCTGAAGAGAGCAACGTAGATTGTGTGACTTACGAGGAAGGAAAGGGCCCAGATTCCCATCACAAGGCACACCTGGGGATGGGGTTTAAAGGAGAGGCAGTTGGGATAGGGGTTTGTCAGGAACAAATGCTGAATTCATGTAGTGTTGAGAATGGGGCCTGCATTCCTAACTTTCCTCCAGACTGTTTGAATTATAGTCGTGCTTCTCTGTACTTATCTTGTCTTCCTGGAATTATTGCCCTGAATTCTTCACTTTTGGGATTCATTATCTTGCCCTGCTGGAGTTATTGATTTGCAGTCATTCTGCTTATAATGTTTAGACTGGAGTATCTGTGGACAGAAGCTGCTGCAGGTTTGTGGGAGAGCTTTTCTCCAGGCTGGAGAGTAAATGGGACATTGGGGGCAAATTTGGTGCCAATAAAGGGACTTAGACTGGTTCTCTGACTGTGTTGCCTTCATGCCACACCCCGGATCATCACACAAGGCATCCCTTAAAACAGAAGTATAGCTCTGGTATTTAGCAAGGGAAAATTAAGACTGTCCTGGTAGCTGGGGTTTGGGAAGTATCCAGCAAGTAAAAGGCAAGGGAGAAAGAGATTGAAGCATTCAGAAAGGGAAAACAGCAAAAGACAGAATTACTTTTTCAGCTAAGTAATTGGAGAATAGACACTATGCGATGCAACACAAGTTAATCTTTTATCTTCTTTGGTTTCCTTGTTTTCAATATTCTTTGATGACAAATTCTTCAACAAATCCACCAATCTTGACAGCGCATAAGTTGATGGCCGATCATCAGAATACCACACAAAAGTGGATGGAGGCGTGGAGTAGCTGTTCCCCCCAAGATGTCTCCGAGTGTATCAGTCCTAGTAGTATACCTCCAGGATTTAGCTACCCCATCACATATGGGTGACATATAATAGAATTAGAACAACTCATGGGGTGTGTGCTGACTCCCTGTATAAATGGGGAAAGACACCTTCAGCACAATGTGATTGCGGGGCCCCTTGATAGACTATCCAGCATATAGTGAGGGAATGCCCTAACAGAAGATATCCAGGAGATTCTAGGGACTTCCTCTGTGTAACAACAGCAGCTATTGACTGGATCTCCAAACTCGACATTAAACTTTGAAATGCTATTTCTGTTTTTCTTTTAGGTTTTCTTACTGCTTTTTTATTGTTTTAATTGTTTTTAATCTGTAAAAATGAAGTGTTTTAATATTCTGTGTGACCAGCCATACGCTAAATAAATAAATAAATCTTCAACAACAATTTCCAGATGGATTCCAAATTTTAAAATATCTAGCCTAGAACTGCTAAATGAAATGGACAGGTAACAAATTAATTCAACTGAATGAATGGTGGTTTTAAACTTAAGGGAACTTCCAGAGTTTTTAAGAATTTATGCTTTCAGCTAATGGTCAGAATAATTAAGACAGCCAAATAATAATAATAATAATAATAATAATAATAATAATAATAATAATAATAATAATAATAATTTTATTTCTATACCGCCCCTCTCCTGAAGGACTCGGGGCGGTGCACAGCCTAATTAAAAGCACAAGACAAACAACAATTTAAAAATTAAAAATATTAAATAATTTGGCTCAATATAAAACCCCAAATTTAAAAATCCCAGATTAAAGCCAATTTAAAAATCTTCACATCGATAGCCCAGCCTGGTGGAACAAAAAGGTTTTGAGGGCACAGTGGAATACACGGAGGTCAGTGATCTTATGTAATTCTGGGGGCAATTCATTCCAGAGAGTAGGAGCTCCCACAGAGAAGGCCCTCCCCTTGCGTGTCACCAGCTGACATAATTTGGCCGATGGCACCCTGAGGAGACCCTCTCTGTGGGAGCGGACTGGCCGTTGGGAGGCTACTGGTGGCAGGAGACGATCTTGAAGGTAACCCGGTCCAATGCCATGGAGCGCTTTAAAGGTGGTAACCAACACCTTGAATCGCACCCGGAAGACCACTGGGAGCCAGTGCAGCTCATGTAGAAGGGGGGGTCACATGGGCACAACGGGTTGCGCCCATAACCACCTGCGCGGCTGCATTCTGGACCAGCTAGAGCCTCTGGGTGCTTTTCAAGGGGAGCCCCATGTAGAGGGCATTACAGTAGTCCAATCGAGAGGAGACAAGGGCGTGAGTGACTGTCCATAGGGCGTCGCGATCTAGAAAGGGCCGCAACTGGCAGATCAGGCAAACCTGATATAAAGCCCCCCTGGCCACGGCCATCATAGATATTTCTCTATAGCCAAGAAATAAGTTATAAAACATTTTTACAACATTTACTGAATCCTTGTGCTCATTCTTGGAGTCAATGCAAGTAGTGCCAGTGTGTACTACAGAGCTATTCTGCATTTTGTCACAGAACACTTGATAGTCAGCATATCTGAAATACTATGTTGTCTATAAAACTTTGTATTTTCTAACAGATATATGCCCGTGGTATGGTAATGTGTGAACGCTGTCCCAGAGGATCTAACATTCTGCACAACTAAGAAGGGGGATAAATTAATTTAGCTCAAATGTTAAATGTGAATTGTTTCAACTGACTATTTTACTGTGCAATCTGAAATGGTTGCAGACCATTAAAATCAGACATTTACAGTTTTCCAAATATTGTGGTATAGCTCGCTAGTCCAAACATCCATTAAAATTGTAATTAAGTAAAAGTTCACACAAAGCTTATATTTATGAAAATAACACACCCAAATAAACATCTGTTGCCCGTATGAATGAATAGTCGTGTGAAAAAGTAAGCACGCTCCATGTAAAAGATGATATAATTGAACAAAAAAACTATGAAAATTAACTTTGTAATCATTTATTAAACCCCTAAATTAACAGATAACACCTTTTCCTTCTGGAGAATAAAGTAATAAACCTTTGGCTCTTTGGTGGTGTTGCCCCTTTTGGCAGAAACAACCAGAGAGAGGGGGCTCTTTCTTTTTTTTTACAACCATCTATTGGTCTCTGACATCAACTGAGAGGAATTTCCCCCCCCCCCCCTATTGCTTCATGTAGTAATCTTTTCTACCTGTAGATCAGGGCAGAGGTGGGTTTCAGCAGGTTCTGACCCGTTCTTGAGAATGGGTAGCAGAAATTCTAAGTAGTTCAGAGAACCGGTAGTAAAAATTCTGACTGGCCCTGCCCCCATCTATTCTCTGCCTCCCAAGACCCAGCTGATCAGGAGGAAATGAGGATTTTGCAGTAACCTTCTCCTGGATTGGGGAGGGAATGGAGATATTACAGTATCCTTCCCCTGCCACACCCACCAAGCCACACCCACCAAGCCATGCCATGTCCACCAAGCCACATCCACAGAAGCGGTAGTAAAAACCGGTTCTGTAAAAACCACCACTGGTTCAGGGGATATCAAACTCAATCCCATCATGGCCATATCAGGATTTTGTTTCCCCTTGGTAGGCTAGGGTGGGCATGGCTTGATTGTCACAGTTGACTGTGTGGGTGGGGCTGGAGTGGGCCAGGGCCAGGGCCAGGGCAGCACTGACTGGTCCCTCGCCATCTCCGGGACAGCCCAACAGGACAACTCTGGGCCTATTGCGGGTTGGATATGGCCCGTGGGCCACATGTTTGACACTTCTGCTGTAGAGATCTACTGGATAGTGGAATGATTGATGTCCAATTATTTGGTGAGCTTTTTAAATCCTTTCCCAGACTCACTGGTGCCAATAGCCTCCTTTTTGAAGTCCTTGAAGCTCTTTTGATCAAGGCATGGTGATACCAAACTGTTCAGCGACAAATAACAAATCAAACTAAATGTTTAAGATTGTAATCAGACGGGTTCCTCCCAGATCCTTTCCAACAATATTCCAATGATCATTTGCACCTGATCTAATGCACCTGAATCTAATTTTAGATTCCTTGAGATAATGATAAATGTAGAGGTGTAGATATTTTTTCCACAAATTTTCATTTTGATTTCTTAAAATTATGAAATGTAAAGGAACCTAAATATGAACAGTGCATGAAATTTGTTATACTACTGAATATCCCACTTAGCTATCAAGATTGTGGAATGAAGATCAAATATCTGTTTGGTGGACTTTGTCAAAAATATCAAACATTTAATGGGGCGCTACTTATTTTTCATATGATTACTATACATGTATTAAAAATGTCAGGACAAAATTGTTTCCATTGGGAGAAATTGATTGACAATGTCATGTGGATTTGCATTTCAACTTTTTTTGTTTGTTTATTTAAATAGGTTAGAAATGAGATAGGTTAAATTTATATCCTGCCACAACCCAGAATGACTCTCCAAAGTTAAAACAGCAAGAATATGAATCCTGTAAAGAGATGCTAGTTAGATAGCCTTTCATGAGAGTACAGAATCCCCTGTAAGATCTGCTGGCTTACTGATTCTACTAAAATCACTGGGAATCTAAGCAGAGTTGGACAAATAGGCAAAGAAGAGTCCTCTGTGCAGGCATTTAAAGTGAAGATGAGGGTTTTTTTTTTTTTATTGCTCTGAAAAATTAAGAGAGTTTTTTTTTTCATCCCACTTCTGAAGGATAGAAATATAGGTTCCTAAATGTTTTTGGGAAACATCAGAATATATTTATGGAATTGCTTTGTTCTCAGCAGACGATGAGCAGTAGAGAAGGATTTGTGCATATACTTTTTTTTTCCAGAAGAAAAATCCAGGAAAGTTGGCTGTAAGATGCCAGAAAATGTAGCATCTTCTAAAAAGAAGTTCTTTTTTTATTTTTTTACTACTGTCTTTGAAACTTTGCGAGTTGATTTGTTTTCCTGTCCTCTCTGAATAAGATAGAAAAAGCAAGCCCTTTGTTTAAAACTCGGTGTTGTTACAGGTGGCTCCTTTTAGCAAAGGAATTGCTAATGGAGATCTACCGGTTGTCCCAGGAGATAGATTCCCACTTTGCTCCCCAATAAAGAGAAAAATGAAAGACTTTCTACTCTAAGATACCACTGATGATACCCAGTAAACTTTGCTTTGAATATAGCATCCATCCCACTTACTCCCCACTTCAGCTATTTATTTGATTTATAGGCTGCATCATTCTAGGCGAGACATTCATTTTATCATATCAATTCTCCCCAGCAATGACAATTGTAGTTTCTCCCATTTTAAGATATCTTTTCCAACTTTATTTCATGTCTTCTAGTTATTTTGAAATAACTTATAACTCGTAGTTGTCATAGTGTTACTTAGATATTTTATTTTCTTCTCAATCTTAAAACCCATTTTATTCATCAGTTCTGTTTGATCCTCTATTTTCATGTTTTTAACATCTTCGTCTTCTGTTTGTTGATCTTAAAACATGATAATGTACCAAACCCTTTTAGTTTTCCCATTAATGTTTCAATTCCCTTTAAAGGATCTTCCAAAATCAATGCCAAGTCATTTGCAAAAGCCCTCAGCTTATAAATTTCTTTTTAAAATCTTTATTCCTGCTATACTATATGTGCTCTTTGTAAAGTATAGATCAATCTTGCCCATTATATAATGTTCTCTCCAAAGTTCTTATCTTCCAAAACTTTGAATAAGAAAGCCCAGTTCAAATTGTCAAAGGCTTTTTCTGTATCTTAGAAAATTCATGTGGCTTTTTAAAAATTATGTTGCTCTAAATATTCCAAAAATGTCCAACATATTTCTAATATTGTCCTTTAATTGTCATTTAGGTTAAAACCCACATTGTTCCTCATGAATAAATTCTTGCAAAATTATTTTCAGATTATCAGCCAGAATCATTGTGAATAACTTGTAATCACTTTTCAATAAAGAAATTTATCTGTCGTTTCTTGTTAAAGTCAAATCTTGTTCCTTTTTAGGTATTAGTGCTATATTGGCTTCTTTCAAACTCTCTGGCATCTTTCCTCCCTATAAAATAAACTTCATTTTAGCACTGTTCTTTTCAAATTCACCATTGTGTTGTATAAAATAATCTTTTATTTTATCTACATTATTTTTTAAAAATCTTTTGATTTATTTTTACAGGCCTTCACTATTGCTTTTTTCTGTAGCAACATTTCAATTAGTCTCCATCTAAAAGAACTAGAAGGACATGATGGCTCAGCAGTTAAAGACACCAAGCTGGAAAGCTGACAGCCCAAGTTCAAGACCTGAGCACTGCATGACGGGATGAGCTCCTATTACTTGCCCCAGCTACCACCCACCTAAGCAGTTTGAAATCGTGCAATAGCTTAATAGGTACCACTTCAGTGGGAAGGTAACAGTGTTCCATTTGCCTCAGCATATAGCAACATGACCATGGAAGTGTCTTCAGACAATGCTGGGTCCCTTGGCCAAGGAACAGAGTTGAGCACCATGCCCTAGAGTCAGACAGGGGAAACTGGGGAAAAGTTTCTCTAGGGGAAACTTTTACCTTTACCTTTGAAACTGGATTTCCTTTTATAAACCAAAGATACCATAATTATGATCCAAAAACTATCTAGTATCTCTAGAAACTTTAGTAACCAAAAGTCTTTGAAATTCAAATCATATCTATTCTTGAAAAGGATCTATGTCTTTCAGAATAGAAAGTGTATTCTCTTGAATTCCCATTTTTCCATCACCATATCAATAAGCTCTGAATTTTGCATCAAATCAAAGAAAAAGTTTAGTAATTTACCTTGAGGGATTTTAATGTTTTTCTGAAAAGTTGTATCCAGTTATGGGGAGATCATTTGTTTTATAGAATTTTCCAACTTAACTTTTTTTTTCTTCAAAAGAAGCCTCGATGAAATCTATTTACAAGGTTTTCCTTGATTCTTTTTTCAAAAGGTATAAATTTAGTGTCAAGTGATTAAATCAAGTTAATATCAACTGATTTACCTAAGTCAGTGATGGCTAACCTTTTTGCCGTCACGTGCCAAAAATGGGAGGTGGAGTGGGGGAGTCGAGCGCATGTGTGCCCATGCCCATAATTCAATGTGCCCTGCCCCCCATGCATGCACACGCGACCCTCCCACACAATCCCCGCTTTTGGCATGTGATGGCACGGCGGGCCCTGTAGGCCTGGTTTTTTGCCCTCCCCAGGCTCCAGAAGCTTTCTAGGAGCCTGGGGAGGGCGAAAATGGTCTTACCCACCCCCCTGGAGGCCAGATACAGCCGGTTTCCCAATTTCCGGTGGGACCAAAAGGCCCGAAAATCAGCTGGCTGGTGTACGCATGCATGCTGGAGCTGAGCTAGGGCAACACTCGTGTGCCCACAGATATAGCTCTGCGTGCCACCTGTGGCACGCGTGACATAGGTTCGCCATCACAGACTAAGTTATAGTTCAATTCCTCAAATATTTTCTGAAGTAAATCCAGTGTATTTCCTTTCTCTGCAAGATGCTCTAGTGACCCCCCCCTTTTTTTGCTTTTGTTTTGTACCATTTTTTTTGTAATTTCGTAATCCAATAGTAAAAATGTCTCAGTTACAAGGGGAAAAGAAGAAAGCAAACTTTCCTCCCTCCCATTTTATCATCCCATATCCTTAATCCTTTCAACTCAAATAATACTATATAGTTACAGTCAGCATCACAGTCTGGTTCATGTTACATTTATCTTTTTTTTTTTTTTTTAGCATTAGGGTTAGTGTTTTGTAAAACCCAACAATTTCTGTACTTAAACCTTCCGACATCCATGTCATTAAACTATTTGCCAAAAGTTTTGAAATTTTGAAATTTTTTTCTCCTTTTTAATCCAGAAAGAATGTTGACTCAACAAGTAGATTTCTTTTATCTTTCTGCTCAGAAAATCTCTTTTTATCTGTCAATTAATTACATGTATAAATGTTTAACAAATGTGGCTTTTGTGAACTTGTGTCCATGTAGGCTGCATTATGGCTGTGAGCCTGATTGAAATCCCTCAACTCCCAACTGCTCAACTCATGAGTTAGCTACAAAAACCACAGTTCCTGAAATCTCTTCATAAGGATTGAGTGTCCAGAGTGCAAGTGGGAGATCCCATGCTCTTTCCTTGTACAAAGAGTCTCCACTGTCCAAAATCCATTGTTTGGCTCCTGATCTCCACCACAATGTTGTCCCCATTCCTTTAGGAATGTCTAGTCCATCATAGTTCCTCACCCAGAAGTTGATTACTTCTTGTTCTACTTCAAATCTAGATTAATTTTACTTCTCTAGTTCTTCTGGTTAGTTTTGCTGTTAGGTAAAAAAAAAATCCTTCTCTATTCTCAGGTTCAAAACAAATGTATTTAGTTCATTATTTCTAAGTAGTATTTCTTCAGCAAGGGACAGTTCATAGCCAATATAAAACAGACGAGTAAGTCAATTTGTCTTCCTTACTTTTTAGGTTTCTTTAATGAACTCTTGTTCACTTTAAAATAGATAGTGCAGTGAATTTCCGTTTTAAAAAAAGCATAAGAATCTATTTAGTGCTAATTTGACATTTGCAGTCTTGCAATCAACTGCATTGGTTTACTAAATTTAAACATTTTCCCTTGTTTTGTAATCTAAGAAAAGCTCTTGGAATTATTGCATTAATATAGAACACATTTTACCCTATCTACTTAGAAGGTCAACATAACTCCATGGGACTTGCTTTGAAGTAAGTGTGATTACAGGTATAATTTCACATATTCACATAAGGATTTCTAGCTCTGGAGGATTTGAGCATAATCTTACATACCGTATTTTTTAGACTATAAGACACACTCCCCCCCCACCTAAAAGAGGCTGAAAATTTGGGTGCGTGTTATACTCCAAATGTAGCTTTTTCAAAGCTTTTTTTCAGCCCTAACAAGGCGCTAGTGAGTGAAGCAATTTTCCGAGCTTCACCTGCTTTTCTCATTGCTTCTCTCTCTGATGATCAGCTGTGCTTTAGAAGCTGTCTTTTATCTCCAAACTGGTGTGTCCGAGTGTGTGTGTGTGCGCGCACACTCAAAACCAGTGAACTAATATGCTGAAGCTGACCAGACTAAGGATGCAGACTAAGGATGACTAAATACCTGGTAGGCAGATTTTTTTTTCCTATTTTCCTCCCCAAAAACTAAGGTGCGTCTTATACTCCGAAAAAATGCGGTAAATCTGGAACTCAGAGAATTCCTACCACCATCTTTTTGGTCCAGATCATATTCAAATATTGTTCCTGTTTCAGCACCATTCTTTGCCCAAGAATCTCTCTGACTCCAAAATTGAAGTTAAACATAAAATTTCTTTGAATCCGGGGGTGTGTTTTTATTCTTTAATTTTTTAATAATCCTGTGGAATTATATCATTTAGGAAATCATTTTTCAGGGAAAAAATTCTATTGAAGACAGGATATTTATACTGTTTCTTTTTTGCACATATCACATTTTCTGTATGTATTTATATAATTTATAGGCAGCCCAACTCCCAACAACTCTGGGCAACCTTCAATTAAAGAGTAAGAAATTATATTTTAATATGAAAGCCACACAAGCACACAAAACTTTGTCACCTTGTGCTCTTAAATTAAGCATGGCTCACCTTTAATTTTAAATTAAAATGCATTCTGTGAAAGAGGCAAAAAAAAAAGCAGTATCTCTTTGCTACGAGCAAATAATTTCTCAAACATAGAGGATACACAGACAATTTTCTCCATCACCCCCACCAACCCCATGGAGACATATCTGTAATGACTGCTTAGAAGATTTCTTCTCTCCAATTCTCCAGGTTCATAATGTATTACTTCAGAGGTAGCAGCAGGGGGAAAAAATGACTGGATTTTTCTGTGCAATTAGATTTCTTTGAACCGCTTTCTTATCCATGTCCAATGGATATTGAAAGCAGTAGGGCATAGAGGCAAAGTGAGGTTTAGGACCCATCCAATATAATGTAGCAGGGCTGTTTAACAACACTGCAATATAAATAAGAAACAAGACAGAATAGATTGGGAAGTGCAACACAATTTCATCCAGAATCTGTTAACTACAGTATCTCTTGACTCACTACATTGATCAGCTACGTATCCCTGCTTTTTCATTTCCATGTTAAAATTATGGCCACTTACATCTGAGCTGCAAAAGTCTTGGTAAGTCCTAGATGGCAAGAGAGAGTGAATGTCTCTTTTGACAGCCTGTTTTTTTGTTTTTATTGGCAACCTTCAGTCTCAAAAGACTATGGTATCATGCTCTGGAAAGAGGTCCTAAAACAGCATCTGATGTGACTAAAAAGGCCAATTCGAGAGTGGCAATCCCTTCCACACTGGGGACAGATACATTCTATCCCCTGCCCAGCCCCCAGATTTTGCTGGTTCCAGGACTACTTTTTTGCCTCGGCCTGCCGAACAAATGTCTCTTCGAATTGGAGAAGGCCATGCTGCATCTTTAGCCTCCAAGCTGAATGATCAGAGGTCAAGGTTTCCCAGTCATTAATGTCCATTCCCAAGGCCTTCAGGCAGCCTGGTTAAGGTAGCCCTAATTGTAATTTAAGGAACAAAACCCACAAACCCACAAAATTAAAAGGTATGTTATTTTTGGTGATTTTTTAAAATGACATTATGGTCAGATATGACTCCATTGGACTTCTAAATTTCAGCTGCAGGCCTAAAGAATTCTTGCATGTATCTCACCATTTTCTATGTCAGTGATCACATTTTATCTCTGTCAGAGATGATGAAGAGGGCAGGGTAAAGTTTGCTAATGGAAAGGAAATAAGAGCCTTTATATTTGCTGGGTCATGAATCATGAGTTATCACTGTGATTCCTTTTGCTACTCAAGCTGCAGAGATGCCTTTTCCTTGAGTGTATTTGAACATTCAAAGAATTGTAAAATCAGTATGCCTGTTCAATTCATAGGGGGTGATATTAAATTTTGTTTAGCACTTGATTGCATTGTTTCTTTCTATTTTTACAGCGCAAGGATAGAGCCCTCCTGGATCAGGCCATGGGCCTTTCAGTCCAGGATTCTGTATCAAATGGATCCCACCAAAAGTGTTGATGAACTCTAACCTAGGGCTATATGCATTTATAGCAATAGATTTTTTCTAAAAGTACCTCTCTCATGGCTTTCAAATATGTCTTCATGGTGAGAGAAGCTGAGCAACCAACAGCTCTGCAGATGGTGTTAAATTGTAAATTTGAACACTACTTACCATTGACCATGCTGATTTGGGCTACAGAAAGTTCTTGTTCAAGGATGTCAAGAAAAACACAAGTTTCCACACCCTTGGACAATACTAGGGCTAAGTTCATGGCAACCCCGTGGGGGCCCACCAAATATGGATCGATTCTCAGAATTTCCTAAATTGCATGGTTGGCTGATTTAATATTCCTCATGGAAGAATTAATGTTTTCCTTCTGCATTCCAGTTTGTTTATTTATTTTCTGGATGTATATCTTTCCTTTCTATTACCAAAAATAAATAAATAAATAAAATTGGAGCTTAATGGAGCTCTTTTCCTTTAGTGTTCCAGATCAACACTTGCCATCGTTTCCCAGCTGAGAAAGTCATTGACATAGCAGGTTGAAGGGTACAGGGTGACAGGCAGTGGTGGGCTGCAACCTGTTTACAACCAGTTCTGTGAGCGTGCACTTTGCACGTGCATGCGGGCTTAATGCCCGTGCCTAACGCACTTGCGCCCAGTGTTCAAAATACAGCAATTTGAACCTCAGCTGCTTACCTTCTAAGGCAATCCCGGGAAGTAGAACAGCAGAGGCGCGGAAATTAGCTGTGCCGTGTGAATCAGCTGAACTAGAAAGAAGGAAGTATAGGACAGGATAGAGTGGGGGTGGGTGGGTGGGGCCAGCTGATCATCAGAACTTCCAGTTTGCCCGAACCAGTCCAAACCGGCAGCAGCCCACCAATGGTGACAGGCCATAAATTCCTTATGCTTTTCCTGGTTACTGCTACCTCTATAAACAGTATATTTTATGAAGTCCAATAAATTTAGTATTACTATGTCCTGTCATACAAGTAATTCTTGGAAATAACCTACTAATGCTTCTATTTTAAGATCATTCCCTGGAGAAGTCGGATATGTTTTAGATAGGCATATTTTTTTTATTTAACTGAACCAAGGGTGTCAAACTTGAGGGTCACATCAGGATTGTATTTGACCTTGGGGCTGGGGTGGGCGTGGCCAGGGTGGGCATGGCCAGCTTGATGTCACTCATGTTGGGGGCATCTGTGGCGGTCCAAGCACTCTGTCAGAGAAAATGGGCTCCAGAGCTCCATTTTCAGCTGCAACAATCTCCTGCTACCCTCTGCCAATGAAAACAGAGCTTGGGGGAGCTGTACATGGCCCTCCCAAGCTCCATCTTCATTGGCAGAGGGCAGCAGGAGAGCTGGCAGAGCTCTGTTTTGCTGGCAGAGGCACCATGGGCCGGTCCTTTGCTGTTTCTAGGGCAACCCCATGGGCCAGATCTAAGCACCTCACAGGCAGGATCCAGCCCTGGGGCCTTGAGTTTGATACCCCTGAACTAAACCAACATATTTACCATTTTGAAATGAACATATAGCCAACATGCTATTATCCTTCAGTTTTTTATTTATTTTTACTTTATTTATTTTTACATTTCTCTAATTATTGTATCCTCTCTCTGTTCAAAAGGCAAACAAATCGAAAAATGTGTTTAGTGTGGATTTAAAAGTTCAAATTAACTTCAGATTTTAAAAATGCAAATGGCTATGTACGGTGGTCAAAATGGATTTGAAAAAAAAAATATTTCCACCACTTCCACCAAAATTATAGAAAGCAGATAGATTGATTCATTGCTAAGAGAAAATGGGCTTTATATTTTTTGTTTCAAGCTTTGCCTGAAGAATGAAGAAATGCAAACATAAGAAATGTTATTATCTTGACACTTGTCCATCTACCATAACACTATCTGCATTGGACATTCCTAATTATAGCCTTTTCAACTGAAGACATCAGGGACCTCTTCCATGAATTTCTGTGGGAGCAGATCTATGAAAACTGACAAAAAACCAACCATATCTTTTGCAAAAGAGAAGCACCAATTAACTGAATTCTGAGAGGAGACAGAAAAAGAATACAGTATATGTTTCTGAACTGTATGTTTTGATCAAAGAAACTAGATTTCAAAGTGTTATTTTTGAAAACAAAGAATGGGATTAAAAAAACTTGGTTTAAAAAAAACACTTTCATGGGGAATTTAGATTAAGAAATATGTTAGGGGAAGAGTTCTCGAAGGACAAGAATGCCTACTGGAAATCATGAAAGTGAGAAATGATTACTGATATGAGTATAAACTATTTTAAATCAATGCAAACCACACATGAGCAATGCAAAAAGCATGGAATAAAAGAGAAATAGGATGGCCCCAAGGAATAAGAAGAAAAAAACAACAATCCCTTTAAAGCATTGCAGACAAATGTTATGATCAAACTGCTTTACCCTTTGATGCAACTCAGAACAGATGAATGGAGAGATGATATATACTAGATGATAGAGATAGATGGTAAATAGATAGATAGATAGATAGATAGATAGATAGATAGATAGATAGATAGATAGAGAGAGAGAGAGATAGAGAGATAGAGATAGATAGATAGATAGATAGATAGATAGATAGATAGATAGATAGATGATAGATAGATAGATGATAAACAGAGATGATAGATAGATAGATAGATAGATAGATAGATAGATAGATAGATAGAGAGAGAGAGAGAGAGATAGAGAGATAGATGATAGATAGGCAGGCAGGCAGGCAGGCAGGGTTCTGCGTCTGATATTCTCTCAGTTTGCCTATTGTCCTAAATATCCTGTTCCAGTGGCAAAATACATTATGAAAAGAAATACACAAAACTTTTCTAATTATTTAATCAAAGCCATATAGTAATAAATATGCTAACTAGTTCTAATTTCTTCAACTTTTGCCTTTCAAATGTGTTGAATGTGGACTCCAAGAACTTCTATCCAGCGAGGCCAGTGGGATACTGTACAAGAACACTTTATCTATGGCAACAACATTCTAGAATAACCCTGCACACTTTAGGTCTCTTCCTCCTTAGTGGTTGTCTTTCCTCAGATATTTTGTTATTCTGAACATGTTGAGGTTCTATGACTCTTCTGAAACCTCTTGTAAATGGATTGTGCAATTTAGAGTAAGAGAGGTCCTTGGAGAATGAATATTAATGAAGCGTAACAGACCTAAGGTTCATCTCTGCCTGGTTGAAGGAGCTATCTTACCGCTTATTTCATCTCCCCCTTTTGATAACCTGCCAGGTAAACAGACTTTGGAAAAGTAAATTCTAAGGAAGAAGATGACTAATTGGTTTGAGTTCAATACGATTCTGTGGAACCGTCCCCACCATTTCCAATTAAGACAGCTTTCTCCAACCTGGTGCCTGTCAATTAAGCTGAGACTCCTATGCTCAAAAGCTCCAGCAAACCTAAAATAGGATAAGATTACAACCCCACCAAGCATTGAGCTAGAGTTCTTTGGGGCAGCCAGCTTGTTAACCTGGTTGACAGGAATCTCATATAAAATCCCCATACAGAATTTTCTTCAATGATATTAAAACAAGTTTTGACCTTGAGCTACAAGGGCACTGCTTGTGATTGTTCAAGAGCCGATCAATACAGTGGTTTTGTACAAAATTCATTAATGTCATAGTTTCAAGGACAGTCTGAAAGTGTCCTGAGTTTTGTTTTTCTTTTTTAATGACACGGTGTACAAGACTTATCAGGAACTTGGTAAACAGTGTATTTCCTTGTGCAAGATATAGTACAAAATACAGAAGCGGATTGATTTCCTGTATCTCTGAATTCATACATGTTGCTGCTGTTACTGGTATTATTGTTGTACTATCTGCGATAATAAGAAATTCCTGAGATCTCTACAGAGATATGGCAACAGAGTAACAGCTAAAATTCCAGAGGATTGAGGGGGGAAATTCATACGGAATGATGCCCATTCTCCATCAATTATACAATGGTCTGTAAAAAGTATTTTCCTTCCATATTTGAATGAGGAATCTCTTGTACAAGGATTCTCAACTAGGGGACTATTTAAAAATGTGGTTGGCATATACCCCTTGATATGTAGTTCTATTAGTCTTCTCATCCAACTTCATGGTATTGCATGTGACTTATAATGCCTAAATTATTTGGGGCCATGATATCTGTCTTCATTATTACAGGTTGAGTCCATCAAGGAAATGTTCAAGAGAGGTCTTGCTACGTGTGCTGAGAGCCACCAAGTTTCATCTTATGGTCATTCACAAGTAGTTTTTCTCTTTGGTAGTGCCTACAGTTTTGAATGCTATTTCCCCTGAAATACTGTATGTGACATATCAGTTATTATAATCATTATGCCCTTGACTGAAGAACTTGTTTGTTTCAGCTATTGTTCTCCCCTTTTTACTCTGTTTCTTTTCAATGCATTGTTATTATTTCTATTATATAAACAGCTTCTAGCAATAGTTGTATAGGAAGCAGAATAAAAACATATTAATAAATAATGTTGAGTCACTCAACAAAAACCTTTTTTGTTTTCAAGTTATGAAAACTCCATCTTCTCCATCTTCATGTTTTTATGGAAAGAAAGATAAAATAAAGTACAAAAAGTGGACATTGGAAATAGCTTAAAATGAAGATTATATTCAGAAAATTTGGAGGAATTTTCAGTACATCTTAGCAGGGCAGGCTTATCAAAGAGTGTTTTACATGGGCCTCCTCAGACCTGAGGACATAATGAATTGTGTGAGGTGACTGATTTTGATCCTGTATGCATTACGTTGCTTACTGAATAGGTTTCCTGTATACAATATTTATCATTGAGAAGCGGCCTTTGGGTAGTGGATGCTCTACTGTATATAATTAGGCCTCCCTAAACTATTCTTCTACTGTACTTTACCATAATACAGATCAAGAGATAGGAGTGTCATATATTCTGTGACATATTCTGTGGCATATTACTACCTAATAATTGTCTTGATAATTAATGGAATAATATTGTAACAACTTGTCATTTTCTATGCATCAGGTCCTGAGTTCAGTCCATGGTATGGCCACTTAAAAGAGTCAGATAGTAATTGATGGGAAAGGTCCCTGGAGAGCCTTTGCCATTCAAAACAGATAACAATGACAGGTGCTTTGATCTCTAAGGCACTCTTTTTTGTCATACCAGTGATATGTGGTTCCATATAAATCCATTCCATTTTGCTTCTATATTTGTAAGGGTATCATGTAATCCATCTGTTTGGTTTATATGGGTCTTGTTAAAAGATGTGTTAAATATCCCATTTTCAATTTTTTAAAATCATGTACAGCTTTTGCAAACAACTTTCTCTAAGGTTATTTGACATAAATCTGAGATAGATCGATGATAGATCGATGATAGATAGATAGATAGATAGATAGATAGATAGATAGATAGATAGATAGACAGACAGACAGACAGACAGATAGAGGCAGATGATAAAGATATATACAGAGAGTGATAGAATTGATAGAGAGGATGGATGGATGGATGGATGGATGGATGGATGGATGGATGGATGGATGGACGGACGGATAGACAGACAGACAGACAGACAGACAGACAGATAGATAGATAGATAGATAGATAGATAGATAGATACATGGAGACAGATGATAGAGATATATACAGTGATAGATAGAAATAATAGATGATGGATGAATGGATAGATGATAGATAGATACTTACATACAAACATACATACAGACAGACAGACAGATGATAGAGATATATACAGTGATAGATAGAGATAATAGATGATGGATGAATGGATGATAGATCGATCGATTGATTGATCGATCGATCGATCGATCGATCGATAGATAGATAGATAGATAGATGGACAGTTTTCCTACTGCATTCATTTAAAAAGCATAACTATTTGTTTTTGTTTACAATGTTCAAAAATGTTGTAGGTTCTTTTTAAAATACATCTTTGGCAAACATTTGTTTAAAGAATGCAGGTAGATGCTATCCATCCTTTAGCTGAGTCTCTTTTTACCATACCTTGCAAATCTACTCCTACAGAAATCCATAGTAATTTTGCATTCTTTTATATCCTTACTTTATATAGTATATGTGAAACATTCCACTTCTGTTGCATTAGTCTTTACCATCCTCTTAAATCCTACTTTGTGACTTTCTTTAATTGAATCCCTTGCTATTCTTTATATATGGGCCTAGGAACACTTATAGTTTTCCTCATTTGAGCTCCATTGTTTCATTATAGGCCTGGCATATTTTATCAGCAATTGTATTTATTGTGCTCATGTAATGTGAATATGGCCAAAGCAATTACCATAAAACAACTGCAGCACCGCCTCTCATAAGCTTGTGCCGATGCTAATATTTAATAGCCAGGTTGGGCTGTAACTTTATTATGAAACCTTGAGCCTGCTTTGCCAACTTTTATAGCTATTGCACAAGCGCAACTATTTTATACCATATTGATTAGTTATCCAAATGTTGCAGAAAACATATCTTGCAAGTAAAATAATAATAACCATGAAGTCATTGCTTAACTCTGATGCTAGAAAGAAGTATAAAATTGGGTTGGTGTAAGGCCCGGCCTCTCTCCCTTATCAAAGAAAGTAAAGACTCTTGAAACTTGGCATTTCAAAAGGAACCTTTTATTGAATAGAAGTGATAGCAGGGTGAAAAGAAAGCAGGCTCTGAAAGCCCTCAGGCCATACAGTTAGAATAAGGAATTAGAAACCCCTCCCAATAGTCCAATATGGATTCAGCCAATCCACAAGTGTGAAAATGTTATTGCACTGACCGCTCTGGGAAAGTGATAAGGGAGCTTTCCCAGGGTCATCCTCTGCTGGCTTTTGTGCAATGCAGTCCACATGGCCCTCCCTCCCCTTACAGTCTGCAAAAGGTGCAAAAATGCCAGGGCGCTTGGGCGCCAGGCTAGAAGTTATAAATCAATAAATTGCAGGATACAGGATATATAAGAAAGAGTAATAAGTAAAAAAGTAATTTTTTAAAAACGCTTCCCCTGAAGAATGGCAGATACACGGATCTGATAGTTGGATTAGGACCAGATTCACAAGCTTTTAGGTGCAACTACCTCCTGGGTTATATTGTTAGTTCTTGTGAGGATCCTTCTAAAAGATTTGTCTTCATGTAGCATAAAGGTTGCGTATAAATAGTATTTTTCCTAGCAATCAAAGCATGATTCTGAGAAAATGTAGTTTTCTAACTACAGCTGAGTGCAACTGACAGGGATGGCAGGATAGCATTTGTAATGTGGGAACCTGCCTCCTATGTCCTTAGTAGAGTATTGGGTGGGTGGGGGGGGGGGTATTTTGCAAGAAAGATACTTCTGTATAGCTAGACAACCAGCTAAGCTGTTCACTAAAATAAGATGTGATTGTAAAGACAGACTTGTGTCTGATTAGCAAACAAAGAGCAAATCATAAACTTCCTTTCAAACTGGCTGCTGGATTGATGGCAGACTCCCCCTTCCCCTCCTTGTTCCCTGCTTTCCACCCGCCCATCGTTTTTGGTTGGCATATTGATGTATTCTTGTTGTCTTCTTTTTTCATTGTTTATTTTATTATCTTACTTCTGCCCTATTTATATTCTTTTCATTTCTTCCTTTTTGTTGTTGTAAGCTTAACGCATTGTAAGCTGCCCTGAGTCTCTGGAGAAGGGCGGCATATAAATCAAATTTTTTAAAAAAAAGCTATCTAGAGTAGCCCCATGGCAAGATAGCCAGCAAATAAATTTAACAAATAAAATAAAATAAAAATAAACTGTTCATAGAGGGTTCAGTTGTAGACAATATACCAAAAAAAAAAAAAAAAACAGATTTTGAAAAAGAAAGACCATATTTTAGCATGAAATAAAACTCTACTGTTTCCAATTTTAAGATCGCTTAAGATAGAAAAGTACCATATTTTTCGGAGTATAGAATGCACCTTTTTACCCCCAAAAGAGGGTGAAAATCTGGGTGCATTTTATAGTCCGAATGTAGCCCCACCCAGCCTCTGAAACCTCCCTTTGGGAAGCTGGGAAAAAAAGCCTCTCAAACAAATGTTTTCAGAGGCTGAACAAAGCCTCTGAAACCTCTGTTTGAGAGGCTGAAAAATGGAAGTTTCAGAGGCTGAAAAAAAAGCAAGGCACAGAGCTCACAACCAACGAACCTGTTGCTAAAGTTCACCTCTGGAAACAGCTGATTGGGGGTATTCCGGGAGGCCGATTCATCCCCAATCAGCTTTTTTCTTATTTTCCTCCCCAAAAACTAAGGTGCATTTTCCTCCCCAAAAACTAAGGTGCATTTTATATTCCAGTGCGTCTTTTATATGGGTATACTTTTTGTTCCATGTGGAACATACTGTCTGATCTAGAATTAGATCATATTCGCTCTAACAGTCAGTGTTATATCAGTATTATATACCCTTTGTAGTGTGTCATGATAGCAAGAGATAAGGAGAGGGAATGGGGTCAATCAAGTAGAGAAGGATGTGTTGAAAAGTCCAGTCAGATGTTGTTACTCAATTTTAGAAAATGTTTACTGGTGACTCCACTTAAAAAGAGCAAACAGTATTTTTGCTGGATTTATCTGACATTTTGTTATTAATGGGACTAAGTGATTCCTCTATTATATTGGCGCAGCCTAGAGTATATAAAGAAGAAGCATTTATCCAGAAAGTCAACACAGTTTAGAAATTGATTTTGCTTATTTAAGACAGAAATCCATATTTAGGAGGAGTGAGAGAATGACCATACCTTCAAGATGAGATCCACATCCCTGGGTCAAGAAGATTCTCTAGGTGAAAAAAGGAAGTAGGTTCAATCTAACCTTTCTCCAGGGGTGAAATGCTCCCAGTTCGGACTGGATCGCTCAATCCGGTAGTGATGATGGTGGGTGGTTCAAAGAACCAGTAGCAAAAATCCCTGCCTCCCCCCCTCTCCACATGATCATCAGAGGCTTTTTTTTTTACTTTGAAAAGCATTTTTTCTACAACCTCTTTGGCCGAAAAAATGCTTTTAAAAGGAAAAACAAAGCCTCTGATGATTGCGCAGCTCATCTGGGATCATCAGAGGCTTTTAAAAGCATTTTTTCCTGCAACCTCTTCAGCCAAAGAGGTTATAGGGAAAAAATGCTTTTAAAAGCCTCTGACGATTCCAGCTGAGTTGCCTGATTGTCAGAGACTTGTAAAAGCATTTTTTTCTGTAACCTCTTAAGGTTATAGAAAAAATGCTTTTAAAAGTAAAAAAAAAATTGGCCTAGCCCCCCCCCCCCCAGTCACATTACCACCACCCCCACCAAGCCATGCCCACAGAACCAGTAGTAACAAATTTTACATTTCACCACTGTCTTTCTCCCAGGGTGAACTTTCATGGGAAGGGTTCTACAGTTCCTACCCTCAGTGACTCCATCTTTGCCCCATGACTGTACCTGTTCCATGTGTTGCATGACTTTCCATCTGCAATCATATCAGCAGTTTTTAACATAATGCGGAATAGCAATAGCACTTACTTACATACATCTTCACGGTGCTTTACAGCCCTCTCTAAGTGGTTTACAGAGTCAGCATATTGTCCCCAACAATCTGGATCTCTATTTTACTGACCTCAGAAGGATGAAAGGCTGAGTCAACCTTGACCCTCATCAGGATCGAACTGCTGGCAATTGGCAGAATTAGCCTGCAATACTGCATTCTAGCTACTGTGCCACGGATGACAGCATGTCATTAAGACAACAGAGACTTAAGAGTTTACAGTGAAGATGTGTGTGTATGTGTGTGTATGTACAGGTAATATCTCGGGTTTCTTCCCGTGTAATTGTAAACATATCTTTAGAAGGGTAGTAGCGACGTTTCGACGAAATCACATTCGTCATCTTCTGGCTGATGTTCTCGGTTTGGTGCTTATGGGCAAACTGTGTGATCTTAATTGACGTTTTTCTATGAAAAGAGGTGAAGGTTTATTCTGATTGGTTGACAGTGTTGTTGTATTCTGATTGGCTGTTGTAGTAATTGTATTTTGATTGGGTGGAAGCACTGTTGCTAGGTTGTGGGTTGATGGATAAGTTATGTTGGAAATGGTGGCAACACAGGCTTTTTGATGAACCTTTGATCTATGGTTTATATTTTGTGTTAAGATTCGTCTATCTATGAGAGCAGGTTTCCAAATAGAAGGCAGACGGGAGGTGTCATCACGTTTATTCATACAATATGGTCTTTTCTCTATTTCAGTGGCCTCTCTGATTATTCTGCCATTGAGATGTTCTATTTTTGCAACTGTTTTTGTGTTATTAAAGTTAATATTATGTCCTGTGGCATTTATGTGTTGTACTAATGATGATGTGTGTTCTTTCTTCTGTACTGAGTTTTTATGTTCCTTGATGCGCACACTCATTCTTCTGTTGGTCTGTCCAATATATGTTGAGGGGCAGGAAGCACATATTATTTATATGTGTGTGTGTGTGTGTGTAAAATAGCACCTTACCCTCTGCATAGGAATGTATCTTCATAATTTCACATAGGAGTATTCATTCAAATAACCAAGTCTCCTCTGATATACTTTGTATGTGTAAAGCTATATGCTCCCAATTCTCTGATGCTACCACTTAAGCTAAAGACAGATGCACTACATAAAGAAAAATCTCATTTTCTCTTTCTCTAATTGGAGCTGTCCAACATTCGTAGCTTTAATTGATGTCTCTAATATGTCAACTAATTGAGTGCTATTATAGACTTTTTTTTTTTTTTTTGCTGGTTTGAAGCACTGGTGTACCTATCTATCTATATGTTTTTTTAAAAAAATAACCTGCCAGCAGCGCTAGTTCTTTCTCTGGCCTATAATAAGGCATTTGAGATACTAGGAGATTCAGGTGCCCCTTTTTTATGTTGTTCACTTCTCATCCAGAAAAAAGAAGCATTAAATGTAAGAAGGCCAGTGAGAAACACATATAAATTTGACTCTTTCTTGTTTGTAATTTGTAAATAATACTAGTGGGATAAAAATACAGTCTCCTTCAAGACAAGCTCAACCTCTTGTGATTTGACATTGCCTTCTTCCAAGATATTTCAGTTACTTAATCCTGGTTTCATGTCCCATTCAAGTAATTGTCCCAGTGCATTTGGAAAACAACATATTGGAGAAAGCTATTGCAAGGAACGGGCAAATCTTGTTCTCTGCCTCTCTACCTATCTCTATGTGTGTGTCTATGTCTCTCTCTCTATCTCTGTCTCTCTCAATTTGGTTCAGTCCATTTCTGTGATACTTTCAAAAATATGTATGATAACTCATGTTTATCTTTTGTGCAAGGTTTTCATACTGCATGCAATTTTGCTAGCATATACCTTTTTCTGAGCCATGTTCCCTCTGCTATAATGCATTTTATGCACATCAGTAATGCAGTCATTGTTGTGTAATTCAAGTTGAAAATTACATCACAGAAAAGTGTAGATTTTGATATTCTCGGGTGTTCCAGCTCCTGCATATGTTCACTGAATCCAAAGTGGATAAATTTACATAAAAATACAAACTGAACATGTTTCTCATCCTTTTTCAGTCTTAACTTCAATGGATTTAAAGAAGGCTTCACACTGACAGTGCATTCAAAACTTTTTAAATATTTCATCTTCTTCATCCTCACTAAAAAAAACCCCACCCTGTATTTAATATTACAGCTTTAGCATTCTGAATGAGTTTACAATGAAGATTAAAATAGTTGTTATTAACATTGATTGTATATGCAAAAGGAAGAAAAATGAAAAGGTATGCAATTTTAGAGAGGCCTCATTTATTATTTATTACATTTTGTTCCTGTTTAAAATACACATTGATCAACACAACAAGCAATAATCCATCCAACCATTCCAGATTATATTTATATATAATTTTTAAAGATTAGGCACAATCAATTATTAAAACGGATTGATCCAGTTACTTCCTGTGCATTGTACTCCTCTTCTGACTCTGCAGTTAGCAAATAGAGAGCTCCAGTTTTTCCCCACGTAGAACCAGAGAGTTGAATCATGTCATTTAGAGCACTAGGTCTAATTTCTTGTTCAGTTCAAGCATGCCGATTAAGGCACACCGAGAAATGTCTCTCTACTTCTGCTTGAACACATGAGAAGCTATCTCCTTTGATAACTGCTTCCAGAATGAAATAGCTAATATTATAGGGAAGTTCCACAATCTGGTTTTCTGTAACTTGAATGACCTGCATTCTGGAATGATAGAGAACAGGTCTTCCACTTCTGCATGGCATCCTTTCAGATGCCTGAAATGTACATCAGTCACCTTTTATCATGGTGAGTCATTTTTTCTTAAAGCAGAAATATGCACAATTTTCTCAATTTTTCTTTCTAAGATTTAATGTTCAGGTCCCTGATCATTACTGTTCTTTGTACTTGTTCTAATTTCTCCCCTCAATTTTTCTTTCTAAGATTTAATGTTTAGGTCCCTGATCATTACTGTTCTTTGTACTTGTTCTAATTCCTCTGAATCTTTCTTAAAGTGTGATACCCAGAGATGGATATGGCATCTAAAGTACTGTACAATCTAACCAGCACAGATTATAGTAGAACTATTTTGGAATGGTTCTTCTGTAGACCTTGACTAAACTGCATTTCTTATTTACCATCCATGTTACATCGCTGATTCATATTCTTTTTATGATTATTTACAGTTCCAAAATTAAGTTCACATGTATTATAACCAATAAGGATATTCCCCAACTTACTTTTATTACTTTTTCCAAAGTGAAGAACTTAATTTCATTCTGTTGTTTTCAGTGCACTTTTCTATATTGCCAAAATCATCTTGAACTTTGTTTGTCTACTAGAGCATTAATTTTGTGCAAAACTAAATGTTGCATTCATTTCTTCATCCAAATAATCAGTGAAAATATTGAAAAATTCTGGGCTTGAAAGCCAATTTCTTTGATCCTCACTTGCTATGTCATTCCAACTTGATGAGGAATCTAGACTGAACTCTCTTAAAATACTGTTTCAGGTAAATTGTAGATCTACTTAGACATTCCACCTAATCCATATTAAATTAGTTCACTAATCAGAATCTTATAACATATTTTGTTAAGTATTATGTACTAAAATCAAAGTATATTATGTCCTACCTTCCCACACTCTACTAAACAAGTTGTCCTTTTTGAAAAAAAAATAAAATCTTTACAGTAATCCAAAAAACCTGTACTGAATTAAAGTAAATCACTAGGACCATATGCTTTGAAAGTGATAGAAGTGTTTCAGATCTTCTCCTTAAAACAGCCTACCTTTTTTCCCCCAACTTTTGTCCATGCTTCAGAAAAGATGCTGTTGCTTATTAAACTTATTTTAACTGTTCAAACAACACCACACACACCCTTTGTTTGTTTGGTTTTTTTTGGGGGGGGGTGTAACAGAAACTTGAGAAAACTTGGTCTGCTTTAAAGAAGAGCTGAAAGCTCCTCCATTTAACTGAGATCCAGAGCACTTCTTCTAAAACCTTTTTAAAGCATACACAATATGCACTGTATTTTTTGCCAAGGTATTGACAAATCAATTTCTTTCCAGGAACAGAGTCAGGCAAAATGATCTGTAATTCTGTGGATTTATCTGTCACCCTTTGAATTCCTTTTTCTGGAACTCCTCTTAGATAATAGATTCTCTTCAACACAGCCCAGAACAATAATATGTCAGTGTTCTATTATCATAGAAGTCACACTCATTAAATTCCGATTCAGTGTCAAACAAATGATCTATATTTTTGCTGAAAGTTACATTTTGAGTTGACTGGATTCATTGGTTGATTATTAATAGTTATCTGAGGCTCTTATAAAGTATTTTTTAATTAACTTTGGTTCTGTTTTGATGCTACACTAGTCTTGTTTAATGGAATAAGCACCATAAAAATAGACTTGACCTTCAACTGAATTAATTACTCATTCTAATTGAAACGAAGTGAAATATGCTGTGTATTTTTGTAATATTAAGCAACTGTACAAAGGCAACTGCCAAGAAGGCACTCTCACTAGGTAATCTGTCTGTTTTATGGGAATTTTGAAAGGCAGATTCAAGTCTCTGCTGCGCTCCCTTTGTGTAGCACAGGTTTTAGACTGGGCAAATTTTCAAACTGGGGATATCTCCAAATAGAAGCCTCAAGGTGAGCAAATGAGGGGAAAAGATGAAAGCAGCCTTGGGTTAACATGATGCAGAATTCGCTCCTTTTGTGCCACATAAGAGATTTTGCATCGACCACTAGTGGCTGATTCTAGGCAATAGTGCATAAATTGGTTGCAGTATGGATGCCATGAGACAAAAAGAGGCAATATGCATGCATGATTACAAGGTTCCAGGTCTGAATATCAATAGCACTTGGACTTATATACCTCTTCACAGTGCTTTACAGCTCTCTCTAAGTGGATTACAGAGTCAGCATATTGTCCCCAACAATCTGGGTCCTCATTTTACCAACCTCAGAAAGATGTAAGGCTGACTCAACCTTGAGCCGGTCAGGATGCTTCTCCTGAACATTTAATTTGTCCCTTCCATCTTTAATTTGCCAGTTTCCTTTGATGATATTGAAGGCCCAGCAACATCACACCAAATCCTTTTAGAATTCCAGACAAAAGCTCATCCCTTGTATTTATTTGTTCTTCTTTCCCATTAAATGTCATTGTGCTAATTCTGCACTCAATCATTTCCCCTGCCAGATTTGCTGCAAATACTGAAGCGACGCATTTAGCTAATGTGAATAAGATAATAATAGCACCGACCAATGGCATAATATTACTCAGCGTTCAGATTATGCTCTACATGCTCCAGCAACATCTAAACATATTATCTAATCTAAATAATCAAAATGAATGACTGTCTAATTAAATGTGGGATGGCACTTAAGGATTTATTTTGAAAGATCAATGTGGGATGCCGGTTATGCGAATCGGTAGTAGGAAATGAGAATGCTAAATCTTTCAGCTTACATTTTATTCCTCCCAATATTTTCAACAAGTAAGTTTTAAAGAAACGATCGCATTCCCATAACAGAAATTTGACTCCCTTCCCTTCTTTCCCCATATTTATAATAGTACTTAATTTGCCCCCAAATGGTTCTCAGTTATTGCTTTCTTTCCTAAAACTCAGCAGGATTGTTTTCTAATTCAGTCTGATTCACTGGAACAGGTCATTAATATGACAACCTGAAGCAAGGCCCGGCTTCTCTTTCAGAGAAAGGAGTCCCAGTTTGGTCCCTCAACAGGTTGCATGAGGTGAATCCTGATGCAGTTTTCAAGCAATTCTGATAGAAGAGAATGTTTGTAGCTCAAGGTTGGACTGTGGCGGTCTTAGTGCTCTCTGAGCTTAGTTGGGTCCTCCTCCTCCTCCTCCTCCTCCTCCACCTCCTCCTCCTCCTCCTCCTTCTTCTTTTTTTTTGGCAGCCATTTCATTGCACTGATGATGTTACCTTGCTTGGTAACGGAACGTCTTCAAGAAAACTCCCAGGACCCCACAATATCAAGTCTGCCATGTTTCCCATATCGCTAGAATCATTTCTACGGAATAGCCACAGGGTCAATGGGAAAAATTGCCCACATTGGCTGCTTAGTTGAGGATGCTTCCACTCCCGAATCAGGTTGGGTGTGCAGGTGTACTTGCAGCAGCCCTTGCAGTTGGGCAGAAGTTCTCTGAGCCAGCCTGTCCCCACATTCTCCCATGGCAGTTATAAAGGAGTGAAATAGCTAAGATTTCTGCCTGTTGAATAAACTCCACTCTTTACTCCTTCACTTAGCTCAGAGAGTTGTAAACCTTACAACCCACATACAACATAATTTAGATAACACTCCTCTGTGGGAGGGAAATAATCAGCACCATCTCCATTACATGAAGTAAGTGTCTAGAGTGTGATTGATTGAAGGATGGATTGATTGATACGAGTTATAAGGCTAGCCATCTCATGGCAGAGACCCTGGGTGGTATATAAAGTTAAAAACAACAATTTAAGCAATCCAAACTACAAGTAGTCCTCCATCATTCATTTAGTGACTATTTGAATTAGCACTGAAAAAAGTGACTAATGACTATTTTTCACACGTATGACCGTTGCAGCATCCCCATGGTCATGTGATCAAAATTCAGATGCCTGACATCTGATTCATGTTTATGATGGTTGTTGTGTCCCAGGGTCATATGATCACTGTTTGCGTCCTTTTGATAAACAAATTCAATGGGGAAGTCAGATTCACTTAACAACTGTGTTACTAACCTAACTACTGTAGTAATTCACTTAACAACTGTGGCAAGAAAGTTTGTAAAATGGGGAAGAGCTCACTTAACAACTGCCTTGCTTAGGAACAGAAACGTTGGGCTCAGTTGTGGTTGTACCTGCATAATAATTCCAAACTCATAATATAACAACATTAACAATCAGAGTTTGTTTGGCCTCCTGGACAAAACGCTTGGGGAACAGCCAAGTCTTTAATGCAGGGCGGTTTACTTGATTGGAAAATACAGGTAGCCCTTGACTTACAACAGTTCTTTTAGTGACCGTTCAAAGTTACAACAGGACTGGAAAAAGTGACTTCTGATCATTTTCCACACTTACGACTGTTGCAGCATCCCCACGGTCACGTGATCAAAATTCAAATGCTTGGCAACTGATTCATATTTATGATGGTTGCAGTGCCCTGGGGTCATGTGATCAGTTTTTGCTAACTTCTGACCAGCAAAGCCAATGGGGAAGCCTATTTAACAACCATGTTAAGTACTTACTTAACAATGCAATGATTCACTTAAGAACTGTGGCAAGAAAAGACATAAAATGTGGCAAACTCACTTAAGAAATACTTCACCTAGCAACATAGATTTTGACCTCATTTGTGGTTGTTACTCAAGGATGGCCTGTCATAATTCAGTGAAAAGGAACTACAATATGTAATATTTCCTTGCAGTTAGAGATTACTAGTATGAGACTGAAACCAAACCAAGACTAGGAAGATTATTATTGTTTATATGAAGCCCAAGTGGGAAGCTTTCTTTAGAACTCCCAACCTTTAAGGACCAATTCTCAGTGGTTCTTAAAGGTCATTCTCAGTGGTCAGAGCTGGTATGTAGGCTAAGAATATTTTACTCCAGGGGGAAATCCTTACAGAACAAAAGAGACACAGCTTCTGAGAGTACACTTTAACACGCTTCTGTTTATTTGTATAGAAAGAAATTTTTCTACTCCGTGGCTATCGGAGACTTTTCCATTTCCACAAAAGGTACCAATAATAAAGTAGAATAAGGGGACTGGCATTCAGTCCAACCCAGTAAATTTTATTTTAGAAACTTTTATTACTGCTGATCTTGCTAAAGGATCCCAAAGCACAGCCAGCAGATCACTGAATTCATCCAAATCCTATTATATAACAGAGTTGGGTTCAATAGACTCAACAATAGAAAATACTAGAAAAGATGCATTAACTGCAGTTACTTCAGACAGATTTTGCAGAAACAACAAAAATATGAAATAAATTGCTTTCTAATGCTCTTGAGGTGAATATGCACACAATGAGGCAAAAGAGCACCTTCTCTGGCAAAAACATAAGTTTTGTGTACAGAAGAAATTTGTCTACATTCCAGTGTGGATATAAATCATCAAGTGGGAAGCAAAAGTTCACTTAGCAAGATATCTTGCAGTTATATTAGTGTTTTAGGCTGCAATTCTGCAATATTTAGAGCAGCATTGAAAAGGCTATAAGGTTGATCCAATTTCTTGCCCCAGGTGTATTTCCCCCTTGCAAATAATGAGAAGATTTTTCTATAAGTCCAGTGAATGAATAGCATTGTTTGCCTGAGTTTTAAGATCCTACATATGTTTTGATACTGTACAAGGATTTCCACTGAGGTAGGAAAAATTCACTAATTTTGCACGTTCAAGATAATTAAACTACTGTATTTTCCTGTGTATAAGACTACTTTCTAACACACAAAAATCTTCTCAAAAGTCGGGGATCGTCTTATACGCCGGGTGTCGTTCTCCTGTAACCAGGCAGACCAACCCGAAAGGCTCTGACTAGCCTTAAATGGCTCTGAGGAGCCAAGCTGAATTGCCTGCTGAGTTGCTGCTAATCAGCTAAGTTACACGCCAGAGCCATGTAAAAGAAAGTTTTTTTCCTTTTACACGGCGCTGGCGATCCCAGCTGATTAGCAGGCAACTCAGCTGGGATCGCCAGAGCTTGGATGGCCAATGCCATGTAAAAGGAAAAAACTTTCCTTTTACATGGCTCTGGCAATCCCAGCTGCTAATTTTTGCCTGCTAATTGGTAGCAAAAATCCCGCCCCCCAGCTTGCTTACCTTAGCTGCTAGCCGCAATGCTTGCCTTGCTTCACTTACCTGCAATCCATTGCATCAGCAAGCAACTGAATCTCCCTGCCTGCAATCAAGCAGGCAGGGAGTTGTGGACTTCAACTCCCAGAATTACTCAGCCAGCAAAGCAAAGCTAGCTGAGGAATTCTGGGAGTTGAAATCTACAAGTCTTAAAGTTGCCAAGGTTGGAGACCCCTCTTCTATTAGGTAAGTTTTTTTCCCCTTTGGGAGCTTTAAAAAAATAGTTAATTGGGGGTTTTTTTAGTTGTTCTTTTTTAGACCTAGCCATTTAAAGGCTAGGTCTAAGTTTTAGGCTAGGAAGTTTTAAATTTAGCTTTCATATAAAAATAAAAATAAAATAAAATAATATTTGTGCAGCTTTCTGAGATTTAGTGTGTTTCTGCAGTGTTTCACTCTAACTACACAAACGCACAAAATCTCACAAAGCTGTATGTGGAATTTTGTGTGTGTAAAGTGTGAAAGTTGGGTTTTTGGGCTTTTTGTGGCTGTGTGAGGTTCCTGCTTGTTGCAGGGGCCATTTGGGTCTAGCACAGCTGCTTTTACATTGTGGGTGAGCCAGTTGATGTTTTTTAATTTTTATGTGGTATGCGTTGGAAGAGGGGTCGTCTTATACAGCAAGTATAGCCCAAACCCTATATTTTTACAGGAAAAGTCGGGGGTTGTCTTATATGCCCAGTCATCTTATACGCCGGAAAATACGGTAATTACTGTAGTTCCTGGACTAATGTCAGAATGGAAGTAGTTATCCATTAAGTTACACATTTGCCTGAATTTTGCAATGTAGTTTTTGGTCAGAATAGTGAACAAAAATGCATGCATTAGAAATGTTGCATAGAAAAATATATCTGGGACATACTGTAGTGTAGAAAAGCCATATCAAGGAAAATTATATATGACAATAAACTATATATGACAAATAAACAGACATAAAATGCAGACCACTGCAAAAATTGGATAGAACAGGCTTACATTTTGCATACAGATATGCAAAACTGGTAGATTTGATATGGCACATTTATCTGATTGATAAATTTTGTAAATTTCACACCTTTAGTTGAAACTGTTCTAAGCAATATTAAACAGTGATCATGTAGGAAAGACTTAACTATTCATAAAATAGCAAAATAATAATATGTACGATTACAAGGGAACTATGGAAACTTACTATAGCATGTTGCAGTCAGCCATATGTTTAGACTGGATTTGGCATTTTTATCCACGTACCAAGTCCTTTCCAAGGACCTGGTACAGGCAGATGTTGGTTTTTGATGGTATTAGAGCTATTGTCACAGGATATAATCTGTTCCGAGCAATGCTGCCTTTTGCAATTGACTGATGGTGATTTGGTCAATGCTCATTGTACTAAAGTGATGTTCCAGTGGTTTTAGGATTACAACCCAAGTCGCCTATTACTATTGGTACTATCTTTGCTTTCTTTTGCCATAGTTGTTCCATTTCTATTTTCAGGTCTTTGTATTTTGTTATCTCCTCCTGTTCTTTCTCTTCTCCAAGTACTGCAATATCCTCTATTCAGTCATTTTTGTCTTTCTTATCGACAATTCTTAAGTCTAGGTTGTTATGTGGTAGGTTCTTGTCTGTTTGAATTCTAAAGTCCTTCTTCATGTTCTATTTCTTCCTCTATTTTATAGTGCTACATGAGGTGGGTATGGCTTACTGATGAGGGCTAATGAGCCAGAAATAGCTATATAAGTCTCTCACTATGCAGCACAAAATCTGCTGGCTGCCAGAATGAAAAGAAGGGAAAAAAAAAAAAAACCCAGAAAGTAGTGAATGTGATTTCACTCAATTAGGGTTGCAGAAAAATCTTGGTTACGTAGGAAAAACCTGGCTTAAAGGAAAAACACACATAAAACCTCCGAAAAGTAAGAAAATTACATATGTTTGTATATATGCCTGCATGTGTCCATGTACTGTTCTAATTGACCTTTTTGTTAAACATTTCAGTTGAGGAAACTTAGAGAAAATATTTTCGCTGTCAAGATATAGATTCTTCAAATGTTAGCAAGAAACACATTTGTATTATCTGAGGACAAACCTTCTGAAGGGCATTTGATCTTCACTATGAAGTTCAAGTATTTGAAAGAAAAACGGAATCTTAATATACTTTTGTCTAATAACAGTTATCACTTCCCTCTTTAAACACTGATTTTATTTAAATTATCCCATTTTTTTGTTGGGTTAGCTTGTGTTTCTTTTAAGTATTGGCTCTCAAGAGGTTGTCTGTGTAATATGCACCTTTCATCTGTTTGCCTGCCAACCTTTATATTACCAAGAACATTGTTTCTTCTTTATACCTTGTAAATTTGGATGGAGGTAATTGTAAATGCCTGTGCTTGTAGAATCCAACTGACTAGAAAGTGAGTATAATGTTCTTTTATATCTCTGGAGGTCTGTGAAACAGGACCCCATTTTTAGCAGCTATAACCCAACCTCTGTTGGGTTAAGGCCCTGTGTTCAAAAAGTAGCCCTTAATATTACAGTTTTAAACATTATTGTACACTGTTGACATACCTGACTGATAATAAAATATATTAAGTATCATTTCCATCATTTCACACATATTTTAACCCTATTTAAAAATATTTGGCTTCTATGATTTTTATTTTTAGACCATGGACTTGTCTTGCTGGACTTGTTCTGTGTTTCTCTTGACTTGGGGAATTGGGCGCATTGGGTCATGCCCTGGCTCCTGTGTGGGGAATCCTGGGCAGGGCTATTCAGGGCTGATGAAGCCTCAATGAAGACTTCAAACCAGTGGTTGGTTGCCCCCAGTTTGGACCGATTCTATAGAACTGGTAGTAAAATGGGCAGAAGGCTCCGCCCACTGACCCAGATCTCATCATAAGTGATCTGTGTGGGCATGATGCGAACTGGTAGTAAAGGTAAGTAGAACCCACCCCTGCTTCAAACCCTTGTGATATGTGTGTGTATGAGCTGGACAAGACAATAGGTGACACTATTGATTTATGCATGCTGTCCAACCTTTCATGAATGAAACAGGCAGATATATGTGTGGCGGGGGGAGGGGGGAGAAGGGAATAGGAGAAGGAGGTTTTGGCAGAAACAGGAAGAAGATAGAGGGAGTGTGAGAGGAGGAAGGAGGATTTTTTTCTGGGGGAAAAGAAAGGCCGGAAGGTAAAGATAGGGAGGATTCTATCCTTCCTAGGCTGGGGGGAAAAGGAGGCCTGAGAGGATAGGAAAAGAGGCTTATGGGGGAAATCGAGAAAGGTCTGGGGAAAGAGAGGGAATGAAGGCAATAGGGAGGATAAGAGAGGCTCCTGTGGAGCAAGCTTGAGGGAGAAAGGGGGGATAGGATAGAGGAGGCTTTGGTGGGGCAAGCCTGAGGGAGAGAAGGGGGTAGGATAGAGGAGTCTTCTGTAGGGCAAGCAGAGGAATCCACGAAGGAGCAGAGGCAGTGGAAGGAGAGCTCAGCAGGCAATTCAAGAGAGGGAAAGAGGAGAGAGAGAGAAAGGAAGAAGTGCTGACCAGCCACATGAATACCATCTCATTACATAATCTGCCAGCTGGGAAAAGATTGACCATCACCCCACCACATGACCTGCCTGCTGAGAGGAAACTGACTACCATGACCCTACATGAACCAGGCCAGTAGAGGTTCCTGAGCAAGTGTGGACCAGTGGCCATATCAAAAAGGGCCAGGAGAACCCAGACTCCAATGGCCCTTTTGGGGGTAGCGTTACATATATCTGTGAGAGCCTACCCAATTGTCAAAATTCACTAGTTAAATTTTTCTTTCTTGAGATCTTTCTTATCTGACATTGACCGAGATTCTTTATTTTGTAATAGCTAGCCCTTGCTGGATCTGAGACTGGGTATATTAGTAAATAAATCTAACATATTTTGTTTTATATTTAAAAAGCCCCTTGTGGAGGTTCACTGGAAATTATTCGTTTATTTGATTTATATCTTGCCTTTCTGCTCTGGCAGGGACTCAAGATAGATAACATTTTAAAAAAGAATATAAGCAATTAATAATGCTGATTAACAATAACAGTAGACTGAATTCCTCAGAGAAAATCCTCTAACAGAGAAAAGTCTAGCAAATGAGGTGCATCTTAATGATTTCCTAAGCCTCAAGTGAGTAGAGGCCAGATGCAATTGCTGAGAAGGTGAATTCCATAGAATTGCGGATGTACAGAAGCAGATTGTTCAAGGTGCAGGAACGTCAGTTTTGATAGTAGATCTCCAAAGACCTCCTGGACAGGTTTCTATAGGCAGTCTTCAACTTATGACAACAATTGAACTCTAAATTTCTGTTGTTAAGCAAGACAGTTGTTTTGGTCCCATTTCATGACCTTTCTTGCCACGGTTGTTAAGTGAATCACAGCAATTGTTAAGTTAGTAATAGGATTGTTAAGAGAATCTGGCTTCTCCATTGACTTAGCATGTCAGAGGCAAAAGATGGCCACATAACCCTGGGATACTGCAACTGTCATAAACTGTCATAAATACATTCCAGTTGCCAAAATGCCTGAATTTTGATCATGTGATTGTGGGGATGGTCTAACTGTCGTAAGTTTGAAAGATATCACTTTTTCAATGCCATTATAACTTTGAATGGTCAGTAGACAAAGGGTTGTAAGTCAAAGACTAGTGGCCATGGAGAAACAAGGGACTGTTTCAGACCCTCAGCCTTTAAGCTTTGAAAGGTCACTACAAATACGTTAAATTGAGTCCTGTAAACAATGCAGATTTTTCAGCAGAACAGTGATTAGCAGGCTAGCTGCTATATTTTGCACCAATTACAAATTTCAATTTAATGAAATGTCACGAAACATTTATTTATTTGAGATATTTCCATTCTGCTGCAATCATAAGACTAAATACCTGTTTATCACCTACTTGCATTTAGAAAGTCGGAAAACATCTTAAGACAGGGCAAATAACTGTTTCCTGTATATTAACCTTATCTGCATAGGCCATCGTTGGTCCACCAAGCAGATAGGCTGCTTCCTCTTGATAAAGTGAAATAAAAATTTGCCCCACCCATCTGCTCCCACCCGCTTCTGAAATAGTTCTCAACATGCTATGATAAAGTCCACCATTTTAAATGGAGGTTTGCAGCAAATGAGTCTTCTGAACTAGACTTTGGATCTTCGGCATGCAAAGTATGTGCCCTCTGAGATGTGCTGTCTATAGACGTGAACCAGAGCCAAGATAGATCGAAGTCCTCCTCTCATATTCAGACAACTCCATAGAAAATAGACAGATAAAATAGAGTTCAAAAATAGTTTAAGGAAAATTAAGTCTTTCTTACTGATAAGACATTTTATCTATGTCTTTTCTCACACAATCTGACCAGGGGTGAAATCCAGCAGGTTCTAACAGGTTCTGGAGAACCAGTAATGGAAAAATTTACAAGTTCAGAGAACTGGCAAATACCACCTCTGGCTGGCCCAAGAATGGGGTGGGAATGGAGATTTTGCAATATCCTTCCCCCAGGAGTGGGGAGGGAATGGGGATTTTGCAGTATCCTTCCGTGCCACGCCCACCAAGCCATGCCCACAGAACCGGTAGTAAAAAAATTTGGATTTCACCACTGAATCTGACCTATAATTCAAAAGCTATAATTACAGGGAGGCACAATGTTCTATATAGGTTTGTATATTAATAACTTCTTCTAACAAAATGTGATCTTATTGACCTAATGCCGAGGACAAGACATACAAAAGAAAGCCAAATTCATTTGTGAGCAAAAAACAAAAACAAAAAAAAACCCCAAAACCGTGCAGCTGCATAATTCAAGAGGGAATGCTGCTTGGGTTAAACAATTACAAAGAAGATGGTAACAAATGTAGGTTTCTTTATGGCTCCTGAACAATTACCTAGCATGTTGTTTAGAGTATCATAGGAAGAAAAAAGTAGATTTGTTTTTCGTTTAAAAAAAATCAGGATGTAAGGACAACTTTGTTTAATAATATCAAAGGCCTTAGTTGTTGCATACATTTTTTTTTTAATGGTAAAACTGTTGCTTCTGGGAGGTGATAATTAGGCCACAATATTCATTTAGTAATTAGGTACAGCTTTGAATTTGTCTCTTATGTATGGCAATACAAACCAGCCTTTTATTTCTCTTCTCACCCTGAATTGATAGAGCCATGCTAGACAGTTCAACATAGTAGATCAGCCTAGAATTTATGCTCAAATATTTGATTGATTAATTAATAATGTTTTTTTAACCCTTAGCAACCACATAGATAGATTTTCTCCAGGATGATTCGTCCCCAATGATTAGTTTTTCCTATTTTCCAATGTAATTTAGTTTATCTACCTAGCTGTTCTCCTCTTTTCCTCTTTCCTTTCATTTTTTTCCCTTTATAGACCCATTATAGAGAGTTAAGTCTTCACATTATGTGTCCAAAATCAATTTGAGCCTGATCCTTTTTTTTTCAATCACAGCATCAAGATCTCTCTCTTGATCTCTCAATCTCTCGATCTCTCTCTCCCTCCCCCTCTCTCCCTCTCTCCTCTCCCCCCACCCTTCTCATTTTAAACCTGTCTATCTCACTCACAGCACTCAGAGCAATGTACAAATAAAGGGTACACACACACACACACACACGAATGATATAGCATTGTTTCATGGCACTACTGGCAAAATATTGGCGCACTCTGGACATTGGAAGCACAGAGACAATTTCTTTACTTCTGCTTTTGAAATTTTTCCCATCCTATAACAGAAGTTAAATGTCATCATCTCTTTGCCATCACTGTTGGTGTTTTAGTATTTAATTTTGTGAATACATGTCAGCTGCTTTTTAGAAGCATTTCTATTAATTTATGTTGAAATTTCATTAGGTGTTTTTTTTAAAAAAAACGTATGCACAATAAAAGAAGAATTGAGAAAATCTATCCATGCCAGTGGTGGGATTCAAAAACTTTTACTACCAGTTCGGTGGGTGTGGCTTGGTGGGCATGGCATGTTGGGCATGGCAGGGGAAGGATACAGTAAAATCTCCATTCCCACCCCACTCCAGGGGAAGGTTACTGCAAAATCCCCATTTCCTCCCAATCACCTGGGACTCGGAGGTAGAGAATAGAAGGGGGCAGGACCAGTCAGAGGTGTATTTACTGATTCTCCAAACTACTCAAAATTCCCACTATCAGTTCTCCAGAACCTGCTGAATACCACCTTCGACTTTCTCCCTCTTTGACTAAACTTTGATGGCTACAATTGCAAAAGATGATGGATTTAATAACAGGTTTTTTTCACTGGAAAAGAATAACTAAACTAAAGTTGAGCTAAGCAAGCTATTTCTTTACAGTATTTGTGTATGTGTGTGGGTATACAAACACACACACATCATCATTCCTATAAGGCTCTATCTCTATCTCATCTATTGATAGCACTATAAAGAAATAGCTGCTTATCACGGCAGAGAGAAAAAACCCTAAAGCATGCTGAATGCGTTTACATTTTCAAAAACAAATTTCAGTGAGCAGCCATGATAAAACAAGGAAGGAAGGAAGGAAGGAAGGAAGGAAGGAAGGAAGGAAGGAAGGAAGGAAGGAAGGAAGGAAGGAAGGAAGGAAGTTGTATATCTGAAATACCTGGAAGAACCATTTACTGCATAATGTTGTATACAATTACATTATTTTCTTTATCTCTGGTTTCTGTTCAGAGCCTTGGTGGTTCAGCAGACTAAAGCACTGTTAAGTAACACCAGCTGCCTGCAATCACTGCAAGTTCAAATCTCACCAGGCTCAAGGTTGACTCAGCCTTCCATCCTTCCGAGGTAGGTAAAATGAGGACCCGGATTGTGGGGGCAATAAGCTGACTTTGTATAAAAAAGAACACCGCTTAGGGGTGGCTGAAAGCCCTACTAAGTGGGTATATACAAAAGTATGAAGGCTATTGCTTAACACATTGTAAGCCGCCCTGAGTCTCCGGAGAAGGGCGGCATATAAATCAAACCAATAAATAAATAAATAAATAAATAGACAATTCCTATTTTGAGTTAATTTATTCTGCTCATTCTATTTTTTTATCCTCTGATTAGATATTCTTCTTTAAAAGTGCAACACTTTCTGAATGCAGGATTGCTTTTGAAAGTAAAGATAAAAGCAGAATTTGCTATACTTATTGAACTAATCGATCAAATAATAAAATCAGATACACCTGCACACATACAACATGCATACACATCAGTGGTGGGTTGCCCCCAGTTCGCACCGGTTCTATAGAACTGGTAGTAAAACTGGCAGGAGGCTCCGCCCACTGACCCCGACGTCATCAGAACTCTTCTGCATATGTGCAGAAGAGTGCGCATGAGCGAAGCGAGTGTGTGCGCGTGGCCCCATTGCGAACCGGTAGTAAAGGTAAGTAGAACTCACCCCTGATACACATGTGTACACCCAGAGACTCATCTTTCTTGCAGGCAGGAGAGAATTTTTTTATACATTGTTCTCAGGTTATCAAGAATAACTCCCTCCACAGTCCAATAAGGATGCCCCTGTTTTATCAACTTTTAATTGTTATTTAATTTTAGTCCTAATGCTTTCAATCTTTTAGATTCTTGAGTGTTAACATTTTTGCTAGCCTACATGAATGTTCACTAGACTAGATTTTTTAAAATTTCAATCCCAACACATAGAATTGTAGAAAGTTAGCCCCCACTCCTCTCCTAGAAGAATGAAATATTTTGAGGATATTTTTTTTAAAGGTAGGATAAAATATTGACTCTAAAAGAGAAATAAAAATCTTAAGGGAGACAGAAACTCAGAGCCCCAGCTCCCTGCCCCCAAGCAGATACTGAGCTGGCGCAGCTTTTAGAAATGCAGATTTGATAATCCATTACCCCCTGCAGCAAAGTCTGAACAAAAGCAGATTAGCCCTCATCCAAGAGCCAAAACAGGGCAAAGCCATTATTTATTGCATCACCCTCAGAAACTTCAACCAAAGATGGCTCAGACAACCTATAGAGCCAGCTATGACCCCTACATAACTCCTACAACAGTCAATAAAATACATGTTCTTGCACAGGAATAGGAAGTTCAAGTGCAAAGCCCAAGGTGCCCAGAACTCATGTGGTTCTGCGTCATCATTAAACCATCTTTCCAATCAGCCTCCAGCCTCCATTTTGTCTCCAGTGCCTTTCTCCCAGCTTGGAACTGAACCAGATGGATATTTCTTCCAACAGAATGTTCCATCATATAAGATTACCAATTGTATTTGTATTATAGTAGAAACTTTATTTAAAAATCTTCAGTGTGAAACTAAGGAAAATTAACTCAGCATATTATTGATGGTCATTGATAGCAATTGAATGATTTTTCCCAAGATGAATTCTGAATGCAGCCTGAGAAGAGAAATTTTGACCAAGATGTCACTGAGTAGGAAAATTTTAAATAATTCCTATATGCTCTGTTAAATTTTCATATATTCTACATTCATATACACAGAGAAACTCACAGATGTAGGAACAAATGTTCTCTTCTAGAGGAGTGTCACATAAGAAACAGATTCAGGCAGTAATATTAAACAAAAAGAAGAAATGTTATGTGTATATTATGGAGAAGTAGCTTAAAAACTCATTTGAGTTGCAAGCTAGAAAGCTTTATTTCATATCTACATCACTTTTTATTTCTACTGGGATGAGAAACTGGGGGCGTAGACTTTCTATTCTCTTTTCTAATATAAACTACTGTTCTGAAAAGGGGGGGGAGGAATTCGGTTTTAGATTACATTATATTTTCCAGTGTCATTTGGTTGTATCTGAACATATGATTACCTACATTCAAAGTATTATATATAATTATTACTGTTTCCTGTCCTGCTTTTACTTTAGCTTATCCGTCCATGTTCTTGAAGTACACCACTGTCAATTTCCTAACTAGTTTAGACTGAATATTGATTCCATACATTTCTCAATATTAGTGTCTCAGTTGAATGTCAGTATTCTAGTCTAAACTGAACCTATAAAAAGAGGGGTACTTGGTCTTATCTAGGTGTAAAGTAATTAACTTTAAGAGCCAATAATGAGGATACTTAATTTAATTAAGCACTGTTTACATAAACAATTGCTGTAATAACAGGTTACATCATCTTCCAGTACACATAGAATGGAATATGTTTTAGTGAAAACAACATTGACCTAATACTAAGTGCAGACTATCTCATATTTTTTTCTATGTAGAAATGGAGTACAGGGATTATTCAAGTAATTTCGCTGAAGGCTAGAGCAACCTAATTAGATTTTCTTTTGTTCCACGAAGGCATAAAATCGTACTTGGAAATAGCTCTTTAAAAATTAAATTCTTTGGGAGAAAATGCTTTTGTTGGCTTTGTAAATCCTAGACTACCTCCAGTGAATATCCTACACAAAAAACAAAGTGTCTATTAGCATTATGGGTAACAGCCATTGGCACAAGTGCATCACTCTGTACAGAATGTTGCAGACTGCAGAAGACTTGCCATTAATTTCAACAAACAGCTATGACCGGTCTTTAGAAGTTCTAGACTTGGTCTAAGTGCTTCAAGACTACTAACGTGCAATGTGGACTGGCAGCAATGTGACGGGGATCCTTAAAGGAGGATATAATTTAATCTATTATAAAATAACATGCAGAATCTGCCAAAGACATTTGAATATGCTAAGGGTTCAGTCTTCTTCTAATTGTTCTCCAGTGGACACTAATGCCAGTAAAGAGACAAGAAGTATCTTAATACTTAAGAAGTTGCTTAACGCATTGTAAGCCGCCCTGAGTCTCCGGAGAAGGGTGGCATATAAATCAAAACAAGAAAGAAAGAAAGAAAGAAAGAAAGAAAGAAAGAAAGAAAGAAAGAAAGAAAGAAAGAAAGAAAGAAAGAAAGAAAGAAAGTAAAATAAGTGTATCAACACTATGAGAAAAAGCATCTACATAATCTAGTGCCTTGCTCAAAATGATGAGAACATCATCACATCACATTGCAGGACCCACCCTATTTCTATGTATGTCTGACATTGCTACAACATACAGAAGAGCTGGAGCTTTCAGTCTATCGAATTGGTTATTTGATGCCCCATGTGGTCATCTTTACCAATAAGTAGAAATAGGTGAGAGCATTTTTATGACACTGTGTTCCCTGCCTACCACAAAAAGCCGGAAAACAGGGTAGTACTTTCTTTGCATGCTTCCTGCATATGAAAAGTTGTTGAAATAGTCATATTTCATAGTCATATTGGGCTGAATCATCCCTTCTGGAAAATCTATCCCAGGTAATCCATCTCCGCTTTGGTCAGTTCTACTTAGTTTCCTCAGGCAAACAACTAAGTAGTGTCACAAGCATGGAACAGAAATTTAAGTTTTAGCCTATAAGAAAAAAGAGATGAGAGTTGCATTCCATAGGATGATTCTTTATGAGAGAAAGTGTACACAAACAATCCTTTTGCTATTTTCTACAAGGGTTTGAAAGTAATCTCACCACGCAAGGGGAATAGCCGAGGCTGGTTTTTTTACTACATCACCAATATATCCTATAATGAATATGCCAGGAAAAAAAAAAGAATGACTGACCTACACAAAAGGGGCATACTGTGTTTCCTTTGCCATATTGTTAAAGATATTGGGGTAGTCTTATTAAAATGGAGGCGAGATGGGGAGAGACAGGGATTAAAAATGGTACTGTATTTTGTATGGGGTTGTCACAAAAGGTTGCAACCACCGAAACTAAGCCACACCTCTTTTTACCTACCATGAATGTCAAAAAGTGAAGGTTTCAATCATGAGAGGTGGGAGGGAGGGAGGAAAAGAGAGGGAAGGAGAGAGTGAGTGAGAGAGAGAGAGAGAGAGAGAGAGAGAATGAGTTACTTAGTGGCACAAAGTTACCCAGCTGCCTTTCATACTTAATGGGGGACTTGAATCTGGATTTCCCCACTCCTAGTCTAACACCTTGCTGGCTATCAGTAATTCAGCCAGAACAAATGCCATTCTTCATGATCCACTGACAATGTTAAGAATCAGGAGGTTTATGTCAGCCATTGCAAAGTGGAAAATTTTCTGTGTTGGTCTTGTAATAATAAATTCCCCACTTCTGCCCTTTTTCATTTTTAAAGTGGCACCTGCTTGGGACCAGTTTTGAATTTTTGGTGCAACTTCAAATGGCAAAAACAAAATGTAACCTCTATCTCTTCCTAAATTTATTTGTCATCCACCCATCCCTGGACTCATATTGTATCATTTTTAAACTGCCTTTTATTAGCCATAAAATAATCCAATCATCATGTAATCTGGCAAACTGTTCAAAGTAATCCAGGGTTTGTTATACTCCAAGTCTCATAAACCTGAAAGGTATACTTCATAAAAGTATTTATAATCAACAGAATGTTACTAAACAACAATATCCTCCTAATTGTTATTTTAATCTACATATACACGGTATACACTGCATTTCTATGTTAAAATTCCTTAAAGCAGTAGCCATAAATTATGATTAAAATAAAGGCAAAACCTTCATACCTGATAATTTTACAAAACATATACAGTCATTATAATAGCACTTGCTTTCAATTATTTATCCAAAACAATACCAATAGCTTTACTTGGAATACGTAACATCCTATGACTTTAATACCATCAAACAACATCTGCCTATTGAATCTTTGGGAAGGACTCAATAGCTGAACAAAAATGCCAAATCCAGTGTAAACATCTGGCTGACTGTGTGACGAACAACGACAATAATAATTAAACATTGATATGACAAAATCATCACCAGCCAAAAGGCAGCTTTACTTGGAACAGTTTGTATCCTGTGATGATACCTTTACCATCAAGGAACATCTGCTATCCCAGGTCCTTAGGAAGGATTCACTAGGTGGGGAAAAAATCAAATCCAATCTAAACATCTGGTTGACTGTTCAACCAACCATAATAATCATAAACATATTTTTGATGGGTCCCATTCACTTGTTTACTTGCCTGCTCTGGGGAAAGATCTTGCTCAAAAGAGAAAGAAACAATCTGTACAAGTAGTTATATTATATCCTAATAATTACAGCTTCCTAAGGTTCTGAAAGGAATTTCCTACTGAGATGTAGATGTAGATTTCATAAGTTTTCAGGAAGCCACAGATGATCCATTAGTCTCATCTGACTTTTCTGGCAGTGTGAAAATAAGATGTGAGTTTTTTTATGGCCTTACTGAAGATATCTATACGTTGCTTTTCTGAATGTTATTGCAGTATATTATTTCTATAGCATAAATGGTCTTAATACTAAAGTGATTAACATTTTCAAATGACAAAAGAATGCAAATTTACTGAACATCTTTTATTCTGAAATACTTTGTAGTTTGAAATACTCCTGAAGAGATTTCAGATAATGTCCTTCACTATATACAGATTGGTGCTGTGAATTTTACATAATTTCTTCATGGTTTGGCAATTGAGCCTGCCATTTTAACTTAATCCATAAACCTATTAGTTAATCATCTACCCATCTATCCAAAGTAATCTAATTTATGCACCCTTGATTTTATCCTCACAGCAAAACCATTGTTCCAAATCCACCATCCAAATCTCTTTCAGTCACTCACACCCTGGTCATATCTTGTATGGACTATTGCAATGTCTATACATGAGCTATCTTTGAAGATATTCAGGAGCTACAGTTGGTGCAGAAGAACAATTTTGGGCACCTCAATGATGGTGCATGTAACACTCTACTGTGTGAACTGCATTGGGTGCTGGTTTGTTTCAGTCCAATTCAAGGTGGTTAAAGTCCTACATGGCATGGGGCCAAGTTATCTGAGGAATTATCTTTCCCCCATCATATTGGCCCATCCCACTCTTCCCAGTGGGAAAGTATGTTACAGACCCAGTCAGTTAAAAAAATTTCAACTGACAGGGTCCAGGAAGATTGCCTTCTCTTCTGTTGCCTCCACTTTCTAAAATATTCTTCCCCCAGAGGTGAGGCAGGCCTCCACTTAATTAGTGTTACATTACCCTGCTTGTTACAGTAATCCTCAACTTACAACTATTCATTTAGCAACTGTTTAAAAAATAGCTTACAATTGATCCTAACACTTACAACTATCATAGCATCCTCACACCAGAATGGGACAATTTAGCGTGCCCCTCCCGACAGTCATATGATCAGAACTGGGGCACTTGGCAAATGGCATGGATTTGCGATAGTTGCAGCATCCCATGGTCATGTGATTGCTGTTTATGACCTTGCAAGGTCAGAAGGGGAAGCCAGATTCACTTAACAACCACATGATTCACTTAGCAATAACAATAGCACTTAGACTTATATACCACTTCACAGTGCTTTACAACCTTCTCTAAGCAGTTTACAGTGTCACATATTGCCCCCAACAATCTGGCTCCTCGTTAACAATTACAGTGATTTAACAACAATTACAAAAAGTTCATAAAATTGGGTATGATTTACTAAATAAGTGCCCTGTTGGCAACAGAAAATCTGGTCCTAATTATGATTGCAAGCCGAAAACTACTTGTAAGGATTAATGCAGTCATGGAACCTACAAGGTCCATCCCCATTGGAGTGTGGCATGCACCTGTTAGATTTTGGTTTAGCTCTTCTGGAAGTATCTGGGGAATGAGGTCATGAAATAAAAACAATTGCAATCTTCTTCTTAGGAGTTTGGGGAGAGGGGCAGATGAAACTGGTGTTTGCATAGCAAGCTAAATTTAGCTAACTAAACCACACAGAATTTTGAATCAGTATAGCATTTTTCTTTGTTTGACTCTGGGGATCAAGAAAACAATAAAATGTCAACAATATGTGCCCGAGCTTTATTAAAAATGACTAAAGGAAACAGTGTTATGGGCCTGCAAGCTGACAGTTTAAACTAAATGGCAGCTGCTGGATTAAATCTTTGTAAATATATTGTACACTGTATTGTATTTCATATATCAGTGAAGATTTTGATAGTAGCAAACCTAATCTTTTTGCACAAAATACAGGTTTTCAGTATTGCATAGTTTTGTAGAATGATCCCATTCCTAAATTGTTTCTACAGGGTGGGAGATGGCTCTTAAAACTTTGCACCAGGGGAGTATAATGCTATATAAATATAAAATGAAATGAAATAAGCACAGTATAACTTTCTTTGATTTGACTTCACATGACATAAATCCCCTTGATTTATGCAAGAGAGAAATTTGGAAGACAACGCTTAGAGAGGTCATTTTCATAGTTTTGACCAATTTAGTCAAACAATTAAACAATTAGGATTAAGTCTTTGATGGTGGATTTTTTCATGTTTCCAAACTTGGTATGCAATAGCAGAAACTTCCTCTCAGCATACTCTATTAAGTCAGTGTTGCTACTGGAGTAAAGGTTGGATAGAAATGCAGCAAGCATCAAAAGCAAGAATTCTCTATGATATTCTGCTTGGTATCCTGCTGGACAAAGAAACTGACTTGCATTTATATCTAATCTAGCTACCTATGTACCTATCTACCTATCTACCTATCTACCTACCTACCTGCCTATCCATCCATCCATCCATCATCTATCTATATCATCTTTCTATCATCTCTATCATGTCTGTCTGTCTATCTCTTCTCTCTCTCTCTCTCTTCATCCATCATTTCTCTATCAGTCTCTGTATATATCTCTATCACCTATTTGTATCTGTCTGTCTGTCTGTCTGTCTGTCTGTCTCTCTCTCTCTCTCTCTCTCTCTCCCTATTACATTTATAGGGCAGCCATCTCACTGTTATATGCTCTCATTTCTCCCTCCCATTTTTCATTCCTCTTCAAATGATAAATGGATTAGAAATTATTTCTAAGTAAAAAAAAAAAAACCTCAAGTACCCTCTAGTGTAGAGTGTGATGCTCTTGGGTTTCTTTGATGACAAAGTGTCCTAGGAAGGCCTGTCCGTGTCTGGCCCTTCATTATGTTATCATCTCTTCAGCTTCCTCTCATGCTTCCTGAGGGAGAATAACAGGTGGAAATGTCTCCCTCTGGACTTTTCAGTAGTGCTGCTGCTGTGGCTGTCTATATTTGAGAAATCACTGATGAATTTGTCATTTTCCCAGAAAGAAATAATATGCCCAACTTCCCACTACCACTCCTTCACTACAGGGCCCTTGCTCTTGGGTCTCTTCAACTCTCCAAAGGGGAAAAGGAACAATTTCTTTGACAATAACATTCTGGCAAATCTTGCTGCTCCTGGCAAGCTTGAAAGAAAGATCTTTTCGGTATTGATCTTCTGATGTGTCCATACCTGCCTTCTTTCTCCAACTTTCTCAAACTGATTTTGAAGTGTCGATTAGAGAAACTAGTAAAAGGTTTTTCTTTCAGAACCATTCCAATTCTGACAGAAGTGTGTCCTCCCGTCTGGTAAAATAGTAGCTGGGAATTAAAAGTGGGGGGGAGGGGAGAGAGAGAGAGAGAGAGAGAGAGAGAGAGAGAGAGAGAGAGAGAGAGAGAGAGAGAGAGGTGTGAAAGTACGTACTCACAAAAAGCTCAAAAAATGGCTTGAATCTTTATTAGACTTCTTCCTTGCCTCTTTTTTTGAAAGCTAACAGCATAATGAAAGGTGGGATTCTCGCTCAGCTCAATCTACCTCACAAGGTTGTGGTTGTGGGGAAAATAGGAGGGGGAAAGAGTATTAGGTATGTTCATCATCTTGAATTATTTATAAAAATAATAAAGGTGGGATAAAAATCTAATTAATAAATAAAAGGCTTGGAGGGAGAATTCACATTCTCCCTGCAGTGAGGTATTCCCAGTCATTTCTTTGACTGTAGCCTGGACTGAGAGCATCCATAATGTCTGAGAGATTGAAAAATTCCCCCAGAATGGGGTGTGCTTGTGTGAGGCTCCAGAAGTTCTCTGAGAGGGCCATGCTCTTATGCAGCCTCCAAGGCTCCAAAAATCATGTGAGAATGGGGTGCACTTTCAGATGATTTTCAGAGGTTGTGAAGGCCACGTAAGGTGGGCTCTCATGTGGCCTCAGGACCCTCCGGAGATTGTGTGAGAGGATTGTGCTCTTGCTTGAACTCTGGAGCTCCTGAAAACTGTGTAAGAATGAGGTATGCTTTCGCATACTTTTCGGAGGCTGCAGAGGCTGTCTCTAAAAGAGTGAGGATGAACATATGACATGCATGTCAATATAACCTTTTGCATGACATGCCTGTGTTCATCAACATCTGACAACAATTATTCTCAAAAGTGAGCATGATTTTCAGAGGCTGTGGGGACACACAGGTATGCTTGTGTGAGGTTTCCTGACCCCCCAGAAGTTCTCCGACAGGACCATGCTCTTATGCAGCTTCCAGGGCTCCAAAAATCATGTGAGAATGGGGTGTGCTTTAGGATGATTTTCTGAGACTATGGAAGCCATGTAAGAATAGGGTGTGCTTTCAATGGCCTCAGGACTCCCCATAAATTCTGTGAGAAGATTGTGTTCTCGCTTGACCTCTGGAGCCTCTGGAAATCATGTGAAAATGGGGGTGGAGGGGGTTGTGTGGTTTTTGGAGGCTGCAGAGGCTGTGGCAGATCATTCTCCAAAGCTGCTTCAGGAATAAAGGCCTCATGCGACCCATAGCAGCCTCAGGTAGGCCGCAGGGCCCTGCGAACAGAATACTGCCTGAAAGTAAGCAGCATGCAACAGATTGTGAAGATCCTACATATAACGGAACTATATATTTTTAAAAATGAATATGTATATACTTGAAGTGGGGAGGGAATGGGGATTTTGTAGTATCCTTCCCCTGGAGTGGAATGGGAATGGGGAGTTTGTAGTATCCTTCCCCTGCCATGCCCATCAAGCCATGCCCACCAAGCAACACCATGCCCACCAAGCCACGCCCACAGAACCAGTAGTAAAAAAAATTGAATTTCACCACTGGTTGCTATCACTGCTCTAAAACCAGGATAGGCAGTTCGGCTTCAGCTTTTTTTCTAACGATGTAGTTGTATAGGCACTATGAGCAAAGAGGAAGAAGAGTATTTTTTTTTTTAAAAAAAAAGTAGGTTCCAGAGTTGGCACTAAAAACTATTCTACTTATAGGAACAACATCTCTAGGCAGCCATAACCCAGGGAGCTTTGGTTCAGTTTGCTTTTTAAATGCTGTATTCATCACAGATTAGATTACTGCAGGAGAAATAAAAACCATTTTGAGATCACAGTCTATCATTTTGCAGAGGTTTTTTTTAGCATTTGTGCATTCTCATACAGTTGGTGCAACTCATTGGGGGCTGCAATAAGGAGGTTTCAAGTGTTTCTCAGGAAAATAAATAATGAAATGGCCTGCCTATCTTATTTGAGACTGCAACCCAGCCTTTTCCACAGGTACAGGAAAGCTTTTTAAAGAAATGAGCTGTTTTTTTCTTTATTCTGGTTCATGTCACTGACAGCTGGGCATGGAATGCCAGCGATAGCCTACAGCCATGAGTCATTTTGCAAATGTTACCCCAATTGCTTTTCATCCCAACCAAGTTGAAACAGAATGGAATAGCCAAGCATATATCAAAGCAGTATTATTTATCTTATTGTTCTTCAGATGGTTTCATGGATTTTGATTTATTTCAATAATCTCCCCTGTGAGGTTAAGGCAAAGAGGTGCATTGTTCCTTATTTAATGATAGAGAATTGGAAAATATAAAGAATAAGCCTGTAGCACTTTCCACTGGCTTGCTTGAGCCAAAGACAATTTAAAGTTGATTTATACAGGGATGACACTGCCTCAGCCGAATCAGCAGCTGAGTTCTTTGATTAGTACAGTATTATGGTGATACAACACCTTGGCCTGTGACTGGAGTTGGTTGTGTTAGGCACATGTCTCTGCTAGTGATGAAATGTTTATATGTGTTGCCATGACCTGTTCTGAACCACAGTGAATTCAACCAAAGACAATGAAACCCAACTCTTTGGCCCTGTGTCTTGCAATTCTAAATATGTTCTATCCTAATATAAATATTGGTGATTGGTGTTATTGAAAAGCAGAAGACAAAATATTGATGTTACCTATTGATGTTTTTGCATCAGTCAGTAGATATACACTTTGGATAATGCATTGAAAGTAAGTATATATTTTAATCATGCATATTCCAAAACCTGCAGTTCAGTGGTGAGTTGCTACCGGTTCACCCAGGTTCGGGTGAACTGGTAGTAGCGGGAGGCTCCACCTGGACATCTCTGCGCATACGCAGAAGCTTCTGAGCATGCACAGAAGCATCACACGAGCAAATGCAAGTGTGCCCAAAAGCAAACCAGTAGCAACGGGATTTGAATGCCACTACTGCTGCAGTTATCTTGTTAATAATCTACCTCTCCATGGAGGACAATCAGAGATACAAAATGGATATTTACTTGCTATATATTGTCAGATGATATTTATTCTATTTTTCTTTTTGCCAAATATTTTTTTTTCAAAATACCCAATTTATGTGCAGTAAAAAAACAAGATCCAATTTAAATTCAGTCCAAACCATCTCCATATAGTGCTGGGGGAAAACACAGTGAGGTTGGAGGATCTGTAAAAAGCAGTGAAGATGTCTTTGAACTAAGGGGCCAATCTTCTGATTGAGTATGAGACATTGTCCTGGCTTGAAGAGTAGCAGGCCTTATCTTGTTTTGGGTTGCAATTATCAGGCCTACCTCAAAGTTGTACATTCAGGCAAACTTTTGTGTACATATAATCAGATACACCACAGAAACTGTTTCAAGAACATTAAGAGACTGAGAATCTGAATCAAATCCCAAGAAAAGCCTGGGTAGATAGGAATCATAGGCTAAGAATCCAGGGTTGCAATCTAAATTCTAACCACCTTTGATCCTACCAAAGCATAACTGACCTCAACAAGATGTAGACTCTTTAATTGGCCATTCCTGAATAAATTGCCAAGTCCAATTCACACAATTGTCTTTTGTTGCTCTTTTTAGGCACCAGCATTCTTGAGAACTAGGTGGAAGAGTCTACTAAGTCTAGGTGAATCTGAGGCTGTAAATCATGGGAAATACTGTTCAAAGAACACATTGTAAACACCATGACTGCATCTTCAGGCTTTAAAAGTCATCCAACAGAATCAGATCAGACACTATCTTGCCTATTTCTAAGACTGCAATCTAAGTTATGACAAGCCTCACTGATTTTATACTCCAGGTGTTAACCATATGTCATCGATAGCTGGTAGTAATTCTATGTAATGGGATAGATCTCCAAACCACTGAGAAAATCTGTACAAGAGAGAGGATACAATGGTAGAGAAGAAAAACATTCTTTTCTTTTCATCATTATTGCAGAGTATTTTCAGTAATTAGTTTTTAACTAAGGGTCCATCACATTTCAGATGTGTTTTCCTCCACAAGTTTTAGTCTTTGCCTAGTTTGTTGCATTGCACTTATTTTAAGAGCACACCAAAGAGCTTAATGACATCTGTATAGTCCAAAAAAGCACTCTTAGGGATTGCATCAATTGTGTGAGACATCACCAAACTCTATACAATAGTCAAGGCTTTGACATGAGCACATATAATATTAGATGTAAAACTCCCCCAAAGTTCTCTAATCTACTGAAAATATTTAACTTGATTGGTTCCTTACCCTAGATAGAAAAATAAGTATTATAAACCTAATCCCAACATGAAATGATATGACGATGATAAGGGACTAGAGGTAAAATACTCCAGTTTTAAACCACATCCTCTTGTTCAGTAGAAAAAATAGGCAAATCCAGAATATATGTGAATGTTGGATCAATAACAAGTTGGGAAATGCATTTTTATGAAATCTTTAATTGCTTCAAGCTTGGTAATTCCAACATAGATATTGAAATTCTCTAACACCTTCTTTCTAGGAGTCCTTGGCACCAAAACCAGGATCACCTCTCACAGTCCATTGGAAGACTGCCAATGGAATGGGCAGTATATCAACAAAATCCTGGATAAATCGCGAGTAACCCATATCAGATACAAGCACTTCATATTGGCAGTAAACTGCCATCCTACCATACTATATTAATAATCAGTACAATGTTCCTTGAGCAACCTATAAAAATGGATGTTTTTGCTTGGCTTATCCAGTGCATAAATTGATAGGATTAACTATGAGGACTGTGCAAAGCACTCAGAAAGGTTGTTTTGTGCATTCCAAAGCATCCCTCTTTAAAATCTTATAGCAGTCACATTTTCTGGAGCCCTTAGCGCAAATCCTCTGAAAACTGTCCCCAGTGGCCTCTGTGTGCCTTCCAAGAGCAAAGGAAATTTAAGGTCATATTGAGCTGTTCCAGTTTTATTGTAGTATTTTCTCCTCCCAATTACACAGACATAATCTTAGAAACTTTGTTGACATAGTGGTTGATGGCATGATCAGGTGCTTGGAACTATGTAGTTCCTATTGGCCACTTTATGTTGCTGCAGACACATACACATCTTATCCACACATAGTACCTGTTGCTAGGTACTATCCTCCATGGTTATTTTGATTTGGGTATCAGAAGAGATTGGACTCCTGGCTTCTGGAGAGATTAGTTAGTCAAGATTCCAAGTGGCACTTTCTGAAGTATTTATCAAGTGTTTAATTGGGTTCCTTTTCTGTATAGATTTAGCACTATTTAAAAGAGCAATCAGATGTATTTTGAAAGTATTGGTTAGACTTAGGCTCATTTGAAAAGTAAGGAAAATTATTGTCTTTATCTGCTTTAGTATTAAAATATAAGGAAAGGATTTTTGCTGCCTTTATCAGTAAACCAGAATTGTACTCAGCTAGAGAATAGAAATATACCATAAACCAGCACATAGTAGAGTCGAAATGAAGGCATTCAAGGAGATAACTCAAATACTGTGATGTGTCTACCTACAAAGAGCAGAATTATTTAAACAATTATTTTTCTGAGACATGTGAAAATTGGACTTTAAAAAAGCAGGATAAAAATAAATATTGCAATGGAATGTGTAGATAACCATGGGATGACGAGGGAAAGAGATGCTACCTAAGAAACAATAATAGGCCATAGAAGAGAAGTCTGTAGTCGCTTAATGGTCAAAAGAAGAAACCTAGGAAGGACCCACCCTAATTGATCAGGCAGTGAAAACTGATAGTGGGTTTGTACCTTCAGACCTGCTGATTCTGTTAATACAGCTTTATAATACAGTAGAATTAACTCAGTTAATTGTATTTCCTGTCTGGTTTACCTTGGAGGGCTGACTTGATACATTTGTACTTTGAAGAAGGCTCTTGAATGGATAACCAGGAAAACAAACACATAGATCATAGAACAAATCGATTCAGAATTCTTGAAGTACAAATCACCAAGGTGAGTCATAACAGTCCTGGACATTTTGGACATATGCAAAGATGTCCAGCTCCCCTGAGAAGTCCAAACTGCTGAGAAAACTAAAAGGATAGAGAGGAAAAACATAGCAAGAGGATGGATTTGATCACAACAGCAACGAGCATACAATTGAGGGACCAGATCCATCCTGAAGAAAGTCTATCTATGTGGTCATTAAAAATGTTATCCTTTGAATGGCACCTAATCAATCAGTATCATTTTTGGAGATTGATAGTCCTGAAATTCAATAAATAAATACTTTTCAGATGACTTCAGGATCAGTGGGTGACATATCAGCTGAGCTATGAGGAAGAATCCTAACACTCTCATACAAATGAATAGCAGTGTTCAAATTAAGGGTACTTCTTTGCCTCTCTCTCCTAAATAATATTATATAATAAGATTTTACCTCACTCTATATTAATCTCTATTTATTGTCATAAAATTGTATAAGCCCAAGTCTGGATGTATGCACACAATATACATGTATTTGGTTATTATTTCATTTACATTTAGAATTTCATTTATTATTTCCATTTCCTGGTTTAATGACAACAGGTGTAAAATTCAATCGTGTCATGTGACATCATCTGACATTGTGACTTTTTTGCCTTTGTGGAGCCGGGATGGGCATGGCCTGCATGTGACACATCCGGCCCACGGGCCACCAGTTTGATTCCCCTGATCTGGACATTAAGTCATCAGGTTACCAAATGGGAGACTGTGAGTTCTAGTTCCGCCTTAGGCATGAAAGCAGACACTTTCAATCACTTTTTCTCAGTCCAACTCACCCCTCAGGCTTGTTGCTGTTGTGGGGAAAATAGGAAGGAATGTTAGATTGCTGCCCTGACTTGTTTATAAAAATAATAAAGGTGGGATATAAAATAAATAAATAAATAAATTACATCTAATCTTATATGAAACGTTTTTTAAATATTGCAAGAAAATATTTATTTTCATACACAAGTTTCGGTTATATAGGATATACCAAATGTCAGGCCCGACAGATAATTTCTCATATAAATTACATTAAATATTCAAACTGTTTGCCATTTTCTTCTAAACACTTGTTTACTTGTTTGCTGCATCTCTTTTTGAACATTAATAAATGTAATTAATAAAACATATAAACATATGTTTAAGTTATGAATAAATTAATAAAGCATACTCAATTGATTTATGGGGCTTCAGTTTTACACTCTGTTTATATGTTTTGCTTATAATTATATGACAATTCCCCTACTAAGCACAGCAACTTTTCCTAATACATTTTATTTCTAATGCAACTCTTCCTATGCACTTTTTTTTTAAAGAAGCGCCCCATGATACATTTATATTTTAAAATCAAACTAAAAATAATATATGCTAGGGCTTTATACATAACATCCCTTAAATACATTTTTGGACATATTCTCTCCAAAGATATACTGTTTTGTATGAATTTGGGTGGTGGGCAAGACTTTCCATATACATTAGTCATGTTTATTGCATTTATGCCATGTTGGAGTTTATATTGATGGATTATACCATTCCACCATAAAAGAAAATGATATATTAACTAATAAAGCATTAGTTAAATACTGGATAGTTGTAACCCATCCATTAACTTCATTTTGATGAACTATAACTTACTTTGTCTAATTTTGGCATACAGGAAATTCTCAATATATGACCGATTGTTTAGTGACCATTCAGAGTTAGCAACAGAGATAGTTACAACCCAGTTTCAGAGTTCTGACAGCCCACCCCATCATGGTCATATGCCCTCATGTTGGGTCCTCAGCAGCCTGCCTGCATTTACGGCCATTTGCAGCATCCCATATCACGTGATTGCATTTTATGACATGGATTTTGTGGATTTACTTCCAGTTTTGACACAGATGGCTAAAAGAGAATCATTGGTCACTTAATAACCATTACAAAAATGGTCAGAAACTCAGATTGGTCATGTGGATAACTCATTTTACAGTCATTACAACTTACAATCATGATGGGCAGATATGGGCAAGGACTACCTGGAGCAGAGGTGGGTTTCAGCAGGTTCTGACCATTTCTGGAGAACCGGTAGCGGAAATTTTGAGTAGTTCGGTGAACCGGTAAATACCACCTCTGACTGCCCCCCCCCCCCCATCTATTCTCTGCCTCCCGAGTCCCAGCTGATTGGGAGGAAATGGGGATTTTGTAACCTTCCCCTGAATGGGGTGGGAATGGAGATTTTACAGTATCCTTCCCCTGCTATGCCCACCAAGCCACGCCCACCAAACTATGCCACGCCCACCGAGACACACCCACAGAACCGGTAGTAAAAAATTTGAAACCCACCACTGATCTGGAGCATGCTATATAATCAATGCACTATGTGTTTTGTAAACCATGTGTGAACCCAATTATTTTTGAATCACCTGTGAAAGTATGGATTAAGAAAGCCATGACTTAATGTGATGATAAGCCTGTTCTTCAGGAAAGAAAGGGGGAATGGAGCAAAGAAGTCTTTTGAATAGGTAAGAGTGTATTGCTTAATAGACCACCTGTCTCCCTGTGAGTCTAGAAAAAGAAACTCACAAGAAGATCAACAGATGATCACTGCCATGGTTTTTGAACATCAAGTTTAGGGGGAAAAATATTACCTTTTTCTGAGGCTAAGAAAGAGGGTGGCCTTTCCTCCTTTTTTTTGTGCTGATTTCAGCTATATTAAAAAAACAGTAGATTTTTTTTTCTTAAATGCTACAAGAGCCTTTAAAGCAGATTTTAGAGTGTGTAACCAGATCACTTCAGCAAAAGGTTTAAGGGCCCATCACCTCACAGTCTAATATTGCTTCATTTGAAGCAAGCCTAGCAAAAAGAAAGAATTACTTTTTTTAAAAAAAAAGTAAGCCCAGCTGCTTTTTGTGTTTGCTCCTAAATGATATTGTGATGATAGTTGCTCTTTTAAAATGAAAGCGACAGATTCAATATTGTTGTGTGTACTTAGAAAGAATTTCCCCCTGTTGCCAACACTACAGAAAGTCTCTCATCATGACCCTCTTCCTTCAAGGGGAGATTCATCATTTTTACCTTTTTCATATTTCTCCCTCATTCTACTCCCTTGTACAGGAGGTCCAAGGCATTTGTTTTCATGTGTTGCCCAGAGCACAATCTGCCATTGGGAAAATTGGGGAAAGAAGGAGCTTTTAAAAAGAAGATAAGGTAGGAAAGCTCAGTTATAGTTCTAAATTTGCCTGTTTAAAAAATAGGCCCATAAAACACCATTGGGTTTTATAGCTCTAGCAGCTCTTTAATGGGCCATAATCATTCCACGTTATATGGAATATACCAGTGTTTTTCAGCCTCAGCCATTTTAAAATGAGTGGACTTCATTTCCCGGACTTTCCATCTGGGAATTGTATTGCTCTCGCCTTAAAATGGCTGAGGTTGATAACCATTAGAATATATACTTGGGTGTGAAATCATGGACAGAACCAGTATTACAAATTTTGATGTCTTACACAAGGTAATATTCTAGCACCCATTATGGTTTGTGCAGTGTATTTGCCAGTTTGGTTCATCTTCCAATTTTGTTAGAAAAGGAGCCCTCTTGATTCTCTTTTTCTTCAGGTATTTGAGCTTTACATATAACATTTCCAGCCCAACATTTGTTGTTTCTTCTTCTTCTTCTTCTTCTTCTTCTTCTTCTTCTTCTTCTTCTTCTTCTTCTTCTTCTTCTTCTTCTTCTTCTTCTTCTTCTTCTTCTTCTTCTTCTTCTTCTTCTTCTTCTTCTTCTTCTTCTTCTTCTTCTTCTTCTTCTTCTTCTTCTTCTTCTTCTCCTTTTTTTTGGACATACCTATTCTATTTCTATTCACTTCTAATCCCAGTAAGTAATTTTAATTACATCAGCACAAGTTGTTGTCATAGGGCAACAATTCTGCAAAACTATATCTAACCCTCTAGCAAGTGTATGCTTTTACTGCTTTTTGCTTTTTTACTGCATATTTAAGAGGCCGTTTCCATTTTGGCACCCCTTAAAAATTGGTGCCTCAAAATGGGGCTTACTTGGTGCTACAGCCATCCCTGATCATGGCTACCAATGAAAGGTCAGTGCTTTCAGGTGGACCCGAAGGTCAAGTTTTATGGGGTCCTTGGTGTTCTCTGAAGTTTGGTTGTTTCCTTGTAGATGGTTCATGACCAAACTAGGAAACATCATCGGTGCACTGACAAAAGAAAACAACCTGCAAGAAAACAACCAAGCTCAGAGAGCAACAGGGACCCAACAGTTCAACCCTGAGGTACAAATATATATTTTTTTGTCAAATTCTGTGCTACTCCAGGGAATGCTGAACTATAATTTCCAGTATTTCACCATGTACCAGACTGCCTGAAGCTTAGCAGTTCAGCAGTAAGCCGCAGGCTTCACTTCAAAGCAGATTTGGATCCTATGTGAGATGTGAGATGTTTTAATGTGTGGGTGTAGGGGGGTCTTTTTATCTCCACAACAAGAACCTAATGAGGTAGACTGAGCTGAGAGAGATGGCTGGTTCAAAATGACCCAATGAGCTTTTGTGGCTAAAGATGGACTTGAGGCTGAGGCACCCCAGTGTGGTCTAGTACCTTAATTGCTATACCACAAGGACTGTCTTTAATTATATTAAAACAGCTTATATCCTATTGCTATAAATACAATCATTGAATGCACCCAGCATTTGACAAAGAATCACTATGAGATAGTTATTGATTCTTGCTTTAAGTATTGAGTTGATTTAAGTATTTTTGTTTCAGTGGGTGACCTTTCATGCAAACCAGGCCAATGAGCTTCATGAGAAGCATAAACTAATTATGCCCTCCAAAGGGAAGAATAGAAATAAATGATGTTATATGGATTGCCTGTTTTCATGTGAGTTGTAAGCCCTTCCATTTGTTTTATGGATTCTTAACTTTGTTTTTGTTGTTTCAACGTTTTATAGTTGTTCTAGGTTTTAAATGGCATCGTAAACTGGCCTGGACAGCAGAGAAATACTTTCTGGCAACAGTCCCTTAAAGATATAGGACCAAACGAAGCAGTAGGAAAAGGCAGGATAAAGTCTAAAATTAATTAAATGCAATTAATATGAATCCTCCTTAGATATATAACAATTCCTGTTCAGTCTAATTAAAAAGTTGCATTTTATGAACAATGTTGAAAGGCTCTGGGGGTTTCACCCAACTTTTTCTAGCGGGTGGTGAGATATGTTTCTAGAGTTCCAGGTGGCGCATCTTTTTCTTGAATTTGAGGGGTCTGAAGAACATATTTATATTTCTATGACAAACTGAGGGCTATGTTGAGAAAAAACCCTGACAAAGCAAAACAGGCAGGGTAGACATACATTTATTATTACGATCAATATTGTATTCTAGTTCAATTCTATGCCAATTTAATATATTGCTGTGCATCTGCTGTTTTTTTATTTTATTTCTGCAGTTAACTGTTAATAATCCTCTGCATTTAGAAGCAAACATAAATATGGTACAAATACTCTTTCGTCATGAAGAGAGGCATTTGAAGACAAGACATACCTTCCATAAACAAAACAATTAGTAAACTATTCTGGAAATTTAGCTTCATCTATGCTTATTAAATTCATAAAGCATCCTGGGTATTTTTCATTTGTCCATTTTTGTCCTAAGAATTGAGGAAGGGGGAAGGGGGCAGACAGCAGAGGGACTCTTTTTCCTGGGGTTTGCCTCATTTTCAGCACTAAATGAGGAGGATTGCCAAGAGATCCACTCCGAAGCTTCAGGTTGCCCTTGGGTTGCTGGTTACCAATTCCTTATCTGAATAAACAAATGGCTAGGTTGCAAAAATATAAAGGTTTGGAGTGTCATACATCCTAAAAGCTCTTCAAATATAATATGATATGAAAGAACATACGGCTCTGCAAAGAACAACCCCTAGACCAAGAAAAGGGGTGTTCATTTGTTCCCTGCAATAGTTCACTTCATCTAATGATAGATAAGAACTGAGGACTGACTGTTATGCCACCTCTACTTCTTAGATCTGTGGAAATTAGACTAGTCTGTTGCACGCAGCAAATGAAATTGGGAAGAAAGATTTTTGATCCATGCGTCCATCATTTCAGTGCTCACGTTGCTTTACAAGTGATTTGTTTAACTGCTTCTTTCTTATTCTTTTCTCCAAGGCAAATTTTACAGAGAACTTATAGCTTGCTTTTCCAAATAAAGATATTAAATAAATTCTCTGTAAAATCATACCATTTACAAAAAAAAAAAAAAAAAAAAAAAGCATTGGCTCTTCAGCAATATTGCTGTGAAATCTTTGCAAGTCTGATATTTACATCATTTCACACCTAGATATAAACCAAGAGCATAGCAAATGACGGCCTTTTTCAAGAATTCACTACCATTTTTATGTTTAAAAAAATACCAGGCAAACCTGAACAGTGGATTGTTTTGAAAAATAGTATGAACTTTTAAAATGTGACATACATACACATATACACCCCTCTATTATAATAGTTACTGTTCTGCTAAAACAGCTTTATTCTCTGTAAACTCTGAACAAAATCAATTAATTTGTATTTTAAAGAAGTAAACATATCTACCGTATTTTCCAGCGTATAAGACAACTGGGCGTATAAGACGACCCTCCTCAGAGCCATTTAAGGCTCGTCAGAGCCTTATGGGCTGGTCTGCCTGGTTACAGGAGAATGAGACCCAGCGTATAAGACGATCCCCGACTTTTGAGAAGATTTTTGTGTGTTAGAAAGTAGTCTTATACGCAGGAAAATACAGTAATTGTATGTTGGTGAATAGCAAGGAAGCAAAATCACTGCTCAACATTAATGCAAGGAAGGTTCTCTACTTCACCATTTATACTAGATCATATACAGTATATATTCAGGACAGTATTTTAAATTATTGAGACCTTAAATGAAAAGTATCATTTTTTACAATTAATTTCAAATAATGGTAAATATCCCCCTTCATCATCAAACATCAATGTGTTACCTACCCATTAATATTTTTTGGAAAATCTAATTATTAAATATCAATATAAATCCTACATTTTTTTGTAAATGTGATGTGAAGGTTAAAAGACTAATCCAGTTTATTAAAGATTCCTTCTATAGCTCTTATTTCCAAGGATACACTTATCAGAGTCAAGATTTCTTTATATTTCCCTTCTGATTTTAATCACCTCAGATTTGCTTACTTCATCATGGACTAAGCATTAGAAACTGACACAGTGGGCATTTTTGAGAAGGTCTCCAGAGTGACTAAACTGTCTCTTTTAATGAGGGGATTATGGAAATATGTGGACTAGATTCTTCTTAGTTGTGATATATGCTACAGCTATACCAGTGATGAAATTCAAATCTTTTTACTACCGGTTCTGTGGGCGTGGCTTGGTGGGCATGGCAGGGGAAGGATATGCAAAATCCCAATTCCCTCCCCACTCCTGGGGGAAGGATATTGCAAAAACTCCAGTCCCTACCCCTCTGGGGCCAGCCAGAGGTGGCATTTGCCTGTTCTCCGAACTACTCAAAATTTCCGCTACCGGTCCTCCAGAACCTGTCAGAACCTGCTGGATTTCACCCCTGAGCTATACTCCAGAAATTTCTGGAAATTTTTTCCTTATGCTCATCTGTATAGATGCTGAACAGTACAATATGGGGAAGGACACTTCACAGTCACTAACTTACCATGTCAAACTCTACACCTACCGGTAGGAAATGGTTGACAGGAAGCCTCAGAAGACCACAGAGGTATGTGGGAAATGTCGCTCTCAACACTTTCCCTTAATGCTTTAATGTATGGTGCAGATTCACTTATATAATTAGATTGTTGAAATTCCACTGCAGTTTCAGGAGGTTCCCCAAGCTAGATCTTTTCCATACAGTATAAGTATAACAGTTCTACTTGAATTGGATACATGTAGATACATGCCCCTCCTGGCTAATTAAAGCAGCCTGAAGGATATCATATGAGTGGGCTCTAGTGGTAGTCAATTTTTCTTTGAGCAACAGGTTTGTTCCTATCCCTCTTAAGGAGGCCTTGGTTTGCTCCCTCCTCATAAGCTATTGCTGGACCCCACCATACTGGCAAACCTTTGTCCAGTATTTAACTTCCCCTGGGGAAGAAGGTAGTTGATGGCTGTGCAACAGCTTCAGAAGACTTTGGATGAAGTGGATTATCTTGATGCTTTTTTAAATAAGGATTCAGGCCCAGACATTGCTTAGAAATAGTATTGGTTGTGCTTTTAGATGATGTCTGGAGGGAGTGGGATGGGAATCCATCCTTGCTCTGCTTGACCTCTCGATGGCCTTAATATCATGGACCATGGTATTGGGGGTGGATGGCACTGTATTGTACTTGTTTGCCTCCTTTATCAGGATTGATACTAAGTGCTGGTGATTGGGGGGTAGAACATCCCCCCTGAACCCCAACTATGCAGGGTACCATAGGGTTTGATGGTCTCTCTGAATTCATTGGTTGCCATTGGATAAGATATAAATTGAGCATGGTGATCAATTATACATCTCTGTCCCTGACAAATTAAGCCACGCCCACCAAGCCATGCCCACAGAACCAGTAGTAAATTTTTTTGAATCCTTCCACTGCCTTCATGTCATTGGACCAGGTTATTTGTGGGACTACCGTTTCCTGATTACATCTCACTAGATCCAACAGATGAGATATGTCATAGTTTCCATCTGCTAAGCAGTAATGCGGTAGGACTAAGGAGACACACTTTTCCTGCCATGGCTCCTACCTTATAGAACATCATCCTTCCCCACCACCACCATCCACAGAGGTAAAGCTTGCTTCATCTCTGTTAATTTTCCATAAGTCCCTCAAAACTTGGTTATGTCATCAGGCCAGGGGATCCCAAGGGAATAAATTGCTCAGGTTGCTCCACTGTTCTTAATATCTGTAGCTCTTTTCTCATCTTTTAATCATTTTTTTTAAAAAAATATTGCCTATATATTATTTTTAATAGTTTTTTTTTACTGTAAACCATTCAGAGTCACATTTTGTATGATGTGTAAATATGATAAATAAATAAATAAATACAATTATACATTTATTGAATTGAATTTTTAAAAATTATGCTACAAATGGAGGTACAAGCTATTGAACCCAAATATGTATAGCATATTTTTCACTTTGAAAGTTCTTGCTGAAAATAGAAGAAACTATCAATATTGTAGTGAAGCAATGAAAGTTATTAATTTGGATTTTATACTCCAGTGTATCAAAAAGAAATTAAAAACAATAAACGGAAGCTGAGAACTCGAATTGTTGCCCCTTGAAACATTTTCTAATATATATTTTTTCTAAGTCCAAACTATTATTACTTTTACTAGCTTCTACTTCTTCAGATCCTTTTCAAAAAAATCTTTTTATCATTTTCATGGACTTTTCAAACCAGAAGCTTTGCCTGTTTTTAAATATTCTTCGGTATCATTTTACATGCTACTTTAATTCCTGATTTGGTGTAGTATAAAATGAAAATATTAACTAATGTTTCATAATTCCTTCCTTTTTCTATTATTTCAAAAAACTCAAGAGGATAAAGCAGAAGTCATATTCCCATTTTACTATACATAGGCAGGATGGAAGAATCTGACTCATCCTATTCCCATTTCAGATTCCTTATCTGATATAGAATTCAAGAGTTCAGCATGCTAGATTGCATTATGTACCAAACAGTAGATGTTTTTTTTTTATGATACTTATTTAAGGAAAACAATGTGATGAACAGGGAGAAGGTGGCGATGCATTAAATTCAAAGATTAGCAGATCCAGCCTCAGATGGAAGATCCATGATCATTTTTTAAAGTTTTAGTCTTTTATTTGGGTGATAAGGTTGGTGAAATTAGCCACAAATGAGAAGAGGCAGATTAAAAAAAAACCTGACACTTGGGATCCAAAATATCTCAACTCCATAAAGAAGTGTCCATGTTAAAATAAGGCTTATTGAAGAGTCATTTTGTAAGGATCCTAATATAAATTTTCACAATGGGTCCACTCTGCTCTCTGAGCATGGGAAGGGAGTCACATCCAACAGCATTTACAACAAAATATGCTATAGTGCCTTGAGCTCCTGAAAAAATAGAGGGATATAATCCAATAAAGTGAAGAACAAATGACTCTTACTCACACAAGGTTTTTTTTCACCACTTTCTTCCACTTAGTATCCTAGCACGTTAAAACATCTGAAGTAGCTAGGATGGTAACAGTATATCTGTGATAAGTGAATTAGATAAACTAGAAATAAAGGAAGGGTGCTTATACTTTTATTTATGGCTTCATGACCTATTTGTGAAAAGACCTCAATGGAAGAGCATAAAACACCCATATTTTCCAATAGAAACACTTCACAAATTCTTCTATGCGCTGTCGGATGTTTCAAGATCTGATTACAGAACTCCATAATCTAGCTACAAAATTGACATTTAGAAAGAAGCCAAAAGTATACATTATTTTTTTTAAAAAAATGGAAGGGAGAGTTCATTGCAACTGGAACACTTTGGCCTATTTTATTTCTTCCTCCAAATTTGGAATAATTTTTTAACCCAATTGATATTTTTTCCCCAAACGTTTTAATGCTTTCTGCTCATTTATATTATATTTCTCATAGAAAAACTTTTTAATATGGATTATTAATAACATATTCACTAATACACATTCTTATAATGTTTAATATAGAATGTTAAATGAACAGCACACACCAAGCGTACAGCAAGAAAATTACTAGATAATTTTTCATCTCTTGAAAAATCCATATATGCCCACACAAATGAATACACTCACGAAAGCTTATTGGCCCATCTCTTATGTATAGACTGTAGTGATTTGTAGCACAAAATAGAAGCAGAAAGAATAGTAAAGAATTGCTTCTCTGGGAGGGTAATGAAATGTTTCAAACTGTAAATTACAATAAAAAGCAAAGGGCAGGAATCAATTTTTCTTCCAAATCATATTTTAACCATAATAACACCAACCTAATAAGTTTTCTATCTTTTGGAAGATAAAAAGAAAATGGGTGTCAGTGATCAATGTTTTGTATTTTATTATTATTATTATTTTTAAAAAGCAAGGAAATGGTATAGCTGAATGGAGAGTCTATTACCTATTACTGAAGAACTGTACAGTTTCTGCATTTAATTTTCTAGATTTTACTTGCCTGTTTGTCATCCAGTTTCTATTTACAATCATTTCCCTTCCTCCCGATGTTGTTTGGAAACGTATTTCTTAATTCTTTAAATATGACTTGTTCTGTAATTTAAAAGAAAACCCTTTCCATCAGGTGAGTGATTGGAATTGATTGTTATGAAGGAAAAAAAAACACCCTTAGGCAGGCATTTATACTGGGGCATACTATCTGTACATCTGGCTGATAATTAATTTTGCACCTGATCATATCTGTAAGATTCAAAATGGGAAAGGCAATGGAAATGCAAATACGCTATGTGTCCCATCAGTGTGGTTAAATGTAGCATAGGAAGCAATAACTATAGAAGATTTCTTCCTTACTACTTAGAATGTTATCTAAGTTATACATTTTAATTAGTTGTTTATCTAATATAATGGTCTTTCCATAAGAGGGCCCACTGCATGGTTCAAAATAAGAAAAGAAATAATACTCTGAAAAAAAAATGCACATATGAGAAGTGCTATTGCACACATATGTAAACCTGTAATATGTAATCCTTTCATTTGGAAATAGGCAAGGGGAGAGGGAAGGATATTCAGACTTGCAAGAGTCTATTATTTATTGTTGTTCTAATAAAAGTAGTATTAGATCTACCGTATAAGGCACAGATTTCTCAGTTGGGCCTAGTCTATAGGTTTGACATCAGCTGACTAAAACACAAGGGACCATGCAGAGCCCCACCTAATGTAAGAAAAGGCACAGGTGGCACACAAAATGAAGTTGGGCAAAAGTCTTCCGGGCCACAACTGTCACACCTCAAACAAAAGGTGTTTGAATTTGTGAGTCTATTCTACACAAATTCTACACCTTGTAGTATAGCCCCTACACCTTGTAGTATAGTATAGCTTTATCTAGAAATAAAGATACTAGATCACTTGATCCAATAAAGACACTAGATCACTTGATCCAGGAGGCCCTAACATCCAAAGTCATGCCACATTCCAAGGACTGAATTGATGCCTATTCTTCCCCATTCAAATCTCCACAGCCACAGAACCAACACAGCATTACTTATTGGGCCTGAGATAGAAATGTACAACTGACTAGCATCCTCATAATAATGATACATTACCCCATCTAATAATATTAGCCAGCAGCTTCATGTAGATGTTAAATAGGAGTGGGGAGAGCAACAATCCCCACAGAGAAGACGGCATAGGTTCAACCCCCAGCCTCCACCAACACTGACTGCTTTTAATTCCTGTTTTTAATGTGTTTTACTTTCTACTTCTTCCGATTCTTTGCTGTGATTTATAAATGTTGCTTATGCCAAAAAGGAATAGCACATTATGTATGTGTGTTTACATTTATGACAAATGTTGTAGATTTTAAAGCTTTTGTTGTTGGTTTTTTAAAGTTAGCCTTTTAATATAAGAGAATAAAAAAACATGCAGACAATGCAGAAAATTCACAGGGAACAAGATTTGATTGATGTGAATACCCTTCACTGTAAATACTTAATATGATTCGGGGAGGAAGAAATTGGTCCTGTTGGCAGTCTAGCTATCCTTTTCACTGCATAAATATAGATTGGGCCAATCTGAGAATGTACAACTTTCCAAAGCTCCGTCTATGTATGTATAAAGTAAAAAGGGGCATGTGCCTTATTGACATTCTAATTTTTATTGTTTTTTTCTTGTTCTATTTAATTTCTTGTGTAAGTGCTTTAAAAAAACAAGAGGGAATAATTTTCCACAATTTAGAATGTATCAGCAAATATATTTGCTGTTATAATAATACATAATGTGTCTGCTAAGAAGTACAGTACAGAAGTACAGAAGTACAGTATATGTTTTTCTTAATATTAAAAAAAAATCCTGATTAAATATTGGGGGAAATTTTAAACTGTTTTATTTAAACAGTTGCTGTATAGTTTTGCATATGTAAGACATCCAAATATTTATTAATGATACAATTGTTCTAATTTATTTGAAATGGTGCTGCATTTTATTTTTTCTAGTCTGATTCCCAGAGGGCAATCAGAACATTTATAAAGTATTAATTTATTCATCAAATAAGAAAGTGAATAAAATCTGATGGGAATCACAGTGATAATTAATTGCCAATCACTTTCCAGATTTAATTTAAGGTGTTAATTTTAACCTTTAAGATTTGGGGCCTGACTTTCTGAAGGATTGCCTCTCTTGATATGAACATTAATACTGATATTACGGTGAGCTTGAGTGGCCTTCTTAAAGATGCCCTCATTTTCTGAAGTCATTTTCTTAGTTGTTTTCAAACTATAGATTGTCTTTCTTCAGGAATTGTGTAAGTCTCCTTATTTCTGATTTCACCATCCTCTTCACAACTTGCCTTTGCAGTCAAAGCTAGATTAAGTGCTGAGCTGGTTTTATGAGATGTTTTATTGTGACAATATGCATTCTACAATAAGAAAAGCAAAAATGAAATCTTATAAATAAATCAATATCAGACTGCATGATTACTCAAATTTTCAAGCCAATTTAATATTCAACTAGATTATTTCAATGGTTTTAAAAATCATTTATAATTGAGGACCACTGGGTTCAAAACCTTTGCACCAAATTTACTTTATAATGAAACAGGTTAAACTTCTTAAATGGTTTTGATATCCTGACTTACAATTAAATTCAAGGCCTTTCATCCAAAATTCTGAGTGAGCCTGGAGCCCTAAAGATAAATGAAAGTTATCCTTATGCATCAGCTGATTTTTACTCCATGTGAAACTTATTTCTTTGAACTCAAAATATTTATATTTTGCTTTTTGCATCTCTGTACTTTATTTTCTAATTTTTTCATGATCACACATTAAAACTAGGTGTGTGCCTATAATTTACTTTTACAATATATATATAATAATTGGATGAATTGTGTCTTATTTCCTTTGGCCTTTCGGAACTTGGGGAGAAATATCTGCTTCTTTTGAAAATGCTAATTATAGTTTTTAAAAAAGAAAGTTATTAATGAACTGGAGAAGAGGTCACATAGGTGCAAGCAAAATCCTAGCAATTTTTACTTCGTTACTTTGCCAACCATCTGAATTCTGATCAGAATCAAAATAGAGCTGGAAGAGACCTTGGAGGTCTTCTAGTCCAGCCCCCTACTCAAGCAGGAGACCGTATACCATTTCAGACAATCTTTTCTTAGAAACCTCCAGTGATGTAGCCCCAACAACTTCTGAAGACAAGCCGTTAATTGTGCTCACTGTTAGAAATTTCTCCTTAATTCCAGGTTGCTTCTCTTCTTGATTAGTTTCCATCCATTGTTTCTTCTCTTGCATTCTGATACTTTGGAAAGTAACTTGACTCCCTCTTCTTTGTGGCAGTCCCTCAAATACTGGAATAATACTATGATGTTGCCCCTAATCCTTCTTTTCTTTACATGAGCCTATCCAATTCCTGCAATCGTTCTTCATATGTTTTTGTCTCTAACTCTTTAATCATCTTAGTTGCTCTTCTTTGCACTTTTTCCAAAGTCTCAACATCTTTTTTGTAATGTGACCAAAACTGGATGCAATATTCCAGGGATAGTTTTACTAAGGATTTATAAAGTGGTTACTAATACATCATGTGATTTTGATTCTGTTCCTCTGTTTATACAACTAAGGCTTGTATTAGCATTTTTGGCTAATGCTGCACACTGCTGGCTCATGTTTAAGTGATTGTCCACTTAGGACTACAAGATTCCTCTCACAGTTACTGTTTTTGAGCCAGGTTTTGCCTAATCTGTACTTGTACCTTTGGCTCAGGGGTGGGTTCTACTTACCTTTACTACTGGCACGCACTTCTGCGCATTTTTATGCTCTGCCTTTGTTGTTGCAATCCAAAATTGCTCTAGCTGTTTTGGCAGCTGTGGCATATTCATGCTTCATCTGTGGTCTACCACGAAACCCAGATTCTTCTCACAAGTACTATTGCTAAGCCAAGTATTGCCTCTCTTGTTCATGTTCATTTGGTATGTGTTTTTCTTTCCTTCTGGAGATTCTCTCTGATGGTGCTGATTACTATTATTTTATTATTTATTATTTATTAAATTTATATGCTGCTCATCTTGTGGTTGTGCTTGATCCAGGGAGCATTGTGAGAGGCAGAATCTTGTCAAATGGCCCTTCACGCTGGTGTGCATTTGTTCATTTAGAGCAGGAGTGTCAAACTCAAGGGAGTGCTTAAATCTGGCCCACAGGGCCACCCTGGAAACAGCCAAGCACTGACCAATGAAAACAGAGCTAAGGAGGGCCTGTTTTCAACTGTGATGGCCTCCTGCAGCCCTCTAGTCCTGCCAGTGAAAATGGTGCTCAAGAGGGCTGTGTGCGCCCTCTTCCCTGAGCTCTGTTTTCTCTGGCAAAGGGCTGCAAGAGGCCATCACAGCCAAGAACGGATGTCGAGCTGGCCATGCCCTCTGGTGATGCCCCCCTGGCCCACAAGGTCAAGCACAACCCTGATGTGGCCCTCAATAAAAGTTTGACAGCCCTGATTTAGAGCCTTGATATAAATAACCCATTGCTGCTACTTCATGCTATTTATTTATTTGTTTGTTTGTTTGTTTGTTTGTTTATTCAATTTATATACCGCCCCTCTCAGAAGACCCAGGGCGGCTCACAATACACTCAAAAAATCACTATAAAAACACTTAAAAATTAAAAACATTAAAGACATTAAAACCCATTCACACCATTCATGGCCGGATCTCATCAGATCGCAAAACGAGATCAACGGCCCCAGGCCTGCCAGAAAAGCCAGGTCTTCACTGCTTTTCAGAAGGCCAATAGGGTGGGGATGGTCTGGATCTCAGGAGGTAACTGGTTCCAGACAGCTGGGACAGCCACAGAGGAGGCCCTCCCCCGCGGGCCCACCAGCTGGCATTGTTTAGCTGACGGGACCCGGAGGAGACCAACTCTGTGGGGTCTTACCGGTCGCTGGGAGCTATGCGGTAGAAGGCGGTCTCGAAGATAACCTGGCCCTGAGCTATGTAGGGTTTTAAAGGTAAGTTCAACTTAATTGCATGAACAGTATAGCTCAATCATTTTTTGCCTTCAAATTTGAAACTCTACCCCTCAAAAAGAAGGCAGGGGAGAAGAAACCATTACAAAAGTCAGGCCTCAAAGGCACAATTAAATAGAACAGATTTTATTTATTCCATCATACTTAGCATAAATGGCAGCATCTTTTGAAGACAATTGATTGGTCCTGCTTTATCAAACATAAATATTAGGTTACCAAGGCCACAAATTGTTTGGTCTTGCTCTGATAACACAGTAAACCAAAGCAACTAAGGGAATGGTGACAATGGATGAAATCCTACTGACATGAACTTTTTATTTAGTAATATTAGCATCTCCCAGAGCAATGTATGGGGCAAACATTAGCATTATTGTTAAAATTACCAGTATATATTTAATATGCACCCTGCTTTTCATCTGAAAAGGATACTTAAAGGAACTGACAGCAATAGTCAGAAGGACTGTAATAAATTTAAAAAGCACAAAGTCCTAGGTAACATAACCTTAATTTAAAAAATTGAAAAGTTTTTCTTCACCGAATTTTTTTGATCCAGTTCTCAGTTCACAAAACATACCTGGATTGCTGTTATGGGGAAAATAGACGGTACAAGGAAATATCATATACATCTCATTGGGTTTACTAAATAAAGGCAGGATATAAATCTAATAAGAACTATGTTTATTCCATTCAGTTGGGTCTGATTCTCAGAGACAGGTCCCTGCAGTTTTCTTGGCAAAGCTTTTCAGGTTTGCCATTATCTCCTTCCTAGAGCTGAAAGAGAGTGACTGGACCAAGGTAACCCACCTGGTTCAGTGGTAAAATCCATTTTTTTTTACTACCGGTTCTGTGGGTGTGGCTTGGTAGACGTGGTGTGGCTTGGTAGGCGTGGCTTGGTGGGCATGACAGGGGAAGGATACTTCAAAATCACCATTCTGACCCCACTCCAGGGAAAACATACTGCAAAATCCCCATTCCCTCCCCACTCCTGAGGAAAGGATATTGCAAAATCTCCATTCCCAACCCACTCTGCGGCCAGCCAGAGGTGGTATTTGCCTGAACCACTCAAAATTTCTGCTACCGGTTCTCTGAACTACTCAAAATTTCTGCTACCTGCTGGATTTCACCCTTGATCTGGTTGTGTGGATAAGGCAGAACTAGAACTCATGATCTCTCAGTTTCTAATCTAGCTTGATGCCATAACCTTTACATCAAACTGACAGTCAGTGAAGCTATTCAGAAGGGAAAGAGTATATAGAATGGACATCAGAACCAATGTATATGACATTGATACAACCATCTTTATTTTTCAGCAATATTTCTTAGATTATCACAGGGTATTTATGTGAGATTTTTGTAGTCCCATAAGATTTCATAAAATGAGGGGCAAGAGAAATAGCATTGAAGCCTGTGCCTGTCCTCTTCCATTTGCTTAGCTGTTATTCTGGCAGAGACGTAGTGATATAGAAGAACCGGAGGAGTGAATTTTTTTCTAAGAATGTTAACACTGAAATCTACACCCATTAACCTAGAAACAGGTCCAATTGAATTTACTGAAGATTTTTCCTCAACAGACAAGATTCCACTGTCTACATATAACAATATGTAGCCTAGAAATACAGTCTGTATATTCTTCATTGGAAAGCCATCATGTCTTTTTACCAAAGTTATTTTGCTCATTTTCCAATTTTCCTTAGGAAATACAACTTTCAACGGAATCTCAAATGGTTTTCGGGCTATTTTTGACCAAGTTTAGTTCTTACACGGGAAAAAAATGTTAGGTGTCTTAAACAGTTCTTTAGGGCCTGTCTAGAAAAAGCCATTTAATCTAATGATAATAGGTATTACAAAACTGTTTCTAATAGAAGAACTTGTTCATGTCTTCCCAGCTTCCCATGTGATGAACAGTTTCGGTATTGCTTGTGTTGCTCATTTAGGAGGAGACAATAATACAAGGAAGAACTGGCTGTTCATTAATATCAGCTTAGACTCAGATCTGATCTGGAATAAGAAGGAACTTACAACGAAGAATGTAGCATTGCTCTCCATAACATGAGTAAGTTCAATTTCTGGTAAATATTAACTCCTTCAAGACCAAAAATATTTTACTATTTTTATTTATTTATTAAATTTACATGGTACCCATGTAAATTTATTACTTACTGTGGCAGCAACTCTGAGCAGCTTACAAAATGGTAAAAGAGTAAAAAAAGATAACCCAAAATAATTAAAATTAAGTGAACAAAAAAGCTAAAAATGAAGGGGGGCAGGCAGCATGAGATGAGAATCTTCTCTCTACTCTATCAACCACCCCAGCATAGAGGGCTCCTACTGCAGCCACAGGCCAGCCAGCAGAGCCAGGTTTTAAGGCTCTTCTGGAAGGTGAGTGGGTTGGGAGTAGGGGTGACAGGATAGCAGTATTCCAGTATTTAAGAGGATGCCACAAAGAGTGGGGGGGTCAACTTATTTACCAAAGCACCAGAGGGCAGGACATGAAACAATGGAATGGAAACTAATCAAGGAGAGAAGTTAGGAGTTAGGAGAAACTGCCTAACAGTGAGGACAATTAACCAGTGGAACAGGTTGCCACCAGAAGTTGTAGATGCTTCATCACTGGAGGTTTTTAAGAAGAGACTGGACAATCATTTGTCTGAAATGGTATAGCAGGAGGTTGGATTAGGAGACCTCCTGTTGAATCCTCGCACATACGACCCCTCTCCCGCCGCACTGTTACTAGCGCACTCTGATTGGCTGAGGCGCGAGCCAGCAATGAGCGGGAGAATTCTTGCTTGCTGATTGGCCGTTGTTCTGACAGCCGGCTGTTCTTTAAATAGGCTGTCTTGTTGAGGTAATTTGTTCAGTTCGAGAAGCGTTCTATACAGTTCTGTTAATAAAGTTTGCTGAGCATCATCCGTGTCCTGTCAGTCGATGGTTTAACATACTAAACACTGGCGACGAAGGTAAACCATGGCTACACCGCTTCCTACCTTTACTTCTTTCGATGCCTCGTCTGAATCTTGAGACGATTACATGGAGTGCTTCGAATGTTTCCTTCAAGCGAATGACCTCACGGAGCTTTCCGGCTCTCGGAAGCGAGGTTTCTTCCTCAGCTCTTGCAGCAGGGAGGTTTTTGGGACTGCGAGGGCTCTCGCTGTGCCCCTGCTTGTGTCCTCCGTTCCTTGGGAGACTCTTCTTGAAAAGCTGCGGCATCATTACTCTCCGGCTCCCTCCCGTATTGCCAGGTGCCATGCCTTCCACCAGCGATCCCAAAGGGATGGTGAGTCCGTGAATGACTTTATGGCTTCTCTGCGCTCGGCGGCTCGTCATTGCGAATTTCGTGACCTTGATGATGTCCTTCTTGATCAACTTGTGTGTGGCGTCCGGGATCTGAAATTGCAGAGACGTCTCCTTGCTCGCTCTGAGCTTACTCTTCCGCTTGCCTTGGACGAAGCGAGGGCGGCGGAGCTGTCTGATCGTTCATCTGCTGAAATTCAACGTGCCGTGTCTGCCATGGCCTCTGTCAGCAAGCCTCTGTCCGTTCACCACGATGAGGCAGGTGAAGACAGCTCTTCTGACGAGGGCGGTGCTGTGAGCCGTCTTAAGTCTTCTCGGCAGCAAAACCGGCTCCCTCAGACTAAAGCTGCGCCGCTGGGTTGCGGTGGAAAGCACATTCGGGCTGAGTGTCGGTTCCAGTCCGCTGTGTGCCGCCGCTGTGGCAAGCGGGGCCATCTGTCCAGGGTCTGCAGGGCGGCGAGCCCTTTCCCCGATGGCTCATCCGAACCTTCTCCAAAGCGCATGAGGCGCCCCACTCTGCGTGATGACTGTTTCTCTGTTGGCTGAGATGACTCCCTTCCGTCAGTGACCATCAATCATGCCTCGGTGCTGTGCCCGGCTGTTAGGATATGATTTGGGCCTAACAGTTGTCCAGGCAATATATGTGTTCTGTGACTTTAAGATTTAATGCTGCATCATGCTGTAATGCTGAGTCATGCTATAACAATGTATTTAAGCACGGTACTGTAAAAGGTTCAGTAGATGATAAGCTGCCATTGCGTGCGTGCATGTGTGGGTGGATCTGCTACCATTCGGGGTTTGTGAACCAACTACTGTTTGTTTGGTAAGAGTTTGTTTAGAGTTAACCGGTAAAGACTTGGACTGTTTAGAAGACTACGAGATTGTTTATTTCCCATTATAAAGAACATTTTTGATAACACCAGTTTGTATGTATCTCTATCTCAGTGCTCTCAAAAAACGTTTTCTCTGTGCACTTCACTCTGCTAGTTGTTACACAACAACAATATCCTTAACACCGGCTAGCAAGCAGTATCTCACTGTCCTGTTGCAAGGGGCTCCTTGCAAGATGGAAATTGACACGTGGTCATCTAGGTCCTTGATTGCCTGGGCAACTCTCAAAGAATTGTTGCCTGCCCTCACGCGACAACAGCTCCAACCCTGCCGCGTTCACCTGAGGGACTATCAGGGGAATCTTATCCCCACGGTGGGCGGTGGATCATTCCATGTCTCATAAGGCGATTTCTCAGGTCTCCTTCCTCTGATAGTGGTGAAAGAGAAGCGTCCAAGTCTCCTGGGCCTCGATTGGTTTGCCGCCTTACAGCTGGGGGGTGACCGGTGTCCACGCAGCTACTACTGATGTTTTTTCTTCCTTGACCACCGAATTCGCCGATGTGTTCGGCGATGGCCTGGGTAAATACACAGGTCGCCCCGTTTCATTCAATTTGGACCCCCAGGTGGTGCCCATTAGGCTGAAACCTAGAAGGGTGCCACTGGCTCTCAGGCCCAAGGTCGATCGAGAGCTGGATAAACTTATTGAGCTTAAGAGGGATGGGTCAATTAGAATTTGCGCCAATTTTAAATGCACCATAAATCGGGCGTTGCAGGCTAATCCCTATCCTGTACCGGTGGTGCAGCATTTACTTCATTCTTTAGGTCAAGGACGCATCTTCGCAAAGCTGCATTTAGCGCAGGCTTATCAACAGCTGCCTGTTGATGAAGCTACTGCGCTAGCCCAAACCATAGTCACGCACCGGGGAGCATTCAAGTGCACCCGGTTGCAATTTGGGGTCAGTGTGGTTCCAGGGATTTTTCAGAGTATTATGGAGAGGCTGCTCAATGGGCTGCCTGGGGTAGTCCCTTATTTTGATGACGTCCTGATTGCAGCTGTCAATCAGGACGACCTCCTCCTTAAGCTCAGGGCTGTCCTTTCCCGATTGCAAAGGGTGGGGCTTAAGCTTAAGAGGGAGAAGTGCAAAATTGGCATGCCTCAGGTGGAGTTCCTTGGGTTCTTGATAGACGCCAGGGGAATCCATCCTACCCCAGCAAAAGTGGAGGCGATCAGGAACGCCCCTACCCCCACCACGAAAGCCAAACTGCAAGCCTTCTTAATTTTTACGCAGCCTTCCTGCCACATAAGGCTTCCCTGGCAGAACCGCTACACCGGCTTTTGGATGCCAAATCACCGTGGCATTGGGGCCGCAAGGCGGCTGCTTCGTTTCAGGCTGTCAAAGATGCCCTTACATCTGATGCCATTTTAGTCCAATACGATAGTAACCTGCCCTTGATTTTGACAGCTGATGCCTCCCCGTATGGCGTGGGGGCTGTTCTTAGTCATCTTTTGCAGGATGGCTCGGAAGCCCCTATCGCATTTTACTCACGGACTCTGTCATCAGCTGAGAGAAATTACAGTCAGCTTGACCGTGAGGCGTTGGCGGCCATCGCTGGAATCAAACGATTCCACGATTACGTATACGGTCGGTTTTTCTACCTTGTTACCGACCATAAACCATTGCTAGGCCTGCTGGCCGGCGACCGCCCTACACCCCAAATTCTCTCTCCACGCATGTCGAGATGGGTGGAATTCCTGGGGGCCTATTCTTATCAGCTGATTTACAAACCAGGCAAGGCCATCACTCACGCCGACGGTCTCAGCTGCTGCCCACTCCCTGCCCCAGTTCTTGACCCAGCCCCAGCTGCCTCTATCTTATTGATAGATGAGCTGCAATCCCTCATCACGGCCAGGGACATTGGGGCTCAGTCTGCTGCAGACCCTGCCATCTCTCGGGTTATGGAATGGGTGCGAAGGGGGTGGCCTCGAGATCCAACTTCTGAAATGTTTCTGCCGTATCATCGTAGACGGCATGAGCTGTCTGTTCATCAAGGTTGCCTGCTGTGGGGGAACCGGGTGGTGGTACCCCCAAACCTGAGATACCAGGTCCTGTCACATCTTCATGACGCCCACCCAGGCGTGGTGCGAATGAAAGCGCTTGGCCGCAGTTATGTTTGGTGGCCTCGTATTGACCAAGAAATAGAGGATTGGGTGGCTAAATGCCAGCAGTGCCAGTTGTCCAGGCCTCTGGAGTGGGAGACCCCTAGGGCGCCTTGGTCACGTGTCCATCTGGACCTTGCTGGCCCATTTTTCAGTCAAAATTTCCTAATTGCAGTAGACGCTCTGTCCAAATGGGTTGAGCTGGCCCGATTAACCTCTACCACCTCGGGGGCCATAATCACGGCATTAGAGGGTTGGTTCGCTTGTCACGGCCTGCCTGACGTAGTAGTGACCGACAATGGGCCTCAATTTACGTCGGCACCCTTCCAGGTAGTCCTCACCCGATTGGGTATTCGCCACGCCAAAACTGCCCAATTTAATCTAGCTGCCAATGGGCAAGCGGAAAGGGCCGTCCGATCGGCAAAAGAGGCGCTTCGCCGTTTCGGGCCTTCCAACTGGCAACACAACATCAATCGATATCTGTTAGCCCAACATTCGACCCCTTGTGCTGCCACCAAACAGAGTCCAGCTGAGCTCCTTATGGGCCGGCGTCTCCGAACCACCTTGGACCGTTTGCATCCAGACTACAATTCTAACCCCTTGTACGAATCTACCACAGTTGTTAGAAGGTTTCTGGTGGGGGATTCAGTGTATGCACAGAATTTTGGGTCCGGAGAGAGGTGGGTTCCAGGGCAGATCACCCATCTAACAGGACCCTATTCTTATAGAGTCCAACTAGCGGACAGCCGGTCCTGGAGGCGGCATGTTAACCAACTACGGCGCAGAGCTGCGGACGGCACTGACCCTTCCAGCCATCTCTACCAGTCGCGCCCAGCAATTACTGATCCTGCAGAACCTCCAGCAACTCTGGCCGAACCTCCTATCACCGGGCAACCCGAAGTATTCACACCGGTTGACTTACCTCATCCTCCGGAACCTTTTCCGGTCTCGGAAACCCCCTCCGGGGGCTCAACGCAGTCGCCGGTAGTTCCACAGCAAGCGGAGCCCGCTCTGCCTCTTTGTCAGTCGCCGGCCACACCTCCTCTCAGAAGATCAGGAAGAAGTCATCGCCGCCCAGCATACCTCTCCGATTACGCATGTGCGATCCGGGTGGGGAGGGGTGTTGAGTCCTCGCACATACGACCCCGCTCCGGCCGCACTGTTACTAGCGCACTCTGATTGGCTGAGGCGCGAGCCGGCAATGAGCGGGAGAATTCTTGCTTGCTGATTGGCCGTTGTTCTGACAGCCGGCTGTTCTTTAAATAGGCTGTCTTGTTCAGGTAACTTGTTCAGTTCGAGAAGCGTTCTATACAGTTGTGTTAATAAAGTTTGCTGAGCATCATCCGTGTCCTGTCAGTCGATGGTTTAACATACTAAACACCTCCAAAGTCCCTTCCAGCTCTATTCTGATTTATTTCATCTTGAATAGTAGAATATTCTAGAGTGCAGAGGCCACAGCACCAAAAGACTCTTCTCCTGGACCCCGCCAATCAAAATTCTTTAAGAAACAGGATCTGAGGTAGGCCTCTTCCACTGTAGTAAGTGGGACAGGCCAAATGTTATTGGGATGATACAGCTCCTTAGATACCCTGGACACATGCCATAAAGAATTTTAAAGATAATGATCAATATCTTGAATGGGACCCATAAATAAACTGGCAACCAGTGTAGCTCGCATAACAACAGAGTTACTTAAAAATATATATTATCTGAAATAACTACCAGAAGGAAAAGCATATGTTTTTGCAAGAGCAAATCTCCACTTTTTCTATCCTTTCCTTTTTTACCTTTAATCAAAAACTTCCGAGATGAAAAGCATCATCATTCAGATGGAAAATTGCTTGGAAGTCTAGAAATCCAGTTTAAATTAGGATTGTAGTACCTTGGGCAAACCTATATATGGTCCCATTTTTATCATCTCCAAACTTGTTTCTCTTTTTCCAATTAGAGTATATGCTAGAAGTATTTAAAAAAAGTAGTTTTCAAAGGCCCTGGCATTGTTATAAAGTAATTTCTTAGTGAGAAAAATAAATGACCCAGTTATTTGTAGTACACAGTTATTTGCAGAGATTTTAATGTTGACGGCAGTTTGTTTTCAGTTTTGAATTCACTCTATTTCAGAGTTGGTATATTATTTTCATTTGAAGAAATATTCTGTGTCTGCTATTTAAATTTCTGTAACACACTAAGGACCATATCAATCTAATGATGTCTTTCTTCCAGATCATTCTTAAATGACTTGAATTAATATATTAATATATTGACTTGATAGGCAGGAAAAATGCCAAACCCTGTTTGAACATCTGGCTGACTGCGATGAGCAATAATAGTGGATGAAAATGCCAAATCCAGTTGGAACATCTGGCTGACTGTGCGACGAACCCTAATAATTGCTGCCCAACTCTCAATGATTCTGAGTAGCTATTTCTTTCTTCCATTCTTCTAATCAAATTTTAATCCATTTAATCAGTATCTCGATTTGTATACTCGATTTGTGCTTTTCATGCTTTCATTAAATAAGAAGAAATTCTCTGAGACTGTCAGTCTTAACAATAAACCTGAAGGTAGCTGGCTTTCACTGTTTGCACAGGAAAACCATGGGAACAAAATAGTTAGATTCTTCAAGGAATTCATTTCACTTCCATATATGTATGCCCATGAGAATCTGTGTGGGGGTAGCAACTAACTCCCTATTTATCCTGACATGATTGCACAAATCACAATTACGTAGTACATGTCATTTGCATCACAATGTAAGTGACACAGATTAATAATTTATGTCATTAGTACAATGATCCCATGATGCATCTGACATCTTCATGGTCTGTTCCAGTTACCTAGACTTATGCCAATTTCTGCTTGAGATAACACTAGATGGACTCAGTCGTTCATCTAATATAAACAACATTTGTAAGTTATTTTCTGTAATACCATATAGTTTTGCATTTTCACAAACACATGCATTTAGTTTATTTTGATTGTAAAACAAAAGCATATTGGAAAAAGAAATGTGTGGGTTTTTTTAAAAAAAAATCCTTATCTTGCTTTGTGTGCTAATTCACGGATTTGGAGACTTCGCATTAAATTACAAACCAGACAGATTTCTCTTGCATCTGAAATAGTGAAATTTATTTTAAGAATCCAGTATTAGGAATAAATTTTGCAGCTGTATTTTCTTCAACACTTGGCTTAAATAATCATAAATTCTTTCCATTTCATGTGTTAAGAAACATTTAGATGTTGGTAAATTCTTACCAAAACCAAACTGAACAATATTCCCAATGCCAAATTCATCAAATTCAGTGGATAAGCCTACATTCAATAGCAAGAAAACTCCATTGAATCGCCTCACAATGAAACAGTTAAAAATGAGCAATCCGTCAGAAAGAAATTCTGGCTTAGTGGTATTGGTGTGGTTGAATATACAGAGGTACAAAACCAGATTTTTACTTGCCAAGCTTGTTAAGTATAATACAATATTTATAGTTAAGTATTTTAAGCCCTCAGCTAACTCAGAACAACTGACAAACTTTTTTTAAAGAAAATTTTAAAAAAATCTTTCTGTCCTGATTTTGAAAATCAACCAATTTTCATTAAAAAAAAAAACAATGGAAGAAGACTATAGCCAATCATTTCTTTAATACTAGCAAGAAAAGAGTATTGGTGCAATCACCAGGAGTTTGAGCTTAATTTAAGACACCTTTATCTTTCCCCAAAAATATGACCCCAAAACATTCTCATACATCCCCTATCAGTTGGTGCTGGTATAGCAACTCTCTAAAATGGACAAGGACAAGATGGTCCATATGTAATCTCAGGCAGGAAAGGAAGTTTCATTGGGGTTTATTCTATACTAAGTGTGTTGTACTACACTGAACCCTAAATATATGATGCTTTAAGACCCCACTCAAGGTATTTTGCTGAAAGTCAATTCCTTTCGATTCTAGAAGCCTGTCAGCAACCTGTGTGGTACAGGTACAATTTTTTTGCCCATGGACATTTCATTGTGTGCAATAAGATATCTTAAGCCACAAAATTTGAATTAAATCTATAGAAGAGAATGTATAACTCTGCTTCATTACAAAGAGGCATGTGACTAGCATTGTAGCTCCTTTAACCTGGGCCATTATAGTTAATTAAAGGGGTTATTGTGTTTCTTTTGATGATTTCTCCTTGTGTTCTTTACAGGAAGTATTTTTGCTGCCAGAAAGGATTCCTGTTAAGTTTACATTTTAACCAATTAATTTGTAATTTTGTTTGATTTAAAAATCAGTTAAAAAGCCACTGAAATTGATCAAGTAGTAGCGGATTTTTACATAAGTTTGCAATTGTTTGAAACCAACTGTGGGTGGGTGGCCCTAGCAGAGAGAAGTTTTCTTTTCTCTAATTCAGAGGAGAAAATACTTCAAAGAAGACATCTTCTGATATTGTATTCTGATATTCTGCTGTTGTATGACTCTTTCTTCAAGTACATGGTTTTCAAACCAGTTTTTAATTGGTTTGATTTGGTCAGTTGGTCAAAGTTGGTTAAACTTATGTAATTAATTAGCTAGGGTTTCTTTATCAAACATTAGGACTGTGAGTCCAGAGCATGAAATGAAATTTGAAAAAAAAATAATCTCTGACTGTATTCTCCTTAATTGTCTTTAGGAAGAGGGGAGGGAGGGGGAGGCACATTCAGGCTTGCAAGATAAATAAAATGAGCATCAATAACTTTGGTTCCTAATCTGGTTTAACTCAGAGAGCTGACATTCATCCTGAGAGCAGTAAGACAAAATTTGACTATAGATGGGTAATAGTGATTTTATGATTTGCTAGAACTAGGAGACATACCAGTGGTTATCCCAAATTAGTGCATTGTGCAAGGTCAAATAGAAAAAAAGCAACACAATAGAACACCTGCATCTTCTCTATGGTATGGGAATCACAAGGGCAAAATCATTCATGGAAAAGAAATTTGGGATATTTTCCATCAATGAACACAGAAGGGAATTAATTGGATCTAGTCAAAGGCTGCTTTGACTGGAAGCTCATCTTAGTCCCTCCAATGTGTTGTCTGGAGCAGCCCCTGTGTTCTGACCCAGCTTCCCAAACAAGACAAACCTTCTGAAGTTAACTCAAAGATTCCTTTATTATGCGTGCCGGCAGCCCCAGCAAAAAGTTTCTCTCTCAATGCAGGCTAACAAGTCTGTCCATCCGGAAGATGAACAATTGTCTGCCACACCTATTCATTTCTGCCCCCTGCCTTTTATCCCCAGAGCTACAGTAAGTCTTCGTTAGCAGCAATGGCTCTTCCTTCCCAAGGACCAGTCCCTAGATTTCCACTGCTCTCCTCTTCTCTGCCTTCTGCACATCCGCACGTCAGGGACTGGACCCAGCTGTTCCTCCTCTTCTCATCAGTCACCTACAGAACTGGGGGCTGTTGACTCTCCATCTGAGGGCTGACGGACGGCCCAGGCTCTGCCTCTCTTTCTCTCTCTCAGCCATCTCCATTCCTTCTTCCCCCTCAAAGCTCTCAGGTTGCCTTGATGCTGACCTGACTCCCATGCCTCCCCCTCCTCTGATTTGGCTGCTGGAGGGGCGGCCGACAGGCCACAACACCCTGCTGAGCTGGGAAGCCTGGAAAAAAACAGGTGATCTTACTTAATCTGCTGCATGGCAGGTCTATGTCAACGTCTCCCTGAACTGCTTTGAATGCTCAGCTTCAGAGCTAACCTGGCCCCAAAACAACAGTGAGCAATGTTGATAGGAACCCCTTCCCTTCCTTCCACCTTGGGCTGCTGGAGATTCTATCCACCATCACTAACTCAGGAGCTTGACAAGTAAGAAAGCACCACGAAATGATGCTTAGATGGTTCTTCTCCCTCTCCCATCCTATTATCTACATAGCTTTCTTCTCCTTTTTCCATCCTTATTTACAGGCTCATAGTTCAGTCCCTCTTTTCTTTTTCCCTTTTGTTGCTGCTGCTGTTGAACTCTTGACTTCTGACCAAAGCTTGGCCACCAGCATCCCGCTCTCCTGTTTGCCCAAACTTCTCTCTGAAGCCAAGAAAAAGGCTTGGAGAGAGCAGATCCCAGACTTGCCGTCATCCCTAAACACTGCAATGTTCATAGTGTTCCTTCATTAGCCTCCAGGGATTCTTCGTGGCTATTCCCTCTTCTTAAATGCTCTTTCCCCATCAGGTACTATTTCTCCAGTGACTGTTATTTCCCCCCTCACAGCCATTTTCTCCCCACTGCTATTTCCCCCACTGAGTGCTTTATGGATGTTTTTCCTGTTTACATTGCTATTCCCTTAATACTATTAGTTGTTTTAAAGTCTATCCCCCATTCATGCTGTTTCCCCAGTGATCACTTCTTTCCCCTTCACTGCCATTTCTCACTAACAGGCTTTCTTTCTGTAGCTCCTCTGTAAAATCCAGCCCCTTTCCCAGAGGCTTCTGGTTGCCATTTTTGAGGTTCTTCTTTGCTTCAGGATGCATACTTCTTAAATACTCTTTAAATAAAAGATCTTGCTTGCAGGCTACTCCCTGCTGGGCGATCCCTACAAAACAGAAAGAAATTGCTGTGATCAGAGTGACTCTGATGGTTCAGTCAGATGGTCATTTCTAATTATGTAATTTCAGAAATGCCAGCAGTTATCCAGATTCAGTGGAAACTAGTATTTTTGTAATTTAATGGGTATGCTATACTGTATTTTTGTTTGAGCTGAGCACCGAAGTTGGCTTTCACTTTCAAACAGAGTACACACAATTGTTGGTCTTTCTTATCTAGTGTTGAAAGGTGCATTCTGGCTGAGTGAAAATCTTTAAAGTTTGGCCTGCTTCTCCAAATGAACTTATGTCATCCATTGTAAACTCTGCTAAGTTTGGTGGTATTTAGCAGCCTGTGGCTAAGACACTGAGCTTGTCGATCAGAAAGGTCGGCAGTTTGGCGGTTTGAATCCCTAGTATAAGTCTCCTGCGCGAGCAGGGGGTTGGACTAGATGACCTCCAAGGTCTCTTCCAATTCTGTTACTGTTACCTGTTACTTCCACAGATTCATACAAAAGACTGAGTATATGCTACCAAAAGAAGCATAGTGCTATGTACTATTGTTATTTGCCATGGTGTTCTGTCCCCTCCCACGAGTGGCCTTGCAGAGGCTCAAATAGTCTGGCAGTAACAAACGCAGGCTAGAGAGACTGAAGCTGGCCCTTTAATAAATAGTTCTTTTCCAAAGCGTATATCAATCCAATAGTTACCGGGCAATGTTCCAAAGGTCTTGGTAGGTAGGCTAATGCAGGAATGCAGACTCTTGTCAAAAAACTCCAAACTAACAGTTGTAATTCCACTGCATCCAAAACGCCAACAAATTGCTTACAATATCTTTCCAACCCAGTCACACCCCTTTGTAGGGTGTGGCCCTACGTCTCCTGGCCACACCTCTTAGGACGTGGCAATAGCTGTTTTCTATGATGTCTCCTACGTCTCTCTCTTGCATCCAATACAGGCTCCCCTTCGTCATTACTAGCCTCTGTTTTCTCCTCAATTTGACTGGGGTCCATAGACACGTCAGCATCTGTCAGTTCTTGCTAACTCACCAGTGAAGACGGCCTCTCTGGCACATAGCTCGTGACAGCTTCCTCCTCGTCCATATCATCCGCCGAGTCAGCATGCGAAGATAAATCAGCCTCCGGGGCCAGGGTCACAACACATGGGTTGTATATCCAGGTCTGTGCATATTGTTTGTGTGCGTTGCCATAATAAACATTTTCACCCCAAAATTGTATCAGTATGTTCACCCTAAAACTGTACCATTATGTGGGTACATACATAGAATTTAAGGAGAAGATGAGGGGTTAATAGTAAACAGTGTCGATTTATTACTCTCAAAGGTTCCTGTTCCCATAAAATTACTTGGGGAGTTTCTAGAATCTGCCTTAAAATTGGAAGGCAACCCTCTGCCTTGCTTTCCTGGTAAGATAATTTCTAGATCAAGTAATTCTCATTAAGTTAGATAGTGCCAGGGCCAATATTAAACAAAGGATAATGGATATGAATAAAATCATGGATTGGATATATAACTGGTTCCGAGTCATTATGTTGATAGAATCCATTCTTTCTTGAGGCCAGCAGATTATCTATTCAATAGAAGAACATGTCCCAATTTCAGAAGAATTTTCTGAAGTGACAAGGTGCAAAGCAGGGGTGGGTTCTACTTACCTTTACTACTAGTTCACAATGGGATTGCGCGTGTGCATGCACATGCGCAGATCGCCTATGATGACATCCAGGGCGGTGGGCGGAGCCTCCTGCCAGTTTTACTACCGGTTCTTGTGAACCGATCCGAACCAGGGGAAAAGCCTTACCCAAAGCAGTTTATTTGGGAAACTGTAAAAGAGAGTTTATCTTGGAGGGTCTGGGAATTTGATTGATAGCACACATCCTCCTAAATTAAGTATTTGTAAAGATATACAACACTCTAGTCAAATCTTGCCAGGGTTTCTAAGATGTGGACAAACCACTTTTTGTTTCAGATTCCAAGAGAATCAGATCCCAAAAGAAAGACTGAGAGAGAAAAATGATGAAATATTGCGGAATGACCTGTAGGATCAGAGAAGAAAAATGTATCACAGTCCCTTGATAGGCAGTAGGCAGTTTCTTGGTTTTAACTGTAAAATCAATTTCTTTTCTCATTTTAGGTTTAGATATAATTTATGCTAATTTATACTTATATATATATCTTGTAAATGTATATGCTAGCTGAATACCCATGCTTTGCTGAGAAACAGCAAAACAGATGGAGCTTGATAAATCGACACTTACAGCTTGACAATGAGTAGTTACGATCGGCCTCTCCTCTCCCCTTCTTTCTCTCAGCCTTGCCCCACAGAAACTTCTCCTATCCTATCCCATTCTCTCCCTCAGCCTTGCCCCACAGAAGCCTCCCCTATCCTATCTCCTGGTTGCTGCCGTGAAAGTAAAACTGAAACTCCTCTCCTCTGCTTGTGTTTTGCATTTGGAACATATTTCTTTTCAGGTGGGGAGGGGAAGTAGAACTCCTTAGCATCAGAGGGTTGTTTGGAAAGTGAAACAGTATTTGCTGTGTGAGCAAGAAGGAGACAGGAACGAGCCTGGCCATGGCTTAGCTTAACTGTTCCGTAGTAAAGCTGCTTGCTGCCCTGAAAGTAAAACTGAAACTGAAACTCCTCTCCTCTGCTTGTGTTTTGCATTTGGAATAGATTTCTTTTCAGGTGGGGAGGGGGAGTAGAACTCCTTAGCAATATAGGAAATACTAATGCTCTGATGGTCATTTCAAAAAATTGTTTCTTAGTAAGCACCTAAGAACATAGGCTTTTGTAGGCTTTACGGTTCTGGAGATTTTGTGATGATGCGTGAGTGGTATTTTGCTTATATTTATATAGATTGGATGATCATGGCAGTGACTGAAACTAAATGATAATTATCTGTATGCCTTTTAATCAGGGTTCGAGGTTTGCCATGGGGCAGAAGCCACATAACTGTGGGGTCCTTGGTCTCTCAGAGCCTGTTCTTTTTTCTTGCAGATGTTTCATTACCAAACTAGGTAACATCATCAAGGCTAAAAGGGAGTGAGGTTTGCTCTGCTTTTATATACTAGTGACTTACCCTGACAGGCTTGGTTGATGTGATCTAGATGTTTCCTTAATTAGGCTGTTGTTTACTGTTAGCTTATTTATCTGAGTAGATAGTTTCTCTTCTTGATTTTGGGTTCAATGTTAATCTTGTTGATCTCTGCTCATCTGAGTGTTGATTGTTGGGAGGAGGTGTTTTGGTCTTTTTGTTTCCTTTTTGGCTTTTTTTTATTATCTCTTTTGAATGGTATGTAGATGCTCTTTATCTCTATGTGCCTATTGATGGCTGATTTTTCCGAGTTTCAGGCTTCTCCAGCATTTTTGGATTTTTGGAGGGGAATTATGTAAAATAATATCTGTAATGCAACTTTTTGGATATATAATATAACGACATATTCTGCCCTTCCTTGGAAAATAGACCAATCTCATAAGAGTTGAACAAAATACTTTTGGGGACGATAAAATAAAAGATAAAATAAAACAAACTCTTCTAACCATAATATTGAAATACAGATATTCAGTATAATAGGTGATTACGTACGGAGCTCTTCAGTTTATGAGACAACAATAATAATAACACTGGGTCTCTATTACTGTGAGAAAAGATTATGCCAACCCTGTATTACTGCATTGCTCAATTCAAGACTCAGAGAGGTTAGCTCTCGTGACAGTTCTTTAGAGTTTGAGTCTCAAAAGTTCTCAAACAGAACAAGAAACAGTTTCAGCTTTTCAAGTTAATCATGCCTGAACTTGAAATGAGCTTTTTAAAAATTGATTAACAATGACATATTTAAAATGAAAGTGCAAGTTAATTTCTGAATTACACCCTTAGTACAAAATTAATTTCTCTGCTCTGTGAAATATACCTCTGATGAGTTCAATTGCCTGCCCCAGGTGGAAGAGTTACTCAGTCACCCTGAAACACAGAGGGAAAGAAAGTGAAGCTATCCCAGGAAAAGTCTTGGCAGAATTGTGGTGAGGGTTGTGATGGACAAACCTTACCCCTTCCTTGCTATCAAGCCCTTTGCAATTTTCTCCTCCCTCAGTCTTTTTATACCTGAAAGAACTGCAAAAACAGAGCTTTTGTTGAAACAGTGAACCATACATCACAATGCAAGCTCTTCTCCTTACCAACTTGTGTGAGATGCAAGTTCAAAGGGTGTAGAGTCTGTTCTGTGATGTCACAACACTTGCTAGTTATTTGTCCCTTTCCCCCCTTTGTTCCCCCCACATGCTTCATTGATATAACAGCATCTTCAAGGGCAAGAAGTAGCCATTGAATAGTTTCTAATAGAAAGTCAGCACAAACCTTCTATGTGATTTAGTGCACTACATCACATGTTTTCCTTCAAAGGAGAATCTTCAAAATGAAGGTAATTGTACAGGTTTCATGAAGATCCAAACCTAGAGACATGATAGTGAGATCCAGTCGCGTTCGATCCTTTATTAGCTTACACCTAACGGACGAAATCTTGCCGAACTAAAGCTACAACTTTCTAATTTATTAGATATCTTTTCTGAGAGATTCTAGAGTGTGACTATCCTGAATCTTTTCCCCTCTCCCCCATTCACTTGGGACTGCAGTCTCTTAATCCAGTTTTTTTTTTCCCCTGGGAAAACTTTGTATTGCCAAAAGTCTCCCCCTGAACTGGGATGGAATGTCTGCAGGTGGACATTCCATCAGAGCTCACTTCGGTATCTTGGGCTAAATTCTAGCATTCTGTTGGTGTGAACGGGAAAAGATGAAGCATATACTTGATTCACTTCTTCAAATGACCTGCGTTGACCATTGGTGGGTTTCAATTTTTTTTACTACCAGTTCTGTGGGCATGGTTTGGTGGGCATGGCAGGGGAAGGATACTGTAAAATCTCCATTCCCACCCCACTCCAGGGGAAGGGTACTGTAAAATCTCCATTCCCTCCCTACTCCAGTGGAAGATTACTGCAAAATCCCCCATTTCCTTCTGATCAGCTAGGACTTGAGAGGCAGAGAATAGATGGGGGGGGGCAGTCAGAATTTTTACTATCGGTTCGCTGAACTACTCAAAATTTCTGCTACCGGTTCTCCAGAAATCCACCTCTGGCGTTGACCTAGGTAGGTTAATGGGCAATTGCTTGTCTGCAACTTGATCCTAGATTGCATAATAAACCTACAAATGGCTTCAATGATTCTCAGAAAGAGTACTAACGACCAGATGTCTGCAAGGAATATAAATTTTTCCATCCTCCACCATCCAGTCAGAACTGAAGAAGCTTCTTGGATGAGAAGTGAAAAACTTCAAGGAAAAACAAAGTCCAGTTGCCTTTTGAAAAAGCACCTTTGGGACAACCATGACCTGGATGACTGAGAATCTCCACAGACATTTAAATTGGATAACGTTTATATTTATTGAGAAACTTGCTCCATTGATTTCAGTGAGACTTAATTGTCTGCGGTGTCTTGTTTTGATCTCAGTATAATGTTCATCTCAGTATTTGGGGAGTTTGTTGTTGTTGAAGGAAGATAGGCAAATACTGAATTTAATCCTCCGTTCGTATTATAGCATAAAGTTGCCATGATATCCCAATGATGGGATGTTCCCAGGATTGGCTATTACTGAAAGTAGAACTATGATTTAAAAATTGGGGGGGGGGGATGCAGAAGCACTTTAAGTCTCCTCACTGCTGTTTATAGATCTCCCTATGACACTATGATTGCAAATGCATCATCTCGGCAGCTTTGAAGTGTAATGTCACTCTCTTTCATGTATGCCATTAAAAATAAATGCTGTTGAAGGTTAAAACCTTTTGTGATATTTGAGATGGAAAAAATGTTTTGCAATACAGCAAGTGTTTCTGAATGTTTTAAAATGAAAATCTGATTCTGCATAGTTCATCATGAGCTGCATGATAATACTGAGTTTAATCAAAAATACGTTTTTTTAAAAAAAGATATTCCCATTCTAAATGGTATACTGCGTATAAATATATAGGCTGCTTTAGGATTCCTCCCTAATTCCCCAGTGATGGCTTTGTTTTGATAAAAGTATCCAAGCTCTTATGCCACATCCCATTCTGTTCCTAAGCATCTTCTAATGAACAGGGCAGGATTTTTTAATTTCTGAGATGTTGTTATGTTATGTTATGTTATGTTATGTTATGTTATGTTATGTTATGTTATGTTATGTTATGTTATGTTATGTTATGTTATGTTATGCTATGCTATGCTATGCTATGCTATGCTATGCTATGCTATGCTATGCTATGCTATGCTATGCTATGCTATGCTATGCTATGCTATGCTATGCTATGTTATGTTATGTCTGGCATTATCCACTAGCTGACATCATTTATTGGTAGATTCTATAATATCTATTTATTAAACAAATTTATACAGTCACCCAACTCACACACAGTGACTTCTCCATGTGTAAGAGGAACTATAACACTTTACTATTTTTATACTCATAAAACAAATGTTAGCAAAATATAATGGAGATGTTTGCCAGAAGCACCAGAATCTGCTTAGAGCCTCTCTGCCTAAATTGTAAAGTTGGATGCAGGTGGTTCCCAGTGCCCTATGAATGGAAGGCTTGTGGGGAGAGGAGCCAGATAGGGAGAGGGGAGAGATGATAGAGGAGGGCATTCTAGTGGTGATGGGCATGGGGAGGAATTGTGGTAGACAGAGGGCAGGCTGCTCTCAGGAAAGACATACCTTGTATTTAATACTAGCATCTTCTGCTTGATTTCAGCACTTTTGGTTTCTGGTGTTTCAGTGGCTGCTGCTTAATGCTAGTTTGATTTGCAATAGAGCCCTCCTCATCCACAATTTGATTGTAGATGAGGGAGGCAACTTGGCTTATTGTCATGGCCCCAACAGAGTCTGGTTCAGAGGAGGAGGAGGAGTTGGAATTGGGACCGTCCAACAGGGATGGCACGTCTCCCTTGGCATGTTTGGAGAAGCCAGGGGCTAAAGACAATGCTGCTCCAGGAGAATTAGTCAACCAGATGCAGAGCTGCCTGCCTTAACAGACTCAAGGGAGGATTGGCTGCTGACAGGCAGTGGTGCTGATAGATAGCAGATCTCCTATGATGAGGAACAGCTGCCTCCTCCACTGATTCAAGGGCATAGAGAGCAAAGCGTAGGCAAGTTCAGAGAAGGGCTGCAAGGCTACTCTGGAGAAGGTCGCCCCATCCCTCCTCACAACGAACATGTGGAGTGAAGTAACTTAGGGAGAAGCCATGCAAAGTTAGTCTTTGCCAGGAACAGTTGTTTGCTTTGGCTTACACTCTGGCTTTGACTCGTGTCTGTTCTGTTTGCCTTGCCTTGCCTTGCCTTGCCTTGCCTTGCCTTGCCTTGCCTTGCCTTGCCTTGCCTTGCCTTGCCTTGCCTTGCCTTGCCTTGCCTTGCCTTGCCTTGCCTTGCCTTGCCTTGCCTTGCCTTGCCTCGCCTCGCCGCGCCGCGCTGCGCCTGGAAGATTGCTCCTCACCTTTTGTCTTGGACCTAGCCCTTCTCTCTCTCTTTTTTTATTTTATATTTTAATCATATTTTGAAAACAAGGTATTGTCTGTATCCATTTCGTTTAACAGAGCAATGACAAACATTCTGATAATAATAGTAATAGTAAAAATTGTAATGATAATGATAATAATTATGTTAACTTATTTATAATCATAGCCATACTACTTATCTTTTACTTATACATAGTAATAATCTTTCTTCTTCTAATTTCTACCTCTTATATCTGATCACTGGTAAAACATATCCCATATTGAGTAATATTCTGTATCGGCTTTATCTTTTATTTTTAATGTCAATCTATCTATCTCTGCGCAGTCTAATATTTTCTGAATTATATTTTCATCTGGGGGGAGGGGTTGTCCTCATTTTTCCAATATTATGCAAATACAATTCTCGCTGCTGTCATCATATGAAGTATTAAATATGTACTCCTTTTATTGTAACTTTCTGATAGTATACCTAACAAGAATATTTCTGGCTTTAGATCTATATGTTGCATAATTATCTTTTCTAACCACATATATATTTTCATCCATAGTTTTTTTTTGCCTTCACACATATCCACCACATATGATAATAAGTATCTGGAATCTGATTACATTTCCAACATTTGGCAGACATAGCCCTTCTCTTGAAGATTGCTTTTGGCCTTTGCTTCGCTGTGCCTTTGGAACTGCTTCTTGCCTTGGACCTTTTCTTTGTCCTGAGGACTACCATTGTCTTGTGCCTGGACTCTGCCTTGTGGACTGGACTTGGAACCCTGGAACTTGCCCTGTGAGCAAGCTCCTACTCCGTAGACTTTATATGTATTATAACGGCTGTTGTTTGAGGGAATAAGCATGGCTGCCTTCAGGTTAGCATGGAGGTAAAGCCTTACCAGTCAGAGGTGGATTCTACTTACCTTTACTACCGGTTCACAATGGGATTGCACAGATCACTTCTGATGATGTCAGGATCAGTGGGCGGAGCCTCCGACTGGTTTTACTACCAGTTCTATAGAACCGGTCCAAACCGGGGGCAACCCACCACTGTTACCAGTCATTGGAGGGCCATTTGCTGGACCATTTGCTGAGAACAATAAAGGTCTCTCTAGAGGTCTGCCTTGATCACCTGGGTCATAACACTTATATTACTGCCATGGAATGTGAGAATGACCTGGAAAGTTGGGAGAAGAGATGTTGTCTAGAGAACAATCAGATAAAACAGGAAGGCAAATGCAACTGAGTAATGGGCAGAGGAAGAAACTTAGGAAGGATCTGCTCTAACTAATCAGGTAGTAACAAGACACAGTAAGCGATTTGTACTTTGAGACTTGAAAGTCAGCTCCCAAGTAGACCAAACCGGGGGGAGGGGGGACTTTATTGTAAGGCTATAGTAATGGAATCTCACAAGTCTGAAAGTTGTATTTCCTGGAAGCCATGGTTTGTGTCTTAATATACAAAACCAGAGTTCATGTCTTAATGTGACCTCAATTCTTGCTTGTTCCATGGAGCAAATGGTGATTTATCACACTGGCAAAATCCAGCGACTAAAGCAGAAACCCCATTGGAGAAAGACAAAAGAGCTCATTGTCGGATTCCTCTTACTTGCAGGGAAGCCTGGGAAAAACTGGAACCTGAAATAGCTCCGGCAATACTGAGTAGGTGGAGCAATGGCCTGACCTGGTGTAAGGCAGCTTCTTCTGCTCATAAGGTTTTTAATGCTGTACATTGCCCAGAGAGTTGCTCTGAAACAAGATGGACGACAAATAAATTTAATAAATAAATGCATAAGGTTTTTCTCCTGCATAAAGACATACCTGGTTTTGAGGTGTATAGCAAGTGAACTACCTGTTGGAATTTATTGTGAGCTTGTCTTATCAAAGTAACTCTTACCTTGGGTTATAAATACGCACTATGCTTTCCGTTATAAACTAAAAATATAGTTCACATATTTCCACAAAAGGAAGGCAAATGGTATCAATAATAATTACAAGAATAATTGTATAATAGATCCCAAGCACTCAATTTAGGCAGTCAATCCACAAGAATGCCAAGGTCAGCAATATTAGAAAATACTAACTTATCATAAAATAAATTTATAAAATACTATTAAACTGCATGACTATGTCTGAAAACTTAAAGAGTTCAGAGAGGATTGATGTCTTCAATCATCTGGAAAATCACATCACATTTTTGGGAATTTGCAAGATCAGATCTGCAAGATCAGAATCTTCAAATGTCTTGCTGAAACCATATTGCTATTTCGTATATCATATATCAAGGAATAAGGGGGCAAAAGGGATGAACCTGCATTTATTATAGAACCAACAGATCCTGGCTTCAGGTTATGTTTTCCATGAATCTTTCGCACCATCCTGATCACGAACTTCAGTCTTTTTCTAAGACATCAATAGATAAAGCAAAAAGGAGACAGGGAAATGTTTTACTTTAAGGTGGGATCAAAAAACACAATTCCAGCTATTTGACAAAGGTACAGAAACTCCCTGTGAAAGGAAAATAAATGACAAACAATAGAAGAAGGACAAGACTGATTGACTGGATTGACTGATCGAACAAAAGAGTTCTTGTTGTTACTTAATTTTCAAGTCCTTTTGCTTCATGTTTTTTTTTTTCTTGTGTAGTGGCACATAGATTTTGAACCCTGGCCAGGAAAATATTTGCAAAAAACCAAGAACAGAATAGCTCTTTCTCAAGGTGAAGTTGATAAGCGTAAATGTTGCAATCCCATCTGACAAGCCCATTCCTCTCTCTGCTTGTCAGTTAACAGGAATTTTTCTCTGGGAAAAAAAAATACACCAGTCTACCCTACCACTTAGTTTCATCTGCAACCAATAGATCTTGTCTGTGAATCATGAGAGTTGAGCAACAGTCCTAGGAGTGACACTTCATCAGGACTTACTTTAAAGCTCAGAAGCAACTGGAGCAGTAGCTGCTGGGTGAAATGACAGATAAGTAAGAAGAGGAAGAAGTTAGTGAGGAAAGCCAGACAGGTTCATATTGGACAAGAAAAATTCAGGGAAATTGGGGGGGCAGGTTGGGGGGGATGGAAGATGTAAAGCAAGAAAAAGGTATCTAGCAAATGCACAAGCAAAGTTCGACACTGATATTTTCCTATTCCTGGGAATAATGAGAAATTGTAGCTTTATGAGAGAAATGGGCATTATGCATGTGAAGAGAAGTTCTCTCACCAAATAGTACAACTCAAATTATTTGAGTTTTAATTCAGGGCCAGAACTTGTGATTTACCTCTAGTAAGTATGTCCCAGTTTTGATTTCCAGCATTCAAGAAGAGACACCTGTTTGAAACTATCATCACCAGTGTAGGCAACAGTACTGCAATATGAATTAAGAATGTAAATCCACAAACAATGCCCTGCTGGATCAGATCCCTGTCCCATCTCATCCAGCAGTCTGTCCTCATACTGTCCAGCCAACTGCATAAGGAAGCCCTCTAGTCTCTCAGCAGATGGCCTTCAGAGGTAGTCACACTCCCCATCAAGGCTAATAGTCATGATGAATCCCCATGGTTTTCATCTATTTGTCCATTTTTTTAATCAAAGCAGCCAAGTTAATAGTCAGCACCTCATTTTGTGGCAGTGAATTCTAAAATTTAATTACGTGTTCTGTTAAAAAAACCCAACCCTTTTATCTGTCCTGATTCTCTCAAAAATCAATTTCATTGTGTAACCTCCAGTTCCAGTAAATTAGAAACGAAAAAATAGCTTCTTTTTGTTCCCTTTATACACACTAGATATATAGTGTTCTACACTAAGGTGACCAACTTTTTTACAATGAGAAGGAGGACACAAATAAATTAAAGGAAAAATATATTGTAAATAAAAAAAAACATAGTGAGTCTAATGCATGTGTGTGTGCCGTGTTGTGCTTCGGTAAGAAGTAAACAAAGCCACTTGTGTGTGGTGCACTCTTGCGCACGGTACACTCTCTCAAAACAGTTCTCCTGTGCGGAGCGCATGCGTCTCATAATCACGTCTTGCTGCACTGTACTGAGCCTTGACGAATCATCATGTCAAATACAAATATGTCACATCACATGCAATGGATCAGATCGGCATCAATCGAATATGGAGATTTACAGATTAGTCTTCAAATATCAAAAAGGAGGACATGTAGGAGGAGGAGGACACTTTTCGAGAAAGGACAGAACTTACAAAAGAAGGGCTGTCCTACCTAAAGGAGGACAATTGTTCACCTTATCTACACCCCAATATCGTCTCCTTTCAATCACATTTTTTTCTAGGTTAAAAATCTCCAAGTGTTGCAATCTTTCTTCATAGGGAGTCTGCTGTAACATTTTGATCATCTGAGTTGCCTTTTTTTTTTTTTTTTACTTTCTCTAGCTCCAACATATCCTTTTTTTAAACATATATTTTATGGGTGAAATATAACAACCCGAAATATAATGAAGTACACTATACCCTTTTTGATGGGTAGTGACCAAAACTGCACCCAATATTCCATTGCACCATTGATTTATATAAGGGCACGAAGGTATTCGCATCTCTATTTTCAATATCATTTCTTATTATCCCTAATGTGCCGTTAGCTTTTTTTTTTACAGTGGATGAACACGGCGACAACATCTTCATTGAACTGTTTACCTTTACTCCAAGATCTTTTGCCTTTTCAGTTATTGCTAGCTCTGATCCCATTAGTTTGTATGAGTTGTTAGGATTTTTGGTACCAAAGTGCCTCACTTTACACTTGCTCATGTCAAGTGGCATTTGCCATTTTGACAGTCATTCCCCACTTTAAAGCTCTTCACAGTCCCTTATTGTTTTGACTATTTTTGGCTGCGTAGTAACTTAGTAACAGCAAGGTAGCTCTCTCTTTCTAAGCCAAGACATTGAAACTGGTTTTAAAATATGGCATATCTGGGAGATCTGGTCATCTATCAGATGCCCTGCACTGAGCAATGGGCTGGATAAGATCATCTATAAGATCTTTTCCAACTCCTATGATTCTGTGGTATGCCATTTATTTATTTATTCACTCATTCATTCTACAATGTTTATAACTGCTCATCTGACTATAGTGACTCTAGGCAGCTAATGATAAATGAAAACCTAAGAACAAAATACAGTTCATAAAAACACACACACACAAGCACACCAAATGCCTGGGTTTGAAAAAAAAATCAAATATTTTAGTCACTGAAACAACTAACAACAAACCAATAGGCCTCATTAAATCCTATAGCCCAAATAACAAAATGTAGGAATTCCAGATCTTTAACATCTTGTAAAAAGCCAACAGAGTTTGGGGGCCATCTGTAACTCCAGTGAATGCAGCTCCATAATGTAAATGTAGTAACAGAGAAGGTTGCTTGGATGTATCATCTATTTTTTTTTCTGTAATATTTAGACTCCATGTTAGTTGGAATTTCAGTGTAGAGGTTTCAGGACTATATAAGATAGAAAAGGGGGAGGCAATCTTCTTATAGCAAAAAAAATATGGATAGATTTTTAAGAAAATCTGGACTTTGACCATTTCCACTTTTTTTCATACCTGTTGACATATCCACGAGGTTTTGATTTTCATTCATCGGTAGGGTTTTTTTTAAAAAGTCAGATACAAGTGAAGGAGGAAATAATAGAATAACACCAGAGGATGATGCATTTTCTTAGTCTGTATGGAGATTCATCAAATTTCTAGGATGTTGCTTCTGAATAAGTATGTGTTGAATGCTGTAGTATCAGAGGCATCACAGAATCAAAGCTTTTCATCAAAAGCAATATCCCAGCATTACAAGACAAGCTCCACCACATTTGTATATGTGTGTAATGTCATGTAAGAAAGAGGCAGAGCATACATTGTGATGCTACAGTGATGCTTTCATTATTTGCCCACCTGTATATCCTTTCCTTCTCTAAGCCTTCCCCTAATTATCAGGTATCCTTTTTGAGATAAGCTCTTATGTTAGTTTTACATGCTGTCAGCAGAGATATACTCCATTGAGTTCAAAATCAAAGGCAATCGAAAAAAGAAGCAGATACGGTACAGTAGATAAATATTATCCCCGATGACAGAAGCAGGAGCTTAAAAGAACTCAAAGAAGCAACTACGGACAGACAGTTCTAGTAAAATGATGCCCATTGGGATACAAAAAGCTGGGATCAACTGAATTTGGGATTTACTTGAACAAGAGGATATATGCAGTATTAAGCCTGAAGTCTTAATTATTAAAACTCTCTTGCAATAACATTCTCATAAAGCAATTCCAATATTGTAAAATGGACTATAATTCCAAGCATTGGAAATAATGAATGAATAAGCCACTGCAAAATGTGGAACAGGGTGGGGTTTTTTTGTTTGTTTTGTTTTGTTTTGTTTTTTGCTTTAGTGATCTTTTAAATATTCTGAATGTAACTTCTTAACAAAACCAGATTTCATTTTACAATTACACATCTAGCCAGAGAAATGGGTTAAAATTTATGAAGCACTCTGGAGTTTTGAAAATGATGGATTTCTACAATGCAAAATGGATTAGGAATTAAAGTACTAACCTACTTAGGAAGAAAAAAAATCTGAAAAGTATTTTGCTGTATATCTCTTTAAAAAAATATGAGCACACAAAAAACACTGTGTTCTACAGTATGGTTTTAAAAACAGTGATATAGTGCATCAACAGTTGTATTTCAGTTTGTCAATATGTGTGGTATAATTACATTGTGATCTTGGAATTGTTTCCTTTAAACTGAAATAAATGGAATATATAAGTTTAAAGCATGCTTAGAAATGAATTTTATGAAACATGTTGAATGAATAATAATGCCTCCAATGTTGTAGTTCATCAATACTAATTGATAGTTTACCAGCTCTACTAATGAACTATCAACTCTGAGGCCTTCTTTAGTATCTGTTTTTTTTTTATTTCAGTTGGCAAGAAGTTCTTGTGAGAAAAGACTGTATTGTATTATTCATGAAATGGAAACCTGCAGTGAGTGCTCATCTGGTTGAATTTTTGGCTGCTAAAAGAATCCCTCCAACTAAAAATCATCATCAAATGCAAGTGGTTTATATCAGGGGTGAAATCCAGCAGGTTTTGACATGTTCTGGAAAACTGGTATCAGACATTTTGAGCAGTAGAAGAACCGGTAGCGGAAATTTTGAGTAGTTCAGAGAACCAGCAAATACCACCTCTGGCTGGCCCCAGAGTGGGGTGGGAATGGAGATTTTGCAGTAACCTTCCCCTGCTATGCCCACCATGCCACATCCACCAAGCCACACCACGCCCACCAAGCCATGCCCACAGAACTGGTAGTAAAAAAAATATTGGATTTCACCACTGGTTTATAGTGATGATTCTATAACATGAGCATTATGTGTTGTTGGACCTAAATGTAAAAAAGGGAGAGCTGGAAAGAGCTGATTTGAGTGATCTAGAACAAAGTGGATGACCTGTGACAGCAACTGACAAATTTCACATAAGAAACTTCAAAACCAACTCCAAGCAGAGTTCAGAAGTATAAGAAGAAAATTTTGCTGCAACATGGCAACATTAGTTCTCACAGAACATAAGCCACTCAAGAGCTGTATCACACTTTTACCCCATCCATCATATAGTCCTGATTGACATCATACAAGTTCCACTATTTCCCAAAATTGAAGTTATTGCTTTATTTGTTTAACCCAAATAAAGAGGAGAGAAATGTTGGTTAAGCGTGGACTTAACCAACATAAAGATAAAACGTGGACTTCTTTCAGGACAGCTTTAAAAAAGCTTGTCATCGTTGACAGTAATACTCAGTGAATGAAAGTGAGTATGTGGAGAAGTAAATGCCATTAATTGAAGAATTCATCTCAGGGATTTTCTCATTTCATTTATTAAAATATCCATATTTAAACGAAAGCTATAGGGGCATTACTTTTCATTCCACCTTCATACAAGTCTACCTTCTATGGTGATTTAATTTATGTTATTGGTGTATTTTAATTTATCTTATTGATCTTGATTTAATTTTTCTTCACTGCATAGAAATGTGAGTCTGGAAATGATGCAAAGTAGTTAAATGTTACTTAAGACAAGCTGGTATTCATTTCCAGTGTTCTCTTGTGACTGATTTCATTGATTGTTGCAAAATTGTTCCTATAAACTGCATGTATAATAACTGAACTGGCTAAGGAACAAGTCATATTCAAAGTTGAGCCTGCCCTGTCCATTCCATTCCATTCATCGCTGCCAAATGGTCTTAGATTTGCAGACTTGACTTCAGAGTGAAGTTCCTGCATGGCCATGATGACAGGCAACTCTAAAACATTATTTTAAATCTCCTAATTCCAACATACTGTCCCTTTGAAATAGCATCCTAAATAGAACTTTCTAGGCACTCATCATATGGTATGGACGAGACCAGGGCAGACATTGGCACTGGCATCAATGGGATAAGCTGAGCCCCCATTAGTTGTTTAAAGGTGCCATGTTTATTTTGCCCTACTGCTGTGATACTACATTCTATCACATTCAGATGTGATATTTCAAATAGGAGCACTTCTGTACTTCTGTTTAATATCAGAGTTAGCAGAATGTATCTAGATCTGCTGGTCCATCGCTGCTTGATTTGCTAAAGGGATTTTTGATTCACTCCTTTGTAGCAACACCATAACATCTCCTTCTTAAATCATACTGCTGAAATGAAAAGTTTGGGGTACCCATAAGTGAAGTTTCATGTGGATGGGTTGTTAAATCCATTCACTTCTTTGGTTATAACAAAGCCTTGGATTCAGAGTTCCTTCATTCTAAAAGCAATGACTTGCAATAGGCTATAGTTGTGGTGGGCTACATAAAATAAGGCCCAGATGATGATGCTTGCTCAACCAACAGACTTTGTGGAAAGAACATTGGGGGAAAAGTGGATATGCTCCAAAACCATTTCATACTTGTTTCAGCCTCAAGCTAATGTGAACACTTAAAATTATCCATTCATTTTCTTTCTTTGTTTCTCATACCAATTTCTCACGATGTTACAAATGGATACATTCCTACAATGTTTTATAGAAAGCTCAAGGGGAGCTTTTATATGCCATCTCCCCAGGCTGAAGCAAAAGAACATTGACTTTAGTATCCTAAGAAACTATCAAGAATTTGATATTTGTTAATCCATTGCCTACTCCTGAGCCTTTGCAAGTAAGGTGGTGGTGGGGGGGGCAATGTAAATCATTTATATTGGGGGCAGTGGTGAAATCCAAAGTTTTTTACTACCTGTTCTGTGGGTGTGGTTCTGTGGGTGTGGCTTGGTGCACATGGCAGGGGAAGGATACTGCAAAATCTCCATTTCCACCCCACTCCAGGGGAAGGATACTACAAAATCCCCATTCCCTCCATGTTCCTGGGGGAAGGATATTGCAAAATCTCCATTCCCACCCCACTCTGGGGCTAGCCAGAGGTGGTATTTGCCAGTTCTCCGAACTGCTCAAAATTTCCACTACCGGTTCTCCAGATCCTGTCAGAACCTGCTGAATTGTAGAGGCGATTAGGCCTCTGATTGGGGGCCTAGTCACCTCTACAATTTCACTTGCTTCAGGATTTTAGCAGTAAAGTTATGCTGCTGTACTTGGTATTTTTCTAAAAATGTATACTGTTTGTTCAGCCTGTCAGAAATATTAGCACAGAATGCATGACCATATTGTTCTATTTATAAAGACAAAATAAGCAAATTTGAGAATATAAGATGGGTCACCACCGAAAGCAAATTATAGGCTTTTGCCATTTTTTTTTTTTTACAATTGTTTAGCCAATGTACTTGCAATTTGTCATTTCTTGCCCTGAAGCAACAGAACATAGGTCATATCTCTCTACGGTTTAAATTTAATGCTTTAAGAATTCTAACTTCACTATCTGTCATTATTATACGGATCTTTATATCTTCTCAACTATGTTGTTTGCATTTTTGTCACTTTTAGCTTATTGTAATAATTGCAATGTTTTTAAATTTCATTTCTTCACTGCTTAATCATGCGTTTTTGGTGGTGGCCCTGTAGTATTTGAGTATTTCACTATTTATATTTTTTGAAGGTAACGTTTCTGAAACCAAAGTAAATATTAAAAAAATAATATTATATTATTATTTATAAATTTATAATATATAAATAATAATAAATATTATTTATTATTAATAATAAATATTATTATTAATACATAAATGCTTTTGAGTGCTATAAAGGTAAAGCCACCATTAGGGTGCAGATAAACAGATTCTTTTCTTTTCAAAAGGATTAACCTGAGAAATTTGCCACCCAGAAATGACAGCCAGACCAAAGGAGTGAATAGCCAATAGCAAAAGATACTGATTTAAAATTGGAGGCAAGAGAATGTTCCCAATAAGAGCTGAAATTTTGCAGAATCGAACACCAGGAAATAAAACTGCTGAGCTTTAATGGCACCCATTGCGTAGTACAGAAGAGTTGCTTGTTTAAGGATGCCTCAGAAGATAGATTTCTTGTTGGAATAAATTCAACAGCACCTTTACTGGAAGCTATGTATCTTGTACTTGCCTCTGTAAATTTTTTGATCTCTAGATCAAACTCTTTATATCTTGATGCTGGATGTGGATTGCTTGCTGGAACTTTGACATTCAGTCTGAAATGAACATTGCTACTTCCTGGCCCTTGCAACTCCAATGAAAGGCTGAGGATTGATTCATAGCTTTACAACCAAGCACAATAGTACCAGGATTTATTTTATGACTAGTTTTCCAGTTAGAGTCGTGTTAGGCAAGGAAAGCCAAACAAATATGAACGAAACTAATGTGAAACTTGGTAAGATAGACATTATATGTGAACTGAAGAATTCGATAAAGATTTTGAGTTTTTATTGAAATATTGAGAATGTTACCATCTAATTATTCCCTTTAATGCCCTGATAACAGAAACGTGAGTTAGATTTAATATACAGCTTGACCAAGATAAGTGATCAGGTTATGATGTGTGGAGATTCGGCTAGATTAGCCAGAATGAAATGCATTATCAAGGCCAAGTTTGGACCATAAATATAAGAAAATCTAAATTCTCCAATACGCTAGGTACATGCCCAAACAGCCATATTGTGGAATTTAAAATGACTTCCAATACATAAAGAAATATACTTTTTCAAACACCTTTCAGAGAGACAACCAACTGGCATTCTATCAGCTTACTTCTATCCCAACCCCAATCGGGCCCATATCTAAAATAATATTTTGCAATACTAATATAAATTGGCAGTATTGTTGCATTGTCTTTAACCTTTGAAGAAATGAAGCTGAAGTATAACTTAAAATAAAACAAAATATCTGAAATATTTGAAGGAAAGATGTGTCACCCTTTATTATTTATTTATAAAAGTTATAGGCTGCTGATCTTAGTTAAGGTAACTCTGGATGGTTTACAATTATAAAAAATTAAAACAATATAAATTAAAAACATAAATAAGTTAATACAAAATCCAAAACACCATGGCCCAGTTCTAATATATGCATGACTATTTTAGAAATTAAACTCAAATTATCTGAGAATTATTAAGTATTTGTTTTTTTCTACTTTGAAATAAATTAAGTAAGAGATGTAAGCACATAAAATAAATTAAAAGGAAAGAAGAGTATGGTGATAATTCCTTGTGGGTTATCTGGATTGCAAATTAGGCTAAAAAGTCATCGCATTTATTGTTTTAGGACAATAATGCTATATAATTTATCCCAGAAAAAAACCCATATTACTTATTTATTCATTTACTGTATTTATTAACTGCTCTAATCTTACAAATCTGGACACATACTACGAACAAATCAGAAATGACATAAAATTTAAATATTAACTAATTAAAAAAATACAACATATATTGACATATTTATTTTTCAAATATATATAGCCAAGTGACACTGGGGGGCAAACATGGGAGAGGGATGACCATGTAGCCATCAGATAGATTTTCCATCGTAATTCTTTATATAAGTTGCATCCAAGCCTCTGTGAAGGGCAGCATATTCCATAATTCAGTGGCTGCCACAGAGTAGGCCTGCCATCTCATCCAAGATTCATAAACCTCAAAACCAAGGCCTTGCATTTCAGCCTTGGATAAGCCAGCATACACCCTGAAGTGCTGCATTTTCCTTCCCAGGCAGCCAGCAGGAAAAAGGCCACATTTTGCTATCCCTGATTACTCCAGTCTCTCTACCAGATGGTAATATTTGGCCACATCTGCTCATTCTTCTTTATCAAACAACCACTATCATCTCATTCTTCAACTTGGACTACCTTCCCTTCTATAGTACTTCGTTATGCTACTAAATTTTTGGGAGGCATTCTTTTGTTCATGGAGTTGTATTTCTGACAGCCATATTTGTTACAGTTTTTATTAAACAAAGGGTCTGTTAAATTTCTTTTTCATTACAATTTTGGTACTTGTTTCTTATTGTTTTACATAAATTTTATTAAAATTTAATAAAGAGCAAATAAAAACCAACAGAAACTAATGCAGAATTAAAGAAAACAAAGAAAAGCTGCAGAAAGAAAAAAGAAATAGAAGGAAACTTTCAATTTCCTTTGCAGCAAATATAAATATGATTACAAAATTATCTTACTCTATGATTGTGTTGTTGTTTCTTGTTGTTTCCCTTTCAATTAATGAAGTACATTTAGCTTTTTATCTGTTTAAATATATCTACCCAGTGGTGGGATTCAGGTAATTTAACAACCAGTTCTTCCTAGTGACTGGTTGGGTGGCTGGGTGTGGCTGGGGGGTGGTTTCATATGACTGAGTGGGTGTGGCCAACTTGACATCAATCACAGCAAGGTGGGGCTGTGCAGGCAGGCTGATGCTGCAGAGACAGGGCTGGGCTGTGGGGAACACAAGAAGGCAGCGGCGAAGGTAGGCAAGCGAACTGGGCCATGGGCACCACGTGGGAGGTAACAGGGAAGGCAGGCAAGTGGACTAGGCCATAGAGACTGCAGGGAAGGCAGCAGGGAAGGCAGGCAAGCAGGCTGGACCCAGGCGTCACATGGGAGGCAGCGGGGAATGTAGGCAAGTGGGCTGGGCTGCGGGGACCAAGGGGAAGGCAGCTGGGTGAGAAGTGAAGAAAGACTCATGAGGCAGAGATCAGCTGGGCCGTGTGGTCTTGGCAAGTGAGGGAATCAGAGAGAAGCAGCAGCTATGCCGTGGGCATGACTCTAGGCATCGCCCAAGGCGGGTGAGGCACAATAAGGAGTGAATGGGGAGGGGAGGGGAGGGGCAGAGAGGGGTGGGTGCAATTTGCTGGTTCTCCGAACTGCGCAAAAATTTAACAGCTGGTTCACTGGAACTGGTCCGAATCGGCTGAAGCCCATCTCTGCATCTACCTCTGAAAGAATAATACATGTTAAAGAAAATGCTGAGTATATACAGGATTTCTTTCCTTTATCATTGACAATAGTATATTGCTATGAGCCACATAGATTCCTGGGGAAGTGCTCTTGAGTCCCATATCTTTCTTTTTAAAAATTAAGCATTTTCTTTCTTCTGTCAATATTCTGACAGATGTCAAAACTGTTTTTTAAAAAAATTATACACCCAATATTTACTTTATCAAATCTTTATCTTCTCGGTGGCGGTTCCCTCTCTCTGGAACATCATCCCCCCCAGAGATTAGAATGGCCCCCACTCTAGCACTCTTCTGGAAGACACTGAAGACCTGGTTCTGCCAGTGGTCCTGGGGAATGCAGAGCACGATGGAGCCCATTAAATGGCTCACGTGATATGTTGGGGGTTATTTTATTATGTTGTTTCATTAACTTATTAAAGCATTCTCTCCTTTATTAGTTTTATTTTTATATATATATATATTATATTTTTTATATTTAAAATATATATAAACATATATTTTTTATATTCTTGTAAGCTGCTGTAAATTTCCAAATAAATAAATAATAGCATCTATCATACATTCAGTTGCTTATCCCATCAAAAAATTACAGCCCTTTGTGGATACAGTACTGTGACATATAGTATAAAGCACACAGAAATATAATTCAAAGAAAGTGTTCCTATTTGTTGCGTTAAACTGGTAAAATGATTTTGTGTGGTGATGCTGAAGATGCCATAACTAAAGATGAAGCAAAAACATATGCAGAGAAGACAAAAAGCCAGAAATCTTGTGTAAAATATCCCTTCAGGAAGATAGATAAGAAGGAAACAAATCATTAAGGAACAAAGGGGAAAATGTAACTTGAATCAGACAAAGGAAATTGGGCCTGAGTACATACTAATCAACAACAACAACAACAAACTTTGGGGGATGAAAAGGGATCCTGAAGCCCACCCACTCTTTGAGTCATCTTTGGATCCATACTTGGCACCCACCATCCCTCTAACTAGTGGTTGGTAACCTAGTAAGTGGAATAAGGTGTGTGTGTGCACACGCACACATGTGCACATGTATGAGAAAGAGCAAATGTACATTGTACCCATTAAAGTTTGACTCTTACTTTAAATTTTCTTGATCTCCTTGTATCCCAAAGGATATGTTGTGCCTGTTCAAAATGTTAAGTTCAAAGTGATGTATGTGTGTGTCCTTAATTATTTCCCAGCTGTAGAGCAGAATTATGTCTCTTGTCTGCTGTAGTAGCACCTATCTGGAAAACCCAGGTAAAAAGGAAGGGAGCCTTACAAGAGCAACAGACTGAGTGGGTGAATGAGTGACCATAAACTGCACCTGAATTTGGAGATTTTCCATATTTTTCAGACTATAAGACACTCTGAACTATAAGGCGCACATTAGCTTTAGAGGAGGAAAACAAGAAAAAAAATCTGCATCTGCCTCCTAGCATCCATCCAGTATTCATCTGGCCTGTTGGCTGCGGCCCGTTCACCACAGCCCATTTGCTGCCACCACCGCAGCCTGTCTGCGGCCTGTTTGCCACCACCCATTCACCACCGCCCGTTCGCTGGTGATCAGTGGTAAATGGGTGATGGCAATAGGCGGTGGCAATTCCCACCGCCTAGAACAGCTAATCAGCACGCACAACACCCCTCCCCCCACCACTGCAATATTCGCTCTATAAGCCATACAGATATTTCCACCCACTTTTGTGGGGGGGGGGGGAGGTGTTTCTTATAGTCTGAAAAATACGGTAATTGTCAGAGACAAATCACATATGGATTTTCATGTCATGTCATGTCACGTCATTTATTTGTTTACTTGCTTGTTTATCCATTCTACCTTTATTATTTTTACAAATAACTATAGGTGATGAATATATCTAACACACCTTCCCCCTCCTATTTTCCCCACAACAACAATCCTTTGAGGTTAGTTGGGCTGAGGGACAGTAGCCGGCCCAAAGTCACCCAGCTGGCTTTTATGGTTAAGGCAGCACTTGAACTCATGGTCTCTTGTTTTCCGGCCTGGTGCCTTAACCAGTAGACCAAACTATATGCATACACACAAACACATATACACATCAGAAAAACAGATGGACTTTATAACTTACTTCAGGTGTAAAGTTCCCTGTAAATTTCCTTTAAGTGGAGATTTTTTTTAACAACCAAACTCATTCTTCGGAATAGGGAAGATAAAGATATGGACCCAAGTATTCAATAGTCCTGCAGAGCTGATACTGTTAGTAAATTATAAAATAACCACTAAACAAGGTAGATTAGCTATAGCTATAATGACAAATGTTATCATTCTTTGAAATGCTTATGTAACTTTTGTATATCTGTGAAGATATTCCCTGTAAGCTTCTTTTCTTTCTTTTGATTCCGTATGTTTCTTATTTTTCTTTCTCTTTGTTTGACTCAATTGTTTATATGCCCTTTCCTAATATTTTAAAGAAAACCCCATTTAGGAACACATTATAAACAGATCTTTTTGTTTTTACACCTCTCACAAAAAAGCATTCTTTTGCATATCTACTCAGGGGCTTGGTCCATTGATAGTGGGTAAAAGTCTGCACTAAGATACTAATGGGTGGCTGCTTTGAACTAGATACACACTTTGTGAAATGGGTTTAATCTCTCCGCGTACAACTCATTCTAATCATTTTATGTTCCAGGCTGCCCATATTGCTTATATTGCTGCTATTGAAATCCATTTTATCTTGAAATTATTAAACTGATCTCACTACTTTCCATTTTCTTCCCATTTATTGGGGAGATAAGAAAGAAATGAATAACAGATCAGCAGGCATTGTAGCCCATTAAAGGCACAATGTTTTTTTTATTGATCCTTTATGTTACGAGAGTATAAAAACCTAGACAGCACTAATTATTCTTGTAGTTTTCATAATTGTTTACAAATCACAATTTCTTTTTGAGTTTTAAAGTCTAAATTACCTGGTTTAATCTTTGTAAGAAAGTATTCTGTAGCAACTGGCACATTTATTTTTGCAAATTTAGGCAATTGCCAGTCAGTTCACCAGTTGTCCTTTTTGGACAGTACATAAGTGCTGTCAAAAATTGACCCACCTCTTCAAACGAAGACTCTTTTCTAAGTTAAAAATACGAAAAAAGAAAAAGCTTTGAGCCTGACATGATATTAATCCCCTTTTCTCTTAAAAATGCTAGAAAGCTGGGATAATAGCTGGGGGACAGGAGGGCAAGGCAGGGGAACACAAAATTGCTCCTAGAATGAAGGTATAATGTAGCCCAGACATTCAAGAGCAACCAGTTCTGTCAAGTCCTTTTGACTTTTTTTGTCAGAAAGAATGAAGAGAGTCAAATGTATGACACCACTAGATCAAAGGGCAGAGGCTTATTTCACTTGAAAAAGATCCTTGAATTAGGAAACCATTCTTTCGTATGAAAATATAGAACCAAACTAAATTAAATAGCAAGAATGTTCATTTAATGATCTTGTGCTGTTGCTAGCATTTCTTTTACTGAGAAAAGGGGGAAGGATTCATTGTTGATCACTTTGTCTTTCCTTTCCTTTCCTTTGTAAAAGAGAGAGAGAGAGACACAGACAGACAGACAGACAGACAGACAGACAAAATGGATATTCAAAGCATATAAGTGTTTGAGGAGTATGTCTACAAACCTTCTCAATTGTTCAATATATGCATGCAAAAAAGAGGAGGAAGAGGTGGGACCTGCTATTCCCTTATCTGGAAGATATAAATACTGGTCAGATGCTCAACAATGCCCCTTCCATAGTATCAATAAAGCTGCTCAGAGGGTATCAATTGTAGCAATAGCAATAGCACTTAGACATATATACCGCTCCGTAGTGCTTTACAGCATTCTCTGAATAGTTTAGAAATGTCAGCCCCAACAATCTGGATCCTCGTTTTACCAACCTTGGAAGGATGGAAGGCTGAGTCAACTTTGAGTCAGTCAGAATTGAACTCCTGGCAATGGGCAGAGTTAGCCTGCAATACTGCATTCCAACCACTGCACCACCACGGCTCTGGTGTAGCATACAACCCTATATATAGATGCATAGGATTCCTATCTCCAATTATAAAGAGAATTCCTCTCTTTTTTTACAATAATTCCAACTTCAGCATGAAGACATGTAGCCAATGACTTTTCTGGTTGTGCCTAAAAAAAGTCTGCAGTTGTTCCTTGAACTTAAACAGCTCATTTTTCCTATTGTTCAACTACACCCTTTCCTCTTTCCTGTTTTCATATCTTGAAATTAGTAGTTGTTTTTTAAACATGACATTAGCCAAAGGTCTTCCTGGAAAAAAAAAAAATTTTTTTCTTGCTGATACCTATTTCTCTAGATTACCTCCAACCTTTGTATTTTTCAACTCTGTGATAGCCAGTAGCTAAAGAACAAGGGAGTGATAGATACATAATCCTCCTAATCTGTTTGTGAGAAAATTGGATGAATATGCAAATATATGACCACATGAGATTTGGGTTGTGCAGTTTAAGCAGCACTTTGACAGCTTGAGCAATACAATCCTTCAAAGGCAAATTGCTAAGCAAAATGGCAATATCGCTTAGGGATTTCTGTGCGTGCATAACAACACATAGAAGTCCCACCAAAATAAAAAAAGCATCATTGTAGTAAAGTTGGAAAGCAGACACAGACATAGTTAGGCAACCCACTGCAACCCCTTTTCACTAACTTTGTTCAACCCAGCCATCACAAGTTTAACAGCAAGGGCTCGGATCACACAATCAGGAACAGGAGAACCAGTTCAGTCGTACTTAGGTAGACCTTCAGCAAGTAAGACAAAGGAGAAAGATTTCTAGAAGATGGCCCAGAGATGCAAAAGGAAACAGATCACCAGAGAAGGACCAAAGAAAAAGAAGGCCTAGATGACTTAGAGATGGCTGAAAGAACTAGACAAGATGGAGCCTGGAAGCTGTCATGTGATTTTGTTGAGTTAGTTTTTCAAAGAAGCAGAACTAAGTAGTGCTCCAGAGAGAAGGAACTCTAGTAACAGCAAAGCTGGTCTTCTCTGGGGCTGGAAGTGAGAAAGGCTGCTGAATCAGACCCAAGAAGATTTTGGGGGTACCAGGATACAAATCAGGAGATGGTGAGTTCTAGTCTTACTTCAGAAATGAAAGCCAGATGGATGATTTTGGGTCAGCCAGTCGTTCTCAGCCCAACTCACCTCACAGAGTTATTATTGGTGGCAGGGGAGAGATACGAAAGAATATCAGGCATGTTTGCCGCCTAAAATAATAAAGCTTGAATAAAAAAGAGGCCTGATAGAGCAGAAAGGAGGCAAAAATTCTAACTAAAACCAGGAGACTTGCTAGCATGGTAAGAGCACAGTTCTGTGTCTCTGAGTTGAAGGTGAGAAAAGGTGCTTAATCATGACTCAGAGGTGGCTAGGAAGTCAACAGGGGCTAACAAGAAGAAAGACTCTTTAAAATTTCACTAAAGCTTGCTCTTTATGGGAGTCAGAGATTATTAGGACCAGTGAGCTGAGGAAAATTACTCTATCCTGAAGTAAAGTAGAAGTTATAGAAAAGGATTTGCAATCCAATTTCTTTGTGCTCTGGATTCTGATAGTTAGACTTTGTTCATTGTTTGGTGATCTGCTCTGATTTTTGCAAAGTTCATTGCTGTGTACATCTCATTTGTGTATGATTGGGGCCATCTTAAACTATTTGAACTCAGATCCCATCCATCTCTGCCTCATTTTATTCATGGAGTGCTATGGGACACTGAGCCATTGTACGTGATTTTATCAGTACTGAATATTTTACCATTCAACTCCTGATTTTTTTTTTATTTAATTTTATGCTGCCCTTCTCCGGAGACTCACGGCGGCTTACGATGTGTTAAGCAATAGCCTTCATACTTTTGTATATACCTGCTTAGTAGGGCATTTGGGCCCCCCCAAGCGATATTCTTTTTTATACAAAGTCACCTTATTGCCCCCACAATCTGGGTCCTCATTTTACCTACCTTTGGGGCATCTGATTACCTGAAGTTAAAAGAAAGTTTTGTTCTTTCCTTTTTCTTATTTTTAATAAATATGATTTTTCAAATCATAAGATAAGATAGATACTTCTGTTTTCAGCTCCTTGCAAGAAGGGACTGGCCACATGCCTCAAAACTATTAGGGCAAGAGGTTACCCTGTAAAATTAATTTCCTTCCTTCCTTCCTTCCTTCCTTCTTTCCTTCCTTCCTTCCTTCCTTCCTTCCTTCCTATTTACTGATAAGTAGTAAATATTCAAGTTCTGAGGCCTGTCTCTCCTCAGATGGTGTTAAGGGGGAGGAGACAGTTCAAAGTATTTCTTTTCTCAAGGAAGATGAGCGGTGGAAATGAAGAGTAGTACATAAACAATAATGACACTGTGCCAAGCCAGGCAGGGAAGCATGGTTTGAAGGGCCTGGTGAAAAAGATCAAAACTACTCCCACGAAGTATTCAGTAAGACTTTCTGCCTCCAACTAATCATGGCAACCAGGTCAAGGCAAATGAGACCTCTATGCAATTATTGTTGAGGTTGTAGAAAACAGTTGTATGAGACATTTTAATGTGTTGAAATTAACAACAAAGTTTTGTGAAGGGGCCTCACCAAATCGAGGCTCCAATATGGGATTTTTTTTTCACAGTGAACTCTGATCTATGTAACTTATCACTACTCAGTAAATTAAACTTTTTAAAAACTTACTTTGTGGAGCCCAATAAACATTTTCTGAACTTCATCCCTAGATCAACAATTTCTTTATTAACTGTGATAGAAGTACTGTTTGTTATGGTTCATTCTAGTTCAGTGGGTCATTGATTTTTAGATTTTTATCTATTGAAGAATGTCAGAAGTTATTTTTTTTCTATAGCTTTTCCCCCTTTTTGTTTGCACTCCCAATTTTGTTTTTCCCCAAACATCTTCCTTTTTAAAAACTTTTTTTTCTTTGCTTATTTGTATTTTATACTTTTCTAAAAAAATTAATAAAGTTTTGGGGAAAAATATTAATTGGAAATGTGACAGTTTAGCTGTGGAGCCATCTGTATACAAAATAGATTACAGAGATAAACAGATTGGTCATTCAGCATAACATTTCCCAGAGTGACAAGTTTGAATTTGTCTAATATTTCTCTGGAGTCTTTGACATTAGGGTTAAATAAATTGGAGTTAATTGTGATCATAGAAGTGTTTCAGTTCTCAAAGATTTGAAATGTACATCGATGCTTCAGAAGTAATTCAGATGAGAAATTTTGTAAAGAAAGAGTATGAGCGGCCATGTGCTGATAGCCTAGTTAATCCATAATTCAAATGAAGCATTACAAGCTATTATCCAGGGAGACAAAACCACCATACATTCAAGCATAGAAATGGATTCCATGCCAATTGTTAGTTCAAATTCTAACTTTAACAATTTTAAATTAAAAAAACCTTGGCCTTTAAAGAAAATCGGCTGCTCATTATTATCTTATTCAGAATAGGAAAGCAGAAATTGCCCAAGAGAACATATTAGTTTCTCAAATTTGGGCACTTTAAGCTCTGTGAAATTCAACTCCCCAGCCAGCATAAGAAACCCTCGATTAGTGATTTCAGGTGTGGGCTTCTAAGAATTAACCTTGGGAATGTTGCCTAGTCTTAGAAGTTAAACAGGATCAGGGCTGGTGATTAATGGGATGGAAAATTACCACAGAATTCAAAAGTGGGAAGTTAGACTTGAAGTTATAAAAATATATATATCCTAGTAAAATCAAGGGCAAAATACTTCCATACAATTGTCAAGAAAACTGCAACTGATTTCTAAACACTCTGTATTCTTCCACAAACCTTTTGGTCATTGCAACTTTACATAGGCTGTTTGTTATGTTGGATTGACAAACTCAAAATGCTAGTTTGGTCTAATGGAAACTAGAAACTGGGAGACTGTGAACTCTAGTCCTATCTCAGGCACAAAGCCAACTGAGTGGCCTTGGGCCAGCCACTTAGTCTTAACCCTTGAATGGAGGCAATCACAAAGCACTTCTAAATCTTGCCAATAAAACTATGGCAATTTGTCTCAGGTAATTAATACTAACTCAAAAGTTATTCCCCCAGGATCCAATCCCTAATAGCTTTTTGAACTCCTGACATCATTCTAAGACTCTTTAATTTAATCTTCAATTTGTCACTTTACATATAGGTTGTAATATGAAGAGCAACTGTATGATGCTAGTAGTATTAAGGCTAGTAGCTGCCTGGTAGAAAGGAAAAAGAATACCAAGGATACACATAGAACAATATAACTGAAGTTTATAACAGGGCCAGCCCTGTCTTTCAGCAGGTCAATAGAACTGCAGTTAATTTGGAACAATCAAGACAGGATAACAATTTCTTAATTATTTAATTTATTGTCGTGTTATTGTAGTAAGGGAGAGGTTTGTTTTCCAATTTTTTCTTTGTAATCTGGTTGACCTTGGGTACTGCTGGTCTTGACTGAAGATGGGTGTTTGTTTGTTTTTAAAGAAAACATTTTTTTAGACTTTTACACTATAATAAAACCATAAAAATGAAAAGAAAATAAGAAAAAGATAACCTGAAGTAAAGAAAGAAAAAAAGAAAGTACAGAATTTTCACTTCTCTCGTTTTTTTTTCTTTTGAATTGCCATCTTACTCTTTCCCCTTCCAATTTAAACCTTTTTAACTGCCCAATCTATAAATAATCAGCTCGATCTTTTCTTTTTTCAGCAAAGTCCATATAAGATCCATATAAAGCTTCCAGGTTTTTTTAAAGCATCTTTATTATTTGCTTGTTTTTCCTGATCAGACTGGTCAGCTTTCCTATTTCAGTGAGCTCCATCAATTTTACAATCCAGTCTCCTGCTGTGGTTTGAAGCTTGGGGTGCTCCATTCTGCTCCAACAGATTCATTACTGATTGATTATGTGTCATCAAGTCATTTTCAGCTCCTCATGACCACATAGATAGATTTTCTCTATAGCGATCCATCTCTAACTTGTTCTTTCAGGACTCCCAATGGTGCAGTCATCACCACTGTAATTGTGTCCATCTACTTTGTTGCTGGTCATTCCTTCTCTATCCTTTTCCAGCATTTGTGCCTTCTCCACAAAGTTAGGTTTATGCAAAATGGAAACCAAGTACTATAATTGGAGCCTAGTTATTTGGGCCTTGAGTGACAACTCTGGGTTAATTTATTCAACGATTTCTTAGTTTATTTTTTTGAGCTGTCTATAGTATTCTTAAAAGTCTTTCCAGCACCAAAGTGCAAAGGTGTGAATACTCTCCTTTCTTGCTTCTTCAAAGTCCCACTTTTGCTTCCATAAAGGATAATACCATGGTTTACACAATTCTGATACTTGTAGGTAAAATATTAACCCATCACAACATTTAAATATCTTTCCCAAGGCCTTCAAGACTGCTCTAACAAGTACTAGTCTGTGGCGTATTTTTTAACTGCTTTATCCTTTACTGTTGATGGTTGATCCCAAAAGACAGAAACTGTCCACCACTTTAATATCTTCATTGTCAATTTTAAGGCTTGTACCTGTTCCCTGTAGTTTATGTTTAATCTTAGTCACATTTTTTTCCTTTTGTGATCTTTGACTTTTATTACTAGAGTTGGCAGATTCTTTAGCTATCAGAGTAGTATATTTATCATACCATACATTACTGCTTTTTTTTCCTTTAATTTTAAAACCACGCTGGATTCTTCCAATCCAGCTTCCCTTATATATTCCACCTATATAGGTTGCATAAAAAGGGGTTAATACACAGCCTTATCAAACTCCTTTGCCAACCTGGAGCCAATTTCATCATATGCGGCTTCCTGACATGTATATTAGTTTCTCATAAGAACAATGAGATGTTCTGAGATGCCCATCTTTCTGAACATTTCCCATAACCTGATGCGTTCACACACTTAAAGCTCCTTTTATAATCAACAAAACACATTCTGACTTCTTTTTTTGCTATCCAACATATATCAACAATAATGTCTTGTGTTCCTCTGCTTTGTAGGAAGAAATATCCTCTGGGTTCAGCTCCAAGTGGGGAAAAAGACACTGGAAACATGGAGACTGTTTGGAAAGATGGTTTAATGGTGGACAGGATCACATGCCTTGAGTTCCTGAAGGGCAGATACAGTGAGTCCCTGGGTTTTTATGCTCTCCCTGGCTCTGAACTTCCTGGGGCCCTGAAAGAGTATCCTGATTGGTTGTCAGACTCCCAGGGGGTGGGGGTTTTAGCTAGCCTTGCTGGCTGATGTAATCTTCCCAGGTGCCATATGGTGAGTTTCTGTCCCTATTGGGTTGCAGATGGATCCTATTGTGTTGCGATGGTCCATTGACAAAGATTGAGTTTCTGCCTCTGGCCCATTAATAAAGTGGGGGGGGGGGGGCAGGCAAGAAGGTGGGAGCTGCTTTAAAACATGCTTCTCCATTTCTCATACAGGGAAACATAATATTCTGCCTTTTTAATATTTCCCAAAATATTTCATTCTTCCAGGAAAGGGGTGGGTGCTAACTTCCTACAGCTTTTTCTAAAACCAGCTTGAACATCTGGCATTCCTTTTTCCATGTAGGGGTCTGATCTGCATTGGAGGATCATAAGTGTTATTTTGCTAGCCTGTCAGCTCTTGAATTTTTGAAGCATTTGAATTTTTGAAACTATTCCTTAGTATAAATTGTCTCATCCTTTTCCAAAGTCCATTGCCATGATGGTATTTGCAATGTGACTTTGTGAGACATACATAGCAGAGGCTCTACTGGGCTGGAAGGATTCCTAGACCTATCTGTGGCCAAAAACTAAAACTGCAGTTCCCTGAAATTCTCATCTTGGCTACATCTTTATTTGAACATTTTATACATACTATTTTTATTCATATACTCTGTTTGAGGGAGTCAAGTTCGTTTTAGCAGCCATTCTCATTTTCCATCTAATGCTCCATTTGTGGATTGTTTCCAGTGCCTGGAATAATTCAAATGCCAGTACAACAGACTCTTCAGCTAAGTATGGAGATAAAACATGTGTAAAAGTGGCTATCTACAAATGGAAGGAGCCCTTCCATGTACAGAAGGCAGGTGCTGGGGAATTTTCCTAGAGGAAGTTTCCCACTGAAACAAGGTAGTTTTACCAATTCACTTTTCTTCTCTTTTTTGCAGACCTAAGTTCTACTTTCTTTGGTATTCGGGGTGATTCGTGTAAAGGCATCTGTAGGCTGAAAGGGATATCAGCAAATGGTTTTCTGTTATAAATGGGAGTATCTATGGATCAGAATGCTTTCTGAATATGGAAGGTGTGGAGAAATGTGGCCTAGATTCCCAGGAGGGAGGGACTGCATTCCAGAGGAACATGAGACAGCAAAGTTTAGATAGTTTGGTTGGGAGGAAGAAAGTCAAAGTAGCTCCTCCCTAGGAGATTTCAGAATATATTGCTTAGAAGAAATTTGTCATATTTTTTTGGTTTCTGGAGCCTGACGAAAGGACTGTTTTGGATACAGTCCATAACAAGTCTTCTATGGGGAAGTGCCTATGATATATGTGCAAATGTATGCATCCCAGAAGGCACGTTGCAAAGGATTCTGGAATGAGTCTGCATGAAAGAGGCATCTTTGCCATTTCATTAAAAAAATCAACAACTACTACATCCTTAATTCTTAATTAGTCTATTATTCCCACATCTGCAGTTGAACTTTTTACATAGAAAAGGAGTGGGAAACACACACACACACACACACATAGAGTAGTGGGATTCTGCTGGTTCTAGGCAGTTCAGCCGAACCGTTTGTTAAATTGCTAGCTCGCCCCCCCCCCCCTTGCCCTGCTCTTCCGCACCACTATTTATTGGCGTCAGCCCTCGCAGCATATGAACCATTTGTTAAATTGCTGGCTCGCCCTCCCCTCCCCACCACTATTTATTGCCAATAAATAGTGGTGGGCGGGGTGGGGCGAGGGGTAGGTGAGCCAGCAATTTAACAAACAGTTCAGTGTTTTTTTGTAATTTATTGGCCTCGCAGCACACTGAACCGTTTTTTAAATTGGTGGCTCGGCCACCCCTCGCCCCGCCCTGCCCCACCCACCACTATTTATTGGCCTTGCTCACAGTGTTACACAGCTTGCCTGCAGTTATTCTTTGGCTCCTCGACCATGTGGCCCAGCCTTCTTTCCTAACTTGGCCTGTGGCGGCCTCCCACTCTGTTCCTGAATGCCTACCTTGGACTGCCCCTGACCGCTCCAGCAGCAGAACAGGCAAGTACAGCCGAGTGCTGCCCTCAGGGAAGCGGGGCTAGGAAAGGGGGTCGAGCTGTGCCTGCATGACTGCTGGCCACAGCCTACTCCCAACCAAGCACCTTGCTGGCCACATGGCCACCAGCCACTAACGAGGTGCTTGGATGAGGATAGGCTGCGGTCAGCAGCCACGTGACTAGTGAGGTACTTGGATCAGGTAGGCAATGGCTGGCGGCTGCTGGCTACCCCATCCAAGTGTCTTGGCCTGCCACCGACCCAGTAGGACTCTCCTGCAGCTGCCTCTCACCTGCACGACATCAGCCTACCCTACCCCATCCAGTCGCTGGGGGAGAGCCGTGACTTTACTCTACCCTGGAACACTGGCTACCCAAGCTGCAGCTGATGCTCTGCATCATAATGGACTCCAGGAGGAGGAGGGGTGCTGTCTGCCCCATTGTGAAGCTCAGTAAGAGCAACCAGAGCTGGCTGCAGGTACAGCAGGACAGTGGGGCGCAGACTTAAGGTGCCGCCTCCAGGCTCAAGGGTGACCCGATGGTGCGGTAGGTGCCACCACTGCTGCCCTGACGGGAGAGGAGAAAGAGAGATGGAGAGAAAGAGAGATGAAGGAGAGAAAGGGGGGGAGAAAAAGAGATGGAGAGAAAGACAGATGGAGAGAAAGAGATGAAGGAGAGAAAGAGGAGGAGAAACAGATGAAGGAGAGAAAGAGGGGGAGAAAGAGAGATGGAGAGAAAGAGAGATGAAGGAGAGAAAGAGAGAGGGAGTAAAAGAGATGGAGAGAAAGAGAGATGAAGGAAAGAAAGAGAGGGGGGAGAAAGATGAGAGAGATGAAAGAGACACACAGAGATACCTGTTTAAAAGAAAATACTGGGAGCCACAAAACTTGAATGGGAGTAAGTGATATGGAGTTGGCAATGCCCACCCAGGTTTAAGGTTGTGTTTAAGTGTTTACATGTGTTTAAGGTTGAGTGTTTAAAATTGCAGACCCCTGACCTACCCCTCCAATCGCTTCACCCTGCAGCCAGCCCTATAGGCCTGTGCCCGCCTCCCACCTGGGCAGCAGCAGCCTACCTACCCCAGTTGTATCACTTTGTCCTGCAGCCAGCCTGGACGTCTGCCTCGGACTGCCTCCAACTGGTCCAACAGGTCATTTTTATTTAATTAATTTAATTAAGAATACTGCAATGGGCATAGATGATGACCGATAAAAAGTGCGAGGACCTGTCAGAAATCACTTTTTTCAGCCCCCTGGGTAGTCCCTATGTGCATATGGACTACTCAGAGGGCTGAAAAAGTTATTTTTGACTGGTCCTCGCACTTTTGACTGGTCCTTGTACTTACGATTGTCTTCACATTTTATGTTTTGCGTCCTATCTTTTCACCGTGTGAAATAAGTGACACGGTTGTTAAGAATGCTGCAATGGGCATAAATGTAAGGATGGTCATAAGTGTGAGGACCGGTCAAAGCTGCAAGGACCAGTCATAAATGACTTTTTTCTGCCCTCTGAGTAGTCCCTATGCACATAGCAACACCCACCCGGTCACATGACCAGGTAGTCATGCCCACCCGGTCACATGACCAGCTAGCCATGCCCACCGGTAACATGACTGCGAAGCCACTCCCCCAACTAAGCCACGCCCACAGAACCAGTTGTTTAAAATTGAATCCCACCACTGTTTATATATAAAGAAACTACAGTGACTTTCATGGGTGCCTTGAGAAATAACATAACCTTTCAATGCATTTCAACAGTCCTGAAATCAAATCAGGGGAGCGTTAAACATCAGCTTGAGTATTTGTAAGCTCATTAATTCATACTGACATTCAGCAAGTTGACTGTGATATGTATTTATGATAGTTTATAGTCAAAATAACATTTTTTAAAAATTTTTTACAATGAGCCAAATAATCTTTGTGGCATGGCATGGCATGGCTTGGTGGTCATGGCAGGGGAAGGATACTGTAACATCTCCATTCCCACCCCACTCCAGGGGAAGGATATGTAAAATCTCCATTCTCTCCCCACTCCAGGGGAAAATTACTGCAAAATCCCCATTTCCTCCTGATAAGCTGGGACTCGGGAGGCAGAGAATAGATGGGCCCAGGGCCAGTCAGAGGTGGTATTTACTGGTTCTTCAAACTACTCAAAATTTTCGCTACCAGTTCTCCAGAACTGGTCAGAACCTGCTGAAACCAGTGTAAATACGTAAACTTTTTTTTTTCAGAAAAAAAATACAAAACATCTCCAACAGATCCTTTTAAAATTAGGTATCTACAAGAACCACCTTCTTTGGATGAATGTTGCATAACTGATAATATCCACTATGAAAGGATCAGTGCAGGTCCCAATTGAAGATTATGTCTGAGGCCCTAATGTGAATATTCCCCAGAGTGGACATGGTAAAATTAATGTGAGGGGTCCTTGGTGCTCTATGAGCTTGCATGTTTTCTTTCAGACTTTTCATTACCCAAACTAGGCAACATCATCAGTGCTAGTAAGGAATGCTGTTTGCTGTCAGTTAATATTCTAGTGGCTTGCCTGTTAGTGTTGGTGGGCATGGTCTTAGAGATCCTTGCTGTTATGTCCTTATAAGGGCATCCACCTGGGATTGGCTGAAGATCCTTTCGGCGGGAGTTTTGAATCCCTGTCAGTGGGCGGTGCGTCTGCCGGAGTGTATATAAGGAGAGCTCCGGCAGCGCACAGGCTGTTCAGTTCTTGTTATTAAACCTTGTTACTTGAACCCTGCTGGTCACTTCTTCTTTCCTGCGCCGATCTAACACTGGCGACGAAGGTCTAGAGAAGAACCTCCGCGTGGCACGATCGCCATAACGAGCTGAAGTCACTCGACGCGGTCTGAGAAATGGCAACGCCGCAAGCGCCGTTCGCCTCGCTGGCTCCCTTCAACCCCAGCCGGGAGAAGTGGAGTTCGTATATGATACGTTTCCGCCAATTCCTCCGGGGAAACGGCTACAACAACCTAGACGACGAGAGGAAGAGGGCTCTCTTCCTCGCTCACTGCGGCTCCGACGTTTTGGAACTCGCCGTCAACCTCGTCGCACCCAGGGACATTGAAGTCATGTCCTGGGTGGATCTGCAGACTGCCCTGCAAGACCACTATGCACCAACGGGCACCCCCATATCGAACCGATTTACCTTCCGCCAACGTAATCAGAAGGAAGGCGAATCGCTTAAAGACTTTGTGGCGGCATTGCGTCAAATCGCTGCGAACTGCGAATTCGAGAACGTTGACAATGCCTTACGCGACGGGATCGTCTTCGGGATGAGAGATGCCAACCTCCAAAAGAAGTTCCTGAGCAGAAAACGACTGTCCCTGAAGGACGTTCTTGAGGAGGCTACGGCTGCTGAAACATCCGAGACCGCCGCTGCTGCCATGCTCCGGTCCCGAGGGATCCATAAGATCCGCAAACCGTCATCGGAATCATCCGACGACTCGACCACTCCAACAGATTCAGAGGGAGAATCAACCGTTTTGAAAGTTTCCCGCCCACCCAGGCGGGAAATTCAAAACGATGGCCGCCGCGCCGCTCAGTGCGGCAGTTGCAAGGGACACCATCCCCGCCAATCCTGTCGCTGGCGGGATGCCACCTGCAGACGCTGCCTTAAGAGGGGGCACATCGCGGAGGCATGCAGAGCCTCTGATCCTGTTCCTGAATCGATCAAGCCCCAGAATCCAGAAAATCGTCGCGACTCCCAGAGGTCGTCCAAACGGTCCTCAATCCAGCAAAAGCGCGACGACCGCAACAGTTCTCATGGCGGCGCTGTGAACCAGACAACGATCGCCCTCACCAGCACCAACAGTGCCACAAAATTCCACGTGACACTGTTGGCAGAAGGCTTGCCGTGCACGATGGAAGTCGACTCAGGCTCCGTCTATTCGATCATCGACTGGCACCAGGTCAAGAGACTGAAGCCGAATCTCTCCAAGCGCCAACTTGAACCTCTGCACTCCAAGCTGGTGGACTTCGGCGGCAACCCCATCGGCGTCATCGGGCGGACCAACCTCCGGATCGCCTTCAAGCAGTTCCAGGGCCAGCTTCCCATAACCGTCGTGGAGCATAGCCGCCCGACCCTGCTGGGCGTGGAGTGGTTCCAGCCGCTGGGGCTTTCTATTGGAGGCATCCACCAGATTAGCTCAGGCGAACTCGACTCACTCATCGGAGAGTTCCAAGAAGTCTTCGATGGTAAGTTAGGGACCTTTTCAGGGAAACCCATCTCCTTTAATCTGGACAAGGGGGTAACCCCAATTCGGCTCAAGCCCCGCCGGGTTCCATTTGCCTTGCGGGCTAAAGTAGACGCTCAGCTAGATAAGCTGATTGCCCAAGGTATCCTGGAACCCATCGATCATGCTTCATGGGAAACTCCCATTGTGACTCCCATGAAGCAGGATGGATCTGTGCGCATCTGCGCCGACTACAAAGTGACCATCAATAAGGCGTTGCCGCAGAGCGCATACCCCGTGCCAGTAGTGCAACATTTGCTGCACTCACTCGGCAAGGGCAAAATTTTTGCAAAACTGGACCTGGCCCAGGCTTACCAGCAACTGCCAGTAGATCAGGAAACGGCGGAGGCACAGACTATTGTCACCCATAGAGGCGCGTTTAAGTGCAACCGTCTCCAGTTTGGAGTCAGTGCAGCCCCTGGCATTTTCCAATCCATGATGGAACGCCTTCTCCAAGGCGTTCCAGGGGTGGTGCCTTATTTCGATGATGTACTGATCTCTGGGGACTCAAAGGCTCAACTCCTGGACCGGCTGAGGCTAGTTCTCCAGCGTTTCAGGGAGAAGGGCTTGAGAGTCCGGAGGGACAAGTGCATCATTGGGGTACAGGAAGTCGAGTTCCTGGGCTATCTGATAGATAGTTCTGGCATCCACCCCACCAAATCAAAAGTTAAAGCTATCCATGAAGCTCCCAGCCCCAAAAACAAAGCGGAGCTTCAGGCTTTCCTTGGATTGCTTAACTTCTACGCTATTTTCCTCCAGCAGAAAGCCACTGTTGCTGAGCCGCTCCATCGCTTGCTGGCGAAGGCGGTTTCCTGGAGGTGGGGACGTGAGGAAGAGTCTGCATTCAGAGCCGTTAAGCAACTTCTGACCTCTGACAGTGTGCTCATTCAATACAATGAGACACTGCCCCTCAGACTGACCTGTGACGCTTCCCCGTACGGAGTTGGCGCTGTGCTCAGCCATGAACTGCCTACCGGTCGTGAAGCCCCCATCGCATTTTTCTCTAAGACTATGTCTAGTGCTGAGCGCAACTACAGCCAACTGGACAAAGAAGCGTTGGCTATTGTTGCAGGGGTGAAGCGCTTCCACGAATACCTGTATGGACGGCAATTCACCATTGTCACCGATCACAAGCCTCTCCTCGGCCTACTAGCAGGGGACAAGCAGACCCCAGCCTTCATGTCCCCCCGGATGACGCGCTGGTCCATTTTCCTCGCCGGCTACTCCTACAGCCTCGTCCACCAGCCTGGTAAAGCCATCGCAAACGCCGACGCGTTGAGCAGGTGCCCATCCGCCGAATCCGTGGAAGACCCGGCCCCCACGCTCGAGCTGCTGCATATTGACAACGACAGCAACTGTCCCGTGACATCTGCCGACGTAGCGACGCACACGCGAGCTGACCCCATCCTCCGGCAAGTCCACTCCTGGGTCCTGAGAGGCTGGCCGACTCGAATTGACAGCGACGACTTCAGCCCGTTCAGCCGCAAGCAAGGGGAGCTGTCCACCATGCGCGGCTGTTTACTATGGGGAGATAGGGTGCTGATTCCCAGCACTCTTCAACGAAGGACTCTTACTGCGCTGCACAAAGGACACCCGGGCATAGTCCGGATGAAAGCCCTGGCACGGAGCTACGTCTGGTGGCCGACACTGGACAAAGACATTGAACATTGGGTCGCCAGGTGTAGCCCGTGCCAAGAAGTCAGAGCCGCCCCGCCTCAATCTGACCCGATGCCCTGGGAGACTCCGAGCTCCCCCTGGTCGCGCATTCACATAGACTTTGCTGGCCCCATTCATGGGCACCACCTCCTCATCGTGGTTGATGCCTACTCCAAGTGGTTGGAAGTCGTCCCCATGGCATCCACCACAACGGAAGCTACCATCCGTGCCCTCCGGCGCCTCTTCGCGACCCATGGACTCCCAGACGTTTTGGTCTCAGACAACGGGCCCCAACTTACGTCTGTGCCCATGGAAGCTTTCCTGGCTGGCTTGGGCATTCGCCATGCCCTCTCTGCCCCTTACAGACCGGCCGGAAATGGGCAGGCTGAACGGATGGTGCGGCTCACGAAGGAGTCGCTCGCCAAGATGGGCCCGGGGGACTGGCAGGAGCGCATTGACACTTTTTTGCTTACCCAGCATATCACGCCTCACTCTGCCACCCGAAAATGCCCCGCCGAACTTTTAATGGGCAGGAGACTCCGGTCACCCCTGGACAGACTGCACCCGCAATACTCCTCTGAGGTGCCCGCATCCGCCAGTCGCCAACTTCGCCAGTTTTCCGTCGGTGATGCCGTATTCGCTCTTAATTTCCATGGCTCGCCTAAATGGCTTAAAGCTACAGTACACAGCACAACCGGTCCCAAATCCTACCGCGTTGAGCTGGACGATGGACAGATCGTGAGACGTCATCTCGACCAGCTCCGCAAAAGGTGGAGGGAAGTGAGCGAAAACCACCCCGACGAGGTAGGCCTAAACCACCCCGGCGCAGTAGGCCTAAACCACCCCGACGAGGTAGGCCTAAACCACCCCGGCGCAGTAGGCCTAAACCACCCCGACGAGGTAGGCCTAAACCACCCCGCCGCAGTAGGCCTAAACCACCCCGACGAGGCAGGCCAAAACCACCCTGGCGAAGTAGGCCTAAACCACCCAGACGAGGGAGACCGGCGACCCGAGGGAAGAACAAACACCCCGACACCTAACCTAATACCAGATCCGGCAAGGCAAGTAGACCGGGGACAACCCAGCAGGGGAAGCCAACGTCAACCCTGCGAAGTGGGCAACCGGCAGCCCAGAGATGGGGACCTCCAGCCAACATTCCAGGAGGCCCTACAACAACCCGCCAACCGCGCAGAAAACCAACCCTGCAAGGAAGGCCTCCACCACCCCGGCAGGGTAGGCCAACACCAACCCGACCAGGTCGAGCAGCCCAGCGGCCAGAGGGAACATTCGGCACCACCACCAGACCAACCGCGCAGAGAGGGCCTACACCACCCCTGCAAGGTAGGCCTACGCCACCCCGACAGAGCCGACCAGTCACCAATTCCGTCCGCCTGCCGCCCCGGGAGTAAGCCGGACTCGACCGGAGAACCCGGGGGCTTAACCCAACCACCACCGCCGGACTCGCACCCTGACCCAGACCGGCGCGACCCCAGCCCAGAGGGAACCCGAGGGAGACCCAGGGACCTACCGTGGCTCAGGAGTTCCGGACCGGTCAAGAGCAGGGATCCACACCGGCGGCTCCACGATCCGTGCAGGAACGAGGCAGACCAGCATCGTCCGCAGGCGGAGGTCCGTGACCCGGCCGGAGGTTCGGACACAGTGCCCGCGTCCTCGACGGCCAGATCCAGCCCGGCACCGGGGAAGAAGCCCCGAGCAGAGCAGACACCCTCCGTCCGGGAGAGTGTCCATCTTGACTGTGAACTGCGCAGGTCTACGCGGGCACGTAGACGTCCTGTTTATCTTAGTGACTATTTCCCTGATCGACTGACTAAGAACTAGGGGGGAGGAGTGTTATGTCCTTATAAGGGCATCCGCCTGGGATTGGCTGAAGATCCTTTCGGCGGGAGTTTTGAATCCCTGTCAGTGGGCGGTGCGTCTGCCGGAGTGTATATAAGGAGAGCTCCGGCAGCGCACAGGCTGTTCAGTTCTTGTTATTAAACCTTGTTACTTGAACCCTGCTGGTCACTTCTTCTTTCCTGCGCCGATCTAACACTTGCTATTGGTTTTTTCAGCAGTTTCTTGATTGGGGTATTGTTTACTACATTGTTGGTCAGATGTTAACCTTGGAGTTCATCTATGCTGATCTGAGTGGTGATTGCTGGTGGAGAGGTGCTTTTGGGCTGGGTGATAGTCTCTTTTGCATAGTCTAAAGAGGTTGTTAATGTCTATGTGTCTATTGATGGCTACTTTGTCAGAGTGCCAAGCTTCTAGAAATTCCATGGCATTTTTGGACTTGGCTTGGTTTAGGATGGTCACATTTTCCCAATTGAAATTTGCCAGCAATCAGCACCCAGAACAAGGGCTCCTCATGTCAACTCTGAGCTAGAAGTATTCTCGAATATTAATGTGTTGTTGTGTTTGGTAAGATAATATTCATTTAACTATATTTTAACACCTTACCCTGGAATTATAATCAAACTCATTTTTTATTGGAGTGTCATATAAACTTTAGTAAAGAAATAACAACATTAAGATGGCAGATATATCCAATTTCCAGCATTGGTAGACAGGTTTGAGAGAGACTGTCATTTCTGCTCAATGCAGAGAACACTCATCCAGAAGAGGAACAATTGATTTGGTATATGTTCTTTGAATTTTTTAAGGAAGCAACCCAAGGTGCAATCTCAGTAAAAACTAGGAAGAATACCAGATTGCATAATATGACTTAAAGCCATTTCAAAGCATATTTTATTGCTGAACAAATGTCATTGCGCATTTCAGCAGAATGCTTTTCATTTAACAGTCCATTAGAATACACATTTTATAGTCAAAACCCTTACCCCGCTTTAATGGGAACTAAGGTCCATTCAAATAAAAAAAAATCTAAGGCCACATCAACCACATCTTTCAATTTATAACACTCCAGGTGGCACCCACATTTTAATTCATGCCATTGAAGACGTTCTACATAACCAAAGCTCAATAGAATAAATACTATAAAATCCAATTAAATCCCAAATTAAAAAGCAGCCACTCACAAACAATTCACAGTAGTAGAGATTAAATATCAGAAGCAACAAGCGCTATCCTCCAAACCACCCCCCAAAAAATCCCCACAAGTCAGGGGTGCCAGTAGGCAGCAATCAGTCTAAGATTTCGTTTCATTGCATATGATTGTTGTTGACTTTAAAAAGTTGTAACTGTTAATCCCAATTTTTGTCTTGAGACTTCAGTTCAGAACAAGAATCCTCAGTTCTACCCAGCAAACTAGATACTTCAATGATATAATATAAGAGTTGGGCTCCCATTGTCCTCTCTCCTATCTTCAGTGTGCAGGCCTCAATTCCAACCTTCTAAACTACCTAAGCTCCAATTCTCAAAATTCTGTACATAGCTTAAATCCATAAGAATATTCGCGCACATGAAAATTGCTGTCCAAGTTATGTGTAACTATATAAAGTAGAATAAAGAAATGCTTGTTAAGGAACACCAGCCATCTTGTGCATTTCACTATTACAATATTATTGTTATTAAAGCCTAGGACCAGGCAGAAAAATATTCCTGAATTTTTCTATTATTCTCATTCAGTTTAACAAGAATTTGCCTTAGACATTCTTTCAAAGGAGAGGAAAAACTCTCACAGGTGGGGTACTTATTTAGTTATGAGGTAGCCAGCAAGTGGGACGTGAATATTCTACCTTTCATTGTGCAAACATTTATCCAGCAATCTGAAGTCTACCGTGCTCAAGAGAAGATAGCATGAGGAAACACAACCCATGAAGGGCTTTTTTTCCAGCACTACTGCTGCTAAATTCAAAAATGATAGAAAATGGTATGGCTGCAATTCCACACCACACAGTGAAAAGTGGATTGTCTGGGCCCTCATTCTTTTTCCAAGATCAGTTCAAGTTAGCATTCATAGGAGAAATCAAAATTTCCCATTTAACAACTTCATAAGGCCCCACTGATATGAGGTCATAACCAATATGTGGATAATACACAGATTTACATCTCAACCCTGGGATGCCCAGGAAGTAGTGAAATCTAAAATTTGTTACTACCGGTTCTGTCGGTATGGCTTGGTGGTGGTGGTGATAATGTGACTGGTTGGGCATGGCCAATGGTTTTTTTTTTTTAACTTTTAAAACCATTTTTTCTACAACCTCTTTGGTGAAGAGGTTGTAAAAAAATGCTTTCAAAAGGCTCTGACGATTCCAACTGAGTTGCCTGATCAGCAGAGGCTTTTTTTCTTTTAAATGCCTCTGACAATCCAAGCTGAGTTGCCTGATCGGCAGAGGCATTTAAAAGAAAAAAAAGCCTCTGATGATTGCGTGGCTCAGCTGGGAATGGGGGGGGGGGATTTTTGCTACCGGTTCTCCAAACCACCCGCCTCCATCATAACGGATCAGGTGATCCAGTCCGAACCGGGAGCATTTCACCCCTGTGCCCAGACGAGGGTGATGTTTGTTTTAGTGTCTGAAAGCTTGATCAATGGATAAATAAATAGTTCCTGTTAAAGGAGAGATCTGTTTTTGAGACACGGTTGAAAAATTGTTCACTCCTGTGGAGCAACTTAAGAGGAATTGTTCACTCAAACTTGCTACAGGATTTTGAAAGGGCATTTTTTTTTTTTGCCAGTTTTTAAGAAGTGAATCTAGGTAGCAGATAGAAGCAGATTTCCTCACTCACCCAAACAGCTCTATTATTACTTTGCAAAATTCTTCATGTGGAAGATGCATAGAAAATGGAGTTATCATCAGAATTGGATGAAAACATCTTCTGGATGTGATGCTAGCTATTATTAGTTCTAAGGACCTTCCTCCATGGTCACCCTCATGGACAGTGGAGGTTACCTTTTACCTCCAGATAAATTCTGCTTTTATGCATTAGACCTACTTAGAGCAAAGTGGTGGCCTAGAGTTGGAGCTTTCACCTCACAATCAAGAGGCTGCGAGTTTGATCCTAGGTAGCAGCAGATATTTCTCTCTTTGGGCACAAAGAGAAAATATATGCTGTGAACTCCGTATAGGCATCAGAATGGTATCCGGCCAATAAACACTCAATTCCAATCCGGCACCTTGGATTCCAACCAGATGCAATGAGTTAAAGGATCATTAAAAGAGAGAGAGAGAGAGAAATATACTCATAATCAAAGGCTTTAAATGAAATGTATTAAATTCTGCGAAGGCAAATGCTAATAAAGCATGCCAAGTTTTGTTATTTAATCTTGCCTCTTGATTTCCAAGTATGTCTGTGTGCCTGTGTATGAATAGAATGTGAGAGAAGCAATAAATCCCTGATCAATTAAATAGTAATAATCATAATCACATTTTAAGCTAACAGGTATTGTAATTTATGTTCCTCTATTTGCAATTAGATTCCAGGTTTTAATGGCTACTCCACACTCTTACAGTCCCATGTGCAAATACTTCACTTTGTGGTTAAAACAGTGAGTTATTCTACTGAGGAAATGAGCTGTACACCCCATACCATTTAGCCTGTGTTAGCCACGTTAAAGTCAATCGAACTGCAGTGGAATGAACCTATGATGAACTAAAACTAAATTAAAATGTCTTTTGGTAGAAGTATTATTAACTTCCACAGTATTTAGTTTTTTGCTTTTTGTTTTTTGTAAATGACTCTGTCATGCAATTGGCTCGCTGGCTGTTCACTTAAAGTCTTTAAGACAATCCAGAGATGCATCAATTTCTTTCCAATCTCAAGAGGGTTAACTTTGCATTTGATGGAATTGTACAACAGCTGGCTGGGGAGTTCTGGGAGTTGAAGTCCACACATCTGAAGGGTTGTCAAGGTTGAGAAACTCTGATCTAATTAGTGGTATGTTGCTAAATGTTTAAGAAATGTCTCTGCTGGCTTTGTTGCCACTACTGCGCTGCTAGCCATGGAGCAACAGATTCGAGAGGTTCATCTCTGCTATAAAGTAGCTCACAAAATTAGGAAAATTTGGCCAGCTCCAGGACACCACTTCTTTAGATACACTCTTTGGCAAAGAGGGTTAGAGTAGAAATGTCATGCTATTAACAAAACTAAGCACCTCTCTTGCTGCAGATGAAGTGCATCTGCCCCAGAGATGTACTTTTCTCATTGAAAGCTATCGGTGGTGGTGTTTCTACATGGGACAGAAAGTACTGTATAAGATCCTCAAAAGGAGAATGCTAGGGATGGGGATGAATTGCATCATTGACTGTGGAAATACTGAATAAGAAGCCAGATTTCATCCTCCAAATGCTTACATATATCTACATAATTGTAAGATACATAAACTAGGAGCTGTGGTGGCACAGTGGTTAAATGCAGTATTGCAGGCTAACTTACTGCTCACTGCCAGCAGTTTGATTCTGACCAGCTCAAGATTGACTCAACTTTCCATCCTTCCAAGGTCGGTACTCCAGATTGTTGGGGGCAATATGATGACTTTATAATTAGAGAGGGCTGTAAAGCACTATGAAGTGGTATATAAGTCTAAGTGCTATTGCTATTGCTAAGGTCCCACCATATTGTTTTCAGTGGAAGGTAGGTTAAAACAAAAAGATGTGTCATAAACTCTGCTTATGAAGATGATTGGATTGAGATGATGCAGCAGATCTACTATTTTACTATCATAGAGTCACATGGGCAAACTAGAATGGAGATCAATCAACCTCTGGATTTCCTTGGAGAGAATGGCGGTAAGTTTTGATTAGCTCACCTTGAGTTCTTACAACTGCTTTATTGGGGCAATATCAAGGCTGGTTCTAAGAGTTTAGAAAGTGTTTGAGAAAGAACTGTGGTGACTCTCAGATAAAGAAAGGAAGGAAGAGAAGCAAGGAAAGACTGGTCTAGAAAGCTGCACCTGACCCTCCTTATGCTGGTCTATGACTATAATAAAGGTTTGATTGAGCCGAGGAAGGAAAAGATGTACACAAATACATTACATGTCTTAATACGTTTTGTATATTTTATTACATTTACCTGAAGAAATAGCACTGATGATAAATGTTACAATAAAAGTTTTAACTGCATTTATATAGAAATTACATTACAGGGCAAAATGAAGTGCATTGCTCCTATAGCTTTAACATGTTTCATACCAATATCCTTGAATATATTAAACTGAAAAATCAATAAAACGTATTTATAAATAAAGCTATTTAAAGCTACAAATTATTATAATGGTGCTGATCGACCAGATTGTTATAGCTTCTTATAAACATGGGTCCCTCCTACCCTCAAAACGACTCTAGAGCACTGCACACCAGAACAACTAGACACAAGAACAGTTTTTCCCCGAACGCCATCACTCTGCTAAACAAATAATTCCCTCAACACCATGAAACTATTTACTAAGTCTGCACTACTATTAATCTTCTCATCTTCTCATCATTCCCATCACCCGTCTCCTCCCACTTATGACTGTATGACTGTAACCTTTGTTGCTGGTATCCTTACAATTTATATTGATATTGTTTCCTGATTGCTAATTTGTACCCTATGACAATTATTAAGTGTTGTACCTTATGATTCTTGATGAACGTATCTTTTCTTTTATGTACACTGAGAGCATATGCACCAAGACAAATTCCTTGTGTGTCCAATCACACTTGGCCAATAAAAAATTCTATTCTATTCTATTCTATTCTATTCTATTCTATTCTATTCTATTCTATTCTATTCTATTCGAAACATGGGTCCCATTAAAAGTATTGTCAAAAAGTCGACAAAGTATTGTTTAACAGCCCTATGGAGAGCATAAAGATGCAAAGTTTTGGTGTTCCCAAAGAACTGTAAGGTAGTCTTCAGTGATTCACTTTCTTTATTAATCTGATGTGCAGGGCAAAATAATTTAAGCCTAGAAATAGGTTACACGCTACTTATTGACTGACTGATACTGGTGTGTATTTAATAACTTTTAATATTGCTAGATAAACCTGACTATAACACTTTCATAGCAATAATTGAGATAGATTTCTTTTTCCTGATCTATAGAATCTTCAAAGTAAATTCGATATTTTAAGCAAATTATCTCTTTAGTTGCTCCCATTAATGAAGGAAGAGTTTCATTAACATCTCTAAAAGCTGATCAATTTATCTTAGAGTAATAAGATAGACAATGTATTTCAGGATTTACACTTTCTGAAAAAATTCAATAATTTAGGTTGATTAATATGTTATAGTAGTAAAATAGACAATATATTTCAGAATTTATAATTTCTGAAAATCTTCAGAACTTTACTGTTGAGTATAAATCAGCAAATGTCTGTGTTTCTCAGCAAAAATCAGAAAATTCCATTTGTAGACAGTTGCAATCCTCCACATATTACTGAACCCCTCTCCCACGAAAATATATACAGTATATTTATACTGTATTAAAACCAAACCATAGCATCAAAACTTGTGTTAGCTTTAATGTGATTATACAGAGAAAAAAAATCCTGTTGGCAATAATGTAAGCGAAGCCAATGAACTATTGTGAGTTGGCCCACTTAATCAGAAAACCATTTTCTGATATTTCTCCACTAATGTCAGACAGATGCTATTGTATTAAAAACCATATCATAGCAAACTCAACCTTGTTGTGATCTCCAAAATATGAACTCTAAATTATCCTCACAGTATCACAATCTTGGTTAATGAAGCGTTTGTTTGAACGTCCTGAAAAGTAGTCCTTGCTGTTTCCTAAAGTGCTCTCACAGTAAATTACTAATGGGTGCTGTGTGTAAGGAAAATCTTCCAACTTGCAGATACGTACCTCCTATGGGAACATGACCATTTTGGCAGAAGGAATCTCTGTGGGAGAATGGGTTTTTCTTCTAGCATCCAACAGCAAACTTCGAACAATATAACTTTACCATTCAAGCTTTGGATGCAAATGTTGAAAATCCTCCAAAAATTTGCTAACTAGAGATTAATTAATTCAATGTCCTGCATTTAATCCAGGGATCCCCAACCAGGGGTGAAATCCAGCAGGTTCTGGAGAACCGGTAGTGGAAATTTTGAGTAGTTCGGAGAACCGGCAAATACCACCTCTGGCTGGCCCCAGAGTGGGGTGGGAATGGAAATTTTGCCATATCCTTCCCCCAGGAGTGGGAGGCAATGGGGATTTTGCAGTATCCTTCCCCTGGAGTGGGATGGATATTTTTCAGTATCCTTCCCTTGCCATGCCCACCAAGCCACTCCCACAGAACCGGTAGTAAAAAAAAAATTGATTTCACCATTGTCCCCAAGCCCCTGTCCTTGAACTGGCATCTGTCTGCGGCATGCCAGAAACCAGGCTGCACAAACAAGCGAAGCCCCATCCATGGGATGCAGACTGCAGACGAAACCATGCCCCCTTTGGTCCATGAAAGAACATCTGTCCACAGAACCAGTTCCTGATGCCCTAAAGGCTTGGGGGGAGGGGGCACTGATTTTATTTATTTATTTATTTATATTTCTATACCGCCGTTCTCCCGCAGGACTCAGGGTGGTGCGCAGCCAGATAAAAAACACAGAAACATACAAAACGTCATAAATTTAAAATTATTAAACAATTTGGCTCAATTTGATAAAAACCCAAAATTAAAACCCCAATTAAGATTCATTTAAATAGTCAGCTCCGCCTGTCGGAATAGTAGGATCTTGAGGGCATGGTGAAAAGTACGGAGGTTGGGGATCTTACCTATCTCCGGGGGCAAATCATTCCAAAGGGCAGGAGCTCTCACAGAGAAGGCCCTCCCCCTGGGAGTCGCCAGTCAACATAATTTGACTGACAGCACCCTGAGGAGTCCCTCTCTGTGAGAGCGAACTGGCCGGTAGGAGGCTGTCAGTGGCAGCAGGCGGTCTCGTAGGTACCCAGGTCCTAAGCCATTGTATTTGATTCCATTTTAATCAAATCTATTTTTTGTTTGTTTATTCTTTGCCCCACCCACCTAATTGTATGTAAGATAAATGTCATAATCAGCTAAACTTCTTTTACTTTTTGAAGCAAGAAACTATTACAGTCAGCCCTTGCCTTAAGGAACTTTATCTGGAACATCACTTGTGTTGCGCTCGGCTGCTATTTTTGCAGAGGCACAAAAGCAGCTCCCATATTCTTTAAACACCCTCCTATATACATGACTAATGGGAAATTGCTCATAAAATCAAATTGTCAAGTTTAAGTATGTCATCTTTTGAGCAATTGCCTGAGGGACACACAATAAGGAACAATGTAAGGCAGGATATCTAGCACCACACAATTCTGAGGCCATAGGAAGTCCACTTTCATTGGCCTGTTCCTGACTAAAGCTTCCTAATGTTACTTTGAACCAGTGCTGAAATCTGAACTGGTTTACTACCGGTTCTCTGGCCGCGCATGTGCATCATGCGCCAAATGTGTGCTGCGTGTGCCCATGCACAGTGTGCACCAAAAGGAGGCTTGGGAAGATAAGTAGAACAGCGCGGAGAGGGGGTGATCAGCCGTGGCGCGCTTGGGAACCTTTTAAAAAACTTTTTAAAATCATTTTTTATTACTAGCTCGGGCAAATAGGTAGTAAAAAATGCTTTAAAAAAAGTAAAAAAAGGTTCTGACAATTGCACAGCACAGCTGTGATTGTCGGAACCTTTTTTTTTTTTTACTTTTTTAAAGCATTTTTTTACTATCTATGCACCGAAACCGGTAGTAAAAAAATGCTTTTAAAATTTTTTTTAAAAAAGGCTCCGACAATCACGGCTGTGCCATGTGATCATCGGAACCTTATTTTTACCTTTTAAAAGCATTTTTTTTACTATCGGCTCTGGCGAATAGGTGGTAAAAAATGTTTTTAAAAAGTAAGAAAAAAGCTCTGGCGATCATGCTGCACAGCTATGATTGTCGGAGCCTTTTTTTAAAATTTGTTTAAAGCATTTTTTACTACCTATTCGCCCGAACCGGTAGTAAAAAATGCCTAAAAAGTAAAAAAAAAAAAAAAAAAGTTCCAATGATCAGTTGAGCAACGTGTGATCATTGGAACTTTTTTAAAATTATTTTTTAAAGCATTTTTAACTACCGGTTCCAGAGAACCGGTAGTAAAAAAATGCTAAAAAAGTAAAAAAAAAAATGTTCTGACGATCGCACGTCGCTTAGTTGATCATCGGAACTTTTATTTTTACATTTTTTACTACTGGTTCGTCAAACCAGTAGCATTTTTACTACCGGCCAAACCGGCCTGAACCGGTAGCATTTCACCCTCCTTTGAACCCTTCTCCAAATCTTCTTGTCCCTCCAGATTTACACCTCTGAACAAAAGGAATAAATGAACCAACAGATAAATATCTTATAGATGAATAATGATTTTAATCAATGATTGGTATAACTAAAATAATAATACTTCTTGCAGGTGGTTAAGAGTTCTAAACTGAGATGCAAAAAAAAAAAAATATCCCCCCCAAATAAATAAATGTGTGTAAGCATGTAGCTGGAGACCTGTGCTTTAGACAGCTAGATATGCAGACTTTTTTCCTCCCTCAAGTCAAGGAGGAATGATAGCGTAACAACTCAGCCTATCCAAAGTAATTGCTGAGCCTGCTGAGAGAATAGACATGTTCAAGTATGATTATAAAGCTTTGAACCAGTTGGCTCATTAGCTGAGAGCTCAGTGGACCTAGAATAGTTTAGTAAGATTGACGAGGCTTTTTCTCCCTTCCTGTCTAATATTTAGCTATAATTGTCAGTCCAAAATTGCCATCAGGGTGAAATTTGACTTTAGTCTTCAGCATCTGTTTACTTAAATCTTAAAATGCGTATTGAATAGCAAATTCCTTGAGTCAGAAATCTCTCCCCACCCTTCAAACAGAAACTTGACAGTGTTTCAACAGATAAGAAAAGTATGACTGATGGAGGCTTTCAAACGGAAGCATGGGATTTTTTAAAGTTTGTACATTTTTTTCTATTAGCATATATTCCAACCATTGCAGATGGGTTGAATTTGCAATCCAATCTAGCCTCTTCCAAATCTTAACATTGCATGGTATGAGTGCCTAAAAAAGTAAAAGTTTCCCCTAACCAGTCAGGCCCACCACCATTGGGTGGTGCTCATCTCTGTTTCTTAGTCGAGGGAGCCAGCGATTTTCCAAAGATTCTTCTGTGATCATGTGGCTGGCATGATTATACACTGAGGCACACGGAAAACTGTTACCTTCCCGTCAAAGTGGTACCTATTTATATACTTGCATTTGCATGCTTTCGAACAGCTAGGTGGGCAGGAGCTGGGGCAGGAACAGGAGCTCATTCCATCATACGATACTTGGGTTTTGAATTGCCAACCTTCCAGTGTACAAACCCAGCCTCTTAGATTCACTAAGAGTAAATCTATTTGAACAAAGGATTTATTCTGTGCAAATATGTAGAAATCAGGGTTGATTTCAGCAATAAGAACTGATATTTAATGGAATGGGATGCAATTTGAACTAATTCAGCACATTCAGGTTGAGCTGCAGGTGTACATAATTTCACTGCTAGATCCAAATCCCTCTCTCTTCAAACAATTTGATCTCTATGCTCCCTTTGCAAAGACTGTTTGCTTTCTAGCTGATTAGTTTGGAATGTTATCCTTACTTAATTCAATTTTAAATTAATTTCAGGCAACACCGTTGTTCTCCTATATAGCCCTCCCACCTTCTGAGTACTTTTGGTTTTTAAAATCCAGTTGGGGAGCTAACACTATGGACTGTCAAAATATCATTGTTGCTTTTCATAAATGTTACATCTTTCCTAAGAACTGTTTGCTTATGTTTTCTGATGGAATGTGTTAGATCGGCGCAGGAATGAAGATGAGACCAGCGGAGTTCATGTAAACGTTTATTAACAGGAACAGAACTGGAGCGGCGCTGCCGGAGCTCTCCTTATATTCGCTCCGGCAGCCGCACCGCCCCCTTGACAGGGATTCAAAACTCCCGCCGAGGGATGCTTCAGCCAATCCCCGGCGGATGTCCTTATAAGGACATAACACTCCTCCCCCCCTAGATCTTAAGCTGTCCATCAACAATAAAGTCACGTAAGTAGGCGGGCCGATTGCGTAGTCTACTTGACCTGCGCAGTCCATTCGTTGGCTGGCCGCCCTCCTGGTCGGAGGGTGCTTCTGCGGCTCCTGTCGCCGTCTCGGGAGCCGGGCTGGATCTGGCCGTCGAGGGTGCGGGCGGTGCTTCCGTACCTCCGGCCAGGTCGCTGACCTCCGCCTGCGGGCGACGCTGGTCTTCTCCATCACTGCTCCGATCGTTGGATCTCCGCTGTTCGACCGGTCCGGAACTCCTGAGCCACGGTAAGCCCTTGGGGTGCCCTTCGGTCCTCACCGGGTCGGGGTTGGACGGGTCCGGTCGTGGGTGCTGGTTCGGCGGCGGCGTCTGGGTCGGCCCCTCGGGTGAGTTCGGTTCCCTCCCGGGGCTGCTGGTGGGTTGGTTTGGCGTTGGTTCCTCCTCGCCGGTGGGTCGCAGGCCTCCTCCGCAGGGGTGGTGTAGTCCCTCTCCGCTGGGCTGGCGCTGCTGGTTTGGTCGCGGGGTCTCGCCCTCGCCGGGGTGGTGCTGTCCTACCTCGCGGGGGTGGCGACGGCCCTCTCCGCCGGGGTGGCGTTGCTGGGTCGGCTGAGGACTCTCGCGGCCTTCTCTGCAGGGGTGGCGTAGGCCTTCTCTGCGGGGTTGGTGTGTTTCTCTCGGTCGCCGCCTTTCGCTGTCTGGGTGTCGGTCGTCTCGGCTCGGTTGGCGCTGGCCTCCTCCGCTGGGGTGGCGGAGGCCCTCCTCGCAGGGTTGGTTTCCGTCGTGGTTGGGGTGTTGTTGGGGAGACCCCTGTAGTGATGCATGGAGGTCTCCCTCACCGGTGAGTCGGTGGCCGCCCTTGCGGGGGTGCTGTTGGTCTCCCCCGCTCGGTTGGCCCCGGTCTACTTGCCCTTTCTTTGGGTACTGTCTGTTGTCGGACTGGTGCGGTCCGACCTCGCAGGGGTGTTGTTGGGTGTCGTGGGCATCTGGGCTTCGGTCCCCCTGTCTGCCTTCGTTAGTGGCTGGGTCTCGGACCTCGGGGGGTCGATCCCGGTCCACCCCTGGGTGCTTCGGGTTTCCCTTCGGACATTGTCCCCGGTCTACTGGCTGAGCTCCGTCTCTGGCTGCTGCGGAGCCCGGGGCGTCCACTCTCCCAGGGTGTTGTAGGCCTCCCTCATAGGGTTGTGGTAGGCCTACCTCGTCGGGGGCGGGCAGGCCTACCTCTTCGGGGTGTGGTAGGCCTACCTCGCCAGACTGTTGTTCATCCACTCCCCTCCACCTTTTGCGGAGCTGGTCGATGTGACGTCTCACGACCTGTCCATCTTCCAGCTCTACCCGATAGGACTTCGGGCCGGTTGCGCTGTGAATCCTTCCTTTCAGCCATTTTGGTGAGCCGTGGAAGTTCAGCGCATAGACGGGGTCTTCTACGGCGAAGCTGCGGAGCTGGCGGCTGGCGGTTGCGGGCACGTCCGAGTGGTACTGGGGGTGCAGCCTGTCGAGGGGTGAGCGGAGTCTTCTGCCCATCAACAGCTCTGATGGGCACTTCTTGGTGGTTGCGTGCGGCGTTATGTGCTGTGTGAGGAGGAAGGTGTCTATGCGCTCCTGCCAGTCCCCCGGTGCCATCTTGGTGAGCGCTTCCTTGGTTAGCCTCACCATCCTCTCGGTTTGGCCGTTTCCGGCCGGTCTGTACGGCGCCGAGAGGGCATGGCGGATGCCCAGTCCCGCTAAGAATGCCTCCATGGGCACGGACGTAAGTTGGGGACCGTTGTCGGAAACCAACACGTCTGGGAGTCCATGCGTAGCGAAGAGGCGGCGGAGGGCGCGAATGGTGGCTTCCGATGTGGTTGATGCCATGGGAACCACCTCGAGCCACTTGGAGAAGGCATCAACCACGATGAGGAGGTGGCGCCCCTGCATCGGACCCGCGAAGTCGATGTGGATCCGAGACCAGGGGCTGCTGGGCATCTCCCAGGGTGTGGGCTCTGCTTGGGGGGGTGCTGGTCGGACTTCCTGGCACTGGCTACATCCGGCGACCCATTGCTCAATGTCCTTGTCCAGTGTTGGCCACCAGACGTAGCTTCGTGCCAGGGCCTTCATGCGGACGATGCCCGGGTGCCCCTTGTGTAGCGTCTCGAGCGTCTTCCGTTGGAGAGCGGCGGGGATCAGCACCCTATCTCCCCATAGCAGGCAGCCTTTCATCGTGGACAGCTCCTTCTGCTTGCGACTGAAGGGGCTGTATTCCTCTCCGCCAGGCTGCGCCGGCCATCCCCGCAGGATCCAAGATTGCACTTGCCGGAGTGTTGGGTCTCTCCTGGTGTGCGTGGCCACGTCTGCAGATGTGACTGGGCAGCTGCTGTCGTGGTCGTGCAGGAGCTCGAGGGTGGGGGCGGGATCCTCCACGGCGTCTTTGGATGGGCATCCGCTCAGCACGTCCGCGTTGGCGATGGCCTTTCCGGGTTGGTGAATGAGGGTGTAGGCGTAGCCGGCGAGGAAGATGGCCCAGCGTGTCATTCGCGGCGACATGAATGTGGGTGTTTGCTTGTCGCCGGCGAGGAGGCCCAGGAGCGGCTTGTGGTCCGTGACTATGGTGAAGCTTCTTCCGTATAGGTATTCGTGGAAGCGCTTCACCCCTGCGACGATTGCCAATGCTTCTTTGTCCAGCTGGCTGTAGTTGCGTTCAGCGCTGGACATGGTCTTCGAGAAGAAGGCGATGGGGGCTTCTGTGCCATTGGGTAGTTCGTGGCTCAGGACTGCCCCCACCCCGTATGGCGACGCGTCGCAGGTTAGCCGGATGGGCAGCGTCTCGTTGTATTGTATGAGGACGCTGTTGGATGTTAATAGTCCTTTAATGTCTCGGAATGCCGTTTCCTCTTTGTCCCCCCACTTCCAGGAAACCGCTTTCCCCAGCAGGCGATGAAGCGGCTCAGCAACTGTAGCTTTCTGTTGGAGGAATATTGCATAAAAGTTAAGCAATCCAAGGAATGCCTGAAGCTCCCCTTTATTTTGGGGGCTGGGGGCTTCATGGATGGCTTTAACTTTTGATTTGGTGGGGTGTATGCCATTTCTATCGATGAGATAGCCCAGGAACTCGACTTCCTGGACTCCGATGATGCACTTATCCCGTCTTACTCTCAAGCCCTTCTCCCTGAACCGCTGCAGGACAAGCCTCAGCCGTTCAAGAAGTTGTGCTCTAGAGTCTCCGGAGATGAGCACGTCATCGAAGTAAGGCACTACCCCTGGAACGCCTTGGAGAAGGCGTTCCATCATTGATTGGAAAATCCCCGGGGCGGCACTGACTCCGAATTGGAGACGGTTGCACTTAAAGGCCCCCCTGTGTGTGACAATAGTTTGAGCCTCCGCCGTTTTAGCGTCCACTGGCAGTTGCTGGTAAGCCTGGGCCAGGTCCAGTTTTGCGAATATGGTGCCCTTGCCTAGTGAGTGCAGGAGGTGCTGCACCACTGGCACCGGGTATGCGCTCTGCTGCAACGCCTTATTTATAGTCACCTTATAGTCGGCGCAGATGCGCACCGATCCATCCTGCTTCATTGGGGTCACAATGGGAGTCTCCCATGAAGCATGATCGATGGGTTCCAGGACGCCTTGGGCGATCAGCTTATCTAGCTGCTCGTCTACTTTAGGCCTCAAGGCGAACGGAACCCGGCGGGGCTTAAGCCGAATGGGGGTTACCCCCTGATCCAGATTGAAGGAGATGGGTTTCCCTATGTACTTCCCCAGCTTACCATCGAAGACTTCGCTGAATTCTTCGATGATGGCGTCGAGTTCATCTGCCCTAATCTGGTGGATGCCCCCGATGGAAAGCCCCAGCGGCTGAAACCACTCAATGCCCAGCAGGTTCGGGCGGCTGTTCCTCACGACTGTGACCGGCAGCTGGCCCTTGAACTCCTTGAACGCGATGTTGAGGGTGGTTCTGCCCAGGACGTCGATTGGATTCCCGCCGAAATCCACCAGTCTGGACTGCAGGGGTTTGAGCTGGTTCTTGGAGATTTGCGGCTTGAATTTCTTCAGCTGCTGCCAGTCTATGATGGTGTAGACGGACCCGGTGTCTACCTCCATGGAGCAGGGCGAGCCCTCGGCCAACAGCGTCACGGTGAACTTGGTGGCGCTGTTGTCGCTGGTGTGTGCTATGGTGGTCTGATTCACCGCGCCATGCCGGGACTCTTCATAGCCGTCGACTCTGGGTTGGTGTGAGGACCGTTTGGATGTCCTCTGGTTGTCGCGCCGATTTTCGCGGTTCCGTGGTCTGGGTGGTTCAGGGGCTGGTTCGGTGGCTCGGCATGCCTCTGCGATGTGCCCCCTCCTCAGGCATCGGCGGCAGGTCGCGTCCCGCCATTTGCAGGATGTCCTGGGGTGGTCGCCTCTGCAACTGCCGCATTGTTCCCCGCGTCGGCCATTTTGGGGTTTTTCCCGCCGATATGGCTGAGAGACCTTGTGGACGGCCATCTCGCCATCCGAGTCAGATGGTGTGGCGGAGTCTTCGGACGATTCGGGGGTCGACTGGTGGATCTTGTGGATCCCCTTCGCCTTTTTCATCTCCGCAGCCGCGTGCTCCGAGGACTCGGCAGCGGTGGCCTCCTCGAGGACATCTTTTAGTAGGATGCGTTTCCTACTCAGGAATTTCTTCTGGAGGCCTGCATCCCTCATGCCGAAGACGATGCGGTCTCTCAAGGCGTTATCTACATGGTCAAACTCGCAGTTGGCTGCGATTTGACGGAGTGCGGCAACAAAGTCTTTAATGGATTCCCCCTCGCGCTGGTTCCTCTGATGGAAAGTGAACCGGTTCGCTATGGGGGTGCCCGTGGGTGCGTAATGTTCTTGCAGAGCCGCTTGCAGGTCTGTCCAGGACATCTCCTCGATGTCCTGAGGTGCGACGAGGTTCACCGCCATCTCCAGGACCTCGGATCCACAGTGGGCGAGGAAGAGAGCCCTCTTCCTTTCGTCGTCGAGATTGCTGTGGCCGTTTCCGCGGAGGAATTGGCGGAACCGAATCATGTACGAGCTCCATTTTTCCCGTCCGGGATTGAATGGAGCGATGGATGAGAAGAGCGCTTGCTGTGTCGCCATCGTGCTGAATGGCGGCGGTCTCTTCGGAGGTGATGGCGCTTGTGCCACGCGGTCGATTCCTCTTGTCCTTCGTCGCCAGTGTTAGATCGGCGCAGGAATGAAGATGAGACCAGCGGAGTTCATGTAAACGTTTATTAACAGGAACAGAACTGGAGCGGCGCTGCCGGAGCTCTCCTTATATTCGCTCCGGCAGCCGCACCGCCCCCTTGACAGGGATTCAAAACTCCCGCCGAGGGATGCTTCAGCCAATCCCCGGCGGATGTCCTTATAAGGACATAACAGAATGTAATAGGGATCACAGATCAGAGGTGTTTGAACAGCAGTATCATGTTTAAAAAAAACCCACCAATGTTTCACGTATAGTTTTCCATAAAATTGTTCCAGGAGCCAAGAAGAAAGATTCAGAAGCCACATATTTAATCCCAGGCAATCAGTATAGTCCTCACTCAATTTCTGTTCCTGGCTTCTTCAAACATTCATGGGTAGTAATACTCTTAACTGACTTCATAGCTCTATGGATGTTACATTTATATTTCATCTAAAGTTCACAAATGTTTAAAGAAATATGAATATCTAATTTTAAATGTTGATGAAAAACCCCTTCATTCAATGATATCAACTTGGAGATGTACCACTCAAAATCAGGAATGAGGAATCTGTGATCACCTCTCCAGCTCTTGCTGAACAACTCCCAGGAATTTAATGATTGATAATGATAAGTCACCCAAATTGTAGATCAACAACATTTGGAAGGTCGCCAGTTCATCTCTTGGTTTTTAAAATCTGGAGAAAAAAAAGGCAATGAGGAAGACCTTATTTTGAGGGGTCCTTGGTGGTCTCTGACCGTGGTTGTTTTCTTGAAGATGTTTCATTACCCAAACTAGGTAACATCATCAGTGCTAGTAAGGAGTGGAGTTTGCTCTTATTTTTATATACTAGTGGCTTGCCTAGTCAGTGTTGGTGGGAGTGGTCTTATTTGTTTTCATGGGACAAACACTCTAATCCACAAACAGTTTGTTTTAACCATGTCTTAAATAGGGCTTTTACGACTCAATGATACCATTGGAAAGTTCTGATCTCTTCACTGATATTCATATAATAATATTGCTTTTTATCCTTTGAGAAATTAACCTCTGATTTGTAATACTTTAATTAAGCTTCATTTGATTTACTTTTTGCTTGCTTAAGGTTCCTTTTTTATTATTTGCTTTAATTGGTTTAATTTCTTTTATTCAATTTAATTGATCTGCCTAATTTACCTTTACAAACAGAAGTGCAAAGGAAGCAAACACGACAGAAAGATTTTAACTCCTTCAGGCCACCATTAGTGCAATCCATCTGCATCTGATACGTAATAAGCAGCCTGTAACAAAAATATAAATACATGTAATTTAAACTCTGTAGTTTCATCCCTGAAACTTCATTTCCTGTATCAAAAATCTGAGTAAGTACACATGGTTAGTCATCATATCTAAAATAGTAGTATTTCATATTCATCAGGATGGTATTTGTTTGGGGGTTTTTTTGAAACCGCAATAGCTAATGGGAGAATGAGGCATATAAAGTGACAGTTTCAAGTTTAAGATTTTTGACATAGTGTTCATCAAGGCAAGATGGAAGTCACAGCCGTGCAACCAGTTGAAGCCCATCACTTTTTGCACATGCACTAGCGTCAAAGGCAGAACTGTGATCATACAATTGTGGCTGCCATTTTGACTTTATTTGCTCCCCTCAGTAGAGGCCACTGATGCCATCACCCTCAGATGTGACCTTTAACTTTTATATAACACTTCAGAGCAAAACACAGGCTGAGTGTCTCATGGTGATTTTTCAGTAGATTTACAAACAGTATTATTTTAATGTGAAGTGTGCAACAAAACCTAAGTCCATCTACTTAATTGAGATTGCTAGGATGAAGAAAAGCTGAGAGAATTGGGGGTGGGGGGGTGGGGATGGAGGGCAGGACACAGAGAGGAATGAGTTGTGTGAAGTATCCTATAAAGTCAGTTCTAAATGAAGACCCCACAACTGAGAATGTGTTCATAAAAACACTATTCCTTAATTTCATTTCCAGGCTAACCCCGATCCTAGATTTTGGATTTAGGACTTGATGCAATATTTCCTGTCTTCATTCAGTGGGGAAAGGATAGAATAAAGTGTATTTGCTCAGGGAAAAGCACCCTCAGGAGTATAGTTACTGTCCTTGCAAAAACAGAATTGTGGGCTGCCATGCTCCTGGTCTTAATAATACTGATATACATATAATAAAACACAATGCTTGCTTTAAAAAAAAAGACAATGAACATTAATGTATTATCTAACCCTTGTTGCAATTTCCCAGAGTCACTGGGAACTGAGCAGCAGAATAAATAAACAAACTTTTTTTTAAATTGAATATCATCAAGGGTGGGCCTTGCTGAAAACCCTGGCCCACTCAGTCACAGATTTTTTGAACACCCAGCATTATTGATGGCCAAATTAGGGTCCATACCACTATTCTCGGTGAACTAATTTGTAACCAAATTCACAAAATAACACAAGGACCTCTTTCTTTTTAAACAGAGGCAAGCAGCAGTCAAGCCCTTTGAAGTCTTGAAGTGCAAACTTCCCTCTCTGTTGTTGGCGGACCCCTAATTTATGTAAAGGACATTTGCAAAACGTTCAGAGTTCCTCACCAAAGGCTCTCCGAGTTTTAGCCCTCATTTCTCTCTTTTTAAAAAAAATGATGCTGTAATTTACGAGCAATTACTTGAGATACTGAAAGGCTGTCCTAGCTAAATAAATAAATCTTCAGTGTTTCTTCATGAAAGGAACAAATCGTGCTTTAAAATAATACTCGTCTTGCTTTTAGCTCCTGGGGATATTTAGAAGATAAAATAAATCTATCACAAAAACCTGAAGTGCTCCAAGAAGGGCTATTTAAGTAAGTGGGATTTGGGGAGCATTAGCTTTGAAGAAATGTTAACAGGGCTCCCTCCAGTTTCTTGTCATAGTACTAGAGTAACCAGAAATCTCATCTATTATTGGGTCTTTTTACTTTCTATTAGAGCCACAATGGCACAGTGGTTAGAGTGCAGTACTGCAGTCTACTTCTGCTGATCACCGGCTGCCAGCAGTCTGGCAAATCAAATCTCACCAGGCTCAAGGTTGACTCAGCCTTCCATCCTTCCGAGGTGGAAGGTAAAATGAGGACCCAGATTGTTGGGGGTAATATGGCTGACTCTGTAAACCGTTTAGAGAGGACTGTGAAGCAGTATATACATCTAAGTGCTAGTGCTATTGCTATTGGAGGAAAAGGGAAGGCATTTTCCATTTCATTGCCTTGCTTCTAGAATCCATTTGTTACAACGTTTGTCTAGATGACAGTAGCGCATTTAAGAAGCTTGTTTTCATTAGAGATAAGCAAGCTTTCGTATCAAATACAAAGGGAGGAAGGGGGAAAAAAAAACCCACCTGAAAAGCTTCTTCAAGAGATAATAAAACAAAACAAAGCCATATTCCATAGTCTGCGATTGCCAGCAAGCCCTAACATTCAGGATGTCTTTGGCTTTTTTTTTTTTTTTTAACTTTGTTGTGTTACTCTGCTCAGCTGGAATCTACAAATCTGGCTTGCCTCGTGCAAAAAGGATTACTCAATTGCACTATCATCAGAAGCATCAGAGATACTTTATAGCTCGAGATGAAATGTAGCCTGCTTAGGGATGGTTGTCTGGAATTCAGGTGTCAGAACAAAGAGCCATATTACAATAATAAAAAAAAAGAAAGACTTGTGAAGGTAAATGGAAACGCAGGCACCTTTGGAGATATACACAGACAGCTGCAAGCCTGCAAAAGAGAGCAAGGAGAAACAAAATGATCTATGGCGGTGCGAGCAAGGAACAACACAGATAGCTATCAGCAGGCAGCTTAGAATAATAAAACACACATCTTTGTCGAGATTGGTGCTCCTATTTTTAGTGTATCACCACTTGCTGTAATGGGTGCAGAGGGACGCAGCGACTGCTTATTGTTCTTTTCCTTAAAACCGGAGCCCTTCCATTAGATTCACCAAATTCAATGTTGAGGTGGTAGCGTTCATGAACCTGGAATGGCAGGCTGCAAAGTGCAAGGCAATAGGCACTCAGGTTTAGAGCAAGGCTATAAGGAAGTGAGCATTGGCAACCCCCCAGTCAAAGAGGAGCAATACATTACGGTAGCAATAGCAGGAGCGCTTAGACTTATATGCCACTTTGTAGTGCTTTACATCACTCTCTGAGCATATTGTCAGCATATCAACCCTGACAATCTGAGTCCTCATTTTATCGATCTCGGAAGGATGGAAGACTGAGTCAACCTTGAGTTGGTCATGATCGAAGGAATCTGACCATGAGCAGTGAGTTAGTCTGCAATTACTGAATTCATCACCGTTCTAACAGAATCAAGTAACAGAAGGAAGGGTTGAATATGAGAACCAGTTTGATCTAGTGGTTAATGGCACCAAGTTAGAAAGTAGGAGTCGGTGAATTCTAGTCCTGTCTTAGCCATGAAGGCCAGCTGGACGATTTTGGGCCAGCCACTCTCTCTCAGCCCAACTGGGTTTTGTTGTTGTAGAGAAAATCGAAGGAGGGATGTGTGTTGGATAGATTTGCTGCCTCAAGTTATTTGTTAAAATAATAAAGGTGAGACACTTACTGCCTGCCTGCCTGCCTGCCTGCCTGCCTGCCTGCCTGCCTGCCTGCCTGCCTGCCTGCCTGCCTGCCTATCTATCTATCTATCTATCTATCTATCTATCTATCTATCTATCTATCCATCCATCCATCCATCCATCCATCCATCCATCCATCCATCCATCTATGTATCCATCCATCCATCCGTCCGTCCGTCCGTCTGTCTGTCTGTCCGTCTGTCTGTCTGTCTAAATTTCTCTCAGTGACAGGAGCAAGCTTAGTTTCTACACACTGATTCCTACATCATGAGCATCGTTCCTTATCTGTAAATAACAGTACAATCCTGAGTGTTGTTCTGATAATCCATTTTCTTAGGGAATGCATTGATCAGTATTTCAGTCTTTCTGTCAGATTCTTCCAACAATGGATTGTTTAGTTTTATTAAATGACATTTATTTCTGATAAGCTACAATGAATTCTAGCCTAGTAATTTTCACAATGGGGTTATTTTATAATGTCACATTTTATAATCAATCCCTTCCTACAATTGCATCAATAATCCATTGAACACTGGCTCATGGAATGATGCTCTGTGTTGATGCCTTATTGTCTTCCTCCCACCACACAAACACCCACCCACTCATACACACACACACACACACCATGGAAATTCAGCAATATGAACCCCACTGCAGCTGTATATTCCATTAGGTGTGAGCAGATCATTAAAAAAAAAAAAACCCTTGAGTGCCTTTTGGGTCAGTACTACATTGATACCAATAGAAAGTATAAAGTTCTGCTCTTTTTAAAGTGCAAGAAAATAGGATGAAGACAATGCAGGAGATTCAGTTACATCTACCTGAGATTTCTGGAAAGCCACTTACAGAACGGCATCTCAAGCAATCTTATCCTACCCTGACCGGTTTTACTTATAGCGATAGACTTTGTTGTTATCCAAGTTATCCAAGAGATCTATAAATAGGACAAAAGTAAATAAAATTAGCAATGATTATTACAATCTAGGAGGGAATAGGGCCATGTATGATGCACCAGCTTCAAATACTCATTCTTATCAGCTATACTTTCTGTACATTGGACCACTGAAATGGATAAGGAGATCTGAAGTTGGATCCTAAATGCATTCAACCTCCCTTCAATTCCAGACCTTGGCCATATGCTCACTCAAACAACTTTTCCTATACAAAGGTCAGAGATAAATAAAGTCATAGGATAAATAAAGCCACGGAGCTCTATTCCCTCCCCCCCCCCCCCCAATATAAAGTTTAGAACATTTGAACAGAGCTCATTTGGGCAGGCCTGCTAATCAACTGTAACAAAATTATTGAAGTGTTGAAGTGTGACAAAAGTGATATAGGTAGTCCTTGTTTAGTGACTACAGTTGAGATCAGCAACTCTGACATTAAGCAAAGCTGTTGCTAAGCCAAACCATGACTGTGCACATGATCTTACCTCAGCTTTCTTCTGCTTCATCGACTTGCAAAAGTTGTCAATGCTAGGATTGGGTGTAATGTTACTTTTTCATCACCGTGGTAACTGCGAATGGTCACTAAATAAGGCTGTTGCTAAATGGAGACCGCTTGTATGGCATCAGCTTTTAGAGAGTACAGTCCACTCAATCAAATTCATAGAGCGCTACCTAACAGAGGATAGAAGAAATTACCATGGTATGTGATGAAGGGAAGGAGACAATAAAAGGAGAGGTCAGGTAGACATAAAAGCTGAAGAGATACTCAGCGAACTTGGCCATCAGTAAAGCTGTTGAGATTCTGACACAAGGATTCTTGCACTAGTGAGCTGATTAAGAAAGCCCTCTTTTAAGCCAGAATGAATAGTCGTAAACATTCCCATAAATTCCAGCTCAGTTATTCCACAATGAAATTGGTCTTTTTAATTGCATTGCTGAAGAACAAACACATTGAAATCACTGCTCCAATGTTTCAAGGAACTGAAGTGTTCCCCCCCTCCCCCGCTCTCTCCCCCCCACCCCCAGGACATCAGCTAGATTGGTTTTGGCTGTCAGATTTGGAATCTATTTATTCCTTTCTATGGGGACCGGCCAGTTTGTGCAATGAAGTCTGCAGTGGGACATTACCGACAGCGTGTATATAATAACATTTGTGATTTTGATTTTATTCCATCTCAAATCGGGTAGCTTTGTGGCTCGTTCCTCCCTCCCAAATGTGACTGGTTTTCAGTTTATTCCCAGACACACAATGGAGTTGAGCTGAGCCTTTTCCTCTTTGCCTCTGCACACAATAACTGCCCGGTCATGGAGATTTAACCTTGAAGGTGTTACTTTTCATGGTATTGAGCTGTTCAGCTGTTATCTTGTATTCCATTAATGTGCTATTAAATGAAGTAATGATTTTTAAAAGAGCAGAAAAAGAGTGGGGGGGGGTGCGGGGGAAAGAAAAACAAAGAATGAAAAATAAAGTGTTGCTAACAAGTCTTAGGAATCATTGTGGCTTTTCTCCTGAAAGACTTCTGAAATGCTCTGCTTGTTTCCTGTAAACCTTTGAAAACAAAAGTAATTTCGTCTTAGGTCACTATCAGGCCTACAGTCTTCATCTGAAATGTTTGGGAGGCCACACCAGAACTGGCTGGTGAAAAAGCGGGCAAGAGGATTTCAACAAATGGGAAGCTGGATCTCCAACTTTCAAGAGCAACTGTCAGAGGAATTCATGATTAAGCCTATTTTAAATGCCTTATGGTCTCTGTTGTGGTTTCTATTTTATAGGTCGTAGTATCTATGACATTCCATATCACACAGACGAAACAACCTTTTCCTTTTCCTCCAACCTTCTTTTAAAATCATGGTATTTGTGTTCTTGTTAATAATGTTTCTTAGGGAAAAAGGAAGTTTCTGGAGATCTAAAATCGAGGCAAGTAGAATTGTACAAATCAGAACATCTTTATACATTTCCAACCAGGATATAAGACGATCACTAGCCATTAAACTCACCCTAGATATAACCAGAGGTAAAATCCAGCAGGTTCGGACAGGTTCTGGAGAACCGGTAGCGCAAATTTTAAGTAGTTCAGAGAACTGGCAAATGCTGGTCCCAGAGTGGGGTGGGAATGTAGATTTTGAGTAGGGAGGGAATGGGGATTTTGCAGTATCGTTCCCCTGGAGTAGGTGGGAATGGAGATTTTGCAGTATTCTTCCCCAGGCACACCCACCAAGCCACACCACGCCCACCAAGCCATGCCCACAAAACCGGTAGTAAAAAAATTTGGATTTCACCACTGGATATAACCAAATGTTAAATAGAATCCAAATCCTTAGAAATTTTTAACCTCACCCCTCTTCACCATCTTTGGAATATAAATATTTATCCAAGCCAGAAAATCATTATGCGTTTCTGGCCATCACAACACCCTAAGACTACTACTAAGCATAAAAACTCACCTTGAATCTAATCTTATATTTATGGCAGACCTAAAGGATGCTTACTCCTAACCATAAATTCATTCTCATATCAACTGAAATACTTACCATGTCTGTTGTACCCTCTCTCTCTTCCTTAGCTGTAACATACAATCAAATATCACAAACTGCAGATACGACTAAATCTTATGCTTTGTAAAATAATAATAATAAAAAAAACAGGGTAAAATGTCCTTCTACATGGGTAGTTTCCAAATGTTGAAATAAGTCTTGGACGTATAGGGCAATTGAATATTTTATTGCCTTGAAGGTGTCAGAGAATTTCAAGTAGGTAGGAATACTAACTTTTTCTGTGTGACCCAAGAAAAAAATGTCTGCTGCTATCTTGGCTATCTCAGGTAGAAAAGAGATTTCAGCAGCGGGGATTGGTTATTGATGTTCGCATACTGTGAAGCTCAGGAACAATTAAGGAGGTGTCATTGAATTGAAGATTAGTAGTCATTGTTATAGGTTTGTTCTTATTACTAAGCACAATACAGGTAAATCAATGAATTATAACATAACCAATAAATCAATGAAATAAATAATACTTAGTGGATATTTTCTAAGACCTGCACAATTATAATATAAACCGACATGGACTAATGGCAAAGGAAGTTCTTCCAGCGTCATTAAGGGACCTGTGAAGAGAAAAACTTGCAAGTGGGCGCTGACTTCCAAGAGTCGAAGTTAAGCCAGAAAAAGGTCTAAAACACGAAGTAGCTATTTTAATATGAAGAAAAAATTAACGTAGATTAGATGGTAATTTCAACTGTTTGGTTCCCATTTTCTGTTTATTTGATAACACTTTCTGAAAATGCATGAAATATATTGCATTTACAGCAGTACTTGTGAATCCTTTTGAATATTTAATCTTGTTGATGTTGTTCCTTGAATTATTCCCATCATATCACAGATATGTAGTTTTGCATTTTGTCCGCTACTTCATCCAGTCTGCAGCATCCTGCATGTCGGCATCTTGAGTGTTGTTTTGGGTCTGATGCATAATGATGCAATGTAGAAATCTCGGCTGACTTGTTTTATGTTTACCCGCCTCCTTTCTCATCTGGGCTTGGGGCTGGAAATGGTGGAGTTCCTTTTGAATTTTTAATATTTCTGCATAAATATGACCTAAAGTATGATCTATTCTCCGTACAGGTCCTAAAATTAGATAAAAAGAATTTAACAAATGAGTCAAAAACATTATACTTGTTCATTTATGTATCAAGGAAAATGATCAAAAGCTATATATTTGTGTGTGACAAAGGTAAGTGAACCTTTAGGATTATCAGTTTGAAACTTTGCTTTCAATAAAGTACAAGCATATTTATATCAAGGGAAACAAAAGCAAATTTTTATCAAGACTTTAAGAAGCAGAACTGAAAAATAATCCAGAAATGAATGAAACCAGCCTAAGGTTGGAGAGATGAGAAATTGATGACACATTAGGTAGATGCACCAATTTGTAATAGATGCATAGTATATACTATCCACAAATATGGAGTTTGTCAAGGTCTGATAATAATATAGTTTTTGTTATGTCTTTGCACGCTATATTTTAGTAAGTGAAGAAAATTGAAAAACATCAATATGAAGTCTACATAATAATTAAGAGTAGCAAGAGAGATTAAAAAAAATGTTAATTGATCCAATAATTTATCCCATCAATTTCACTGGGCTTTATTATCAGATTACTAGTTATGGAGAACTTCCAGATGACCTGCCTCTTCATTGGTCAAGTTGATAATCTCAATTGAAATAAAGGAAGGCTTAGCTACTTTATGATCCTAGAAGGCTACAAAATCATTTGTGAGCCTGCAGCATTGTCAAAGACTTACAGCCAATCAAAATGTGTCCTTTCTAAAGACATTTTTAAAAATTTATTATTTGAAAAATAACGACAAAAAATCATTTACCTGAATACTCATCAGTCATAGACCATCAAATAGTCTTACATCATATATCGTACTTTGCAAATAATTTGTTTAGAATGAAAATTTAATTCTTTCAAACATTTAATTAGGATTAAATTCAGATTACATTGTTACACAACTTCCAGTCAAGACTCACAAATATAAAAAGAGACATGAAATCTTTAAACCAATATGTAATTGATGGGAAATGGGTGTCCTTTCAAGCTAAGCAAATATTCTGCATGCAAAAAATGGTTTGAGTTTAAAGCTGTTTGATCTCATTAGAATTTTCTTCCTGAAAATTTGCCTATTCATAAAATAAACTTTGTTGAATTAACTGTATAGATACTTGCAAAAACGTTAGTTAAAGCTGCCAAAATAATCTTCCATAGCTGTGAATACATACCCAAACTCTTGAATAGCTTGGTATAAATTAACCAGCTATAAATAATAATTGATAGATGTTTATTTGGCACAGGCTGCTAAATTCTCTGTAAGTAAAAGAAGATCCGAAGCACTTCAGACCGCAGGCCTATCTCTAAATAAAAGATGCTTTAACTGGATATATGGCTAATCGGTTCTTTTGACAAATCATATGTATAATGCAGCTCTGCAACAGAGAAAACTGCATTAACTGTTTCTATTAATGGATCTAAATTCCACTCATGTTCTCTTTGTTGTTTTTAAATAAGATGAGCACAGCAGAGTTTTAATGTTATCTTCCAGGCAGCTCAGTTTTGCACTGAACAAAATACTTTGTATAAAGAGTAAAAATTAGTTCTGATAATGGTGGGTGTTAACAGCAAGGCTGATACTCACTATACTTTTTTCTAGGCCTAACATTGGGCTACCACATCAGGAATCCAAAAGTTGAAGGACAGGGACATCATCAATTCTTTCAATCACTAAGGAATGCTCAGTACATCATAACTCTTTAAAATACTATGTTCCCACTGATACGCCATACTTGTTGGGAGGACATCCATAGTAACAGTAACAATATAACTGAGTAGGAAAGGACCTTAGAGATCTTCTAGTCCAGGCAGGAAACCCTATACCAGTGATGGCTAACCTTTTTGCCATCACGTGCCAAGAAGGGGGGACAGGGGAGATTTGCACATGCACATGACCACACCCATAATTCGATGCGCCCCACCCCACGCATGTGCGTGTGACCCCCCTCCGCGCCCCTCTCCCCGCTCCTGGCACGTGATGGCCTGGTAGGCCCGTTTTTCTTTCTTACCTGGCTCCAGATCCTCTCTATGCATCTGGGGAGGGCGAAAACAGCCTTCCCCACCCCCTCAAATATTGGAAGACTGCCATATTTTAATGAAAAACTCAAGACTGCAACAAGAAGCCAGGACATGGCAGTATTCATAAACCCCCAGTGACAGCTCTATATAATCTCCAGAGAATTATATTCAAGGTCAAAACTATAAGTACTTAAAAAAACATTTGAGCAGCACCAAATAGAATTTGAAATTGAACTATGTACAAAGAACAAACATGTAATTGTGAAAATGTATACACTTCTGTTGAAATTTCAAATGGAGGAAAACACTTCAAAGTGGAAGAGCGTATAATAAAATGGACTAAGAACTTTGGATGGGAAAAATATGTGGCTGAAAAGACTGATATGTACATTGTTATAATTGAAAAGAAAACTTTTATAAAATAGTGTGCCATTGGTACTTGACTCCAGAAAAATTATCTAGATCAGTGGTTCTCAGCCTGTGGTCATCACAGGGGATCCGCAAAGTCTTGAAGCAATGTTATAATTTAAATCTTGAGTTAAGTCTTGGGGGTCCATGGCTGTGATCCACAGCTACAAAAGGTATTTAAAGGGAAGCCATGCTGAAGAAAAAATTGAGAACTAATCTAGAATGTATAAAGGTACTTCAAATTTATGTTGGAAATGTGGAAAACATGAAGGTTCATTTTATCATATCTGGTGAACTGCAAAAAAAAAAAGTGAAATGTTGAGTTCAGATGCATACATTATTATAAAGAATTTTAAAGATTAATATTCAGTTGGAAGCAGAACTCTGCTTTTTGGGACTGATGGATAGACAGAAAAGTTATGCAAGATTGCTTTTATATATGATAATTGCTACAAGATTATTATATGCTCAAAAGTGGAAAGACTAAAATAACCATAGAATTACCAGAGCTGACAAAATTGTTTGCTTAAAGAAAGTACAGCAAGAGCCAGTTCAGTCCAGTGGTTAAGGCACCAAGGCTAGAAAGTTACAGCTGTGAGTTACAGTCCTGCCTTTAGCATGCAAGCCAGCTGGGTGACCTTGGACCATCATTCTCTCCAAGCCCTAACCACCTCACAGGGTTGTTGTGATGGGGAAAATAGGAGGAGAAAGGGTATTAGGTATGTTTCCACTGGTGGGCTCCAACTAATTTAACAACTGGTTTCTCCTAAAGTGGGTGGGCGTAGCTGGGGGGAGGGGGCCATGTGACTGAGTGGGCATGGCCAACTCAATGTCATTCACGACAAGGTGGGGCGGCACAGGTGGGCTGAAGCAGCAGTGGTCAGAGCCTTAGACTTACCTTTGTGCATCAACGACAACAGTGATTCTCCAATTCCTCATCTCTTGCTGGGTCTCTCTGCCTGACAGTCAGGATTTTTAAAAAGGGTTTTGCAGCAGGAAAAAGTTGGTGGCTACTTCTGGCGTTTGTTGGTGCAGCTGGGCACATGACCCTACCCCAAGACATTGGCCTGCAGTCACCGCCACTTTTTTTCAGCACGAGAAGCCTGCAGCTGCTGTTTTTTTTCAGCACAAGAAGCCTGCAGCCGCTGTTTTTTGCCAGCACGAAGCACCTGCAGCAGCCACCTCTTTGCCAGTGAGAGCCGGGAGTGGCTGCAGGCTTCTCACACTGGCAAAAACTAGTGGCTGGAGGATTCTCATGCTGGCAAAGAGGTGGCAGCTGCAGGATTTTCACACCAGCAAAAGTGATCAGCTGCCGTATCCCCTGACCCAAGATGAAAGATGATTGGGTAGAATGCAGGCAGCGGCCCTGTAGAAGGCCAGAGCCAGGGACTGGAGTGTTCCCCGATCCAAGGCGAAGTGCAAGTGGGCAGCAAGTGGGCAGAAGGATGGCAAGAGCCAAGCCCAAAAGATGGCCCTTCGGTTGAGTGCCTTACCTTCACAGGCAGCCGCAGTGAGCAGAGCAGGCGAGGCACAGAGATCAGCTCTGGGAGAGGAAGCGAAGGAGCCAGAGGTGCCCACTGGGTGCAGGCGTGACTCTAGGCAAGGCGGGCAAGGCAAGATAGGGTAGAGCAGGGTGAGGTGGGTGGGGCCAGCCAGTGGTGAGATTTGTGGGTTCGTTGAACTGTGCAGAATCTTAACAATCTTTACACTCTTACCGCTGCGAATTGGCAGCAGCCCACCTCTGTATGTTCCCCACCTATTATAGTAAAGTTGGGATTTAAAAGAAATCTAAAGAAATATACTGTATTTTTCGAAGTATAAGACGCACCTTTTTACCCCTCAAAAGGGGGTGAAAATCTGGGTGTGTCTTATACTCTGAATGTAGCCCCACCCACCCACCTGCCGGCCTCCACCCTTCGGACATGGGTTGGGGCACAGCCTGAGGAACAAACCTCTTCGGGATGATCTGTGGGGGGGGGGGAATCTGCCCGGCAGCTTCGGGGAGGGCAGCTCAGGGCAGACAATGGTCATGATGACTTCACTCCCCAGCGATGTGAGGAGCCGCCGCCGCCACCTAAGCCCTCTCCACGCCCAGGAGCCAAGCCGAGCCGAGCCGAATGGGAGCTCCTAAAGTGAAACATCCCTCCTTTCCAGCCACCGCTGCCCATTGGCTGGATTCCCCAATCCAATTCTCAGAGCCGCATTTCAGGTGGCGGCCAGTTCCCCTGCAATGTGCAGTGGGGAATTAGGAACCGTTTTGGATTCGGGGAGGAGATTGCAGCGCTGCCACCTGAAAATGCTTTCTTCCCATTGCACATTGCAGAGCTGCTCACCCTTATCCTCCTTCTCAGCAGACTCGCCTTCTCTTTCTCAGCTCTGACCAGGAGGAAAGAGAATTCTTTCTGACCAGGCAGCTCTGAGAATTGGATTGGAGAATCTGGCCAATGGGCAGCAGTGGCTGGAAAGGCATTTCACTTTAGGGACTTCTGTTCGGCTTGGCTCATCTCTTGGGCATGGAGAGGGCTTAGGCAGTGGTGGCAGCAACTCCTCACATTGCTGGGGAGTGAAGTCATCACGACCATTGTCTGCCCTGAGCTGCTTTCCCCAAAGCTGCTGGGCAGATCCCCCCTCCAATCGTCCCGAAGAGGTTTGTTCCTCAGGCTGTGCTCTGACCCTCCCCCCAAAGCATGCGAGGGGTCTCTTTGGGGGAAAGCGAAAGAGGTGGATCGCAGGAGCACCCTGATAAGTTTTCTGGAAAAGAACTTCTCAGTAATCAACACCCTCTTTCCCAGCCGAGTCTTTGAGGCACGTCTCGCTTGCAGGAGGAAGAGGAGAACAGAATAAAGCAGTGCCACCTTAAATGCTGGTAGGCAGAGGTAGAATTCTTTTTTTCTTCTTTTCCTCCCCAAAATTAAGGTGTGTCTTATACTCTGGTGCATCTTATACTCCAAAAAATATGGTAGTTAACTACATTTATTAGTGATTGGAAACCCCTTATTGACTTTTTGCTGAAAAAAAGAAATGAACTTGCTGTTTATGGATTTGTTGATTAGAAGGGATAGACCGTGGAAAGTAGGAAATGATTTTGTGACCTTAGAAAGAGAGGGTAAAATATAAATGTAACTGCTATAAAAAGGCCGGAAGTTGTTTCTTTGAAGCCTTTCCCTTTCCCTTCTCTATTTCTTTTTTTATACAATCTATATATATTTAGACTGTAATTAGACCATAAATAAAATCCATCTATCTTTCATTTTTAGAACAAAAGTTCAAGATAGACTACATCAATAACCTTTGCATCTTTGCCCATTATTATTACACTTTCTTTTTCCATAAAGTTGAAAAAGGAGAGCCAATTTAACAATTCTTTTCAAACTGATTACATCCTTTGAGAACAGCACCTCTAATGATGATCATACTGCAAAGTAGGTTTAAATCCTTTTGGGCACTTTCCATCTTATTCAGAGGAAAGTTGGCAAGCATTTTAGAGATTTTCCTCACCCATTTCCAACACGTTTCATCTTTTCATTTTATCTATTCAACTTGGGTGCCACTTCACTCCAGAACGACCCCAAAAGGCTCACAACTTACAAACTCTTTGAACTTTTTCATGAAGTACGTTTTCTTTTCAAAGCTGTGTCAGCTCAAAACAAGAGGACTGGATTTAACTTGCTTTCGAGCAATGATTCAGTTTTGTATGGCATCTTGCCTTCTCAGCTGCAAGAAAAATAAGCTGCCTTTTCCACTTGGTTTCATCTCATCCTTTCTCCCTACAATTTCGTCTAGCTCTATTCATCACTGGCATGCAGTTTCCCCACTGATTATTGCCAACCAAATGCAGCTTTTGACAAAATGGTTCCTTTCCTCTGCCCTAACTTGGTCTACTGTTCACAGAGAATAATGTTCCTTTATCAATGTCAAATATGATTCCATTGGGGCTTTTATATGTGGAATGGGGAGGGAGGAGGGGAGGGGAAGTAATGCTAAGTTTTCTTACACGCTGATTAGCTTTACAGAAGTGAAATAATGCTTTAGATAGAGAAAATTGCTTAAGGCCAGGCTAAGGCCATAGGGTGAAAGACTGGATATCTCAAACCAGGGGTGAAATGCTTCCGGATTGGACCAGATCGCCTGATCTGGTAGCAATTTTTCCCTGTGGTTTGGCAATCTGGTAGTGATCGCTGCCCGGGTGTCATTACTTCCTGGTTATAACCAGGAAGTAATCGTTTTTTTACCTTCTGCACATGTGCAGAAACCTCCTCCCCCCCAAAAAAAAACCAAAATTAACATTCACACTCTAGTGTAGGTACTTAGTAATTATTACTACCACCACCAACCAGGGTTGGGCTGCTGCGGGTTCTCGCAGGGGTTCGGGAGAACCTCTAGCTAAGATTCTGTGCAATTTGGAGAACCCCAAATCCCATTCCTGGCTGGTCCAGCCCAGCCCAGCCCAGCCCACCCCTCCCAGGAGTCCCCACGCGGCTCATTTTGGATGCAGGTAACTGCAGGGCATGCGTGGAGCCTCGGGGAGGGTGAAAACCCAGCCTACTAGAAGTTCAGGAAGGCCGGAAACAAGCATGTTTCCAGCCTCCAGAGGGCCTCCGGAGTCTGGAAAGGATGTTTTTGCCCTCCCAGAGGCTCAAAGAAAGCCTCCAGAGCCCAGGGAGGGCAAAAAGCCCCCCCCCCCATCATGGTGCCACAGACCACACCCACCCAGCAACCAGGCAGAGAACCCCTTGCTAAAATTTTTAAGGCCCACCTCTGCCACCAACTGTGCTTGAAGGGTCTCCTTCCTTTAACCCCAATGTGTGAAACAGAACTCCCATAATCTGCATTCCCATAAAAGGTAAACATGGAATAATTTTTATAACGAAACCGCCTATTTGCACAATACAGCAATGTGTGATTGGAGTTCCATCTTTCTTCCTTTGCTCGAGAGAGGCCAATTTCACAAGAACTAAACAAAAACAAAGTTTATTTACAAACCTCCCTCCCCCCCCCCACAAACACAAAAGATATGATGTAGAAAACCAGATTTACAAAAAATACACGCAGTGTTCTTGACAAATTACATGATGGGGTTGATTTCTTCTAATCTGCTTCCAAATTAGACTACCTCTTATAAGAAGTTAAGAAATCTTCTTGATATTTCACAGAAAATCCTACCTGTCCAAGAAAATAAGATCACAAGACATGATGACTTCAGGGGTAGACACATGATGTCATGTATCATCGTGCGATGATTTAAGTCAACATTCTATGTTAGATGTGACGATTTAAGTAGCACACACAATAAAGATCAAAACACAGTATCCTGTCTAAATGTGGTTGCCTCTTATTTTCTAAACAGAATCCTCTTGGAGCAAAACTCTTCTGCATCTGTTGAGGCTCCCTGGCTTCTTGGGGTAATTTCAATTGGTATAAGAGCCACCCAGAAAATGGACACCCCACTCAGTCACAGCAAACTCGTGCACCAATTCCCTGGAATCCTGACTCTTGTCTTTCAAAGAGCAACCTTCTTTCCCTATTGAGGAAAGGGAAGAGTTGGAGGGATCTCTTGGGGCCCAAGACTAGATCTTATCCATGATAATGTTCAAATGATAACCAGCTTTGAATGTTACTTTACAACATACATATTTTTTTTATTAAAAGTTTTATAAAAGTACAAACATATAACCCCCCCTTCCCCCCTTCAACCCCCCCGTCCCTCCCCCCCTTCAATCCCCCTCCCCCCCCCGACTTCCCAGAGTGAAATACAGGGTTTCTCTTCTTCAACAAAAATTTTAAACCAACCATTAACCTATCCAATTTCCAGTTTACAAACACTATCAAAATCTTAACTCCAATCTAATAAAAAAGAAAAAAAAATACAGCTCTATTTCCTCTTCATTCATACGCAATTTGAGGTCTTCTTATATGATATTTGTTCCGAATATAGTCAATCCATTTCCTCCACTCCAAAATGAATCTTTCTTGTGTATGATCCTTCAAATATGCTGAGATTTTGGCCATCTCAGCTAAGTTCATTACTTTTACAATCCATTCTTCTACTGTAGGCAAAGAGTCTTTTTTCCAGTGTTGTGCAACCAACAATCTAGCTACTGTTATTAAATTTAAAATCAACTTAGTCTCCATTAATGTACATTCATTTATAATACCCAACAAAAAAAATTTCGGTGTAAATTCCAACCTTTTTTTCAAAATATTTTGCATTACCCACCAAATCTTTATCCAAAATGCTTTAACCTTCTTACAGGTCCACCAAATATGAAAATAAGTTGCATCTTCACAATCACACCGCCAACATTTAGCTTGTACATTAGAATACATACAGGACAACTTTTTTGGATCTAAATGCCATCTATAAAACATCTTATAAAAGTTTTCTCTAAGGTTTTGTGCTTGAGTAAATTTAACATTTCTAACCCAAATCTTTTCCCATGTCTCCATCATTATTGGTTCTTGAAAATTTCTAGCCCATTTAATCATACAGTCTTTAACCAACTCTGTTTCAGAGACTATCTCTAATAATACATTATATAATCTTTTAATATGCATAATACCCTGGTCCCTGATTTGCTTTACCAAATTTTCTTCGTTTTCCATAAGACCTGTTTTTTGATCTTCCCTCCATCTTGCTTGAAGCTGACCATATTGAAACCAGGTATAAATTATCCCTTCCTTCTTCAAAACCTCTAAGGGTTTAAGTTGTAGTTTACCCCTTTCTCTAAATAAAAGTTCTTTATATGTGATCACCTCCATCTTTTGTTCTATATTTATATTTTCTATTGCATGTCTGGGATTTGCCCAAATAGGTATTTTATAATCCAGTTTATATTGATATTTCTTCCAGACTCTCAACAAGGCATTTCTAAGCATATGACTTTTAAAAACTTTATCCACTTTCTTTTCATACAATAAATAAGCATGCCATCCATAGAGTAAATCATGTCCTTCTAAATTCAAAATTCATATTTTTTTTTTTTGATGATGATGATAATTAGTTTTGAATGCATGGCTCCCAAGATCTGAACTGTCTTAATTAAGAAGCAAGATGTTTCTGCTCTGAAACTACTTTTAAATGATTGGATTAAAGGCAAATTCTACTGAGACAAGTACCAGCTTGTTTAGAATCAGTGTAAAACTCTGCATAAGTACACAACCAATTTCAATGAGGTACAGAAAATAATTATTGATGAGTGATGCCATTGGGCCAAGAATTGCATCCATAGCTATTAACAAATCATTCATTTCGCATCCCCTTCATTGGACCTAAAAAGAAAAAGAGTATATTCACACAAGTAGGGAATTGTTTAGCAGTTTTTGCCATTGTGCGTTGTTTGCCATGTGTGCCTTTAGAAACTGTGGGGAGGAATGAAATGTGGAATTGCCTATTTCACACCTGTCTTCCTTGCATTTTCAAAATGTATTTGCATTGTTATATCTGTGTTGTGTTTTTGTGGGTTATACTGCTATATCTTTCAGGATTTGAAAAGTAGAGGTTAACATTGATCTAGTCGTTTGTGTTTAAATTTTGTTAGCCATTTTGTGTATGTTCCAGAGGAGATTAATGGACTAAAAATAAGAATAACATTAAAAAATATTTTAAAATATTGGGTGAAATTGTACAAAAAACAACCCCCAAAGTCCAGCTATTTTCATTCAGTTTTGTTTTGGAAGTGAACTAAACATCTAGAGGACAAGACTGGCTGCTATTTTGTATGTCTTCAAAAGAGCCACTGTAAAGATAAATATTGTCTATCTTGTAATTTACTGGTAATTACTACAGAAAAAACACTCATCTGATTGAATTGGTGAATCGTTCTTATAGCAACTCACACTATACAAATAATTCAGTGCTAAAAACCTCCTGCTGAAAAGAAGGCAGCAATTAAAGCTGCTAATGCTCCCTCCCTCTCTCTCTCTCTCTCTCTCTCTCTCTCTGTATGTGTGTGAAGGTTGGCTAGTAACATACCTCTACTCGCAACTTGACAACAGAAACAAAGAGAGGGGGTGGAGAATGCTTGGAATACATTGGGAACTGGAAGGGAGGTTAAAAATTTATGTGAGCCATTTGCATCTTGAGAAGATCCTGATACTTCAAGGCGATGAGAACCTTCTGAAGGCACAGACAGTCTTTCCAAAATAAAAAGAACCTGCTGAATTGGTGAACAGTGGACAATGGGTGGCCCAAAGGGGGAAAAGGGGAAATTAACTATGCTGTTTTTCATGCAAAAACCTCAGAGCTACCTTCGCTTCTTCTGTGCCTATATGGCTCTATTAGTGAAGTTATACTCTTGGTAAAATAATGTCCCAGGAGCTTCTTTTGCTGCATATGCCAACAAGATGGTTCATTGTGTGTGTGTGTGTGTGTGTGTGTGTGTGTGTGTGTGCGCGCGCACGCGCACAGTTTGGTCTCCTGCGCAACTTTAGGCTTATGTATTAGATACAAGGAAATAAATATCATATTATTTTTAGAAAATATTGTAAAAGATCTCAACAATGTTTGTGCAAGAGCAAATGTAAGGTTTAGAAGGCATTCTGTGATGTTGGGGGAAAGAATAATCAAAAGTTGACATTATCATCCTATACATACTGTACACCTGGTCAGAGACAATCAAAGAGGCTTCAGTGGAGCAATATAGATTCAGAAAAATCACTGTACCTTGGAGAACTTGTCCCAACCAATGTAGTCAATTCTAAGCTTGAAGTACCAATAGTTTGATTTATCAGTGTCTGTGCCCTAAGAAATGTGTCCATTACTTTTCACGTATAGCTAAATGGACAGAAATCCATAATTGTTTCGCAGAATTTAATGAAAACAGTTTACTTTAGAGACTCAAAATAAGATGAAGGTGAAGAATTATACTGTTAGATTTCTGACTCTTTTTCAACTCTAGCAGTTTAAAAATAATTGTAATATACTGAAAGTTATATGTATTACCTTTATTTTCATTAACGTCTCATGATCTGAAACAATATGCATTTTAATGCAATCAGAATCATGCATATTTCTCAACTCTTCTCCAATTGTGTTCAGTTGGGTGTAAACCTAAGGAGACTTTTCAAAATACAAATGAGAGGCCATTGTACAAAGTTGTATATGCAGAAATTTGGCGCATAAAGTTAACTTGACTTTGCAGAGAAAAAATTAATAACAATTAATAAAAGATGCAAATTTGGAGAATAGATGATTTAGGGGAAACGATTTAGAACAACTGAGGCATCATAGCATTATTTCAGTAGTAATGGGAGACATAGTTTATCTTATGATTTTCAGTGGCAAAAAAATCAATCTGGGTATTAAATCAAACTGGGTGAAAAATGCAATTTCTTCGCAGGATGAAACCAATGACCCTTCTCATCAATTTTTTTTATCTTCTTCAGCATTTTCTCTAGCATGCTGTAGGAACAAGATACTTCATTTAGTAGACATGTCTCTAATGCATTTGACATGTATCTGAATTTCAAAAAATATATAGCATAGTAGCTAGACATATTCATCATTCAAGAATGTGGTCAAAATGTCAAGTTAAAATAAAGGCCTTTAAAAAATAAAGTTGAATAAATGTCATTGCAGCTTCCCATTTCAAGCATCTACAGAAAGTTAGATCATAACCCTAAATTCATCATTTCAATTCCTGGCAAAAATATTTTGCAAGCCAGAGAGGGTTTTATAGAGAACCATACCCTAATTATAAAAACAAACTAATGAACAAATCTACTCTCAAATTCCTAAACCTGGTAGACAAAAGAGCTACTTTGTAGGATGGAAAAGAATCAGCTGTAAATAAATGTCTCTATTAGACATCCCAGAACATAATTTCAGTAGTTAAAAGCACACCAGTTTTCATCATACTCTTCTTCATCACCCACACAAAATAAAAAGCAAACAAAATCCCTGAATTTCAATAAAATTAAATACATTATAGTGAAACTACAAAATATTGGTTTAAATATGTAGAACTGTGCAACTCTACAACAGACACCAATTGCAATATACTGTATGTTCCTGTAAAAAATCAGAGCAAAGATCCTCTTTTAGGAGACTGCTGTTGAAAATTTTTTTTCATATGTCCCTCACTTCGGATAATGAATGAGATAATTGTGGAAACTATGCACATATTTAGTTTTTAAAGGTTCAGTACATATAAAAAGGTTGCAATAGGTCGCAAAATCTAACCAAATGCTACCAAAATTTTCTGGCTAGACAATGAGGAAGGTAATAGAAAGCAACTTCAGTACTATTGTCAAGAAGACTGCATGGAATGCAACCAGAAGTTGAGTTTGATGTGATGGAAGGAAGAAAGAGTTTCATCATAATTATCAGGCACAAAAGGCCAGGACCACCTATGAAGTTCCAATTGCTGCTGGATAAGGGTCATTTAAATTCAAGAGGGGTTGGATTTACCGTATTTTTTGGATTATAAAACACACTTTTCTGTCTCCCAAAAGGAAGTGAAAATGTATGTGCATCTTATAGACCAAATATTGCTGAAGCCCCGCCCACCCACCAGCCATTTTTTGGGCTCCACACGCCCCATTTTTTGGGCTTTTTTGGGCTTTTTCAGGCCTTTTTTCAGCCCATTTTTGAGGTTTTTTTCGGCCTTTCAGAAAAATGGTTATCTAGATGTTATCTTCTAATCTGTTATCTTAATTTTCTAATCTGTTATCTTAATTTTCTCATGTTTTCCCACTGCTTGCTATATTCTGTCTCCTTACTAGGGAAAAAAAAACCCTTTTATAAACAGAATAGCTGTTTATCTGCCTGCACACTGAATACTTCAACTTGGCCCAGGGAACAAATTCAAAGCCTGTGAAGGTAACAGAAGGGTGTAAACACCTAGTCTGAGTCAGCTCTGTTGCAATTATATTTTGCATTAACTGAATCTGCTTCAGCAGCAGTCCCATATATAATGTAGCATAATTATCCAAATGGGAGTTGATGAGATTATGCTTCCCTGCAACTAAACTTTCCATTTCCAGATAGGACGGCAGCTGAGATATCATCCACACCTGGTACAAAGCACCACATGCTGACAAAAGCACTTAAGATTAATTAATTAATTTATTTATTAAATATCTACACCACCATGTCATCTAAGTGACTCTGGGCAGTTTACAACAGAAAAAAAACCTCATATAAATACTGTACATGAATAAAAGCACAGCTTTAAAAACCAAGTTTAAAGAAGAAGTTAAAACTTAAAAATAAAAATCAATCAGTTTAAAATTCAAAAGCTAGAAAGTTAATAAGAGAGTGAGAGCATCTTCGGGCCATCAACCATCCCCTGCACCATACTTTTAGACCCCCATGCTAATTGACAAGGTCAGGTTTGAACACTTCCCCAGAAAAACCCAGAAAAACCAGAGGTAAGGGATTGCCTTACCTCTGGGAGTAAGATGTTCCATAAGGCAGGGGCAGCCACTGAGAAGGCCCTCCTCCTAGATTCTGCCAGTCGAAACTCCTTGACTGAGAGAATATGCAGCATGTATTCCCAGTTTGACCATGTGGGATGGGCCAATGTACACATATCTCTGTCCCATGCCATGAATGGCTTTAAAGGTGATAACCAACACCTTGAATTGGACCTGGAAGCAACCTAGCACCCGGTGCAGCTCAACGAAACAGAGGTGTTACATGTGCTACCTCCTAATAAAGCCTCAAACTGCTCACACTGCTACATCAATTGTAGCTTCTGGATATTCTACAAGGGTAGCTCTACATATAGAGCATTGCAGTAATGGGAGATAACTAGGACTGTGACGAGAGCTTCTCCATTCAGGAAGGAGAGCAACTGACACAGAAGTTGAGCCAAGGTCCTCCTAATCACAACTACCACCTGCTCCTTAAGCAAGAATCATGAGTCCAGAAGGACCCCAGATTATTTATTTATTTATTTTATTAAATTTATATACTGCCCTACTCCCGAAGGACTCAGGGCGGTGAACAGTCAGATGAAATGCATATAATATAATATTAAAAACATTTAGAATATAATAAATATTTTGGTCTAATAATTTAAAACACCCAATTTAGGATAGATTTGAAACAATTTAAAAAGGGAAGATTAGGCCAGGCCCGCCTGTTTAAATAAGAATGTTTTAAGGGCACAGTGAAAAATGTGCAGATCCAGGATCCTCCGTAATTCCGGTGGGAGCTCGTTCCAGATGGTAGGTGCCCCCACAAAGAAGGCTCTCCCCCTGGAGGCCACCAGCCGACATTGTTTGACCGATGGCACCCCGAGAAGCCCCTCTCTATGGGAGCGTACTGGTCAGTGAGAGGTTACTGGTGGCAGAAGGCGGTCTCGTAAATACCCTGGTCCTATGCCATGGAGCGCTCTAAAGATGGTAACCAGAATCTTGAAGCGCACCCGGAAGACCACTGGGAGCCAGTGCAGCTCACACAAGAGGGGAGCCACATGGGAGCGCGTCGCTCCCATAACCACTCGCACGGCCACATTCTTGACCAGTTGGAGCCTCCGGGTGCTCGCCAGGGGGAGCCAGGCTCATCTGGAGCAATGCTACTATATCCAAAAGAATGGTGGGTTGCTACTGGTTCGCCCCGGATTGGGCAAACCGGTAGCGGTGGCGGTGGGAGACTTCACCCACCTGCCCAGACACCTCTATGCATGCACAGAAGCTTCTGTGTATGCGCAGAAGTGTCACACGCAAGTGTGAGTGTGCAATCGCCCACAAGCAAACTGGTAGCAATGGGATTTAAATTCCACTACTGATCCAAAACCAAAGAAGATAAACCTCCAGATACAGAGGAGCCACCTACTCATAACCACTCCATTTAACCCGAGTTCAGCTGAATTAATTCTTTTGAACTTTCATTGGAACTTTCATTGGAAATGTAGTCCTCTCCAGTCCATAAGTCCTCTTATGATCTGAGCAACCACCCAGTAGCAATGCTCCTTCACTTTCCTTGCAGCTCATTCTTCCAGGGGTACAGGTCCAGTGCCATTTTTTGCCTAACCTGAGGCAAAAAAATTGTATTGTTTTTATTCATACGAATACGAATCATTTCACTTAGCTAATTCATGTTTAACAAACCTGTTACAATGGTACCTTGATACTCATCATTAATTGGTTCCAGTGCAATAAATGCAAAGAACGAAGTATACCAAGCAAATTTTTCCCATAAGGAATAATTCAGTGAGTCACAAGGTAGCTGACCCAACAAGTACTAACATAAGCATTGAGTACTGAACAAACGCTGAGTACCAGGACAAAATGTTTATGTCAAAATGCATTGAGTACCAAGTATGATGAGTTTCAAAGCAATTGAGTGCCCAGGTACCACTGTATTTGATAGGGCCTTCCTATAATCGGAAGATGGAATATACAAATGGAATATACAGACTGGAAGATGCTAGAGACCTAAGCAAAAATATGCATGCTACTCAGTTCTATATGAGGGCATTGTAATATTCTCAGAATTACTACACTGGCCCTATTGCTGGTTTGGCCCTATTGCTGGTTTGGAGCAGAAACAGAGATGTGTTGCTCCTCACAGCAAGGTACCAAGAGTTAAGGTGCTATGCTCAATCACACATTCAGTACCCCATATGTGCTGCTGAAAATGGGAAATGGAGGGAATGGGCTGGAGAAGGCTGAAAGCTACAGAATGGTATATAAGAATGGTTCAGGATCAGGGGTGAAATCCAAAATTTTTCCCTACCGGTTCTGTGGGCATAGCTTGGTTGGCATGGCAGGGGAAGGATATTGCAAAATCTCCATTCCCACCCCACTCTGGGGCCAGCCAGAGATGGTATTTGCCGGTTCTCCGAACTACTCAAAATTTCCGCTACCAGTTCTCCAGAACCTGTTAGAACCTGCTAGATTTCACCCCTGTTCAGGATAATGTTTCCCAACCTGCCAACTCCCAGTCCACATGCTGGCCAGGGAATTATTGGAGTTGAAGTCCACGTATCTTAAAGTTGCCAAGGTTGGGAAACACTGACTTAGATGATAAATCAGAATCTGACAGAAAAAAAGTTGATCTCTTCCTCCCTTGGAAGAGAGAAACCAGGTTTTGCAGGTGCCAGCTTTCTACGAGGAAAGATATTAGCACAACCTCTGGCAGATGAGAAAACTAAAAGGGAAATCACGACATAGGAATGGAAAGGTAAACTGGACATACTACTAATTGGTCTGAATCTCTACATGTCTCCTGATTGTATCTATGAAGTCCCATGACGCAATCATGGTTTTTAGGAATTCTAATCAGTTTCAATAGGCCAAACTTTGTTCCATGGCAAACAAGGACTCTAAAGTGGTAGTAACATATTTCACAAATTGCAACTAGTTCTGGCTCAGTTTTAAATGAACTTGATGTGATCCCCCTCCCCATGAAGAGATATAAAAGAATCATACAAAAATCAGCCAGTCAGAAATATGTCGTTATATAGTTGCTGGCAAGAAACGGAAGATCTTTTGGCCCAAGCATAAATAATGTTACCATTTTCAACCATGAATATTTATACTTTAATTATCTATGTTGCTTAATGTAACACATTCTGCCGTATTTATATTCTGTTTTGTTTCATGTTACGCCTCTTGACTGTAATAAGCTTACAATGCCATATTAATCCTTCCTATCAAATGTATCATATGAAGACTTGTATTAAAACTTGATAGCATCCTATTTTTAGTTTCATAGATGGGAAATTTGGATAGCACACAAATCTAATAAACAAATTGCATATACAAACACAAATAGATCTCACATCTTGCCAAAATATATTTGTTATGTAAAACAACAGGTCTGTTGTTCAGCATGAATGCTCAGTTTCCTAATCAAACTCAGGCTACATCTGAAACCTCACATTTCCAAGCAAGAGGCAAAGAAAATCTCTACTTGGTGCAAAGAAAAGAAGCATTTCCAAGAAGTAAAATCTTCTTGTAGGTTAATGTCACTTACACTGTGTCAATTGATTGCTACAACAACAACAACCAAAAAGTGATTCTGAAGAACTTGTAAGTCAGCTGTAATTCCCTTCCCATTGCTACACTCAGACCTAGGGCTAAACAAATCAGTGTGGATAGCAGAGGACTGCTGGTTCTAAATTATCCAACTGTCTTGAATAATACCCACATCCCCAAAGCAATTATTTATTCCCGTTACTATGCAAAACTCCTTGCTTGGCTAATAAACCAGCAAACATGCAAAGAAAATGGAATGTTCTTTTCCTATTACAATACAATCAGTGCTCAGACCAATAATTAAAGAGCCTGAATATTGCACATCTTACTAGTCCATACAAGTGTCCGTTGCACATTATCACAGCATATGCTTTCACTCAACATATTGGCGCTGCAGTGTTATAATAACATATTTCACCACCCCAGAGCTGCCTATGGCACTAAGAGCAGGTTTACTGTTCCATAACAATTGTACAACCTATTTTCTGAAGACTTTTTCATCTGTAGCCAGCCAGCCTCATTGGTTTAGTGTTCAGAGGTACTTCTCCAATTTTCCAGGTGGCCTAATATTTCAATTTCTAAATAGCACATGGAAAAAGCCCATCATGATACAGTGTCAAGGTTTAATAATCACAATATTAATCACTGAAATCCCATAGCTATTTTCTGATGACTTCTTAGCTTGGATCCAAGGCTGCCATTAGTATAATGCTGCTCATATGATACTTCAACTGGAGTAAGAAGACTTTCCCCTGCAGTCCTCTAAGGTTCAATTCCAGATGTTTGGGGGACCCTCTATAATTCTAAAATATTGTGGGTTTGTCAGTGGGATCCTTCCCCTTCTACTAGGATGGAGGTTGACTGGTTCTTCCAAGCCTTCATTTCTTTCAGCGCTTTATGTTGATTATTTTCACACTACTGTATATGGATATTTCTACTTACTCTCTTCAACTGGAATATTGGAAGGCTGCAATTTAATGTTAGATGTTTTGTACACATTCCCTTCTTCCCCCATATGAAGATAATCATTGAGTATGTATTTTAAATTTTATGTTAAAATTACCCTTAAATTGCATCTCACCTCCTGCTGCTTAATACTTAATTGCTTGCTCACACAAGCAGCAGATTTCAATATTTATACATTCTGGCCCAAAATAAATGTTTTGGTGTGATAGGACATAAGCACAAATATAAAAGTTTTTCACATCCACCCCAGCATTTTCTGTTCCCCAGGAAGTTATACTGGAAATGGAAAATGGAGGGAGTTGGCATCAATTTATTCACTTCCTATTTGACCTACCTCAAAATATCTTATTACTCTCTGCTCATGTGGGCTGTTGGTACAATGAAATGGAAAACATGAAGCATCTACCTCTACATCATAGCTGTAGGGCAATTATAACATGTTTTCATGTACATTCTATCTTGAGGGAAAATATTACTCATTTTAGATACAGTCATGATGTGGAAATGTTACTGGCTCCTAATTTGGGATATATTGTAATATACTTCAAGGGTCTAAGAAGGTACAGAAAGTGATTCATCTACACAAATAAATATTGTTTTATGATTGAAATAAAGTCCATAAAGGCAGTAGGTTACTGGACTTGTTTATGACTGGCACTCATAGGGAGACTCAGGAGGAAAACACTAAACCCACACTTCAGTTTCTACTAGGTCAGTGTTTGTCAACCTTCGCCATTTTAAGGTATGTGGACTTCAGTTCCCAGAATTCTAAGAGTTCAAATTCACATACCTTAAAGTGGCCAAGATTGACAAACACTAATCCAGATCCAAATAAATTAAACCTAACAGGAAGCCAAAAAAGTTGAATTCCTGAAGGAGGGTCTTATAAGTCATAAGTGTTTCTTTTATTTATTTGTGAAATTTATTTGCCATCTATCTTGCCATGGGGCTACATCAGCAGTAAGCCTCAAGTTAGGGAAAATCTCTCCCCCACCACTGCCGCCACCCCAATGTTTCCTAGTGAAATGGTACAGTTCAGGCTTGCTCAGAGAAAGCTGAAATTGCTGACAGCTGTCAGGGGGACTGTGATCGGCAGCTGAAGTCAGGAAATTTCCACCTCTCCTCTCACATGCAAACTGGGCTCACTCATACTGTGAGTTTTATGATGGCTAATTCCATTTGAGAGGTAAGATGTTTTCCCCCTTGCCAGAGAGCTACTTGATTGCAACTCAAGGGTTAGTTCATGGCTTTATAACTTTAACTGCTGTGACATTTTATTTGTTGACCAGGGGAAGGAGTGAAGGCACTCCAGGAAGTGCTTTGAGGTAAATGACCACTTGTGGTATTTTGCAAAGAGGGATAGGGATTTTTATTTTGTTTCAGATGGGTAGAGGAAAGAAAAGCCTAGTGTCTTTTTTTGTTTGTTTGTTTGTTTAATATCAGTAAATCAGTTGGGGGCTGGAGCAGTAAAAAGCTAGAAGATAAAATACACTGTTTAGAAAAGGAGCATTTTAAGATCATCTTACATCAATTGTATACCTTGGAGGTAAGGTAAAGTGTTGGATTTTTATGTGGTTTAATAAATTAAACCTGGGCAGCTGAGGAAAACACGCCTTATTTGAGTGTTTTGTTACAGTCTGCTGGGTGGGTGATCCAGTCAAGACTGCAATTTTAACACATGGCCTTGATAATTATATAAAAAAGGAGGAAAGGTAAGCATAGAACTTAAAATTGGCTAAATCCAGAGGTGGTATTCAGCAGGTTCTGACCAGTTCTGGAGTACCGGCAGTGGAAATTTTGAGTAGTCCAGAGAACAGGTAAATACCACCTCTGACTGGCCCCGCCCCAGTGGTGGGTTGCTACCGGTTCACCCCAGATTTGGCGAACCGGTTGCGGCGACAGGAGGCTCTGCCCACCCACCCGCATGCACAGAAGTGTCATGCGTCCACGAACAAATGAGCAAACCATTAGTGATGGGTTTTGAAACCCGCCCTTGTCCCACCCCCATCTATTCTCTGCCTCCTGAGTCCCAGCTGATTGGTAGGAAATGGAGATTTTGCAGTACCCTTCCCCTGGAGTGGGGAGGGAATGGAGATTTTACAGTATCTTTCTCCTGCCACACCCACCAAGCCATTCCCGCAGAACCGGTAGTAAAAAAAATTGAATCCCACTACTGGCTAAATCCTTTATGCATGAAAAGCAAACACTCACTGGTTATTTCCCACAAAGTATTCTCACAAAGTATTTTATAAGGCCAGTCTTTTGATTGAGGCTATGTTAATTCCAAGTACGATGATAAAAGTTGAATGTTCTCATTTAACTTCAATGTCCCTGGGAATCATACACATAAAGCTGTCTTTGTCCTTCTAAGTTATAATAAAGATACTTCTAAAGCATTAGATTTGAACAATCCTGTTCTGAATTTTGCAGCGCTGAAATCTAGAAGACTTATGTTATGACTGATGGAATGGAGTGGTTGAGTTATTTTGACTGCCAAATTTAACCAGAATGACACGTGCTTCTTTGACCTGGTAAAAAATCCATTGAATCAAACTACTATTGTACTGTACAGTCATATTTGACTGCAGTTAGAAACTGACTGGGGAGTTTCTTCAAAAGATATTTTATTTCAAAAATGTAGGCTCTGTTGCTTGGAATAATTGATGAGGCATAATACCATACAAGCCACAGTTACCTAGAAAGCCATCCAATCATCATGCACACAGAATAATAAGGCTGTTTACTGTAGTGCATTGATTCTGCTTTTGGTAATGTTTTACCTTCTTCGTTAACTGGTACAAGAGAATTCAGGGTAATTACAAAAGCCCTCTGCAGCTACAAAAGTGCAGTTAATGAGCATAAACTACAGTATAGCTACAAAAAATACTGATTTAATAAAAGTGGATGTGTTTGCAGATTAATCATTACACCTGAGCAGTCCCCATCTCTTTAGGTAGTCCTCGACTTATAACAGTTCATTTAATGACCATTCAAAGTTACAACGGCACTGAACAAAATGACTTATGACCGTTTTTCACGCTTTATGACCATTGCAGCATTCCCATTCAGATGCTTGGTAACTGGTTCATATTTATGACGGTTGCAGTGGGGTCATTCCATGTCAAGTGGTCTGGGGCTCCCAGGTCGACCATCACGGATTTTGATGAAATTTGGTGTGAACATGCACATACGTCCCCAATGAACATTGGTAAAGTGTTAAGTTTGCCAACACAATATTTGCAGAGATGTAGTCATTTGTATGACCCCAGACTGTAGCCTTTGATAGTATGACTCTGAGAATTCAGCAAATTTGAGACATAATATCTCCGGCAATATTTTGTTGACAGAAGCAAAACCTGGCCACCTTGTACAACTTGTTGTGCTCTATTAAACAAAATAATAAAAACATTCTCATGGGCGATCTCCATCTAGAAAATTTAGAGCAAAGTTGGCCAAAAATGACTGTGGCATGAAAAAAGGGTAAAGTTTGGCTTTCTATATCTCTGGAAGGAAAGGTATGAGAAATGTGAAACTGTGTACATAATACCTTAGCAACACAAGGTTGTTGAATATAAAATTTCATTCTCCTACTGCTTTCCAATAGTTCACAAATTGAGTGTAAAGGTGACAGTTTTTATAAAAATGCCAAAAATAGGGTTGCTCAAAGTTGCAAAACTCTCAGAGTCATATTGTTGAAGGCTGCGGTATGGGGTCATACAAATGACTATATCTCCGCAAGTATTGCATCGTCAAACATAACACTTTACCAATGTTCATTGGGGAACGTGTGTGCATGTTCACACCAAATTTCATCAAAATCTGTGATGGTCGACCTGGGCACTTTCCTGAAATCAGACCATTTGACACGGAATGGCCCAGTGTCCTGAGGTCATGCGATCACTTTTTGTGACCTTCTGTCAATGGGGAAGCCAGATTCATTTAACAACTGTGTTATTGACTTAACAACTGCCATGATTTGCTTAATAATTGTGGCAAGAAAGGTCGTAAAGCGGGGCAAAATTCACTTAACAAATGTTTTGCTTAGCAATAGAAATTTTGGGCTCAATTCTGGCTGTAAGTTGAGGACTACTTGTAATCTCCAGATTTTTGGGTTACCATTAGGTTTATCTGATGATATGGCCAGATAATTTGAAGCACTGATCTCTTGAAAAAAGCACCTTTGTGACAACCATGACCTGGATGACTGAGAATCTCCATAGATGCCTCTTCTTTAATTTGTAAAGTGTGACTTTAATCCCCAAATCCTGATTTGAGAACAGCACAGGTTATGAAGGATTGTTAGGTGTTCGATATCTATTCTCCCTTTACTCTTGGTATCCATCTTTGTGCAATGTCTTAAAGATCTTAATCAGAAGTGGTATTCAGCCAGTTCGGATCAGTGGTGGGTTGACCTGATAGTAAAACCGGTGGGAGGCCCCGCCCACCACCCCAGATGTCATCATCAGCGATCTGTGCATGTTCAGAAGCTTCTGTTCAGAGGTAAATAGAACCCACCCCTGGTTCAGACCGCTTCACCCGAACTGGTAGCGGAAATCACAGATGGGCCTGTTGCCCCCCACCTCTCCCCCCCAGCTCTATGCCATCCTATTTAGGCACATTTTTGAGGCTGGGCGCATGCATGGAAGGCCAGGCACATGCATGGAAGGTAGGGGCATGTGTGAACCGGATGCGTATGTGCATGAAGTGAGCATGTGCGCGCAGGGTGAACCAGTAGTAACATAATGTGAAACCCACCGCTGATCTTAATGACATTATCAATGTAGCTTGTATCAATGTCAGGATGCAATGATGCATTTCACAGAAATGTCTCAGGGGAAATCAAAAGACTGTGTTCCACCACACATTGTGCTAGCTTCATCTTTTACTTTTTAAAATATAGGCTTTAAGGGATTGCTGGCATGTTTTTCTGTTCTTCCCTCCCCTCTTTAAAAAAAAATGCTTTAGCTCATGCCTCAAAATATGTTTATGGCTAGGATGGATTACATATTAAACTTGCAAAAATATCCTTGGGTCAGTCCATAAGTAGGACTACAAAAAGCCTACTATATTAAGTTAGGACTGAGGTAAGCAGAGTGATGATCTGCCTAAAAATAAAGATGTTTTTAGGGTTTTGATCTGTATCTTTTAAAAAAAATGCCCAATTCTATCATCCTCCACCTGGAGTGTTCGCACTCCCTACTTACTTTACAAGGAGTCATCAGAAAGAAGAGAAATGGCATTTGATTGTACTCTGTAATATTCTTGAACCACTGACCTAGCCAGTAACGATTTCTTTGCCATAGTTTGTCTCTTGTCAGTTATATCATAATCTTTGGAATGTTTTGCCAAGCTGGGTTAACTCATTTACCCAGACATGATATATAGTCATTGTATGATGAGCACAACCTCAACACCTTCATTCACGTTGTTTCGTGTCTAACAGTAAAGCTCAATTCTTAGTGTGTGACTTAAAAAAAAATTCCAATTTCACACTTGATTTTCCCCTTGCTCTACTTGGCAGCTCTCATGCTTCTTGCCTGTCTCCATGCGCTGCAGAAAATGGACGTGATTTTCAGTCAAACCTTTAATAATTTCTTGGTACAGGATAGATGCATTGCCATTATAATATGAATCTCTACCTCACTTTGTCTTGATTAACTCAGTCTTCTGAATCAGTAATTCTCAGTTTTTTTTTCCAGCACAGTAACTTTTTCCTATGTAGAATAACTCTTCTACATTATTCTTAGTTAGATAAAGAGGGTTCAACCCCAGTTAGGTAGATTTAGGATGTGGAAATTTTTTATCTATCTCTCTCCATACTCAAAACACAAAAAGCTAAATAAAAGTTTTAATTTGAAGCATTAAAGTAGCAGGAATTTTGCTGTTGTTAGTTGTGAAGTTATATCCTGTTGAGAAAGAAACGATGGAGGACCCAATAACTGCGAAGACACCTTGAGGTTTAGTCAGTGCATTATTTATTTACTGCTGTTTCTCTTTACAGGCATCTGGATCAACAACAAGAGGAGCATCGTGGGTCAAGCTTAAATACCCTGGAGGCGTGGCTACAGGTAAGAGGTGTTCATGGGAAGGGGAGGGAAACTGGTGTGTATGACTTAACCCCTGTGATGCCAGGCCAGGAGGGAGGTGATGGGCAGGTATGGCATTTATTCCTAACATATCCGACCCATCGTGACCCCACGGACAATGTTCCTCCAGGCCTTCCTATCCTCTACCATCCTCTGGAGTCCATTTAAACTCACGCCTACTGCTTCAGTGACTCCATCCAGCCACCTCATTCTCTGTCGTCCCATTCTTCTTTTGCCCTCAATCGTTCCCAGCATTAGGCTCTTCTCCAATGAGTCCTTCCTTCTCATCAGGTGGCCAAAGTATTTGACTTTCATCTTCAGGATCTGGCCTTCTAAAGAGCAGTCAGGATTGATCTCTTCTAGGATTGACCTATTTGATCACCTTGCAGTCCAAGGGACTCGCAGGAATCTTCTCCAGTTCAAAGGCCTCAATTCTTTGGCGCTCAGCCTTTCTTCTGGTCTAACTTTCACAGTCACACATTGCAACTCGGAAAACCATAGCCTTGACTATATGCATTTTTGTTGGCAGGGTGATGTCTCTGCTTTTTAGTATGCTGTCTAGATTTGCCATAGCTTTCCTCCCCAGGAGCAAGTGTCTTTTAATTCCTTGGCTGCAGTCCCCATCTGCGGTGATCTTGGAGCCCAGGAAAATAAAATCTGTCACTACCTCCATTCCTTCCCCATCTATTTGCCAGGAATTGAGAGGGCCGGATGTCATGATCTTAGTTTTCTTAATGTAGAATTTCAAGCCAACTTTTGCACTCTCCTCCTTTACCCGCATCAAGAGGCTCTTTAGTTCCTCTTCATTTTCTGCCATTAGAGTGGTATCATCTGCATATCTGAGGTTGTTGATATTTCTCCCAGCAATCTTAATTCCAACTTGTGATTCATCTAGCCCTGCCTTTCTCATGATGTGCTCTGCATATTAGTTAAATAGGCAGGGTGACAGTATACAGCCTCAAACAGCAGTACCATGTCCCAAAAGGAAAGAAGCATGTACCACTACTTAATTCCTCCTTGCCAATCTATTGGTAAAGCCACAATCTCTACCCAATTATAAATTAAAAATGTTGGGGACATTTTTTTTAAAAAAAAAGGTTATCCAGTGCCAAAATTCCAGAGTAGATACTACATGAATTTCACTAGAAGGGGCTTTCATAACTCAGAGCAAATTTCCTTTCAACATCCTTTTTCTCCTTTTTGTAAATATATCTAAAGAGACGTTTTCAGAGAAGATCCTGAGATCTAAGGACAGCATGTTATCTATTATTTTTTTTTACTGATTATGTGCTGTCAAGTTGGAATCAATTCTTGGTGACTAGATAGATTTTTCACCATAATGATCTCTCTCTCTAACCTGTTTTTTTCAGGTCTCCCAATGGTCACTGTAACCAAGTCCATCTACTACCAGTTCTGAAATCTTTAAATAAGCTAGTTCCAAACCACTTAGAACTAGGACTGAAGTTTAAAAGTAGACTAGACTAGATATAGCTCCAGAAAGCAAAGCACCAGTATACAATAGTGTAGTTATATAGATAGTCCTCAATTTACAACCACAATTGAGCTCAAAATTCCTGTGGAATTTTGTGAGACATTTGTTAAGTGAGTTTTGCCCCATTTTACATCCATTCTTGCCACAGTTGTTAAGTGAATCACTGCAGTTGATAAGTTAGTAACCCGGTTGTTCATTGAATCTGGCTTCCCCATGGACTTTGCTTGTCAGAAGGTCACAAAAGGACCTTGTGACCATGACATTGGACACATGACCTCGGACACCAGTTGCCAAACATCCAAATATGAACCAGTTGCCAAACATCCAAATTTTGCTAACATGATCATAGGGATGCTACGAAGGTGATAACTGTGAGAAATGGTCATAAGTTCTATTTTTCAGTGCAGTTGTAACTTTGAATGGTCACTAAATGAACTGTTGTAAGCAGGGGTGTAATTCAATCAGTTTGGACCAGTTTGGGCGAACCGGATGATAATTTTACATCTGGTTCGCCAAACTAGTAGTTGCAAGGACTGGCTGGCCCCATCCACCCCGCCCCTCCCAGGAGTCTCCATGCAGCCCGTTTTGGATGCCAGAGCCAAATGGCAGGGCCCACGCAGAGGCTCTGGGAAAACAGGCCTCCCAGGAATTCCAGAAGTCTGGAAATGTGCCCGTTTCCTGCCTCCGGAGGGCCTGCAGACCATGCGGGAGGCCATTTTCACCCTCCTGGAGGCTCGGAGAAAACCTCCAGAGCCTGGAGAGGGCAAAAAATGGGCCTCCTGGAAGTTCCAGAAGTCCGGAAACAGGCCCATTTCTGACCTCCAGAGGGCCCCCAGAACCTGGGGGAGGCCATTTTTGCCTTCCTGGAGGCTCAAGGAAAACCTCTGAAGCTTGCCCCCGCTGTGGTGCAGAAGGCTGAGTAGGCCACACCCACCATGGCCAGGCCCACCCAGCAACTGGGCAGCAAACCGGTTGCTAAAATTTTTGAATCCCACCCCTGGCCGTAAGTCAAGAATTACCTGTACATCTGTTCCTTATGAGTGGTTTCTCTGCCTTATTTTGAGCTCATTGAAGTTTTCTGACTTCAAGGTAAGTCTTTGGAATGTGGAGTGCCAAAGTAGGGGAGCATAAAACCACAAATAGACAGCCTCTTATTTTGTCTGAGTGGGGAAGAAAACACCACCCCCAAATTGGCAAACAATGAGCAAGGAACCTGTTTGCAGTTGTAGAGGATTGATGTAAATAAAATGAAGGGAGAAAAGTATCAATTGGTCGGATGTACTGGAAATGGAAATGTTATTGGAATTGAGTTTTTTAAAATGTTTTCAAATATTTAAACAGTTCCTGAAAGGGCAATACTATCAAATATCTAATTTTTTCGGAACGCTCTCTTTTTGACATAGGCTGGGGGAGATACCTCATCCTTTTTACTGATGCAGAAATAGAATGTCTTGTTAGAGACATTTGTCACCTTCAGTCAACAGTTCAGAGCTGAAACCATTCAAGCACTAACATATCCTTTTATTATGGTGCTGTGAATATGCAGTTTTCTTGCGTTATCGTACACATGAGTATTTCATGAATGGCTGGCACTGTGTGCTCCTGGAGGGTAGGACGTAGTGCCTTTCTTTCATACTTCAAAGTTGGCAAATGGTGCCATTTTTACAGTAGTGTAGCTTCACACCCCCCCCCATCTTTTAATAAGTTTGGTTTTTCAGAGTCAATTTTTGATTATTTGATTTCAAAACTAGCAGTTGGACTTTCCAGTTTTGAAAACAGCTGTAAAAGTGAAAATGTGTTAGATACATTCTCAAATTGGTTTAGGGAGAGCTTTTTCATAGCAAGAGAAAAAAATCTATTCCTAAGCCTGTTTTTGAAATTCTCTTGTAGAAAAAAAAAATCCAAAAGTATCTAATTGAGCCATATTATGTATTTATGCTGCCACAGACTATGATAAATTATTTCTTAGAAAGTAAGAACAGTAGTGGTCTCGGTGAATTCTGTTATATTCCTTCTGGGTCATCTTGATGCCATTCTTGCTTCACAAATAATCAAATCCACTGAATCATACTTGATTCTGATGATGCATGAACACGTATACATAGAATGTTTTTGTTTCTCAGCTGTTGCACAAATAACATTTACCATTGCTTGCTGCTTCACTCCCCCCCCGCCCCCCAATTTCTCACTGTAGCTTACCATGGAATTTCTGGTGATCTCTCATCCAAATAGCAATAGCACTTAGACTCATATATCACTTTACAGTGCTTTACAGCCCTCTCTAAGCGGTTTACAGAGTCAGCATATTGCCCCCAACAGTCTGGGTCCTCATTTTACCCACCTCAGAAGGATGGAAGGCTGAGACAACTTTGAGCCTAGTGAGATTCGAACTGACAAAGTGCAGGCAACTGGCAGTCAGCAGAAATAGCCTGCAGTACTGCACTCTAATCACTGTGCCATCGCAGCTCACTTTATATTAATCACTTTAGCTTTTTCATAATCAGCCAGCTACGTGCTGCCACTTGCTGATCTTAATATTTGTTATGAATAAAATGTGGATGTTACTTTGAACTCCCTGGCCGAAAAGTGGAATGTAAATGTAATGGAATAGTTTAGTAGTCCATGTTATTTACGTTGTTTGATGTAAAACCTTAAATTGTATAGTAGGAGAACCCCTGAAGTGTATAAACTTGCCTTCTTAGGAAGTGTCCTTGAGATGCATATGACTGAAACTTTCAGATGGATTATGCCTGTCAGAGTGCATGATGCAGCCATCACTAAATAGACTGAAGCCTTACTGGTTTCAGTGGGAAAGCTTTAAGTATCTGCTGAACTAGAGTTCTTAAACTGTAATTTTCAAGGCATTAAGCTCCTTGTATTCACTGCATGACACTCAGCACAAGTGGTATTCACTTGTGAATTCACTTGTTGAATCATTTCAACAATGTTTATTTGTGCATTGCAGTTTTAGATATCCTAACAATCAGTTTTTTGGGTAATGTGAAGATTGACCTCCCCCCCCCCCCGCCCCCACAAAAAACTCCAAACCTAATATTGAACAAACAGCACACAAACCACCAGCACAGTAAGACAAAATCTTGTTTACTGAACTCAGTGACTCTTTGAGAATATTTGGGTCAGTGTTTATATCTTGCAATATTTGTATTGTCCTGATCCTCTAGGGATCTCAGTACGACATACATCGTCTTCTCAATGTATTCTCACAACTGGTTGTGAGGCTGGTTGACTCGGGGTCTTCCTATGACCAGGATAGCTGAAGATTTGAACTCTGATCTCACTGGTCAAAAGTCCAATTCTCCATTCACTACATTAGCTCTAAAGTAAGCCCTTGACTGGCCCCTTTATGTGACAGAGAATTTAATACCTTTCAGTTATCATCAAAGAGAGAAAAAACAGTAAGCAAACTTTTGGAAAATGGAGTGGTGCAGAATTTTAAGAAAGGCTGTCAGGGAGTTGTTAGGCAAATCATATTCTGCTTTTATTGACTGAAGCATGCCACAGCTTAGGTGGTATGTCAGTGCCAAAAAGACAGCTTGTGATAAGCCTTTCATTGCACTGAGTCATTCTGCAAACAACAAATCATGCCATGCCATGCGAACTCGAGGAGAAAGTTTCTGAACTTCAGATGAGCTCTGAGCGGAAAATGATTTGAATCCAACGTTGGAGAAATGTATAAATGATTTACAACATCTCTGTTGTAAGGCTGGTCAGCTCATCCCCTGCCCCCTTCCCTGCCATTTTCAATGTTAAGCAGTGACATGATGGCCCCAGTCTAGAACTTCAAAATCCTTCAGTTAAATTGCTCCTCACGCTCGATAAATACACTTTTAAGTTTGTTACCACACAGTACAACTTTACAACAGCAGGGGTGGGTTCTCATTTTTTTTTACTACCAGTTATGTGGGCGTGGCTTATTTTGTGGGTGTGGCTTATGGGGGTAATCTGACTGGGTGGGCGTGTCCAATTTTTTAAACTTTTTTTCTTTTTTTTACTTGTGGGAGCAGCCTGCCTCTTAGCTGGCGAGAATAGCCACAGCCTGCCCCCACTCTCTCTCTCCAAAGTTCCTCGCGGCAGAGGCAGCGTTGCTTACCCACTGAAAGTGCAGCCCTGGCTACTGTTTCTGCCACTTCTCCAACCACTTGGAGCCCTGACTAATAGCGCTGCGACTTGCTCGAGGTAGCTACAGTTTGGATCCCCCCCCCCCCTGTTCTTCCATCTTCTCCTCCTTGAGTTGCAGACGTGGCCGAGGCTGAGGAAGGGTGGGATAGTAGCTGCACACAGATCCCCCGGCACCATGCGTGTCCCCTGCGCTGCAATGATGAAGCACTTTGTCAAGGAAAGCAGAGTCTCAGGCTGCTCCTGGAGCAGCCAGGAGAAGGAGAAGCTGCCAGTGGGGAGGCGAGCCGCCCCAGGAGGACTGGAGGAGAGTGCAGCTTCTCACTCATGGAGATCTACCAGTGGGGAAGTGGGCGCAGTAAGCAGTAAGAAATGTGCGACCCAGGAAGCGGTCATGCTCCCTGGCCGGAGAGGGTTGCACAAACCTTTGCTGGAGTGAATGTGCAACCCTCTCCTGTCAGGGAGCATAACCGCTTCCTGGGTCGCGCATTTCTTGTTGCTTTCCGTGACCACTTCCCCGCTGGTGCATCTCCATGAGTGAGAAGCTGCGCTCTCCTCCAGTCCTCTTCAGTCTTCAGCTGAAGAGGTTGCAGAAAAAAATGCTTTTAAAAGTAAAAAAAAAAAAGCTTCTGATGAGGTGGGCGGGGTAAGTGAACCAGGCCAAGGACCGGTTCAGGGGCATGGCCAGCCAATGTTATTACCGGTTCTCTGAACTACTAAAATTTTTTATTACCGGTTCTTGCAAACTGGAAGCAACCCACCACAGTACAACAGCTAAAAATAATTTTGCTATGAGAGGTAGGGAAATCACATGCAAAAGTTTAAACATGCCTTTGCTAAATGGACATCAGTTGGAACCAGTGGTGGGATTCAAAATTTTTTATTACTGGTTCTGTGGGTGTGGCTTTGTAGGTGTGACATGGCTTAGTTGGTGTGGCTTGGAGGTGGCAGAGGAAGGATACTGCAAAATTCCCATTCCTTCCCCACTCTAGGGGAAAGATACTGCAAAATCCCCATTCCCACCCCACTCCAGGAGAAGGACTTAGAACATACATTGAATCAGGGGTGAAATCCAGCAGGTTTTGACAGGTTCTAGAGAACCGGTAGCAGAAATTTTGAGCAGTTCGGAGAACCGGTAGCAGAAATTTTGAGTAGTTCAGAGAATTGGGAAATATCACCTCTGGCTGGCCCCAGAGTGGGGTGGGAATGGAGATTTTGCAATATGCTTCCCCCAGGAGTGGGGAGGGAATGGGGATTTTGCAGCATCCTTCCCCTGCCATGCCCACCACCACTCCCACCAAGCCACACTATGCCCACCAAGCCACGCCCATGGAACTGGTAGTAAAAAAAATTTGGATTTCACCACTGCATTGAATTGCATCACTTTTGTTTAAAATGGAGATGTACAGATATTCCTCTCTCCCAAGTGAAGCCAAGCAGTTTGTCCCAGATGTAAGGATTTCTACCTTTATCATCAACACATTTCTATTTTTCTTTATCTATTTGTTCAAATGGAGCAGCTATTTGTTCAAATGGAGCAAATGGAAGACAGGAAAGAAATCATTATAAAAAGGTTCATTTGGAAGCTCTTTTATGCATGATACTTTGCATCGTTAGTTGCATGGCGGGATAAGATATAATTTGAAAACATATCTATAGCTTCCACAGAAGACAGACTGTTATGTCCTTATAAGGACATCCGCCTGGGATTGGCTGAGGATCCTTTCGGCGGGAGTTTTGAATCCCTGTCAGTGGGCGGTGCGTCTGCCGGAGTGTATATAAGGAGAGCTCCGGCAGCGCACAAGCTGTTCAGTTCTTGTTATTAAACCTGTTAATTGAACCCTGCTGGTCACTTCTTCTTTCCTGCGCCGATCTAACACTGGCGACGAAGGTCTAGAGAAGAACCTCCGCGTGGCACGATCGCCATAACGAGCTGAAGTCACTCGACGCGGTCTGAGAAATGGCAACGCCGCAAGCGCCGTTCGCCTCGCTGGCTCCCTTCAACCCCAGCCGGGAGAAGTGGAGTTCGTATATGATTCGTTTCCGCCAATTCCTCCGGGGAAACGGCTACAACAACCTAGACGACGAGAGGAAGAGGGCTCTCTTCCTCGCTCACTGCGGCTCCGACGTTCTGGAACTCGCCGTCAACCTCGTCGCACCCAGGGACATTGAAGTCATGTCCTGGGTGGATCTGCAGACTGCCCTGCAAGACCACTATGCACCAACGGGCACCCCCATATCGAACCGCTTTACCTTCCGCCAACGTAATCAGAAGGAAGGCGAATCGCTTAAAGACTTTGTGGCGGCATTGCGTCAAATCGCTGCGAACTGCGAATTTGAGAACGTTGACAATGCCTTACGCGACGGGATCGTCTTCGGGATGAGAGATGCCAACCTCCAAAAGAAGTTCCTGAGCAGAAAAAGACTGTCCCTGAAGGACGTTCTTGAGGAGGCTACGGCTGCTGAAACATCCGAGACCGCCGCTGCTGCCATGCTCCAGTCCCGAGGGATCCATAAGATCCGCAAACCGTCATCTGAATCGTCCGAGGACTCTGCCACACCAACCGATTCAGAGGGAGAGTCGACCGTTTTGAAAGTTTCCCGCCCACCTAGGCGGGAAATTCAAAAAGATGGCCACCGCGCCGCTCAGTGCGGCAGTTGCAAGGGACACCATCCCCGCCAATCCTGTCGCTGGCGGGATGCCACCTGCAGACGCTGTCTTAAGAGGGGGCACATCGCGGAGGCATGCAGAGCCTCTGATCCGGTTCCTGAATCGATCAAGCCCCAGAATCCAGAAAGTCGTCGCGACTCCCAGAGGTCATCCAAACGGTCCTCAATCCAGCAAAATCGCGACGACCGCAACAGTTATCATGGCGGCGCTGTGAACCAGACAACGATCGCCCTCACCAGCACCAACAGTGCCACAAAATTCCACGTGACACTGTTGGCAGAAGGCTTGCCGTGCACGATGGAAGTCGACTCAGGCTCCGTCTATTCGATCATCGACTGGCACCAGGTCAAGAGACTGAAACCGAATCTCTCCAAGCGCCAACTTGAACCTCGCACTCCAAGCTGGTGGACTTCGGCGGCAACCCCATCGGCGTCATCGGGAGAACCAACCTCCGGATCGCCTTCAAGCAGTTCCAGGGCCAGCTTCCCATAACCGTCGTGGAGCATAGCCGCCCGACCCTGCTGGGCGTGGAGTGGTTCCAGCCGCTGGGGCTTTCTATTGGAGGCATCCACCAGATTAGCTCAGGAGAACTCGACTCACTCATCGGAGAGTTCCAAGAAGTCTTCGATGGTAAGTTAGGGACCTTTTCAGGGAAACCCATCTCCTTTAATCTGGACAAGGGGGTAACCCCAATTCGGCTCAAGCCCCGCCGGGTTCCATTTGCCTTGCGGGCTAAAGTAGACGCTCAGCTAGATAAGCTGATTGCCCAAGGTATCCTGGAACCCATCGATCATGCTTCATGGGAAACTCCCATTGTGACTCCCATGAAGCAGGATGGATCTGTGCGCATCTGCGCCGACTACAAAGTGACCATCAATAAGGCGTTGCCGCAGAGCGCATACCCCGTGCCAGTAGTGCAACATTTGCTGCACTCACTCGGCAAGGGCAAAATTTTTGCAAAACTGGACCTGGCCCAGGCTTACCAGCAACTGCCAGTAGATCAGGAAACGGCGGAGGCACAGACTATTGTCACCCATAGAGGCGCGTTTAAGTGCAACCGTCTCCAGTTTGGAGTCAGTGCAGCCCCAGGCATTTTCCAATCCATGAGGGAACGCCTTCTCCAAGGCGTTCCAGGGGTGGTGCCTTATTTCGATGATGTACTGATCTCTGGGGACTCAAAGGCTCAACTCCTGGACCGGCTGAGGCTAGTTCTCCAGCGTTTCAGGGAGAAGGGCTTGAGAGTCCGGAGGGACAAGTGCATCATTGGGGTACAGGAAGTCGAGTTCCTGGGCTATCTGATAGATAGTTCTGGCATCCACCCCACCAAATCAAAAGTTAAAGCTATCCATGAAGCTCCCAGCCCCAAAAACAAAGCGGAGCTTCAGGCTTTCCTTGGATTGCTTAACTTCTACGCTATTTTCCTCCAGCAGAAAGCCACTGTTGCTGAGCCGCTCCATCGCTTGCTGGCGAAGGCGGTTTCCTGGAGGTGGGGACGTGAGGAAGAGTCTGCATTCAGAGCCGTTAAGCAACTTCTGACCTCTGACAGTGTGCTCATTCAATACAATGAGACACTGCCCCTCAGACTGACCTGTGACGCTTCCCCGTACGGAGTTGGCGCTGTGCTCAGCCACGAACTGCCTACCGGTCGTGAAGCCCCCATCGCATTTTTCTCAAAGACTATGTCTAGTGCTGAGCGCAACTACAGCCAACTGGACAAAGAGGCGTTGGCTATTGTTGCAGGGGTGAAGCGCTTCCACGAATACCTGTATGGACGGCAATTCACCATTGTCACCGATCACAAGCCTCTCCTCGGCCTACTAGCAGGGGACAAGCAGACCCCAGCATTCATGTCCCCCCGGATGACGCGCTGGTCCATATTCCTCGCCGGCTACTCCTACAGCCTCGTCCACCAGCCTGGTAAAGCCATCGCAAACGCCGACGCGTTGAGCAGGTGCCCATCCGCCGAATCCGTGGAAGACCCGGCCCCCACGCTCGAGCTGCTGCATATTGACAACGACAGCAACTGTCCCGTGACATCTGCCGACGTAGCGACGCACACGCGAGCTGACCCCATCCTCCGGCAAGTCCACTCCTGGGTCCTGAGAGGCTGGCCGACTCGAATTGACAGCGACGACTTCAGCCCGTTCAGCCGCAAGCAAGGGGAGCTGTCCACCATGCGCGGCTGTTTACTATGGGGAGATAGGGTGCTGATTCCCAGCACTCTGCAACGAAGGACTCTTGCTGCGCTGCACAAAGGACACCCGGGCATAGTCCGGATGAAAGCCCTGGCACGGAGCTACGTCTGGTGGCCGTCACTGGACAAAGACATTGAACATTGGGTCGCCAGGTGTAGCCCGTGCCAAGAAGTCAGAGCCGCCCCGCCTCAATCTGACCCGATGCCCTGGGAGACTCCGAGCTCCCCCTGGTCGCGCATTCACATAGACTTTGCTGGCCCCATTCATGGGCACCACCTCCTCATCGTGGTTGATGCCTACTCCAAGTGGTTGGAAGTCGTCCCCATGGCATCCACCACAACAGAAGCTACCATCCGTGCCCTCCGGCGCCTCTTCGCGACCCATGGACTCCCAGACGTGTTGGTCTCAGACAACGGGCCCCAACTTACGTCCGTGCCCATGGAAGCTTTCCTGGCTGGCTTGGGCATCCGCCATGCCCTCTCTGCCCCTTACAGACCGGCCGGAAATGGGCAGGCTGAACGGATGGTGCGGCTCACGAAGGAGTCACTCGCCAAGATGGGCCCGGGTGACTGGCAGGAGCGCATTGACACTTTTTTGCTTACCCAGCATATCACGCCTCACTCTGCCACCCGAAAATGCCCCGCCGAACTTTTAATGGGCAGGAGACTCCGCTCACCCCTGGACAGACTGCACCCACAATACTCCTCTGAGGTGCCCGCATCCGCCAGTCGCCAACTTCGCCAGTTTTCCGTCGGTGATGCCGTCTTCGCTCTTAATTTCCACGGCTCGCCTAAATGGCTTAAAGCTACAGTACACAGCACAACCGGTCCCAAATCCTACCGCGTTGAGCTGGACGATGGACAGATCGTGAGACGTCATCTCGACCAGCTCCGCAAAAGGTGGAGGGAAGTGAGCGAAAACCACCCCGACGAGGTAGGCCTAAACCACCCCGGTGCAGTAGGCCTAAACCACCCCGACGAGGTAGGCCTAAACCACCCCGGCGCAGTAGGCCTAAACCACCCCGGCACAGTAGGCCTAAACCACCCCGACGAGGTAGGCCTAAACCATCCCGGTGCAGTAGGCCTAAACCACCCCGACGAGGTAGGCCTAAACCACCCCGCCGCAGTAGGCCTAAACCACCCCAACGAGGCAGGCCAAAACCACCCTGGCGAAGTAGGCCTAAACCTCCCAGACGAGGGAGACCGGCGACCCAAGGGAAGAACAAACACCCCGGCACCTAGCCTAATACCAGATCCGGCAAGGCAAGTAGACCGGGGACAACCCAGCAGGGGAAGCCAACGTCAACCCTGCGAAGTGGGCAACCGGCAGCCCAGAAATGGGGACCTCCAGCCAACATTCCAGGAGGCCCTACAACAACCCGCCAACCGCGCAGAAAACCAACCCTGCAAGGAAGGCCTCCAACACCCCGGCAGGGTAGGCCAACGCCAACCCGACCAGGTCGAGCAGCCCAGCGGCCAGAGGGAACATTCGGCACCACCACCAGACCAACCGCGCAGAGAGGGCCTACACCACCCCTGCAAGGTAGGCCTACGCCACCCCGACCGAGCCGACCAGTCACCTTTTCCGTCCGCCTGCCGCCCCGGGAGTAAACCGGACTCGACCGGAGAACCCGGGGGCTCAACCCAACCACCACCGCCGGACCCGCACCCTGACCCAGACCGGCGCGACCCCAGCCCAGAGGGGACCCGAGGGAGACCCAGGGACCTACCGTGGCTCAGGAGTTCCGGACCGGTCGAGAGCAGGGATCCACACCGGCGGCTCCACGATCCGTGCAGGAACGAGGCAGACCAGCATCGCCCGCAGGCGGAGGTCCGTGACCCGGCCGGAGGTTCGGACACAGTGCCCGCGTCCTCGACGGCCAGATCCAGCCCGGCACCGGGGAAGAAGCCCCGAGCAGAGCAGACACCCTCCGTCCGGGAGAGTGTCCATCTTGACTGTGAACTGCGCAGGTCTACGCGGGCACGTAGACGTCCTGTTTATCTTAGTGACTATTTCCCTGATCGACTGACTAAGAACTAGGGGGGAGGAGTGTTATGTCCTTATAAGGACATCCGCCTGGGATTGGCTGAGGATCCTTTCGGCGGGAGTTTTGAATCCCTGTCAGTGGGCGGTGCGTCTGCCGGAGTGTATATAAGGAGAGCTCCGGCAGCGCACAAGCTGTTCAGTTCTTGTTATTAAACCTGTTAATTGAACCCTGCTGGTCACTTCTTCTTTCCTGCGCCGATCTAACACAGACAATATAGGGTACTACTAGTCTCATGACACCGTGCAACTCTTCTGTCTTTTCTTCAAAGCATTTTCTGGGAAAAGAAAAAAAAGCTATAGGAATGCAGTGGAAAAACATTGTAATCTGTATAATGCTGTGAAAGTACGTGAGTGATTTTACAACACAATCTTTCTCTAGGAGCATTCACTAAAGTTTCCAATCCACATATAATACAGGATATAGTTTGATAAAATATCAACAGCAAAATATATGTAAAAAGTTGATATATGTAAAAACTGTTTACTTTAACATTTGGTTGCAGCCTGAAAACATAATCTTCAAGAAATAGCAAGCAGCACAGTTCTACACTGAAATAGGCAGCAAGGATTGCCATTTCAATGCTGTGAGTTTTTTCCTGAATTTAATGAGATGATCATAGAATTTTAGAAATGAGGGTGAGATGAGGATTAAAAGTACAATCTTGTTTCTTGGCGGTCTTATAAGGCATATACAGTCAGCTCTCTCTGGGGCCTGTAATTTGCAGTTTTCCCCCTGAAATCAAAAGGTTGGCCATAATGCCATGCAAATCCATGCATATTAAACACCTGATCGATCAGGAGCTTATCTAAGGTGCTGGCCTCTTTGTCATTTGAAATTCATTAGGTAGCTGTTTCCAAGCCGGCGTGGGGGAAGGAGACTCACCCAAGGATTAGTTAAGCATTAATAGATCAGATGTGCTTTCAGCATTCTTAAGTACTGCAAGTTTATAAGCAGCAGTAATTATATAATTGTTATAGGGAGGGATGGAAAGGAGGAACAAAAGCAAGAACAGAGAAACAGGTTATGAAGCATAAGCAATAGAAACATATCAGAAGGGTTGGAAACTTGTTTTGCAGCAGACAATATTACACTAAATATTTCTCTTCTGTTTGCAATTTGGCTTGCTAATGATCACTGCCAATATAATTCCATTGCTCTTATTTAATAATCAAATGATCCAGGCTTATGTGATGGAGTGGCTTTGGTCTTTCTTTTTCCCTAAAAGGATGATTTGAGACTTGTAAGGGGTAGCTATATAAGCTGGCAAGCAGAATGCCCTGTGTCAGCTGCTACAGAAAGAAAGACAAGCAAACACAAGTTGTTGAACGGCTTTATTGCCGTGTTGTAACTTTCCTGATTGTAATAAGAATCAGGTGAGTGATCAGAGAGCACACAAGACCTGGAAACTTCACAGAGTCCATGACTTGCCTTATAACTTGAGCCATCTGCTGTTATGAGAGAGGTGGAGTTACTAGAGCAGGGGTGTCAAACCCACGTAATCACAGTGGCATCACCTGACATATCAGGACTTTTTTCCCCTTTGCTAAACCAGGTGTAGGCATGGCCAGCACGTGACACATTCAGCCTGAAGGCCAGGAGTTTGATAGTCCTGAACTAGAGTAATCTGTTCAGTGATAGTTCAAGATTCAGGTGCCAGAAATTTTCAGAAGCCATTCAAACATCAAGCCTCGTGTCCAAGTATAAGCCAAAGAGGACAGGACTATAAGCAATTAGTTGGAGGGTTATCACTAACACATTAGAGAGGGTCCAGAGATTCAAATCCTCTGCTCGAAATAAAATCCCCTATACCACCAGGCTTGAAATTTTAGATCTGGATAGCCTCGAACTACGCTGTCTATGTTCTGACCTAAGCTTAGTTCATAAGATTATTTACCAAAACATCCTACCTGTAAAGGAGTATTTTAATTTCAACTGCAATAATACAAGGGCTATCAGTAGATTCAAACTCAATGTAATTTGGTCTAATCTTGATTGTAGGAAATACGACTTCTGCAATAGAGTAGTAAATGTCTGGAACACTCTACCTGATCCTGTTGTTTGTCTCTGTAACCCCAATACCTTTTACCTTAAACTGTCTACTGTGGACCTTTCGTGTTTTTAAGAGGTCCCTAAGGGGGCGTGCATAAGCGCACCAGCGTGCCTACCGTCCCTGTCCTACTGTTCATATTTATATGCAATCATTCTATGGGTTTATGGTTATATTTTGCCTATTTATATCCTTTTATTTATGCCAATTTTTTTTTCATGGGTCCATGTCTATGTCTATACAGTTACTTGTTTCCTTGTACTTGTTGACAAACAAACAAACAAACAAATAAATAAAAACAACAACATTTTGACTACAAAAAACCACCTTGCTCGGAACAGCTTACATCCTCTGACAATACCTTAACAGTTCCTAGGTCCTTGGTTAGGACTCGAGCTGCTGAGCTATTAACCAGCTTCAAAGGCTGTGAACCTCACTAAAGATTAACCAATAATAATAATAATAATAATAAATATCAACCAAGTATCTTAAGAAGGTATTTGGTTGATACCTAGGACGCTGGCAGAAACCCGTATCAACCATTAGTACCAGTTAATGATATTTGTGATGCATTTTTGAATGTTCAGTTGACTTGAGTTTCATGTTCAATGAATAAAGTAATAAAGTAATAATAAGTAAATAATACTAATAATAGAAGTGCAAAGGTCTGGAGGCTGCTCTGAATGGAAGTTCTGCCTTTTTGCCTATTCCTTGATGTTGTGCTCGTTAGTGATTCAAAGGACTTGCCAAAGGGTACAATTGATGTAGACAGCTAAGTATTTACTCTGTCTCTCCTCTTTGTCTTAGAAAATACTGACCTGAGATCAGATCTGTGTGTTTTTCTGCCAGGTCCATATACATGGAACTCCCCTTGATAGGATGTAGCTAGTTGAATGCTAGGCTTTGCCTATCCCAAAAAATTATTTCTTGTAAATAAATGCCCTTTCAGTTATACTTATAAAACCTAATTAACAAATCATTGCTCTCAGGAAAACCAGCACATAATAATGCTTCAGTTTCCCCCATTGGTTAGCTAAATGGCTTCTTTCTACTTTCAAGTTTCCCCACAAAAGCAATTTTGTGAGCTAGGTTGTGTCCCCTCCAGGGCCAGCCCATGAACACTAGTGAGCAGAGGTAGTTTTGGAGGAACCAACAGAGATTCTTAATTTGCCTTTATTGCTTTGCTTTGCTTTGCTGATTTAACAGGTGTTACTTGCTGCATCAAAACAATATGACCCTTGGCCTCCCTTTTTAAATGAAGCATTTTAACAGCAGTACAATGCCCACCAATTAAGAGAAGGAGTTTTGACTCTTCACTTAGAAAAGATTCTTCCTGAAGTGCAGAACTCTTCACTTTCTTTTAAAATATATTATTATTTTGACATCTGCTAAGAGGGCAGAAGCACAATTACTCATTGGTTTGAACAGTGGCAAGCATAAAGTCTTGCACACATTTTTTTTATTAGGATTGCCATATCTGTTCTTAACAAATCTAAATGATTATTTGATGTCAGCATCAATGGTACAAAATTATAACTTTTTGCTCCCATCTAGTGGCCATCTAGATTTTTGCAGCCTGGATATAGTTGACCCTAATCTACCTGTATAAAAATTTAAGCAAACACATTCTCAGAGAGAGAGGATGGCTGAACTCAACACTAATGCTGACAATTAACATTCTTACCTCTGTTATACATGTCTTTGCATATAATTTGTTTCTCTTGGATTCCAAGGATAATTTTTCCAAGCAATTGTCAAAAATAACTTTTTTCTCCTTTCCCCCTCTTAACATTAACCCCCATCTCTCTCCAATTGTCTGTTCTGTTTTTGTTTTTGTTTTAATTGGCTAATTTATTTAAATTTGCAATACTGAAAGGCCAGGCAACCTCTCCAAATAACTGAAGAATGAATCTAATAAAAACATTTTACTAAAAAAAATGTCATTGCTTAGGAACTATCTAAGAGCAAAGTAATTCTGCTTTGCTTAAAATAATAGTTTCTATTGTTTATCTTAAATTGTATTTTTATTGTGTATTTAAGATCTCATTAAAGATAAGATCTCATTTGATGTGATCTTATCATAAATCTGCAGTGTTGAAAGGTATTGATTTAATGTGTAAACTGTTTTGGAAAGATTATGGTCTTGAGAGCAAAATGAATAATGACAAGAAAACTATATTAATTATACATATTCATTAATTCTATAGTGTGAAATAGAATTTTTAAAAAGAATTTGATTGACTGTTCGTTTTAAATTGTGATCCGTTGGACAGTTTCAAGAGAATAACAAACAGCTTTCTGTTTGCATTAGATGAAAAATCCTTCACAGTTTCATAGTGATCTAAACTCCTTGGACGCTAGAAGAAGTTTCCTTGCTTCTGGGAAATCAGTCTATGTCCAACTCTAGGTACAAGCAGCTATAAACTCACATCTGAACTGTAATATTTGTTAATTTAGGAGTCAAGCTAAAACCAGAGACTTAGGCTTGGTGTTGTGTTGAATGTAAATGGCGATGGTAAGACTTCAAAACAGAAAGTAGGTCTCACCTGTCTGCATTTTAAAATCTTACTGCAAGACTAGAAACGTTAGAGGCAGGGACAGAAATCAGGAAAATCCCAGGAAACATCTAGGGTTGTACTATGTCTCAGAGGTCTACAAATTCAGTTACCTCAGGGCCACGTTAGGATTATCATGACATTTTAAGATTGCAATCCCAAAATGGATGGGGCCAGAGCAGGGTGAAATACTCCCGGTTCGGACCAGATTGCCTGATCTGGTAGCTGTGGGTGGTTCAGAGAACCGGTAGCAAAAATCCCTGCCCCACCCCACCCCATCCTCCCCACGCCCAGCTGAACCGCGCGATCATCCAAGGCTTTTTTTTTTAACTTTTAAAAGCATTTTTTCTACAACCTCTTTGGCCGAAGAGGTAGAAAAAATGCTTTTAAAAGGTAAAAAAAACCTTTTAAAAGCATTTTTTAAATGTTGTGACGATCGCAGCTGAGCAGCACGATAGTTAGAGGCTTTTTTTTAACTTTTAAAAGCAAAAAAGAAAATGATTGCGCACCACAGCTGATCACCCCCCCTCGCGCGCTGTTCTACTTACCTCATGCCTCTTTTTGGCGTGCACTGCGCATGCGCACATTGTATTTGGTGTATGGTGCACACTGCACATATGCAGCCAGTGAACCAGGAGTAAACCGGTTCAGATTTCACCACTGGGCCAGAGGCCATTTTAAGGAGTAAGTAGAACGCTTAAATGTTGCTTAAAGCATATGCAGGTAGTCCTCGACGTACGATCATAATTGAGCCCGAAATTTCTGTCGCTAAGCAAGACATTGGTTGAGTTTTCCCCATTTTACGACCTTCCTTGCCACAGTTGTTAAATGAATCATTGCAGCTGTTAAATTAGTAACAGGTTTGATAAGTGAATCTGGCTTCTCCATTGACTTTGCTTGTCAGAAGGCTCCAAAAGGGGATCACTGCAACCGTTATAAATATGAGTCAGTGGCCAAGCATCTGAATTTTGATCATGTGACTTTGCGTGTTTGATGCTCCCGTAATCGTAAGTGAAAAACAGTGGTAAGTCATTTTTTTTCCAGTACTGTTATAATTTTGAATGGTCACTATATGAACTGTTATAAAACGAGGACTAGCTGAATTTTGTTCCATATTACTCCAAAATACAAAAAAGGGGCAGAATTATTTGGACCTGCTTCTTCTGGGGAGCAGCTCCCAAGACCAGGAAAAAATAGATCCTGGTATACTGCACATTGTCCATGAGTTACACTTTCTGTATCCTTGTTTGATATATTTGTCTTAGACAATATTTAAACAGTGCTACATTTCCAGTAAGAGTGTAAACAGTAACTCAAAGTTGTAGCAACTCCTTGATGTATTGACTCTTAATTGGGTACTGAATCAAAGGATTAAGCCCAACATTAATCAATGGCAAGAATCAATAAGACACAAATATACTAAGTCAGCCATGGTCCAACTAGCTACGGACTGACTGATATTCCATATCAGTGCAATCTGGAAAAAAACCCCAAGAGGATCAAGATTTGAAACAATGTGGACTGTCAATATCAGCCCAACTTGCTTTAGGTCTAGATCAGGGGTCCTCAAACTACGGCCCGCAGGGCGGGTATGGCCTGCTGATACAATGTATCCAGCCCATGCAGTGGTGGGATTCAGCCCCGCCCCCTGCCCCGCCCCCCACCCTACCCCCCACCCCACCACTCCCACCCACTCCTTGCATGGCTGGCTTTTCGGCCGAAGAGCTTGTAGGGGGGGGAAAATGCCTTTAAAAGCCTCTGGCGATCCCAGTTGAGTTGCCTGATCGTCAGAGACTTCTAAAAGCATTTTTTTCTGCAACCTCTTTAAGGTTGTAGAAAAAATGTTTTTAAAAGTAAAAAAAAAAAAGTTGGCCATGTCCACCCATCACGATTTGATGGTGCGGTAGATGCGCTGCCGCTGCCACTGCCTGAGTGGGAGAGCATAAAGAGAGATGGAGAGAAAGAGAGATGAAAGAGAAAAAGCGGGGGGGGGGGAAGAGATGAAGGAGAGAAAGAGAGGGAGAAAGAAAGAGATGAGAGAGATGAAAGAGACACACAGAGATACCTGTTTAAAAGAAAATACTGGGAGCTACAAAACCTGGGTGGGTGGGAGTAAGTGATATGGAGTTGGCAATGCCCACCCAGGTTTAAGGTTGTGTTTAAGTGTTTACATGTGTTTAAGGTTGAGTGTTTAAAGTTGCAGATCCCTGACCTACCCTATCCGATTGCTTCACCCTGCAGCCAGCCCTGTAGGCCTGCACCCACCTTATGGGGGCAATAAGCTGACTTTGTATAAAAAATATACAAAAGTATGAAGGCTATTGCTTAACCCATTTTAAGCCACCCTGAGTCTCCGGAGAAGGGCGGCATATAAATCTAATTAAAAAAAAAAAGATAGGCAGGAGCATTGGGTATTTTCAGTGCTGCTATGCTCAATTATAGCTTTCCTTAAATTTTCTATCCATCTATTCCTTGGTTTGTCTCTTGATCAATGATCGTGACCTCTGTATCTTGATTCGTGTATCTTATTCCCCATGTACTCACTTTGTTGATTTCTTGAATGAATAGAGCCTTTATTCTTCCCATTCTTCTGTTGGCTTTATACAAACACCACACATTTAAAAATGTTCGAACCTGGTCACCTGGTGTGTGTGGTGGTGGTGGTGGTGGTGGTGGTGGTGGTGATGTGTGTGTGTGTGTGTGTGTTTGTGTGTGTGTGTGTTTCAGGGGTGGGTTCTTCTTACCTTTATTACAGGTTTGCATCATGCCCGCCCATGTGCGCTCTCTTTGCTCATGCATGCTCACGCTCTTCTGCTCATGTGCAGAAGCTTCTGTGCATACACAGATCTACTTCGATGATGTTCGGGTCAGTGGGCAGAGCCTCCCGACAGTTTTACTACCGGTTCTTGCAAACCGGTCCAAACCAGGGCAACCTACCACTGGTGTGTGTTGGAAATGAGGTCATTTAAAAAAAAAAAAGGGGGGGGGGAGTCTCTGATTCTGCCCCATCCATATTCCAGAAAGAGGACAACAGGAAGCTCATGGGTGGCTGCACCATTCTGCCTAATTGTAAGTGGCAAGGTAAATTATTCAGGTGGTGTGTATGTATTGGACTTAATCCTTTGATTTTAGATGGAGATCTGATAGGCTTGTGCTATGCCTGTTCATGGACAGCAAACTCTACTACAGTACATGCATCCACTGCTTCTTTTCAGAGAGTTTCTGCTAAATATTTTACTTACTATAAACCAGCGATCATACAGGCAAATGCTTCCATTAGTGTTAAATAATAAACTATTCATTTTAAAAAATCCCAAAACTGATATCATTGGGATAATAATACGGGAGAGTTTAGTACATTCGTTTTACAAAAAGCCTAATGAAAATATGCTGAATTGCTCTTACAGTTAAAAGAGTAGAAATAATATGCCCTGTACTTTGCCCAGAGTTGAAACGGTTCAAATTATTACATCCAAAGCAACCAGGAATGAGAAAAGCAGAAGATAAGTAGGAAGTGAATGGATAAAGGATGTGTACATTGGAAGATATCATTTCCACTCACAGGGCTAAGGAGGTTATCTAGGAAGTAGAAGAATTTGCAGAAAAGTATTATTAATTGTGTTAATAATTATTAATAATTAGTTAAGAGAGCCAGTTTGGTCTAGTGATTAAGGCTAAAAACCAGGAGACTGTGAAACCGAGTCCAGCCTGAGTCATGAAAGCCAGTGGCCTTGAGCCTCTCTCGGCCCAATCTACCTCACAGGGTTGTTGCTATGGGGAAAATAGGAGGAGGAAGATGTGTTGAATATTTCTCTGCCTTGAGTTATTTATTTAGTCAAAATAATAAAGGCAGGATTACAAATAAATATTATTTACAAAAAATTTGGAGGTGAATGAGCTTTTATATGGATAATGATAACATACTACATTTTATATACGTAACTTCAATGTACCTGGCTACCTAGCCAGCCACTAGCCTGGCTAGGTATCTCAGTGGCTAAGACACTGAGTTTGTCGATCAGAAAGGTTGGCAGTTCGGTGGTTCGAATCCCTAGTATAGGTTTCCTGTATGAGCAGGGAGTTGGACTAGATGACCTCCAAAGTCCCTTCCAACTCTGTTACTGTTACCTGTTACCTGGATTCTATTCCTTGACAAGTTTTGATGCATATTTCCCTTAACCTGGAATTATTTCAGTATCGTGGGCGGTGGGGGGGGATGGAAAACATTCATCCATAATCAACTAAGTAGCATTGGGGAAAATAATTAAACCTTCATTTTCAGCTCTTTTTAGAGCCTCAAGCTACAGCCTGGAAATAAATCTCATGAGAGTTGGTAGTTCACTTACTTGCTGAGTCAAACTGGGAAATCCTTATTAATCAGTACAATTGAATGTCTATATACATACATATATAGTACGTATATTCCACCCCCATTTCATTCTTCAAACCTCCCATTTCCTGTTACAATCACAAATCTTAATAGTCAAACTCTTCGGTAAAAGTTTATCCAATTAAAAAGAAAATTAAGTTTTTAAAAATATATTTAGCCCTTATTTATTTCTTCATATTCATGCCAAAGTTATCCAATTTACAGGAAAACCAATATTAAAAAAGGAAGATGAGAAAGACAAGAAAAGATTTTTAAAAATGGAGGGAGGAAATGGTGTCAGGAAGAATTAATAATAACAAGAAAACTGCTCTAGACAAATATTTACAAATATTTTAAGGCCAGAAGAGAGACTGATCATATTTTGCACTGCAGCATTTAAAAGTGGGTTCCCTTTGTCCCTCTTTATCATGCTTAACGAGTTCAATTTTTAATGTTTTTAACATAAAATGGGCAATTTATATCCTGCTAAGCGCTGTAAACTGTTTTGAAGATTATGAGATGCTAGTATAACAGACAATTCCTGTAATAAAACAGCCTTTCAAATCAGTTGGCTCTTTTCTATTTGCTGGAACCATAAATTTCATGCTCTATTAATCAATTTGAATCTTTTCTGATTAGGTAATTTAATATAAGGAAAATAGTACTTACAGAAAGTGTTTAAATTTTTAATAATATGCTAGTCTGAATTAGCTAGTAGAATTTTAATGAGATGTTCTACTTTCTACTGTTCAAGTTTTCTGATGTTATTATATTTCCAAGGCGGTAACTGACAAAGGATTTTCCTCACAATAGTTTTCAACATTTAAACATTTAGTGAATTTCATCCTAGAGCTGACTTAGAGACTTTAATAGAAAATATTTAAGAAGTAACATCAATAGAAACTTTTAGAGAATATGCTATCTGGCTCCCTTCAACTTTTTGAATGTATAAGTTTCCCCATATATCATTTCACAAACAAACAAACAAACTGCTGAAGGAACTTATTTGCATAATATGCAAAATAGTTACTAATTATGCAAATTTTACTCTTATTTTGCCTCTCAGTGACCTTTGGAGAAAGTTTTGCATTCTAAAACTATAATGCATGTGCATGCAATTCAGTAAAAGCAATTGTTAAATGGTAAGAAAGAAATCTACCTCTGCATATTCATAATTGTCTAAGTTACCATAAATGACAGTGTTTTGCTGCTTTTTGTTTGCTGAAAATGCATGCTGCCACCATTTTGCCCAAATCCTGGATTTTTCCATCATTTTTAGTGTGTTCCAACCTGCTGTATACAACTTTCAAAAAGTTCTCAAGTTTGAAAAATAGTAATTAGTCCCTTTTCACTATAGTAACTACAGAAATTAGAGAATTCAAAATTGTTACTAGAAAGTGAAGCTAATTGCAGTTTGAAAAGGTGAACTTTTATTAGATATTAACATTATGATGTCTAAAAGTTTGCAATGCAAAATTTTATTTTATTTTTTAAAAAACACATGTATTGTATCATGAAAGTAACATTTAAAATATACAATCTTAGGGCGAAGATTAATTGCCTGTAAAGAGGCTTATTAAAAGAAGAACACCCAAAAATAAATGCATATTTTCATGCAGGTGCTTCTGAAAAGATAGATTAATAATGAAAATTTAAATAAGAATGAGACAAATAAAATTTAAGATTGGAAAAATGACAAACTGAAATGGTCAGATTCACTCATCCATCCTCGGATAACATTTTAGGTTAGGTTAGAGCTAACTGCAATTTCTGAATGACTGCAATAATGAGAAATAGGATTTGGGGTTTTTCACACACAATGGGACCAATAATTGGTCAAAATACTGCAAGAGTGTTGAGTTGGGCAGAAGCAAGGTAGTGACAACAGCTCTTTAATGTATAGTGAGACTTCAGTGAAGGTTACAGGCAAACAGCTCTCCTTCAATACTCTGCTGGCCAGGGAGCTGACCAATCACAAGTGACCCATTATAGTTTGACTCTCCCACCAAAACTCATATACATAACACCCTTCCCCTCCCAAAAGGCACTTAGTCAATACATTTACATACAAAATCACGCAGGTGACCAGGGCATGTCCGGGCCCTAGTTGACCTTCGCAGTTCAGTCTGAGGTGTGACATCGAGCCGGTTGGAGGGACCTTTTGTTTCTTCTGGCTCCGCCAATGGAATCTCCTGGAACTCGTCAGGGGCGTTGATGTCCTCGGCTGGGAGTGGCGTCTCACTGGGGTGGACCTGGATCCCGGAGTTTGCAGCTAAATCTTCTGACCTTCTTGGGCTTGAGGTAGCTGTTGTAGGAAAACTTGGGTAGTCAGGGCTTGGCATTTCTGAGTACACGTTTGGCTGTCCAGCCAACCTTTTTCTGAGTTGATTGATGTGCCTACGCCAGATCCTTCCATCTTCCACTTCTATACAATTTTGGGCCCTTGATGTCCGAAATCACACTGGCCACCCATAGGGGTCCCTCTGAATAATTTCTAGCGAACACTGGTGTCCCTATCTGAAACCCCCGTAACTTCTGGTTGGCTCCTTTAAATCCGTCCGGGGAGTAGTTGGGGTGTAATCGGTCCAAGGTACACCTGAGCTTCCTGCCCATGAGGAGCTCAGCTGGACTGCACCCCATAGCTGTACAAGGGATGGCATGTTGGGATGCTAACAATTTGTCTATTCAGGCCTGCCAGTCTCCCACGTCCAACCGTGCCAGTGCCTCTTTGGCCGTTCTCACAAATCTCTCAGCCAATCCATTATTGGCCAGATGAAATGGGGCCGAGAGTGCATACCGGATGCCTAATTCTGCCAGGTACCCCTCGAATTGGGTGGTGGTGAATTGGGGCCCGTTATCCGACACTAGGGTATCAAGCAACCCATGGGTTGCGAAGAGTTTCCAGAGTGCCTTTATGACCACTTCGGCAGTCGTGGATTGCATGAGAATGATCTTGAGCCACTTTGAAAAGGTATCAATGATCACCATAAAGGTTTGGCCATGAAATGGCCCTGCAAAATCTATGTGTATCCTCGACCATGGCCCCTGGGGATGCTCCCATTACCTGACTAGTGCTGTGGGGGGATCTGGCCTGGATTCTTGACAGGGATTACACTTCCCCACCCACTCGGTGATGTTGTTATCCATTTGGGGCCACCATACATAGCTTCTAGCCAGACCCTTCATTTGTACAATTCCGGGGTGCCCTTCATGTAGCATTTTTAGAACTTTTTCCCTTAAGCATAAGGGCACAATGATGCGGTCGCCCCATAACAAACACCCCCCTTGCATAGACAGTTCTTTTTTTTTTTTTTGTTAGCAAACACTTTGAATTCCCCGCCCTCCATCTTTGCCGGCCAACCCCTTGTGACCCAACCCATTACAGTCCTTAACACGTAATCTTTAGTGAAGGCTCTCGCCACTTCCGTGGAAGTGAGGGGCCCCGAGTCCAAAACATCAATCAGGAGTACTGGTGCCTCCGGAGTTGGGTCTTCTAAGAGGTCCAGTAGCGGGCAGCGGCTGAGGGCGTGAGCATGTCCCAATCTCAGTCCCGGTCAGTGGATAAGTTGATAGGAGTAAGCTGCCAGGAAGATGGTCCACCGTGTCATGCGTGGAGACAAAGCAGCGGGTGTGGGCTGATCCCCAGCCAGAAGGCTTAAAAGAGGTTGATGGTCTGTGATCAGTTCGAAGTATCGCCCGAATTCATGAAATTTCTTGACCCCCGATATGGCTGCGAGGGCTTCTCTGTCCAACTGGCTGTAATTCTGTTCCGCATTGGACAGGGTTCATGAGTAATAGGTGATGGGTGCCTCTAGCCTGTTCGGTAGTCTATGGCTCAAGATGGCTCCCACGCCAAAAGAAGATGTGTTGCAAACTAAGACCAGCGGTAGCGTTGCATTATACTGAATCAGGAAACTGTCTGCGGATAAGAGTTTTTTCACTGCATTGAATACAGTAGTTTCAGCCTTCCCCCAGACCCAAGGTGCATTTGGATCTGCATAACCAGTGTAGCGGTTTGGCAATGGTTGCCTTATCTCTCAGGAATATAGTGTAAAAGTTGAGGAAACCCAAGAAAGCCTGTAGCAACTATTTGTTTTTTGGTGTGAACGTGTTTTGGATGGCCCTTATTTTGCTCTCAGTGGGGTGTATTCCCGATCCGTCCACCTGGTACCCCAGAAACTCCTCAGAGGGGACTGTAATCATGCACTTATTTTGTTTTACGCGAAGTCCAGCCTCCCTGAATTTCACCAAAACCCGCCTGAGTCTGTCCCCTAGCTGTTTCTTGTCTGTTGCGCTGATGAGTACATCATCAAAGTAGGGCAGTACCCCTGGCAGTCCCTGTAACAGACGCCCCATGGTACTTTGAAAAAGTCCGGAGGCTATGCTGACTCCGAATTGAAGTCTGATGCATTTGAATGCACCTCTGTGGGTGACTATAGTCTGTGCTTCCGTGGTAGCACCATCTACTGGTAGTTGTCTGTGCAAAGGAGATGGGGGTCCCCACGTACTTGCCCAGCTGGTTGTTGAAGATGTCATGGAACTCCTGCATAAGGTCATCCTTCAGGGTGCTGCTGCTGGCACTGTGGACGCCAGTGAATCCCATTCCTCGGGCCTTGAACCAGTCCAGCCCTAGGAGGCTCGGTAAGGGTTCGCTGACCACGGTGAGGGGTAGCTCCTTCTGATATTCGCCATACATGACCTGGAACGTGCCCACTCCTACCACGGGGATGCGGTTCCCCTGATCGTCTTGAAGCCAAATTCGCTGAATCTGGAGCTGGTTCTTCTTGATGCTGGGGAGGGCGGTCTTCAGGGTGGCCCAGGACATGATGGACAATGACGACCCGGTGTCAATCTCCACCTCGCAGGTTTGTCCTTCGATCTCGACCATTGTGTGGACCTTCTTTTCGATGGTCACACTGGCCTGGCCGATCCTGGTGCTGCAGGTCTCATGGCTTTGAAATTCGTGCCTTTTCCTCTGGTCATCAACCTTACTGGTCTGCTTGTGCTGCGCCGGCTCTGATTGGCTGAAGTTGTCCTGGGGCTTGTGGTTGACTGGTAGGCTTGCCCTGCAGACTCTCGCCAAATGCCCCTTCTTCTTGCAATGCCTGCAGATGGCATCCCTGAATTTACAGGTTTGTCTCTGGTGTGCTGCACCGCAGCTTGCACAACTTCCATGTTGCTCTTTCTGCTCCCATGTCTGTCTTTCTGTTTGGAAGACGTCCTCCTCTGACTCTTCCTCGCTGCTGGTCTAGGTGGCTTCTTGGTGTACCGGCGTCAATCTCAGGGTTCCTTTCAGGTTGACTGGTCGTTGCAGTGTCTCTGCCGCCTTGGTCGATGACTCGTGTGCTCTGGCCTTGTCAAGAGTGATGCGTAGCATCAGATTCTGCCTCGCGAGCAACCTTCTCTGTAAGCGTATATCTCTTACGCCACAGATTAGTTGCTCTAGGAGCGCATCATCGAGGTCCCGGTACTTGCAGTGCATCACAGCCTTACGCAGGTGGCCATGTATGTGCTGATCGGCTCTCCTTCACGCTGTACTCATTGCCAGAGCTCGTAGCGCTGCACAAACTTTGATGGTACCAGAGCGTAATGTGCTTTGAGCATGGCTTGTAGCACTTCCCACGAGATGGTCTGGACTGGGGTCAGTTCCGAAAGTGACTCCGCCATGTCGAAGACCTCTGGTCCGCAGTGGCTCGGGAACAGGGCCCTCTTTCGGTTTCCAGGGAGGCCCTGTATGTCGCTGGCTTCCAAGCCACACTCGAACCGGATCATGTACGACCCCCCACTTCTTTCTGGCCAGGTCGAAAGGCTTTGGCAGTACGAATGCAGACATTGTGGTAGTTCAGCCATGTATGGCTCGTCAGCCTGGCTGAATCCGCTGTAGGTAGCTCTTCTTCGGCTTTCTCCTCAGTGCCTCAATCCCACCTTCATCGCCAATGTTGAGTTGGGTGATTGAGGAGGCAGAAGCAAAGTAGTGACAACAGCTCTTTAATGTATAGTGAGACTTCAGCGAAGGGTGCAGGCAAACAGCTCTCCTTAAATACTCTGCTGGCCAGGGAGCTGACCAATCACAAGTGACCCATTGTAGTTTGAATCTCCCTCCAAAACTCATATACATAACAAAGAGGCTCCCAGATAATAACCTCTCCTCCCTCCCCCCCCTCTCTCTGTTTCTCTCTCTGTCTCTCTCCCTCCTTCCCTCCTTCCATCTCTCTCTCTCTCTTTCTCATATATGCATGACCAATTTACAGTACAGTGGAGGTGGTTGAATGAGTAACAACAGATCCCATTTCCCCACATTCTACCCCCGCTCTACCCACATGTTCTTGATTCTAATCTTAGGTTTTAACTTATATATGTTTTAATGTAGTTGTATTTTTATGTCTGTAAGCCACCCAGATAAATAGACAGACAGACAGACGGACGGACAGACACACACACACACACACACACACAGGTCAAAATCTTGTAGCCAGTTTGAGTCTTCATTTATTCTAAGGGAACATTTAAAAAATATTCAGTATTGAAAAAACCCAAATATTAGCTACACAGCCATATAGTGCAATCATAATTCTTACAGTCATGTGTTCTCTTATATGGGAATCAGCCTTGTGGTGAAATGTACTTGTATACAAGCACGGATGCTTATTAATGCTCATGGCCTTATTTATTATTAGGATTATGAAAATCTGATTTCTAAGCATACAAAAGTGAAGCTTTTGATTTTGTATAGTTGACCTCTAAATCAAGACTCTGCCAAGGAAGAATAAAGCTTTGGTGGTAAGGCCAACACTACACTGGTTGTTTTGAGACTATAAAATTTGCTGAGGTTTGCTTAAATGCAGGCAACATAGCTAAATTGTGGTAAAGTTTCTTATCAACATTGGCTCATTTGGCAGATGTCTGGTTCAAAGGCAGTTTTATAAAAACTCCCCTGTGGATTTCAGTTAAAAGAGGGTATCCAAAAAGGGGGAAAAAATCTTGATTATTTTTTTAACTCTTAGAAAGAAGACTGAAAACTAGTGCTCCCTATTTAGCTTAGTTTTACTTATTGCAACTTGAACCCATGGGCCAAAGGTAATGATAATCACACATGTTTTATCCTAGTAATAAGGTTGGTGAGAGCAGTAGGCTTGCTCAATTCTGTTACAGGATATGGTAGATTCCTTAGTGACAAGTCAACAAAACAAGACACAGCAACATTCAGTAAAGGAATGTGAATAGAACCCATCATTTCTTGGCCCTTAAACTGCTAACAATCACGTACTTGTCAGAGGCAACAGTGACTATTTCCAGATAGTTACCAGTTTTTCATATTACTGCCTAACAATACACCTCAGTCCCTTTGTGGAATAGCTACCAAGACCGGGTATTTTGTTGACAACTCACACAGTAGATAATATGTCCAGGGTAAAAGCTTCCTGTGGCATCAAGTGGACTTTGGTTTCTTCTGACTTCAATATATGGTCTGGTTAATGCCAACACAGAGGAAAATGTCAGGAGACAAAGTTCATTAGAGAACAGAAAAAACAATGCCTCTTTAATGAAAAGAGGAAGGATCCCTCTTTTCCCTAAATATGCCCAGAGGATAAAACAAGGCAATAATCCACACTACAGCAATTAGCAAATTTTAATACCACATCAATTTATAAATTCTATGGCTTACATTTCATATAATTTCCTCACCCCCAGCAATATATGCCTATTTTTTACCCACTGAGCACATTTTTGGGGGTGGGGGAAGAGGTTGAACACATTCTCTCTGTGGCCCCTCTTCCTGATTTGGGGTTGGGGCTTATGTGACCCTATAATATTAATGTAAGTTGTTAAGAGTATGTTAAGAAAATGAAAATAGTGGAGAAAGGGGAGAAGGGGAAAGAAGAAGTGTAGGATGAAGAGGGGGGGGGAAGAAAAGTATCAACTTCTGATTTTTTTCAGTGCAGTAAAATTAGCATAATAACCTCAGCTTTTTACTTTGCACAAACAGTAAATACTAGCCATTTCTATAACAAGAAATCCTTATCTAATCAGTAAATCCCAAAGTCAATGTTTCATTTGTTTTTTATCTTAAGCACAAAATCTGGATGTGGTTTCCAGATAGAAACACCATTTCCCCAATACTACTATAGAGTCATACATCTAGAGTGATACAATTAGATCCTGGGAACATACACTCTTCTAAAATGATTTAGTAAAATGTTTCAGACCTAGTAGTATCTGCACACCTCTCCTGCTTCTTAAAGCAATCCAACCTCTTTTAGATTTCCATGTGTGGGGTTTTTTTTGGGGGGGGGGCGGGGGAAAGGTGGGAAAGTGCTGCTGCTTTGAAAGTCTTGTTAGGTGTAACAACCATGAAAGCTGTGGTAACTTTACTTCAGGTTTCCACAGCATTCTAAAAACTATTGGGCAATGCACACCAAGAACCTAAGCACTTTGAAGCATTTTTAAAAAGTGCGTACATTTCGGCTATCAGTGGGGCAGAAGAACAGCTGGAGCCTGTTCCCAATGTGCACATTCACAGAGCTGCCAGGAGAAGGGAACAGCTAAGGAACAAGGGCCGACTCGGGAGTAAAGGCACAGGTGGACGATGAATGGTCCCTCCCATAGGGAATAAAAAGGAGCAAAGGGAAGGAGAGTTTGCAGGAGACAATCAGTTCAATTCATTACGGTGAAGATCTATTCCTGACTTCTTGCCAAGTAATTGCTGTCACAGCATGACAGCAATTGATTAGTTGATATTATGATACTTACCTATCCTTTACTCCAGGGGCGGGTTTCAAAACCCGTTGTTACCGGTTCGCTCGTGGGCACACGTGCGCTTCCACATGCAATGCTTCTGCTCATGTACAGAAGCGTCCGGATAGGTGGGCAGAGCCTCCCGCTGCCACCGCTACTGGTTTGCCCAATCCAAGAGTGAACTGGTAGGAACCCACAACTGCTTTTCTCATTATGTAGCCTTGAATACAAAGTTAGATAGACCAGAAACAATTCTCTGATCTAATCAAGTCCATCATTTTGTTGCCAGTGGCAACAAATACTTTGAAGTTCTGATTAAGAATAGGCCAGTGGTTTTTCCGTCACAGTTAAGCATTTTATGAAACCGAATTTGAACTAGAGCCCTCTGAAATTGCTCCCTTGCTTTCAGAAACATGGTATAAAGCTTTAACAGAAATAGCAAGGTATGTTTATGACTCTTTTCATGAATTGAACCAATGTTTGGGTATCCAACCCACTCCTGTGATGGTGAGGATCTCTGACAGCTGTAAATTGTTCCCTCTCTAAAAGGGCTTCAATGTTATTCCTTTGAAAATAAATTTATGATGGTCCTCATCAAGGCAAACCTACTTCAGAAAGGGATTCTTAGGATTCTTAGGTACTTCTTTCACAAGAACAATTCAGATACCATATCAACATTTCATCTCAAAATTCTATGAATCTATTCCTGTCCTATATATATATATATATATGTACATTTAAAAATACACACACACACATACATATACATTCACTCATTATAAGGCAGAAACTGGAGAAAAATGATTTGATAACAGTAGAATTGGGGGCAGAAGCCATGTTGCCGTGTCTCTGCTACTTTGACATTTCAACCACCACGTTCATCATCCAAACTGACAATACCATAAGATGCTGGCAATGCTTGCATGTTCCGACTGGGACCAGAGTTTTTCTACATTTCATCTTGCCACATCCTAGGTAGTCCAGTTTCACCGTTATACTAGTCTTGATCCATAGCAGCAAAGAGTGGAACCTGAAAAAAATTGGAAGAAGACAAGCTTCAACTAAGACAGTATGAGATGGAGAATCAAGTACTCAAGATGTCACCCAGAGGCTGAATCTGAAGTGCAGAATTACATTGCAGAACCATCTTTAAAAATAAGAATGTAGCATAGCGCCAAACATTTCAATGGACAGGGCATGTTATACACACAGGCAAGACACCAAATTTAGACCAGGTGTTAAATATATTGGGGACCCATCTCTCACAGTCCTATGCTCTTGGATCTCTTATGGTCTGCTGTTGCAAAAGCAATGAAAGCCTGTGTGATGCACTTTGCTGCAGGTGCTAGAATTTTCCATTAAATCCTAAATCCCATAGGAATTTGCCAATACTTCCTGCGGAGAACTAATTGACAATGAAACACATTTTCATGCAGTGTAGCTACGTTCAGTGAATTCAGAAGAATTAGTCCATATACAAACTTTCTCAATTTTGAAATGCATCCACTAATCAGTTTTTCAAATAAATAACACTCAAGTCTTCTTCCCAAGATATTGGGAACTTTGAACAATTAACACATTGTGGAGGGGGAGAGGATACTGAAAGGAATATCACAGCCTTTCTTCGACTTTTTAATATACAATGCCAAAGCCAAGGTGGAATTCATACAGTCAAGAAAGAAATTTTTAAAAAGGGGAAGATATACAAATGAAAGCAGGTGGAAGTAAATGATGGGAGGGCTGGCTTGATATGTCATCATGAATGCTGCTGCTACAAGTTTGGAAGTATATTTAAATAATAATGGGAGGGGGGAATCAGTTGGGAAAATGACTTAATTATTTGATGCTTCTTCCCTTTATTACTCTGAGCAGCCATTACTGACAGACATATTAGCATTTCCTTTGTTCCAGTATGAGTGCTGAATTATCTTTAATTGCCATGTATATGCGGTCTGTGGTCTTAAAAAAAGAAATAATAAACTACTATTGTCAGCCTTTGTGCAGATATGTTCTGCAGGCACTGAAGAGATATCAAAGAAGGAAAAGGAAGATTTATTATAAATAAATGAAGCTAAATGGACCTAGGAGCTGTTTCTGAGTATCACACAGTGCAAATTAATGAGATACTGATAATTATTTCCCTATGGACTTCTTAGCACCTTTATTTTTTTGTCACTTGTGTTTGTTTCAGGGAGCTAATGGGAAAGGACAGGTTGAAATTGGCATTAAAAACTGTGTGTTCCACACTTTGATACTTACTCAGGGACACACATTCTTGTCTCAGCCCAATTAAAGGGAGAAAACATGTTTTTCCTATGCCCAGAGCCAATAGTCCAAAGATTAAAATGTGAATTGGCAGCACCGTAATAAGTTTATTTGGAAAAAAGCCCCACTGAGTTCAACTAGGCTTACTAGCAGAAAGGTGTGCATAGAATTACAATCTGATGGACAATCCTGTACCACATTATAGAGCAATAATCTCCGCTGGGTTAAAAGATCTTTGGGTAATTTTGGGTAAGTCTGTAGTTTTAGTACTACCTCTTTAAAATGAAAGGATTGTGTACAATGTTGGCATGTAAAATAATAATCATCTCCCTGATCCTGCAATCATCCACTCCGAAAAAGCTGCCAGATCCTTACACTTCAACCAGTTCTGCTGTTGTCATTTTTTAAAATTTTCCCATTTACTTCAGCCCATGAAAAAAAAAAATTAAAATTCCAGTGTTCCAAAATGGAATTCTGATTATTTATTTATTTATAATTTGGATTAAGATTTCAGGTGAAACAGATGACCCGCTGTTGGAAGAAACATCCTTGTAGGTTCTGCTCCAAGTGGGGACAAAGACACTGGAGACATGGAGACTGCTTGGAAAGATGGTTTAATGGTGGACAGGATCACATGGCTTGAGTTCCTGAACAGAAAAGGGAGGGATACAGCGAGTTTTCGGGTTTTATGCTCTCTCTGGCTTTGAACTTCCTGGAGCCCAGAAAGAGTATTCTGATTGGTTCTCAGACTTCCAGGGGGGTGGGGGTCTTAGCTAGCCTTGCTGGCTGATGGTCACGTGTGCTTCCCTGGTCACATGCTTCCCAGGTCACATGTGGTGAGTTTCTGCTGCTATTGTGTAGAGGGCTAATCCTATCTTGCTGGATCTTTGGCAATTCCTACTACGGCTGTGCCTGAAGGAGATAGATCTTTGTTATGTAGAATAGACTGGCCCAGGCCTTAATGGCCCATTGACAAAGGGTGGGGGCAGGAAGATGGGAGCAGCTTCAAAATATGCTTATCCATTTCTCATCCAGGAAAATATAATATTCTGCCTTTAATATTTCCTAAAAATATTTCATTCTTCTAGGACAGGGGTGGGTGCTAACTTCCTACACCGCAAAGTTGTTCAGTTCAAATCAAAATCTGAAATTGGTTTGTTCCATCTCATTTGTAATATGTCAGAAATAATATTTAGATAGTAATTGATATTAACATTAAATTTTTGAAAATGTTTCAAATTTTTTGGAGTACATTTAACCAAAGTAACCATCAGTGGTTTCCAGGAAAGTTAATACTGACAAGATGAAGCTTAACTAGCTCAGTTAGTCTGTATGTACCCTTGGAATACATTGCTTCTTGGATAAATCTTTGAGCCAGAATATATTTAAATTTGAGCCGGAATATGTTTACATCACGTCCCGTCTGGACTACTGCAATGCTCTCTACATGGGGCTCCCCTTGAAGAGCACTCGGAAGCTCCAGCTGGTCCAGAATGCGGCTGTGCGGGTGGTTATGGGGGGCAACTCAGTGCTCCCATGTAACATCCCTCCTGCGTGAGCTGCACTGGCTCCCGGTGGTCTTCCGAGTGCAATTCAAGGTGTTGATGACCACCTTTAAAGCGCTCCATGGCTTAGGACCAGGGTATATATGAGACCGCCTTCTGCCACCAACAGCCTCCCACCGGCCAATATGCTCCCACAGAGAGGGGCTCCTCAGGGTGCCGTTGGCCAAACAATGTTGACTGGCAACACCCAGGGGGAGAGCCGTCTCTGTGGGGGCACCAGCTCTCTGGAGTGAGCTCCCACTAGAGCTTCGTCTTAGCCCTGACCTGCATACCTTTCACTACGCCCTGAAGACCCTTCGGTTCCAGCAAGCTGGACTGGCCTAATATGAATTTTTAAGGGGTGTGTGTATGTTTTAAATGTTTTAAACTTTTGAGCCAAATTTTATATATTTGATTTTAATTGGTTTTAAATTTTGTAATTCAAGGTTTTCGCGGGTGTTTGTATGTAGGTCTTTGGTTATTCGGGTCTTCTCCCGCGTAGAATTGGAAGTATCTTGGCGACGTTTCGACGAAGTCTCATTCGTCATCTTCAGGCTGGTGTTCTCGGCTTCGTGGAAGCACGAAGCCGAGAACACCAGCCTGAAGATGACGAATGAGACTTCGTCGAAACATCGCCAAGATACTTCCAATTCTACGCGGGAGAAGACCCGAATAACCAAAGACCTATATATATATATATATATATATGTATGTATGTATGTATGTATGTATATGTATATGTATATGTATATGTATATGTATATGTATATATGTATGTATGTATGTATGTATGTATGTATAAATATAAATAAAAATATAAAAATATATATCTGTACTAATGTGTCTGTTTAAAGAATTATTGGTCATCTGTATGTTGACAATTTTGCCATGATCAGGCCCGAGGCAAAAGGTAGAGTCCTGTCTCCAGGTTACATAAAAATCTAACAGAGATGGCCATTGAATCATAGTTTAATTTTAGCAAAAGGTGGTCTGTGGCAGTAATTAAAAAAATTACTTGGCAAAAGGAAAGGTTCCACCACCACTGCATGGAAGGGCACCAAGAAAAATTAAGTCTAGCTTTAGCTCTGAGACAAAGAGGTTGGCTTAGCCCAGGGGTCTGCAACCTTAAACACTCAAAGAACCATTTTGACCCATTTCCCACAGAAAAGAAAACACCGGGAGCCACAAAATCCTTCCCGTCCCTGACTATTTCTTGAGTAGCCACAAAACTAGCATATGTAGTTGAATTAAAAGTTCTGTTTTCTTCTGAAACTTTTTTTTTCTTGGATTTATTTATGGTTGGCCTATGGGGATGGGGTTTGAAAAGCTAAATAAATCGCATGCCAGCAGGTGTCACATATTGGCGGTTGTGACACATATTTTGAGTGACAGGGAGCCGCAGCAGAGGGGTGAAAGAGCCACATGAGGCTCCAGAGCCGCAGGTTGCTGACCCCTGGCTTAGCCATTTCTGAATATCTGCCAATGGAGGCAATTGACTTAAGTTTGATAATACTGTGCCTAACCATGTAAAATGTAAATATAAATGTACAAAATGCAAATACAAAATAAAAGTTTCTTAAATATCTAGAGTCTAATTTTTTTGTCAGTGTAGTCAGTTGTAATTCTTCCAACTTGTCAGCAACCACATTCACTTTAGTTTTGAATTTGTAATGTTGTTCTTGATTTGAATTGCAGTGGGTGCACAGAATTGCAAGATTTCAACATCAATTTTTCTCTGAGATTTTCATTACAAAACATGAGGTTTGTGGTCCCCTGCTGTGCCCCGGTAAGCCCTATTCTATGCATGTTTTCTTGGAAGGAAATCCCATTTATTGTTCTGCTGGCAAAAACTTTCTGTCTTTGATGAATTCACATAGGAAAGCACCAAGTGCAAAAGTATTTCTTTATACCACATCCACATGCACAGACATTATAGAAGTGCATACCAATGGGACTTGAATTTTTTTGGGACAAAGTTAAGATACAAGTACAATCCTCAACGTGTTCAACAAAAATCTTCTTTCTTCTGTAGGAAGTTAGCACCCGCCCTTCTGCTAGGAAAATGAGATATTTTAGGAAATATTAAAAGGGCAGAATATTTCCCCTAAAAGGGAAGCAGGAACTCAGTCCTACCTCTACCTTTGTCAATGGGCCATTAAGGCCTGGGCCAGTCTATTCTACATAACAAAGATCTACCTCCTTCAGGCAGAGCCATTTTAGGAATTGCCCAAAGCTCATTCATAATATCATCACCCTGCAAGAATCAACCAGGCCTGGGACTCAAAAGACAACTTACAAAGTTACCCTGGCATGGCTCCATGGGAGTCTGACAACCAATCAGAACACAAGCTCAAATTCAAAGCCTAACAGAGGGCATAAAACCCAGGCACTCTCAGCATCTCTGCCCTTTTTTTTTTTTTTTTTGCCCAGGATCTCAAGCCGTGTGATCCTGTTCATCAATAAACCTTCTTTCCAAGCAACTTCCATGAATCCAGTGTCTTTTTCTCCACTTGGAACTGAACCCAGATGGACATTTCTTCCAACACTCCTATTTTAAGCACATGCCTTGGTCTCTTCCGCGTCTTCCTTAGAGGTAGACTAGCTTAAGAAAGATTCTGCAAAGATTCCAGGAACACTATTTTATTCTTGGAGGTATAATAACAAAAACTTTAAGAAAGATGGTTTCATAGTTTTCTCTGCCCCATCATGCAGTAAACAAAATCAATATTTTGAGTTTCTTTTTCCCATGTCCTTCAGTCTTTGGAATGTGTACTCTTGTTCAAATCCTTTCTTAACAGTTTATTCATGCTTTCTCTAAGATCAACACTAAGCTTTTTTACAGCAGGGTCAATATTGATTAATACTTAGGTGAGAAACTACCAGGAAGTCTCAGGACAATAAATTGGTCTGGGAAATAAAAAAAGAAGACAACAACATCAAAACACTTCCATACTGTTGCCATGAAAGGAATACAGACAAGTTTGGGTAGTCACTAAGTGTCAAGGGAGACTTCAACTTCACTTAGTCAAAACAAGATACCACTACAACAGAATCTTAGGAATAAGACGCAGGGTGTTTTTCAATTCACGTTTTCTGCCATGAAATGGCATTTTCCCTTCATAAGTATGATATCATTGACCCAAGGAATGTCAAAATTCTCCAGTAATGAGACATTTTGATGAACCCTTCTATCGGGGGTGAAATCCACTTATCTTTGCTATCGGTTCAGGAACGGGAGCACAGGTGTCTCTCCTGCACATGCGCAAAACCTGTGCATGTGCAGATGGTAAAAACGGGATGTGATGACATCCTGGCGGGAGGGCAGAGCCTCCTGCCGCTGGCACTACCGGTTTGGCGAGCCAGATAGAACCGGGGGAGATTTCACTGCTGCCTTCTATCAAGACTGCACCTTTATCTGAAGGATCTTCTGCTATCTTGGTTGGGAGTGCCAAAGTTTGCTTCCCAACTCTGACAAAATTGAGAGTCAAGTAACGAGGGAACCCAAAAAAGCTATTGCGCAATCTGTTCATGTGTCTGCGGGAATAAAAATAAGAATGTGGGCTCCTAGAAGCCACCATTATTGCTGTGTCCTCACAGAGAGAAGCATCAAGCTCCTAATTAATGGCTGAACTAAATAATCACAAAGTTCAGTTACTTATAGCTATGGACCATGCATTTTTTTAAAATTGGATGATGTATAAATTCCCTTGCTCAGTGACAAGTTATCTACTCAAATGCAGAACTACAGATACAAATCTGGGACATAATCCTAACAAACTACTACTAGACTGATTGAAAGAAGAGGTGATCTACCCACCTCATCACCTACTTAGTTCTGAAAGGAAGAAGAAAATGACATCACAATTGATGGCATGACGACTGATGGAAATATTTATCACAGCTTCTTCACCTGTGATCTCAACACAGAATTTTGCTATTAGGGAGAAGGTCTCCACTTCTGTCTCCACTTGCCTGCCTTCTCTTCCTCCTGATTCACCCTTGATGCCATTCCTGAGGTTTGTAGTTCTTTGCAAAAGCCTGCAACTGTGGACTCCCTGCAGTGCAGTAACCAACCCATCTGCCCTCTGCCCAGAAAGGATTCTAGGGTCACCTGGTATTGCAGAGTCAAAAAGTGTACAGCAGCAGCTGCCACAGTGGTAATTCAAGGAAGGGCAGACATGGGAGGAAAAGCCAGGGTTAAATTAAAAGCTCTGAAGGGTCATTTGCAGACTGGGGACTGCAGATTGCCTGCCCTGCGGTTGCCACCGCCATCACCAGGCCTGGCAGCTGGTTTCTGTGCTCTAGAAAATCTCAGCAACTCCAGTTCTGCAAAATAGATTTTGCTCATTCATGGCACTCGACATCAGATCAGCTAGTAGGCAAACATATGTCATGGAAACAAGTTCCGTGTTTCTACTTGCTTTTTTTAAAAAAAAATAGTATAATTTCATCTAAGCTTCCTTGTTTATAAAAATTCCTTTTGCTGAGCACACAGAATTCCCATTCAGCCTCTGAAAGTCAAGTTAAATAAATCGCATTTTGGTCTGGGATGGATGATCCGTGAAGATTAAATTCTATTGTGCTATTCTACTTTTCAAAGAGAGAGGAAGGATCCCTGACCATGTCTTGTAGATCTGGTTAAAAGTGTTTGCCCTCCAAATCTCTGGCTGTTGAACATACTCTAATTGTTTGCGATAATCAGTAGATCTTGTAAAATTTTATAATACTTTAAAAGCTTCAAAACTGTTCATTCAGAAATTTAAAAAAAAAGGCAGAACACTGCAAGTGCATTCTAGGTACTTGCCTTCCCTGAATACTTAAAATTGTTTAGATAATATGGATCCAGGTGTTGTTGTTGTTATTATTTACTTTATTCATTACATGAAACTCAGTCAACTGAACATTCAAAAATGCATCACAAATACCATTGACTGGTGTTAATGGTTGATACAGGTTGCTGCCAGCGTCCTAGGTATCAACCAAGTACCTTCTTAAGATGCACGATGTTCCAACTAGCACAGTTTTTTGTAGTTCCACTGGTGTTATTGCAAGAACTTGCAATTTTTTTTTATCATCATTATTATCTTCATCATCATCTCCAAATCTCTGGCTGTTGAACATTTGTTTATTAGCTGCCTAGGGAGCAAACATAGTGCTACCAACTCCATTTTTCCGCATATCAAGCATAGGAGCTGGGAGACTGTGATTGGTAGAAGTCATCAGCTAGCATGCATGGCTGAGATGGACTTTAACCTGTATTAGCTCCTATATATTGCAGGTGTAATAGAAGGCAAGATTACCTGGAGATTGGAGTTGGTTATAAATAGCAGAGAGCATTCAAAATAACATTGGCATTATTGGTTAGGAAAATTAATGGGATCTGAAATCAACTGAGGATTATCCTACTAGAATAGTTACTCTCCTGCCTCTTATGCATTAAACAATTCTATTTGCCAAATACCCATGAGTTTGCTTAAACTTCGAATACGTTGCTGCTTTCCTTCTATTTTATGAATTGCTGATAGGTAGGTAGGAAGAAAGAAAGATTGAACAAATGGTTGCTAAAAATTCTTGGGCTCTCATGTATTTCATATTCTTTTAATAATGTAGCACAGATTCCTTACAACCACAGAGATCATGCAAGGAACATGTACCATTCTTGTTCTTTATTTGAGTTGAAGACCTCAAATAAAATATGCTGAGAACTTGGGAGAAAGTCAAAGTAAATTTGGGGCCTGGTGAAATTTCTCTCATATGAAGTCCACCTATACCTTAAAGTGACATTTAGCAAATCTCGGTGTGTAGACATTGCTACTCAGAGCTTCATTTATGAGATAATTAGGTTACAAACGGAAGACACTTTCAATTTATGGTAGATAAAAAGAATATTTTTCTCATGAGAGCCTCTAAATATTGAGCTCTGGTTGAAACAGCCAAATGACATCAGAAATTAAAGAAAATTATTTCTCATGGTGAGAATACCAAATTTAGGAGAGAAAAAAAAGCAAGCACCCTATTCTTTTGTTTTCTCTGAAAAAGAATCTCACTGGCTTAATTGTAGCCAGATGAGGAAAACAGCACTGTTGAAATGTTAAAAGACCGTCTTGGTACTTTTCTGATTTGTCTGCAGTGTGTTAAAATGAAAGGAGGAGTGACAATGCATATAACTAAAATGGTGGCTTTTATGCAAAATATAGCTTTGTCCAAATGTAAAAGAATGTGGTAAAAATACCTGTGCCGTTTATATATTTATACTATAATCCTTTGTATGATTTCCCAGAAGCAATAATCTATTCAGTGAGGACAACTCACGGTAGAAATGTTGAAGGAATGCATTTCATTTCAAGAATCCATTGTAGCATTAATAGGGACAGCGAATCCAATTTCTTGCCCTGAAAATTGCTTATGTATCGCAAACAGTGATGTATACGATTAGCAGAGCTGCATAGAAAATTTCATGAACTAGAAGAGATGTCTATAAAACGTATGTTGTATATGTATACCCGGGAAAATTATATTTAATGATGTCTTTAAAAAAAGGCAAAACAAATGCGAAAGAGTATCAAGAGAATACTCTTGATAAAAGAGTAATACAGGTAGTCCTCGACTTACAACCGCCATCGAGCCCAAAATTTCTGTTGCTAAGTGAGACAGTTGTTAAGCGAATTTTGCCCCATTTTACTCCTTCCTTGCTAAAGTTGTTGAGTGAACCGTGCAGTTGTTCAACTAGTTAGAGGGTTGTTAAGTGAATCTGGCTTCCTCATTGACTTTGCCTGTCAGGTCACAAAAGGGGATCACATGATCCCAGGACAATGCAACCGTCACAAAAATGAACCCGTTGCCCAGCATCCGAATGTTGATCATGTGCAAAAATCACTTTTTGCAGTTGATGTTGTAACTTTGAACGGTCACTGTTGTAAATCAAGGACTACCTGTTCACCCAGTAAAACTCCTCCTTCATCTTGGTTTTTTTTCCTCCCTGCTCTTTCCACCAGAGAGATTGGTGGCATATTTATTTATAAACAAATAAATATTATTGTATGTTGAAATATACAATAATATTTGTTTATTTAAAGTATGGCAAATGCATGGACTTATAGTTGTTTATCCAGAGAGCCAGGAGTTCTACAAAAATGTCTGGCTACCAACTGTCGTTAACTGCCAATTCTTCAATGTAATCTGGTTGCTACTTGTTGCTAGTCGTTTGGTTCACATTACCATGCTATCCAGGGTGCACCACGAGGAGGCGAACTAGCATCAACACCCCATCCAATAATAGTTCATATGTAAGAGAGGAGATGTGGGGATCAATTAATTTTATAAATCAAATGTGTTATTGTATGGCTGTGTGCATTGCATTGTCCTGGCCCTCGGAATGGTAAGTGAAGCTTTCTGCATGTATATGTATCCCTGTATATATACCGTACAAGTATATCACATGCACATTGGTTGGGTGATTTCAGAAAATCATTAGTGTTGGTTTCAGCTACCCTTGGTAACTCTGGGTTTGCATTGTATGCATTGTACAGACATTTTTACTTGTTTTTTTAAAATATTTTTTTATTTGGAAAGCAGCATCTTACATTCTGGATCATCTTTCATTGGACATATAAAATACATTAACATTTGAATCGATGCAATAATCCCATGCGGTCAAATTACTCCCAAATTAGATTTGTTTAAACATTTGTAGCACACTGCCCATAGGCAAGGAGAAGTTCGTATACTTTTGCAAATGTAGAACTTTTTCTTGTTTAGGGAAATTAGCGATAAGTAGCAAAGTGGGTAAGTGGGTAAAATAATTTGGCAGCAAACTGGCAAAAATGTGCCATTGGGCAAAATTATATACATATTTATATATTTGGAGAAATATGTATAAAATGCTTTAAAAATAATATGGAGGGTTTTCCCCATCTCTCAAATAAAATTAAAATTGAGATATTTTTCCTCTTAGCTCTCTTTAGTACTTTCTACCTCTCTTTAGGGTCCAGAGTGAGAGGTGTATCTTCCCTCTTCTTGCCACTAATTTTTCTTCTTTTCTCCACAGTTTATCTGATCTGAAAGAGTGGTGAAATAATTACAAAATTATAGGTGCTACACTTTAACATGCAGGTAGTCCTCGACTTACGACCACAGTTGAGCCCAAAATTTATGTTGTTAAGTGAAACATTTGATAAGTGAGCTTTGCCCCATTTTATGACTTTTCTTGTCACAGTTGTTAAGTGAATCATTGCAGTTGATAAGTTAGTAACCCGGTTGTTATGTGACTCTGGCTTCTCCGTTGACTTTGCTTGTCAGAAGGTTGCAAAAGGTGATCACATGACCTTGGGAAAGAGCAAGAGTCATAAATATAAACGGCTGCCAAGCATCTGAATTTTGATCATGTGACCATGGGCATGCTGCAAAGGTCATAACTGCGAAGAAGGGTCATAAATCACTTTTTTCACTGCTCTTGTAACTTCAAACAGTCACTAAATAAAATGGTGTAAGCTGAGGACTACGTTTATCTGTTTATTTTGTATTTCTGACTCAGCTTTCCTCCATCACAGGGGTATCAATCTCAATTTCACTGAGGGCTGCATCAGGGTTGTGTCTGACCTCGCGGGGCTGGGTGGGTGTGGCCAGGGTGGGTGTGGCCAGGGTGGGTGTGGCCAGCTCAAAGTCATTCATGTTGGGGACTTCTGTGGTAGCCCAAGCACTCTGCCAGCGAGCTCCGTTTTCACTGGCAGAGAGCTGAGAGGAAGTCATTGCAGCCAAAAATGGAGGTCGGGAGCACCCTGCATGGTGTCCTGCACCCTGCATGGTGTCCCCTGCCAGAGGCACTGCAGGCCGGTTCTTTGCTGTTTCAAGGGCGGCCCTGGAGGCCAGATCTAAGCATCCTACAGGCTGGATCTGGCCCATGGGCCTTTGACATCCTTGCTCTAACAGTTCTAACCTTGGGTATATCTTCTTCCACACACATGTACCCATGTACAGAATATCCATAAAAAAAAAAATAGTGCAGAAAATTAGACTGAAAGGCAGGGACTGATCTAAAGCCTTTGACCTAACAATTATATAGAAACAATTTTAAGTACCCAAGGGATGGAGAGTAGTAAAGTTGTGACAGGAAGGAATTTTGGCCTTGCATAACACAGGATAAAGTGTGACCAACAGGGGATGTAGGACAGTGGTGGGTTTCAAATTTTTTTACTACCGGTTCTGTAGTACCTTGGCATGGCTTAGTGGTCATGGTTTGGTGAGCATGGCAGGGGAAGGATACTGCAAAATCTCCATTCCCTTCCAATCAGCTGGGACATGGGAGGCAGAGAAGAGATAGGGGCGGGGCCAGTCAGAATTTTTATTACCGGTTCTCCGATCGACTCAAAATTTCCACTACCAGTTCTCCAGAAGTGATCAGAACCTGCTGAAACCCACCTCTGATGTAGGAGTTGAAAAGGCTTTGAACAACTGACACACTTTATTTATTCTCTGCATTTCCTCTGTTCTTCTCCTTCCCCTCAACTGTCATGGACATTTCGAGTTCAAAATACATCCTCTAATTAGCCCCATTAACCATAATCAGTGGAACATTTAATTGCCTCTTCTGCAGTTCCTCATCTCATTGGAACTGCTCTCTACTTAATCTTCATCAAATCCCTGTAGAAAATGTCCAGACGCTAAGCTTCATGCTTCAGTTTATGACAGGAATATTTTCCATTGCAGCTTGTGGTACGACACATACAGGCAGAAAATGCTGAGGTTGCAGCCATTGCTGATCTGCTTTTGCGTGATCCTGCCATCCTGCCACAAAACAAATTGGTGACAGAAATCAAGAAAACAAATTTACATTTTATTCCAAACAGTTGTCCAATATCATTTAATATGTTCCAAGAATTTATTGTGCTTTCTCTATGTCAGTGACTCATCTTCTCTGCCCCCTTTTCTTCTTTTGATCTGTTTTGCTGTGTATTGAGGATAAGGGGAATATGGTTAAAATATGTATTTTAGTATATACAGGTAGTCCTCGACTTACAGCCTCAATGGAGGCCAAAATTTCTATTGTTAAGTGAGACATTTGTTAAGTGAGCTTTGTCCCATTTTACGACTTTTCTTGCCACAGTTGTTAAGTAAATCACTGCAGTTGATAAGTGAGTAACCTGATTGTTAAGTGAATCTGGCTTCCTCATTGACTTTGCTTCTCAGAAGGTTGCAAAAGGAGATCACATGACCTTGGGACACAGCAACAGTCATAAGTATGAACCGGTTGCTAAGCATCTGAATTTTGATCACATGATCATGGGGATACAGCAAAGATCGTAACTGTGAAAAATGGTCATAAAGCACATTTTTCAGTGCCATTGTAACTTTGAATGAACAGTTGTAAATCGAGGACTACCTGCATTTATAATATATAAAATGAAAATCCCTGGATAAAAAGAAAGATTAAAAGTATAGTGTGCAGCATTAAAATACAATAAGAGACAAAAGCTCTGGAAATTCCAAATTCATATTGCCGCTGGGCTCCAACTAAGTACTTAATACTATTTTCTGACAAGACCCTGAGGAAAAAGGACTCATGGTGTCAAAGTTTACAGAAGCACAACTGCTATTAATCAACGGCCATTGAGTTGTCACATCTGGGCTTGATTGAGAGCACTTGAAAGCCTCTCTCAAAAAAGTTTCAGCCTGGATAGACCATGGCAAAGATAATCAATGTAGATCTCGTTAACAGAGCCCAAGATGTGCACTGACAAAATCAAATCAGGTCTTTCTTTGGGAGGTGAGGATGATGGCAAAATAACCCTTAGGACAACCTGCTCAGTTGCCCAGAAAACTGCAGTTTGCTTCTGCTGAACACACTTCAGACATGTTGTGCTTGCTCCCTGCTCATGTGGTCCCATGCTGAGGTATTTCCAGTGAAGCTACAGCTCAATAGAAAATGCACTAAGCGTTTCAACAGGAGCAAGGCTGGAGCTCTGTGGAGGTTGGGTGTATTGTACATACACCCTTTTCCCAAGGGTGAGAACTTTTGCAACTCTTCTGGCTCCTGACTGTTCTTTTTCCCCACAGAAGTTGAGCAACTGTAGCTTTGCACTATCGTTTCCCCGCGGGTTCAAGAAATTGGGCAAAGGCATGGCACTTGGTCCACCTCAATTAACATCTGGGGATTTGGCAAGCAAAAATGGCATTTGGTGTGGCGAGAACTTGGAATTCTAATTCTGCACTAAGCCCAAATATAGGTGGAAAGATCTATCAGAATTGGAGGTGGTATTTAGCCGGTTCAGACAGGTTCACAAGAATTGGTAGCAGAAATCGTGAGTAGGCCCGTCCACCCTCCCCAGCTCTATGCCATCTTTTTGAGGCTGGGCGCATGTGCGGAAGGCATGCATGTGAGCAAAGCACGTGCACAGAAGTCCGGGAGCTTGTGGAAGGCAGGCGCATGCACAAACCAGGTGCACGTACACAGGGCGAACCGGTAGTAACATAATCTGAAATCCACCACTGATCAGAACCCAAGAGGAACTTGCCTAATAGTTTTCAAGCAGTGCAAATTACCATTTTGTCTGATTTGCATCAGCCCATCTAAATGACCAAGGACCTACTGTATTTTTCGGAGTATAAGACGCACAGGAGTATAAGCCGCACCTTAGCTTTTGGGGAGGAAAATAAGAAAAAAGCTGATTGGCAGGTAGATCGGCCTCCCAGAATACCCCCAATCAGCTGTTCCCAGTGATGAATTTTAGCAACAGGTTTCTTGGTTGTGAGCTCTGTGCCTTGCTTTTTTTCTGCCTCTGAAAGTCTCCAAAACAGCTGGGGCTTCTTTTCTGGAGCTTCGTTTCTGATGCTTTTTTCAGCCTCTGAAACCTCTGTTTGAGAAACTGAGTGGGGCTACATTCGGATTATAAAATGCACCCAGATTTTCACCCTCTTTTGGGGGAAAAAAAGATGTGTCTTATGCTCTGAAAAATACGGTACTAAGCAAATAAAATACCTATTTTATTTGCTCAGTATTAAATGATATATGTCTGTAATTTAAACATGTTTCCGACACAAATAAAGAAGGGAAGCCCAGCCAGACTCTCACAGCAACCACACTGAAACTGAGAAAGTGAGACTTTATTCGGGTGTAATATATCCTTTATTTCCTTTCATATAACTCAGAACTCAGCAAGGTTCCATAGATAGCTGCAGAACTGTGTTTTTATTCAGTGCGTACAATGTGCTTCTCAATATTTCCAAGGTAAACCAAATTCAGATAAAGCCTAACCAGACTGAACTCAAATAATCTCGCCTCGGCATCAGATTGTTTTTGTTTCATTTCTTTTTATAAGCAGTTCTCGACAGACATGTATTATCATCACATCTTTCATTCTAGTGCCATAAAGCTGTCATTCACGATCTCCACTGACATCAGCACAGTATTTGCTTCTGAGTGTGGTAAATTGGCTCAGTAGGACTCCATAGATGTGTTGTCACAAACCAAGGACAAGCTTTGTATGTTACAGTAGTTTCTTAGGTGATTATGCAGTGCTGTCGGCCCAATATCTAACAGCCATTTCAGTTTAGGGCTTTAGTCTAGGATCAAGGTTCTTCATTGTTTTTTAGCAATGATTCGTTGTTACATCTTTTAAATTATTTTACTAATTAGTGAATTTAATTGCATTCAGTTGGCTGTTCTGTTTTATATAGTTTTAATTGTTGCAAGCCACCTTAATTTTGGTATATATATATTTTTTTAAAAAAATTGAAAACATAGAATATATGAACTAAACATGTTCCAATTGATGAAGCATTGGTTGTTTCTGCATCACTACCCTATGGTAAGTATCCACGATGATTCCAATTATCTAACAGGACTAGAGAGGAGGAGATAATTTTTAGAACATCACCGGAATTTTCAGGTCAGAATTCAGAACATTTCATCTCAACTATTGTTTTCTGCGTTGCATGTTGTCTCTACAGCATGTATTACATTAGTATTATATTAATATTATAATATTCCAGCCAAAGTTCTCCCTATTACTGATTGCAAAGGGAAAATTATGCAAACATTAATCTCACCCGCTGAAATCTATTAGGCATTATTGGTTTGCTAGTTTACATTATAAAATTATATCCTAGGGCATTATTAGAAATGTACATTCCTGGGGTAAAACTAAATAAAACAAAACCATGTAAGAAAGACACAATAAAAATTGAGAAAATATGATAGTAAATAACCTGCAGTTTAGCATGTAAAAAGTTTTTTTTTCAAAGCCTAGACTTCAAGCAGGCTGTCCAGAGAGTCTTGGAAAGGGAAGTTTCCAATCACCACTTGCTATACAATCCCACCCACGCTTAACTAGGAATCAATCTAATTGCCTTGGCAGGGTGCTTCCTAATGAATATGCCCCATGGTAGGGATTTTAAAACTTTTTCAGGCTGTGAAATCTGTTAAAACCAGTAGTGTAACCTGAGAAAGCATGTCAGAAAAAACTCTCCCTAGTTCTCAAGTAGTTGGGGTGGGGGGAGTGAAAGAATGAAAACATTCAGAGTTGCAAGATTCTGTTAATGTAACTTTATAATAAAAGTAATATTTTCATTCATAACTATGGTTCCTTACTCTGGTCTACTTTGAAGGGATCAAGGGAAAGATATAAGCTTGGTGACATAGGTCTTTGACGATTCACCACAGCCAGTTCGCCATGACCAACCTGCCACAGCCAACTCACCATGGCCAACTTGCTGAAGGACAACTCACCACGGCCAACTCACTGCAGGACAAGAGTTACGCTAATATCAAAGAAATGGTGGAATAAAATCATTAAAGAAAGGATGCAAAAGGAGGGTCAGAATGAAATATGAATGGCAAAAATTAAAATAATTTTTATTTATTTTAAATAATTAAGTAGAATTGTTAAATTGTCCTGCAGTGAGTTGACTTGAAATGAGTTGGCCGTGGCGAGTTTGCCCACGGCAAGTTGGCTATGGCGAGTTGGCTGTGGCGAGTTGGCTATGGCGAGTTGGCTGTGGCGAGTTGGCTATGGCAAATTGTCCCATTATCTGGTGACACAGACTGTGTTTTCCATTGAAAAGGTATCTTTTCAATAGAAAGGTACCCAACTCTAAGGCTTTGTATCTCCCAACAGATTTGGAAAAGCTCCTCCTTGAAATATTAAGAGTGCTGCTTCCAATCAGTGTTGGCAATACTGAATTAAATAATCATAATAGTGTAAGAAGCTTGCTTAAATTATTTAGAAACTGGGCTTGTCTCCATACGTTCTTCATTCTGCTCATAAAGAAGAATGCAGGATGAGTAATGAAGATGCTGCATGGCTCCTGTTTTTTCCACTGCAATCTCCCCAGGTAGACAGGGAAGAACTATGGTGAGGGTTTAATTGTCAGGTTTACCGCCTGAGCCAGCAATAAACCATTTATAGGAGCAATCTGAAACGGGAAGTCATGTTAAGTCCAGCAGCCTCACAGAATCAGGAAAACCTCAAAGTCCAATTTGTTAAGTCCAAACAGGAGGGAGCATCCCAACAGCTTATTTTGGTATCTCAAGTAAGGCAAATTTTGGACAATGCAACCAGTGTTTTAGGCATTCCAAGTGCCGTGCTTCTTGATTGAGTTATGAAACATGACCCCAACAAACAAGATTGTCATTGCAAGACTACAAAGCACCTTTGTGCAGTGAATATCAGCCCTACTAATGAGATTCAACCAGGAAGTCAACTCCACAGGAAGGTTAAAACTACTTTTTAAAAAAATAGACTGATTACACTAACAGAATCTTGCAAGTCTGATTGTGCTGTACCTACTCTTCCTTACATTTCAGCAAATTAGAGAGGCAGTGGCCTAAACCACTTGTGAATGTAATCTTGTGTTTCTAAATTTAAACGTTGCTTCAGCCCTTTTTGCCTATGCTCTTGCATGTCACTGTCAAGGCCACCTTCCTTACTTTCTATAGCCTATGCACCAAGTAGGCACTAACCCTGTACCTTTTAAGAACCATCTCTCTTTAGGACCCAGGATGCCTTTGCAAACTCATCCTCATCTGATGTGTCTTCCACCTGGCATAGTTCATCTTTAAGGAGGTGTAAGCCCCTAGGTCTTCCTGGGTAGGGAGGGACCTGCAATTCCTGCTGTTCCTCAGAAGAGTACTCTTCCAGAGAGGAGTGGCAATTTGTGAATTCAGGTGGAAGTAATTACACCCTTCTGTGATATCAAAAAGGGTGAGTTTCCAGTTTCATGGTGAATTCCAACAATGCTTGGCCAACCTTAAGTTTCAGCAGTACTTCTCAAATAAAATTGCATCCCATGGGTCACCAGAGGGAAATTGTGCATGATGATACATCCTACATGCATTCTTTTCACAAATGCCTGAAGAGGATATATATCTGCCTCCTCAGTACAACGGATCACATTATTAATGTTCAGTGGTCCTTCAGAACATAAAGTTCATCTATCTAAGTAAACCAATCAGTAAGCCAGTGCAGACAAAGCTACCATTGAATGACCTAGCTCTGGAACCTCAGTCTCAAAGAGGAAAAAATAAATTGTAGCAAAAATGATTTCCCCCCCCCCCCAAAAGTAATGACTCTCAAATTGAATTTGGCTCAATAAATCAGTTGACTTTAAAAATATCATAAACCTTGAAAGCACAGCTGACAGTTTTGCAAAACTCGACTGTCACCAAGATTCCATTTCTTTCCGTTTTGTTATTCAATCCAATATCACATAGTATTTTTTTTAAAAGAATACTTGGTATATATTTGGAAATAGTAGGTGGGAAAAGAGAAATCAGAGAGGGGCAAATAAAAGACCTTTTGAAATAGAAATAAAATAAAAAATTGTATTTAGAAATAAAATAAAAAATTGCTCAAGAGTGGAGAAGGAAAAAAATGTTCCCATTTATATAATTTTCATAAGCTCGAGGGCAGATGCAATTTTTAAATATTAGAAATTGGTGATATTAAACCATAATGCAGTTACAGAGGAAAAATTTAATAAAAACTCCTAGTATATACAAAAAAGAAGCAACCAACTAATGGAATGACAATGCAATGCAGCTTTTCATTGTGTGTAATGAACATTCTTTTTTCAACAATTTATAGAAGAAATCCATAAAAAGTTTATGACTTTTACTGAAGATGACATTTTGCCTAGGATACGTAGGCAGGAAGGAGGGGAATACAGTAATAAACCCAGAAGAGTCTGTGAGTAATTAGTCCCATGTATATCATAGCTGCTAGAATACAGGGCTTGCCTCCAGAAAGAGGCAATATGCTGAAAATATTATTTTGTATCAGGAACAACTTATTACAGCTGCTATAATAAATAGAGAGACACTCTAAAAACCCAAATTTATTCAGAGAAAATGAATAAATCATGAAAAAAGTGCCAGTGAAAGAGAAACAAAAGGAAAAGAGCACTTTACTCATCCTGAGGCATTATTATTATTATGTAAAAAGATTGTTGCCATTCAGTGGTCTTGAGAGTGCATATGTGCTATAGGATTTTTCAGACCTCCAGTGACAAGAGAGAAGACTCTGATCTTGGAAGAAGATAAATCAACCTCATAAAACTCCTCTGGGTGTCTTAAAATATCTATGGCTGGTACCTGTCTACAGTTGAAACTCTGGGGTGGATGAGAAAGATGAACACTGGAGTGATTATCTACCCACAGGGGCCAAAGCTGATTCATTTGGTCACTGCCCAGAAAGAGAAGTTCACAAGTGTAATTTATTTCTCTCCCATAATTTTTTTTTTAAACTTCCCTAATGGGAAGTGCAAAAGGTTCCCCATGAGGAAACCAACAAGAAAAATGGAGGCTTAGGACAGGAGCTGCTTTACCTTGCATTCTGTTTGTCAAGCGTTATGGAAGGGTTGCAAACACTGAAGAAAAAGTTGCACTTCCCAGGTGTGTCTGCCAGGCTACGGCCTCAGAGTGCTGCTTCAGCCTGTCGCCTCCTTTCTCTCTCCTTAAGTTCAGCTGAAAAACAACAACCAAAAAAAAAAAAAAAAGGAGCCTTCCTCAGCTGAGTAGTTCCAATCAACTGCTGATCAGTGATAAGGTCAAAAAGAGAGCAATGAGCTTGGTTCCAATTAGAGAGCCTTTCTAAACACTAGATGGGACTTAATGGAGAAGGCAGGGACTGATCAGACAAAATTGTCCTAGGTACTGAGCACTGCCTAAGGGACCAGGGCTTCTCTCTTTTTTTTTTTTTTTTTTGGGGGGGGGGGCTCCATTCCCTGATATAATTATCCTTCAGAGGTCAAGCTATAAAGCCAAATCCAACTTTTCCACTCCTTCAATAGGTTACTGTACGTTCAAACTTCTTGCAATGTGGTTCAAAACGTGTACACAAAGTGTGTCTGCTACAGAAAACTGTTCACAGTGGGAGTATCAGCTTTGGAAGCCATATTAGGCCGGAAGCTCCAATGCTGCCACCTTTTCATGTGTGGGAAAGTAGGAGAGAGGGTTAGTAAGACATAATAGCATTCTTCCTGTTGGTCAAGGTCAGGGCGATCCCGCATCTGGAGAAGGAGTGGTCAGGGGGCTGGATCGAGATGGGACGGACGTTGATTGGAGCATGTGACCGACGGGGTGGAAAAGGGGATGGTTTTGGGAGCTTTGACTTACTGAAGGAAAACCCAGGCTTTTCAGATTCGGGTTTCCCCAGATGTGCCACTTTGCCTATTCTAGTAAAGAGGACTTTGGAAAATGCTTGCTTCCGCGTCTTTACTTGGAGTGGGGGGTTTTCTGGAACGCTGACAGGGAGGAGTACACATGAATTTACACACTTTTTAGCATGTGTTTTTCAAAAGAAACAAGCCATCATAGAAACATAGGAGAAAAAGGCTACAAAAAAAAAAAAACCCCGGTTAACCAAGAAAAACCTAGGTTGAAGGTCTCTCCTAATTTGCTCTGGCCTACAGAGATGTGTGTCAAAGTCGTTAACAGTCCAAGGTCATTTTTTTTTTTAAATTTAATTTATATGCCGCTCTTCTCCGGAGACTCAGGGTGGTTTACAATGCGTTAAGCAATCAAAAATTGATTGAGAAGCTTAAATTAGCCCTGTCCAAGATAAGCCATAGTTTCTTATCAGCAACTGATGAAGAATAGGAAGCGGGCATCACCTCCAGGCACAAGATACATAAGACTGGGTAATCACTGAAGTTATTCAAATCTCAAGATTCTCCCGCCTCCATGAATGCTGCAGTTTTTGGATGGAGGCCCAGAATGCAGAGATGGTGTCAGGATCAGGAAGGTCCCATTCAGCCTCGACAGTTGATGCTAAGACCTAGTTGGATCTTCAAGATTGGATCTGCTTGGATTTTTCTCGTGCTCTCCTTGCTTCTTTGACAGGCCAGTGTTAGCTATATCTTAAGCTGTAGAATATTCTGACTTTAAGGTTAATGAAAAAGCAGGAGAGGGCAGGAGAGGCCAACTGCAACAAAATCCACTAAGATACAAATAATTGAAAGCCTCACACAGAAATGTAAACATTGTGATTCAAAACAAGTTTTAATCATTGTTTTGTAATTATTTCTTAATATATGCCAGTCCAATTTGAATTGTATTTAGAGGACGGTATTTTGTTCTGAATTTTCTAAATATAGTTCAATCTATAAAGTTCAATTTAGCTTTGTTTAATTTTATGCAAGTAGGCAGACATGCTAAATATGAACAGACTGAATAAAGTCTCAAGACGTAGCAGCATGTGGCTGCTACCTAAATAGCTGAGTGGCATAGGACCTCCAAGTGCTGCAAAGCTCCTCTAAAATATGGGTGTCAAATGGCAGCCCACAGACCAGATGTGTCACGTGCTGGCCATGCCCACCCCAGCTCCACAATAGAGAAAAACATCGCGATACATCATGTGACAGCAACATGGCGCGGAGAGTTTGACACCCGTGCTCTAAAAGGATGCAAATGACCATCTGTCTGTCCATTTCCCACCATCCAGTCAGAGCTGAAACAGCTTCTTGGATGAGAAGTGAAACGACTTCAAAGAAAAAACATGAACGTCCAGTTGCCTCCTGAAAAAAAGCACTTTTGGCACAACCATGACATGGATGACTGAGAATCTCTATAGGCCATTGGACTTGGGTTAGTACATGGATGGCAAAATCTAGAAAACTGGGGGGAAAAGATCAGCTTGGGAATTGGGAGAAAAAGGGAAGCAATAGCACCCCAATTCAGTATGTCTTGCAAGAAAACTAACTGGATATGTTTATTGCCTTTTATAAGACGATAATATATATATTATATTAAAGTCACTTGGAATCAAGCTCAACGTTAGAGCCTGTAGCTTTTAAAATAAATAAATAAAGTAGTTGATAACTGTTAGGTACTTCTTCCTTCAGCTTCCTGCAATTGATTGCATGTCTACTTATAGAAATTGTTTCCAAATCTGCATATGAAGATCTAAATTAGCATATAGATATTTCATTTCTCTCTGCTTATCCTGCAGTTTTGGATGCATGTCAATTCAGCAATAAACCAAGCCAGTTCTAACACCACTGAATGCTCCCGTGCCCTCAATACTTTTCTGGAACACTTTTTTTTTTTATATCCAGCACTGATGCATCAATAGGCAGCAATAAGGAGATTTTATGAAAGGCCCTAATTAATAGCACATGCCTGCCACAGCAACAATAAACCCAGCAAGTAGAGGACAAAGGAGAGAACTCAGTAGAGTCCAGTCGTACAAAACAGTGGGGATGTGGTAGATGGTTCACTAACCTGAGCTAACAAACCTCTTATGTTCTAATCCTTTAAATATATTTCGTTTTCTCTGCATGAGTCGTTTCTCTTTTCTCCTCTTCTGTCAGGTATGCTTCCTTCAAAGTCCAAGAAAGAATGACCCCATTCCACTGTTTATAGAGAAAGGTACTTTTACTGAAAAATGAAGTGATCACAACCAAGGAAAAGCAGAATCTGAGGCAAAAATGCGAAAATTACAGATAGAAAGCATCCCCTCCCACTGTCTAACGTAAATCATCCAATCCAAAGGTCTCCCAGGGGTCAGGTGAAAACACATGTCTGGCAGTGTCATCAATCAGGAATGCCATGGCCGTTGACCCGATAGCAGCTTCAAAGATGCAGCACTATAACTTAGGAATCACTTTCGTTTCTCCTCTCCAGCACTCTTCCCGCTCAATGCTAGCTCCCCCCTCCCCCCGTTACTATGGCAGCCAAAGCAGCAAAAGGCGGAGGCTGACACTTCTCTTCTGCCCACCATTCCAAAACTTGATAACTTTTTTTATCATAATAAAAAGGGATGCAAACGCTGAAGATGCTCTGAAGGCAGAAACCTAAGAGGAAGAGAATGGGAATTGTGCAGCCTTATGAGTAAATCAGCAAAATAAAGTTACACAAGAAAAGCAAATACGACTAAAACTGCATACTAATCTTTTGCTATGTCAAAAGAAGATGAGGGTTATTTATGATAATTGAAGTCTATGAAAATATTATTATTGATCTTTGTGGGCTGAGGAGCAAGACTATTTATCTGCTTATTGCTTTACATTTATATGCTATTTACCTGGCATCCTCACGAGAAAGACAATTATGGAAGTTGCAATGGCATAAAACAATATACACCAGGGTTTTTTTATAATTTTATTTCATTTTCATTTTTTTCTGAATTTTTATTGTTTTCTGGTGCTTCACCAAGAAACAAAACAAAACAAATTCATATAATATCAAATGCACATCAAATTGTATCAGAGTATGCACTAAGGTGGAGAAGGGAAGGAAAAAAGTCAGCCTAAAAAGTAATGAGGAGAGCTACTTCTAAGTGGAGTTTTAGAGTCACAGAGCTGTCTGTCAAAAGAACCTGTCTAGGCAGATGCATTTCAGTGTAAAGTCAATCATTTTCACTGTCGGCATTAATAGGATACCATTTCATCTTCTAAAATGCCTATTGTAGAAACCTTAGAAAGAAGCAAAATTTATTGATTCTATTGACATTTATTGAGATTAATGTTGGAATTTGTACTGAGTTAAACCTTCCTCTGTTATCAAATTCCATGCTTGGGAATGGGCCTAGGGCAGGGATCGGCAACCTTAAATATTCAGAGCCATTTGGACCCGTTTCCCACAGAAAACACAAAACTCTTCCCGTACTTGACTATTTCCTGAACTAGCATATACTATATAGTTGAATTAAAGATTCTATTTTCTTCTGAAATTTTTCTTTTCTTGGATTTATCCATGATTGACCTACCGGGGATCAAAAAGCTTAATAAATTGTGCGTTGGTGGGTGTCACAATTTGGCAGTTGTGGCAGATATTGTGAGCAACAGGGGGCCGCAGCAGAGGGATAAAAGAGCCACATGTGGCTCCAGAGCCTCAGATTGCTGACTCCTGGCCTAGGGAGTGAGTATATATTTAAAGAGCCTATTTAAAAGACTTTTCCCTCCCATCACAAGGTCAGGTGATGTATTTTCAGGGCCTATTTCTCGACTTACCACCCTCCAAAACTAGGAGCAACTTCAAAACGGAGTGGTCACTAGGGAGTTAACATTGTTGTCATATGGTATAGAAGCAACAGACAGAGAGTGGGATGAATAGCTAGCTGTAGTTCATCCCCAAACTTCTAAAATATGAGTGTTAGAATTTAATTGGATTCTGTCTGAGACATTTTTCCCTTTGCCTGACATCTATCTTGGGGAACTGTAGGGATGACTGCTACATATGCCAACCAGTCAGCATTTGTCACTGCAGGTTCTGCTTCCCCCAAGCACACAGGCTCTGAACTGACAAAACTCCCTTTCGACTTCACTTGAGAAAAATAATATCCCTTGCTAGCATGTTCCCATCCACCCCCTTACATGATTCATGTATTTATCTACCTTAAACTGAAAACAAGCTCTTTATGAGCTAGTTCATCAAATTAAAGAAATAGCAGAACTTCCTGGAGAACAGAAATGACATCTGGAGGGCTAATACGGACAAATCAGAACTAAGTATTCTACTCAAGTGGAGTTTATATTAATACGTCATAGTGCTTAACATTCTGGCCTAGAAATCAGGAGACTGTGAATCCATCCCACGTTAGCATGAAAGCCAGTTGGGTGACCTTGGGCCAGTCACACTCTGTCAGCCCAACTCACCTCACAGGGTTGTTGTTGTGAGGAAAAACAGGAGAAGGAAGGATTATTAAGTATGTTCGCTGTCTTGAGTTACATATAAAGTAATAAAGGCAGGATAAAAATCAAATAAATATCTCCTTTGTCCACCAATTGGGCAATAAACAAAGATCTGTGTTTCTATTTTAAGCTTTTGAAAACTAGATGATCAACTGGAGGAAAGAGCTAACCTTTGGATAGCTGTTCTCCAGGAAAAGCAAAGAATGAGGAAACAACAATGCCCTAATAACATAAAAGATTCACAACAAAAGAAACAAAAATGTTTTGTAATGTTGGAATGTTCAGGAAAGGTTACACACAAGGACAATTGAACTTCCTGGAATAGACAATGAAAAAAAGGCATCAGGCTACAAGTCTGAAATAATTCGCTTGATAGGGATATTGGAAGAGCTGTTTGGAACCTGCTAACACCAGGATAAAATGAGTGCTTGAAAAATCTCTTCATTCTGGATTTCGTTCTGTAACCCCTTTCTACTTTTGTATGTTCTTCAATGTTGTCAACCAGCTATTAATGCTAGAAGTTATCCATTCAGGGGTGTTATTTAAGAAATCATTAAGTTTTGTTTGGAAAGCAAGAAATGGAAAGAAACTAGACCTGATTGATGGTCTTGCAAATATATCATAGGGCTGGTTATCAGTCTTAATTAGCATTGAGATTGGTAGTTGCCTGGCATAGATTTAGAACACCACCATCTCTATTGTTATTATTATTCAGTAACTAGAACTGAAAGTACTTTCCCTCAAAGCTTTTCTTTATATGCTGTTGTACAAAATGTGTCAATTTTCTTTATGCACTCCCAGTTTGAAGCTCCAACTTTGAAATAGGAAAATACAATTGTATCCCTTTCACTTTTCTGAAACATAGTTTTTTTAGGCTAAATATGTTTTTCATATATGCAAAATTCATCAGTGATCAGCTGATATAAGTGAATATTGGACTTTTCAATTCTGAACCCAGTTTAAAAAAAGGGGGGGGTGACCAAATTGAAGGCTAACAAAGCACTTCCATGATGCTGAAAACAAAATATGCCCATGAAGCTGCCAAAGTCAAGTTTGACTCAAAGGAAACATTACCTTCACTAAATTGATTACTTGAACTGATACTGAAAACAGCTTTCATCATATTTTAAAGCTAAGTTTTAAGTATTTTATTCTGCTAGGTTTAGAAGAAATAGATGAGAAAACTATAATCTCAAGAATATTGGCTCAGTTCATAAAAATGAGGAAGTGCCACATTTAAAAACACACCTGCACTTGTGTATATAAAAGAGTAACTCTGAAGCTGGATTCTATATCAACATTCCAGATAGTTTGAAATAGTAGGTCATTGTTTCTCGTTTTAAATAAAGAATTAGCTATTGACTTTGTAAAAGTACAAATTAGGCATTCAATTGCAAATTTGATAAAAGTGTACATTTCTTCTCCTAATAGCATGATGATCTGTTGTATTTGATTATCTTATTATACCAGGGTTATTGTATGTTGAACAATATTACATTGTTTAAAATAACCCAGTGAGCCTGTCAACAGGGATTAGTAGCTAGTTCTTATGATATCAATGCAATGTTGACATCATCTGCTTTATTTGGGCTGTGTTCTGATTTGATTTGATTTGATTTGAATTAGAGATTAAAGATTAAAGATTGGAAGAAGGTGGAATTCAACTTGAATTTGTATCTCAAGATCTGGGAACAAATGGATTTGATTTGAGCCTTTTCAAAGTTGTAATAGCATCAAAATGCCTATAGATGCTTCAGGGGGTGAACATGGGAGGAACGGAAGATTCATTAGAAGACATGGTTGCTGTCTAGCTTCAACTGGATGTCTTCAAGAGCTTCTCCTGTTTTGAGGCAGAAATAAAAAGGTCGAGAAGCCCAGCAAACCACCTAAGATGCATTGGTTTCGAGCAGTAAATATCCTATCCCCAAAGTTGGTTGGTTCTTTTCCACTTGTTATTCTGGACTTCCCAGTGTTCTGGCACAACACTGCACAATTATTATTGATTTCTCCTTGTGGATTGATAGCTTTTTTGGGATACCTGGAGGATTGGCACAGTTACCTGAGAAGCTCCCCACCTAGGAACTACTCTTCCATCATCAGGTTAATTGGGCTACCAGGCTGGGAAGGCCTGTTGGCAAAGTTTGACCTTTTCAGAGCTGGATTTGGAAGAACGTCTCCTGAAACGACCTTACTGTGTGATGTAGCTTTGCTGCTTCTGCTACTTAATTTGTAGTGTGACTGGAGCATTTGCATAACTAATTGGCAAGCTCTCCTGGGGGGAGTCATTCATAGGTAAGCAATGAGGAGCATCAATTCTAAATGTAACTTAGCAGAGGCAGCAAAAGTAAGTAGGCATGGTGAGATGCATAGGTACTTGTAGCCTTCAGATTTAAAAGAGTAAATGTTGAGGCTAGTACCTGTGTATCTAAATACCCATTCACTGTTAAGAGCAAATATTAGATTGATTAGCCTTCAGCCCATGCACAGAACAAGAATTTTACTGCTTCCAGTTGAATGGCTAGAAACCTGCATAGAACAGGGTTCCCCACAGTAATCAACATTGTCCCCCAAGATTCAATGGGAGTATGTGTTATTTTATTCATAGTCCTATCAGTTAAAATAGTATCTATTACGTTAGTTTCATACAATAAATGCTTGGGGGGGGGGGAGTCAGTGAACAATCTGAAACTTCATGAGGGGATTGAGGAGCTGAAGAGTTTGGCGACCTCTGCACTGGAAGAAAAGACCCAAAGCTTGTGAGTAGCTGAGCAAATGAGGAAAGCCCAAGGCGGTATTAGTTTTTCCATCTGAAGGGCCAGGATTTTAATGAGCTGATAACATTCATTGGGCCATCAACAATTTATGTCACATCCTTCAGTCCAATGGGAGTGGCCTTGCAATATTATATAATCTATAGCTGCCAAAGCAGTGTAAATATCATGTCACGGAACCTTCTGAAGCACTTTAAAAGACTTCAGACTGCTTTGAATCCACCTGATCCCTACTTCGTTGATTCTTTTTTCCTCTGATGGATGCTTCTTTGCACGTTCCTATAGAACCCAGACTATGTGTTATCAAGCCCTAATGGGTCATGTTTATGTATTATTTGTTATGAGTGACTGTATACTGCTCCATTCATCTAAGTGGCTTCCTAAACAAGGAAAAGCTTAAAAATGATTTAAGAATGAATCCTTGACTCTGACAATATTGGAAGTTTCCATGTTTGCAGATTGTTGGCAATTTGAACACCACAGCAGTCAAGAATATTTCCCCCAAATGCGGATATGCATGCATTCTCCGATCAGTTATGGTGTGGATTGGATTGAGAATTGGAGCATGGAGCTTTGAGGGAAGGATCAGGTGTCCCACTAATGTATTTTACCATAGAAAAGGACAGTTTTGCAGCATATTCTCCCCTATTCTTATAGTGATCACTATCCTACTGCCATATCCAGCTCCTAACAACGTTGGGTCTCTTTGCAACTCTAACATTGTGGAACAGATAAAAATGGTCACCAAAATTTATTTATTTAATTTTTATCCCGTCTTTATTATTGTTTTTAAATAATTCAAGGTGGTGAACCTAATACTCCTCCTCCTATTTTCCCCACATTAACTATCTTGTGAGGTGGGCTAGGCTAAGAGAGTGACCAAGCCAGTGTCACCAAGCTGACTTTCATGCCTCAGGTGCGACCATAACTCACTGTATCCTAGTTTCTACCAAATGTCTTAACCACTAGATCAAATTGGCTCTGTTCATACCGCTATTGCTTTATTTCTATGTTACCGCTACTGTCAGGCTCAAAAAACTGCCCGAGAATTACGACAAAATGGTCCTGTGTTTGCTTTGCCTACCAATAAGATTAAAAAAAGGCATTTGTGCATAGCTCTACTAGCAACTAAAGTGCCCGCCTGCCATAAGGCTTCTCAAATGCAGGGATCACAATTCCATCTCTAAGTGACATATCTCAGAATTGTTTGGAAGATGACGATGAGATCCATCTTGTAGATTCTGTAATAAATCCTCATCTACACTGTAGTCAGCTTTGCCTAGTTAGTATTTCATATTCTTCTTTTTCCTAAAAACATTTCTAAGAGCTAGGGCAAGAGTTCCCAACCCTCAGGCTGCAGCCCACTACTAGGCCGTGAGCTGTTTGGAACCGGGCCACAAAAGAGGTGGGCGAATGTGCATGTGCATTCTTATTTCTGTGAGCTTGCCCATCGCTCGTGCTGAACCATCCCCTATCCCCACACCCTCTTGCCAGTCTGCAAAGCTGAAAAGGTTGGGGAAATCTGAGCTAGGGGATTCCAGAATATTTTTATTCTTATGTGAACATTTAACTATTACTGGTAGTTTTTTTTTTTTTTTAATCCAGGTTCTTTTACCAGTGTCAGGTCATCCATTTTCCCACTTGGGTTTGAAATTGTTCTTTGGGCCAAAATGAAAAGCAGAAAAGAACTGTAGTTTCTTTCCTTCTTTCTGGAGCAAATTTCTCTCAAACAAACTGTGGATTTTGCTCCAAATCTAGCACACACAGGTGTGACTGACTTTCCTAGCTGGTTTTGCCTCAACTGACCCTCATTATTTAGGGTCAAGGCAAAGTGGAGCTCCTGGCAGATTCCAAAGAGCGCATGGCAGCAGAGTCAGGATTGCTGACATTTCAAAATCAGTGCATGAGAAGGTTCAGCTGTGGCAAGAACACACCCAAATAAACAGGTTTTGCTTGTAGGTGAGAAAGGCGAGGCAATAACTGTCCAGAAAATAGTCAAGGTGTACTCTTGCTAAAAGGTTTCATGAAATGTGATTATTGGGCTATAAGTTTGTGTTTGAATATGATTTAGAGATTTGGCAATGTTTCACAAGCTTGTTCATTCTGTTATGAAGCTACGGTAATTAAGGAGGAATCTGTTTAAAGTTAGGCCTGGACCATTTAGACCTTTATATCAGAGGTCTCCAACCTTGGCAACTTTATGACTTGTGGACTTCAACTCCCAGAATTCCTCAGCCAGCATGCGCTGGCTGAGGAATTCTGAGAGTTGAGGTCCACAAGTCATAAAGTTGCCAAGGTTGGAGACCCCTGCTTTATATCATGGGATGTATTAATAAACAGTGCTGATCTTTGTAAATGTTCCCAGCCTCCACCATAGTAATACAGGATTTGATGTTTGCATGGCTTCTGAGGGAAAGCTGAGGCCAAAATAAAAGAAATTCTGTTTACCCACAGCAAACTTTGAACTTTTGTTCAAAAGCAGAAATGCAATCTGTCTGTTATTATGGGAGGGGCATGAATATGGCATGAGTATACTAGCTTTTGATGGAGGAGAATAGTGACAGACTTGTGAGCAAACATTAGAAATAATTTTTGCCATGACCTCTTTGGCCCTTATGTTTAGACTGTAGATTACGGTAGTTAAAACCGGTTTTATAAGGAACTGTTTAGAGATATATAATCCAAAACAAATTCAGGATGAAAAATAAATCAAATGAACAAATAAGAGTATTTTTCCTTCCTTGTTGAAAGAAATCTGACATGAAAGCTATCACTTCAAGCTATCAAACTGATGATTCAACAAAAATATGAAACCTCTTCTACCTATTATTTATCTGTTTTGTCCAACAGACATCTCTTTGCAATAACACAGAGAAGAGGGCAATATTGATTATAGAATGTTATTGCTTTGTGTTAGGACTCCTGTAGGTTGCTGCCCTCATCCACTAGACTTTCTTTCTTTCTTTCTTTCTTTCTTTCTTTCTTTCTTTCTTTCTTTCTTTCTTTCTTTCTTTTTGAGGAAGGAAAGAAAAAAGGAACCCGCACATTAGGATAACAAGAAACAGTGCTACCACACTGAAAATCCAGGGGAAATATTTTGCAGTTCATAAAAACTCAGCTCACATATGCAACAAACTGGTTTGATGACTGAGCCATAACTCTGCCTATATTTGGAAGGGATTAAGCTGGAAGCTTGTGGACCTCACAAATTGCTGTAACAATCTTCCAACACAACAATCCTGTTGGCTAAAGTTGCTAGGAGTAGAGTTCAGCAATGTCTGGGATAGCCTGCTGGTTAATCTTCAAGATTTACAAGAATCCTGAATTATTGATCAGTACATTAAAATATTGGGGCTAGAAGAGGGAGGGAAGGGGAAGGGGAAGGGGAAGGGGAAGGGGAAGGGGAAGGGGAAGGGAAAGGAAAGGAAAGGAAAGGAAAGGAAAGGAAAGGAAAGGAAAGGAAAGGAAAGGAAAGGAAAGGAAAGGAAAGGAAAGGAAAGGAAAGGAAAATTATTTAATGTTTGAGAAAATGAATATGTTAAAGATATAGGGCTGGATCAAAAATTCATACTTGGTCAAAGCAAGCCCCTTTGAATGTAGCTCCACTGAGAACAATTAATTAAAAGAGAAGATATGGAATCTTCTCCTTTCCCTAGAATATCAGGCCTTCTTTTGCAATTCTCCAGACCTTAATCAGGAGATTAGAGGCAGAATAGATAACATTCACTTCCTCTGCTGTGCAGAGGTCACAGGAAAACATTCACAGGATTTTTTTAAAAAGCCTTTTGACTTTCTATTTGCAGGAAGATTCTCCTAGATCCTGTCTCTTGTGAACTGTACACCTTCAAGAAAGAAGCAGCATCATTTCTTCCTGTATCTTCCTTTTTACCTGGCCACTTCAACAACCTTTCAACCTGAAATAAGGAAACGAGCAAGTTGGAACATAGTGCAATTTGCTTGTAGTCATTCAGTTATATTGCTATACCATTATGACTTTGATTATTAATCAATATGGAATGTGTGATACACATATGTGAGATTGGGTGTTAATGATAAGGAATATTAACCCTAACCCTAACTTTAACCCTATCTTCCTGCTGACTTAATTTAGTCACTGATGCTTATCCAAAGCAGTAATTGATGAGAGAGTTCATTGAAAAGAGATGTGATTGAATGGCAATCAAAGCTGGGATGCTCTATGAACACCCTGCAATCCAAGGCAATGGGAAACAATTGCTTCAGGCATCCAGTGATGGTGCAATGCTAACGATTCAGCACCAGAGGATTTATCTCCATGTTTCCATTGCTATTTCACAACATGCTGCTTTATGGTAGTTGGACATAAACTTCCAATTATTCAATTTACAAACCAGCACAGGACACACAATAAACGAGAGATCAACAATGGGATACCGGCAAGATCCATAATGGCAGAGTGTCACTAGATGTTGCCTATTGTCCTCCAATATTCATCAGTTTTTCATTAAACTCAAAAGATCTTGGTGTCACATTGAATTTCAAATTTTCATCTGCGCTTTCAAAATCCATTCTTACGTTTACACACACAAGCATTTATTTATACATAAAAAACAACCTCAGCAGGTGACAGCCTTCAGTCAACATTGTCTGACTTTAAAAGGTAATCAATACTGATAGAATCCAGTCAGTACATGGATGGGAGACCACCAGAGAATTTCAAAACGAAGTAGCCAAACCAGGAAGCAGAAAAATATTGACAAAACAACAAAGACAATTGCAAGCTGCTTCCTTATTGATAAGAAACATGTATCTGTGCTCATCAGACCCCCCACTAACTGGGGAAATAGTCATAGGAAACAGTATTCAAGGACGTCAATGTTTATATATATATTGCTTATATATATATATATATATATTGGTGTCCATGACATTGCACCTAGAATGCCCAAAACAGTGTCTTTAGATCAGGAATCCCCAACCCCTGGGCCACAGATTGGTACTGGTCCGTGGCCTATTAGGAATCAGGCCACACATTTTCCTGCTCTTCCTGTCTCCTTTAGTCCTCTGTTCCGGCTCCTCCCTATTATTATTTACTCCTTCTATACCCATCACTTGGTCGTGGAGTTTCTGTGCTTTGCTCTGTGAATCCACTTTAATTTTTTTTCCTTGCCACTGAAACCATCCTGCCCCCAGTCTGTAGAAAAATTGTCTTCCACAAAACTAGGCCCTGGTGCCAAAAAGATTGGGGACCACTGGCTTAGATGATGGGTGAGCATAATTCCTTGCCACTTCAAAATCAATTGAATGTATAAACTATAAATTTAGATTAGAGTTAGATTTTATTGGATTTATATACCGCCCTATTCCCGAAGGACTCAGGGCGGTATACAGCCAACGATAAAAATACATAAATACAAAATTTAAAACCCAACTAAAAACAGATTAAATAAATTTGGCCCAGACAGAATTAAAACACCCCAAATAGTTTAAAACAGATTAAAATTTAACGCTAAAAACGGAGAGAGGTTAGGCCAGGCCCGCCTGGCGAAATAGAAAGGTCTTAAGAGCGTGGCGGAAGATGCGCAGATCCGGGATCCTCCGTATCTCCGGGGGGAGCTCGTTCCAGATAGTAGGTGCCCCCACAGAGAAAGCTCTCCCCCTGGGGGCCGCCAGTCGACATTGTTTTGCTGACGGCACCCGGAGGAGCCCCTCTCTATGAGAGCGTACTGGCCGGTGGGAGGCTATTGGTGGTAGTAGGCGGTCCTGCAAGTACCCAGGTCCTTGACCACAATTGAGCCCAACATTTCTGTTGTTAAGTGAATTTTGCCCCATTTTACGACCTTTCTTGCCACAGTTGTTAAGTGAATCAATAGTTGGTTGATAACGCAGTTGATAAATTAGTAATCTGGTTGTTAAGTGAATCTGGCTTCCCCATTGAATTTAGCTGGTCAGAAGGTCGCAAAACATGACCTTGGGACACAGCAACGATCCTAAGTATGAACCAGTTGCCAAGCATCTGAATTTTGATCACATGATCATGGGGATGTTTCAAGGATTGTAACTGTGAAAAATCATGACCAAGTGACTTTTCAGTACCGTTGTAACTTTGAACGGTCACTAAATCAACTATTGTAAGTCGAGGACTACCTGTATGTACTTATTTTTTAAGCAGGGAAGTGCCAAGAATTTGCCTACATGGAAGCAATCTAACCCTGATCCTATAGCCTGCTGTAGGAAAATACATTGCAGCTATTCCACGTGAAGAGGAAAATGTTCTGCTTATACTAGTGGTATTTTAGGTTTATCTCAAGTGCTAATTAAGTATACCATCTTGCTGTTATAGTCTGTAAAATCTAAAGTATTTTTCTCCAAAATATTCATGTACTTTGAACATTTAGGATTACCTATATATCAATTTTTTAAATATGCAAATCAAGAGGTGGCAATCCAATGTCTATCTGCTCTGAAATTGATCCAGTTCAATTCAGTGGGATTTGTTCTTGGGCAAAACCATATAGGATTATAGCATTCGTATAGAGAGAAGTCAGCACAGTTCCAGTTTCGATGAATCTCCTTCTGAATCCATTTGTAATGGTATGTGAGAAAGACCTTGGGAATGGTTAGATAAAAGAGAGCATAACCCACAGCTGCATAATGGATGGAGAAAGAGGCTGAGAATGGATCCTCCCTAGCTTCTCATGCTGTAAAGGAGATTTGTATTTTCAGACTTGGAAGATTCTGTTAAGGTAGCCTTAACAGTAAAGAAGAATTAGCTCATTGGTCATGTTCCTGTCTGGTCTAACTGGAAAGGCTGACACATGTACTAAAAGGCAGGATGGAAGAAAATCTGTATACTACAGGTAGTCCTCAACTTACAACCGTTCATTTGAAGTTACAATGACACTGAACAAAGTGATTTATGACCATTTTTTCACACTTAACAACTGTTGCAGCATCCCCATGGTTATGCAATCAAAATTTGGATGCTTGGCAACTGACTCTTATTTATGATGGTTGGAGTGTCATGTGATCACCTTTTGCAACATTCTGACAAGCAAAGTCAATGGGGAAGCCAAATCTACTTAACAACCATCTCACTAACTTAACAACTGCAGTGATTCACTTAACAATTATGGCATGAAATGTCATAATATGGGGCAAAACTCACTTAACAAATGTCTCACTTAGCAACAGAAGTTTTGGGCTCAATTATGATCATAAGTCGAGGACTGTCTGTATAGCAGTATAAAAGCAATGAGCCATAAAATTTTTATTTTTCCCATATTGGGGTTCCCATCAAACCCCAGCCATAACTCGCGAGGAACAAATTGCTTCTAACTATTCTTTCTTGGGCTACAAGAATCTTTTGTTTTTATCCAGCAATTCACAGGTGCTACATATTGGAACTACTGCAGCAGCTGGAAAGGCAAGTAAATATTTGTTTTGTGGCTGGGAAGAGAAAGAGGTCACACAAACCACACTGCAAACCCCAATGGCTGGCTAATCTGACTACTAAGCATCTTATTTGTTCAGGAGCTGACAGAGGTGCACCTTGAACCACTCTGACATTGAAATGCAGTCTATTTATTTGGCAGGTCCTTGCGTTGTCAGGCTGCTGAGAATGAACTGATGCTTGTGTTCTGAAGTTAATTAAAAGAGTAATCTAAATGAAGCAAGTTCCTGATGAGATGCCAGCTGTAGACAAAGGCATTCCTATCCACCGATACAGCATGAGAAAGCAAGCGACATGCAAAACTAATTACGAAACAAGACAGTGTAGAGTCTCTGGTCCTGAAAGCACTGCAGTGTGGAAGAACAACACGAGCTGGTTCTGTGGGTATGTGACAGAGGCAGAGGAGAAGGCATTTGGCTACTGCTTGCATTGTGACAGTGTAACACTCTGAGTGGGCTTTCCTCTGTGCTCATTTTCATTCTTTTTGAGACATCCTCCATTTAGATTCAAGCTACCATCCCTTTCACATTACAGCTGTCAACTAGTCATTAAACTGGTGGGCTGTCTTGGTTCTAAAACCAGAATTCTGGCTGAGGAATTCTGAAAGTTGAAGCTCACAGGTCTTAAAGTTGCCAAGTTTGGACATCCCTGCTCCAGGGGTGAAATCCAGCAGCTTCTGACAGGTTCTGGCGATCCGGTAGTGGAAATTTTGAGTAGTTCGAAGAACTGGCAAAAACCACCTCTGGCTGGCCCCAGAGTTGGGTGGGAAATGGACATTTTGCAATATCCTTCCCCCAGGAGTGGGGAGAGAATGGGGATTTTGCAGTACCCTTCCCCTGGAGTGGGGTAGGAATGGAGATTTTGCAGTATCCTTTCCCTGCCACACCCATAAAGCCACACCCACAGAACCAATAGTAAAAAAATTTGGATTTCACCACTGCCCTGCTCTAAAAGGATGCAGTACTTATGAGGGATAATGACTACGGCAATCTTCCCCAATTTTTCTTTCCAAATGTGGACAGTGCTTACTGGTCAGTTACAAGTTAGTTTCTGTCATTTCTGTATGGGGCAGAATATCTAGAATTTGAACAAGTATTACAAGACAAGAAATAAAGCAGGAACATTTTAGGGAGCTCTTTGCATCTTTCAGGTGTTTGAGGTGAGGCATATATTTGACTCACTACCTTGTTGGAAGTTCATACAGTGACCAGTCTAACATTTGCCACAGAATAATCCATCCATGACTACAGAATTGCACAGAGCCCCTCTCTGCCTTACCTGACTTCTATATTAAAATTCACTTTTACATAATGAAATGGAAAGTCAATGCACTGTAAACCAAAAGCAACCTTCTGGCATGTGAGATTTCCAAAAATCTTTCCCCAAAATGAGGTTGGCTATAGCCAGTGTTTGGCTAGAGGCATTCCCATCCCTTCCTAAAAAAGGAATAGGATAATATAGACCAGGGATCTCCAACCTTGGCAACTTTAACTTCCAGAATTCCTCAGCCAGTTTTGCTGGCTGGGGAATTCTGGGAATTGAAGTCCACAAATCTTAAAGTTGCCAAGGTTGGAGACCCCTGATATAGAGCATCTGTTGAGAAGGAAATGGCAGAGTATTCGTGCTTTCCTTGGCTTTACTTACATACTTAGAACTGGGTCTCTTCCCTGGTCAGGTGATTACAGTATCTTCCTGGGCAGCAGCAAGTTGTTCAGTTTGGTCTAGTGATTATGGCCGTAGGCTAGAAACCAGGTGACTGTGAGTTCAAGTTCCATCTTTGCCATGAAAGCCAGATGGGTGACCTTGGGCAAGTCATTCTCTTTCAGCCTAACCCATTTTACAAGGTTGTTGTGGGGGAAATAGAAAGAGGGAGTTGACTTATCTTTTGTGTTTTTCATTGCATCCAAAGTAGATCTAGCATACCAATACTCCTCTTCCTTCTCAGGGTTTAGACTCTCTTAAAACATGTGCCCTACCGTTTAGCAATAGACACTCCCATAAATATATTTCAAGGCAGGATTTGAAGCCAGAGTGGGCCCGGATAGTAATACACCCATAAAGGCCCACCGTTTATTTCAATGGAGGAGAGAGTCATATGCATAAAATAACATTCTCACTAATAGGGCTCTGAGTTGAACTAAATGGAAAAAGCCAGCATTTGTACCTTGGTCTTATAGAGAGATCACAAAAAAATTATCTGAGGAAAATTCACAATATTACACAGGAACTGAAGCCAGTATTATCAGCAATTGGCTACACAATGAATGATGCAGTGGGGAAAACATCTCAAGACCAACTCGGCTAAGCTTGGGTAGGGGGTGACAATACAGAAAACTCCCCACATTTGAAAGAAATAATGGGATTTACCATTGAAGGTTGCTCCCTCATAAAATATTTTCAATCCTGAACTATGCAGAGTTGCAAACATATGATTGGTTATTTTAAGTTTATTCATATTGTCTGGTTATGGTCTGTTTCCTTTATTCTTTTAGCCTACTTTATTCACTAACCTTTGATCCTTGATGTTTATAGTTCTTAATGGGTTTTTGTTCCTTATCTTCTCTTTTGCTGCCAACTGCTTTTCAGAGCCATTTAATCTGTACACCTCACTACTGCACGATAATAATAATGAGTCTTATTATTATTAGCTTTAGATTGACTTCCTTGCTTGGTTCTGCTATGTCGCATCATGTGTATTTTGGTCCAACTCTTTTATCTGTCTTTTATAAAGGATCTGTAATAACTGATTTTAACTTAACTGGTTATGCATGGAAGTATGCTCTACCAATTGAGCGGTAGAGCATTTAATCACAAGAATGAAACCCTACACCAACCATCCTTAGAGTTGGAAGAGGACATTCGGTTTTCTGGGCTCATTTCCCTGCTTGGTACAGAAATCCAATTAAGGAAGTTTCCTGTATATCCAGCCTGTGTTTGAAGACATCCCAAGAAAGGGAGCCCACCATTTCCAAAACAACTACTTCATCCTCCGCTGACAATCATGTCTGCAAAAAACCCTCATTGTCGGGATAACTGGGAAGGCAGCACAGTTTTAGTATCTGTGGCAACTGAGATTATAACTCCCCAACCTCTGATACAGTTGTATTTACTGCTTTTGTTCAGAATATGCCATAAAGCCTTCCCCTGCCACTCACCTCCCATCCCCCCCCTCACACACACAAAGCACACAAACAGGTACTCATTTAAAGGTAATGGGCACATTCCCGAGAAATACATAAAAGATTTCCTTGGTGAAACCTAATTTTTATTAGCAGTTTTTCCCCCTCCCTTTGCAAGCCAAGTTGAGCTGGCGTGTAATCGGAAAGTCTGGGTAAGGTTGAAAGGAAAGCCAGACTCCAAACCTAAGCGCGGTTTGGAAGCTGGAACGGATGATGATGATGATGATGATGATGATAATAATAATAAAATAATAATAATAAAAATAATAATAAATAGGTCCTTGGTTAGGACTCAAGCTGCTGAGCTATTAACCAGCTTCAAAGGCTGTGAATCTCACTACAGATTTAATAATAATAATAATAATAGTAATAGTAATAAATGAAGCGCGATTAATGGCACGGTTATGCATTACCTGGTGGGCTACCGGCTGGGGAGTGGGGTGGGGGGCGGGGGTTAGCCCTGGATTTCCTTTCCTACGGCGGCGGCTTGCCACCAGCGGAGCCGCCACCTCAAACCCCTCCAAGGGAGCCGGGCATGCCAGGCAGAGGGGGCCGGCCGGGGTCTCGCCCGCCGCAGGCAGAGAGAGAGAAAGAGAGAGAGAGAGAAAGCAGACGGCGGGCGTCTGGAATCCCACCCTTGGAGCTCCCGTGATTGACACCCCAGAGGATAGTTCGAGCTTTCCAAGCGCAGAACCGAGCAACCAATGAACGCGACCCGGGGGCGGGCCTTGGCATCAGGAGTATCTCTTACTTTAGACTCGCCGGCGCTGCTGAGGGGAGCCCAGAGCCGAGCCGGACGGCGCAGGTGAAGGGCGCGCGAAGCGAGCGAGGGAAAGAGACCCGGAGCGCGGACACTCGGGGCCGGGGAGTCGCCAGGGCTTGGACGGCGGCAGGTCCTGCTGAGGGGCCACCCGGCTCCACTCCTCGGCTTCCCCGGCGGCAGCCCCCATGGCGACCAAAGGACTTTAAAAGGAGTTCGGGGGCTTGGTCGGCATCTGGGCGATTCCGGGTACGCAGCTGTCGCCGATCCTTCCCACCTTGCATCGCGTCGCGTCTAATGCTCATTTTCTGGGAAGGCCCGCCAGCGGGACAGGTTTTGCTTGCCCGCGACTGGGGGATTTTTTTTTTCTTTTACCGGGCCAGGAGTTTAAAGAAAGGGCAGAGCCACGACCGAGCTGGGGTGCAGAAGCGTGCGTGATAAAGCCGGAGAGCGGCGGCTTGGAAGCTCCTTGACTTCTCGGCGAGAAGTGGCCGCCGCCACCGCTTTGGAGAAGGAAGGGGAAGACGACAACTGGAGACAAAGCGAAGAAGGGGCGGGAGGAACCTCTCGCCGGGACAGCTCAAATCCACCCCGAGCCCAGATGTGGCTTCGATTCTTTGGGGACGGAAGAGCATTTGGGTGCCGTCCGAAACAGGCGACCTCCCCACCGCCTCTCTCCCCCTTTTTTTCCTTCCCCTTTGTGCACCGTTAGGTCTCCTAGGAGAGCCGGCAACAGATCGGGCGTGGGGGGGGGGGTGGCAAAACGGGGCAGCCCGGTGGGCTTCTCGCAACCTCTGGCGACCAGGAACCATCCCCTGCCCGTCTTAAGGGTAGGGTCGGGCGAAAGGGTGGGCGTGTTAGGGGGACCAAAAAAAAAAAAAAAGAAAGAAGGATCGGCCGGCGACAGCTGTTTTTTTTTTTCTCTTCCTTGGCCAAGATGGGGCGCTGAGACCCCGCACAATCAGATCCCCTTCTCAGCTTGCGCCCCTTTTTCGTGCCGTGTGCGTGTTTCATTGTTATGCTCCCACCCACCCCGGCACTCCTCATGGCGTTAATCTCCCGCTTCTTCTCTCCCGTTTGCTGTCTCTCAGATCCGGCGATTCCTGCTCTCGCCGCGCCCTGTCATTGATGGGAAATCAACTGGATCGCATCACTCACCTGAGTTACAGCGAGCTGCCGACCGGGGACCCCTCGGGGATCGAGAAAGACGAGCTGCGCGTCGGCGTGGCTTACTTCTTCTCCGACGAGGAGGAGGATCTGGACGAGCGAGGGCAGCCGGACAAGTACTGCGTGAAGGGCTCGAGCAGCCCGGCCCAAGAGTCCCCCACACGCCACCACCACCACCACACGCCGCAGCTGGTGCTGAGCGAGACCCAGTTCTCCGCCTTCCGCGGCCAGGAATGCATCTTCTCCAAGGTGAGCGGAGACTCCCAGACTGGAGATTTGAGCGTCTATCCGGCGTCTTCCCTGCCCGCCCTGTGCAAGCCGGGAGACCTGCTGGAGCTGCTTTACCTGGGCCCGTCCGACCACCCTCCGCCGCCCCCGCAGTGGGCAGTCTATGTGGGCAACGCTCAGATCATCCACTTGCACCAGGGCCAGATTCGGCAGGACAGCTTGTACGAGGCGGCCGCCGGCAACGTGGGCCGGGTGGTGAGTAGCTGGTACCGCTTCCGCCCCCTAGTGGCCGAGCTGGTAGTGCAGAACGCCTGCAGCCACCTGGGCTTAAAGAGCCACGAGATCTGCTGGACGAACTCGGAGAGCTTCGCCGCTTGGTGCCGCTTCGGCAAACGGGAGTTCAAAGCGGGCGGCGAGCTCCAGCCGGCCTCGGGCTCTCAGCCTCAGCAGCAATACTATCTCAAGATCCACCTGGCGGACAACAAGGGCCACACGGTGCGGTTCCAAAGCTTGGAGGACCTCATTAGGGAGAAGCGCAGGATCGATGCCAGCGGTAAACTGAGGGTGATCCAAGAGCTGGCGATCGTGGATGATGGCAAGGAATAAAAAGCGCGAGTGGGGAGGAGGGAGACCGGCCGTGGCCCGATCGGCAAGCACCACCCGTCTTTCCCTCGGACTCGCACCGCCGCCTGGTTGCTCGGCTTCTTCCGCCTTTTCTCCTCCTCCGGTCTTTCCCATGGAGAGAAACCCACGGCCACATTGCAAACGAAACCACCGGCTGCCCTTCCCTTGGCCTCGGCTGGAGGTTGGTTCGCCTCCCGCGAACCGAGATCGCCGTCACCAGGATCCCGACCACCCGGAGGGAGGGGTGGAGGGGGGTGGGGCCGGCCACGCGATGAGCAAAGTCTGTGGACAAAGTCACTCCGTGTTCATCATACTTCCCATCCTGCTTAAATAAAAAAAAATGTTTTAAAAAAATTACCCCCCCCTTTTTTTTTCTAAAAAACCCCCCAAAAAACCATGTTCCTAGCTTTAATCCCTAAGAACCATGGCGATGTTTTTGTTGTTAAGGTAAAAACAGAGATTAGTTTTTGGGGGGTTCTGCCTGTTATGAGAGTGCAAAAACTTCGGATGGGGTGTTGTTGTGGGAGAGGGTGAGCAACCTGGTGCCCTCCTGATATTTTGGCTGCAGTTGCCCTTGGCCACCAAGTCCAGAGGGAGTGCAGTCATTTCTTTACAGCATGGCAATTTTATAGGATGATAAATCTTGTCCTATCATTACTCACCAAGGTTTTTAAAATCTCTTTTCTGAAAGGCTGTTTATCAGTTTCCAAAGTGTTAGACATGCCGATATAAACATGCCTTAGAATTGTGAAGGGAAAAAATGGCCATCTAATGCAATTTACCTGGGCTTGTTTTCTGAGTAAGCTTGTATAGGATTTCACAATACAGTTTCAGTCCTGGATCTGACTTTTATGCAGCTGTTGCCATCAGGACAGTTACAGTCCCAGTGAGTTACAGTCTTAATTTGTTTGGATGCCATTAGGTAGTGAAAAGTTGTGCTTAGGCCATTGCATGGTTAAAACAGCAAAAAATACCTTCAAATTAAGCTATACTGGTGTCTGTATATCATTTCCTCAGTGACCTTGACTGATCTTGCAAAAGCTAAGCAGAATGCGGTTGGTTAGTATTTGGACAGGGGGCCATCAGGAGATCTTGGGTTAGGCTAAGAATTTTTTAAAACAATCTGAACTTGCCAAAAATCCCTTATTTGGATATAAGGTCATCAAGAGATGCTTTATTTTTATTACATAGTTATGATTTCTTTTAAGAGGTAGCAGTTGCCTTCCCCACCTTTAGCAATTAACACAGTCTCCTGTTTGGAGTGGAGATTTTACTTTATGGTAAAGCCATGTGGTGTTATTTAGGGTTGCCTGATGCCAAAATGACAGCACATCAATGGTAACATTGGCACATAAATACTATGTTGATTGAACTTGTATCCTATACAATAATTACAATATTTACATGTAGGAAAGTCACAGCATTTACATAATACTGAAACATGTTTCAGCATTTGGCACCTTGTAAATGACCATGTGATAAATATGGTTACCTATTTATTTACTTACTTACTTATTTATTAAATTACCATACTTCCCATCTTGCTATCAATTACTGCAGAAACAGTTGGATCTGTTCTGTTTCCTACAACTGCACTGAAATTTCAAGAATAGTGAAGGGGATTTAGTCCCTTTATAATTCCCTCCTCCCTTTCTGTTGTTTTTGTTTTAGACTTCACAGGCATGGTGTGATGAAAATTGGGAAGTTGGGGCATAAATTTCATTAAGCCAATCCTATGCTTCAACCAAGGGACCAAGTGATGCAGATTAAAAAGACCCTAAAGCTGCAATTCCATATCTATTTATTCAGAAACATCCCCACATTAAGGCAACTGGGGCTTGCTGCTCTTTGTGATTATACCCTATGAAATATAAATATTTTGTACATGGCCTTCCCAGACCTCGGAACTGCTGCTTTTAGAATTTCAATTTACCTCTTAATTTCCCCTGAATGTAAATTCTAGGTATTTTAGTCAGGACATGATTGGGGAAGGCAGGCTTGGACTGGATCAAAAATTACAAGGCACACAGTAGAAAGGGATAAACTAAATTGTGTGGTAGGCAGAACAAGACTTAAAAAGTTGTTCTGTTAAACACATTGGAAGGGAGAGAAGATGGTTTCCTTTTTAATGACCCACTTAAAATTTTAACTTGTATTTCACTTGATAATGTTCTTAGTGGTTTCTTAAATGTTTCCTTCTGCTTGGAAGGCAGCCATGTTTCAGTGATCTAAAAAATTACTTTAATCCCATCTGCATTCTTTGGGACTATTATTTCTAAATAAACTTGCATAGGACTGTGCTACTGCTTATTTCTCCAGTTATAGGAGGGTGCTTGAGGGGAACTGGGGGCAATAGACTTAATCTATTCTCACAATCCATACCTCTCAAGAAATCAATACTAATAGAAATGAAAACAACAATAACATAACCACAATAATTCAGCTGTGGGTTGGAATTCTCATGTTTCTATATATAGATTTACTCTGTCCTTTTACTCAAAAGTAAGTCTCTCTTGTCTCCAGTAGACTCTCCTTTCAGGTAAGCGAATCCAGGATTGCAGCATTTCTGCTATGCATCTACAGCCAGATACAATACTATCTGATTCAGTGAGGTTTATTCTGAGGTAAATATGTAGGAACTGTTATCTTTAGATAGAACTAAGCCAAATAGTTTTGCTGTGGGGATGGACTACATGGTAACCCATGAATCAGATTGAATGCAATATAATTGTGTTTTTGTATATGTTTCTTTGGAATAATACTTGAACTCTTCTGTGCGATTACTCCAGCATAATAATCCTTTTTCTTCCATGGGCCTACTTTGCTTAAGTGATTTATGAATCATTTCAGCTTTGGACTCCCACATATTACACAGCTATTATATGCTCTGGTTCTCTGCCTGCCTGGAATATTCTTCAGGAAAACAAAGAAAGGTGAGTATAGATTCCATCCGATAATAAACTGTTCATTAGTGATAGTTCTTTGCAAAGCCACAAAGAGATTGTTGCTGAGTTGCTTGAAATTCAAACTGATCACAAGCCCTATCTGGTTTGATTTCTTTGTTGTTGTTAAGTACAGAAATGTACCTTGAAAGAGCGGAGTGCTTCAAATATTTCAAATCTTTATTCTATTGTCTGTCCTCGGTGTTAATCAAATCTGAGTAAAGAAAAACAGGGACGTCTCCCAAAATAAAGTATTCTGAGCGGAGTACATTTTAATTCTATTAACATGATGTTTTTGTTCAACTGATCAATTTCTTGCACATACTCCTACTCTGAAAGCTTGTTAAGCAATAGCATACAAAATTATGCATTTCTTTGCCCTTCACAATGCAATCTTCACATGTCTTAAATTAACGAATATTTATTGCCTCAATATATTATTTTGCTATAGAATAACTGACAGTTAAATAGTGAGCATGGCAAAAATACATCAAATCTGAGGTTCGGGTAGGAAAGAAAATTGACCTCCAATGTTAGCTAGTTTATTAGTTTCAACTTTTCTGATCTGTAGAAATTCATTAAATAAGTAAGGGGGCCTTTACTTCCTTCAAATTTAATAACCTGTAAATATTCAATTGGAAAGAATCCCACTGAGAATATAGTGGGATATGTGCCTGCTGTTCATAGTTTGGTGATAGCTAAATCGGTGTGGGTTTAACATTTGTTCATATGTTCACCAATGCAATGCTTATTAATTATGTGTGAACAGAAACAGTAGATGTAGCCACACGTGCATCTTCATTGCTTTCTGCAAATTATTTTGGCACAATCACACTCTATTGTTGATGTAATCCATATGAAAATCACTGGATAACATCCAGTAGTCACTGAAGGTCTCCATTTTCCACATGAATTGGACTTCACTCCTTAGTAAGGGTATAATATGTAAACCTTCTAATTCAGGGGTGTCAAACCTGCATTGTCACATTGTCATCACGTGACTTATCACAACTTTTCCCCACTTCGCTAAACCGGATGGGCATGGCCAGCGTGTGATACATCTGGCCCACGGGCTGCGAGTTTGACACCCCTCTTAATGGAATAACACCTTTCGCCCACTTGAATGATGTCATCTCAGTGATGTCAGGAGGAGACATGCCTTCACCAGAGCCTCTCTTAAGAGGAGGAGTAACACCTGAAAAAGACTTCTCCCCCTTTCTTAAATATGTGATGGTTGGCTGGATGAATTTAGCTTCTTAAGGCAAAAGGTTAGAATACCTTCCCAATCCTGCCTGTTTAGCAAATACTTTATCATTCCCTTTGATCCCATTCCATGCTGATCTGCTCAGACTAATCCATTCTGCATTGTTTTAGGGATCTTGAAATAAGGAGCATGCTTACTACAAAAGATTTGAGTAGCTGTAGCTTTGTGGTGGCTTGTACTTCACATCAACAATGGTTACATATTGGTTATGTGTTTTCTGCAGAAGCATGCCAATTTCTTGGAAGCATTGCGATTTGTGGGTTAATTTTTTTAATACGAAGTGTTGAATGTGTTAAGCCTCAAAGCTAGATAAATCCTTCAGGACTTCATGTTCATTCCTTAAAATTTACTTCAATAGAATTTTGTAGAGATCATTGGAAAGGATGTTTGTGTATCCATATTTTAGAATCTAGGGTCCAAATTATATTTGATTTCAAGTACTGATCTCAGATTGACACTACTTTAAATTTGTACTTGAGTGAGCATTGTAGACTTTACAGATGCAAAAAGGAACAGCTTTGCAGAACAATCAGCATTTAAGCATGTTTGAGTCTTTCTCAGGGCCAAATATTTTGCCATATATTTGCTTCTGGAAACTCTTCAAGTCACTCCTGTTATGAAAATTCCAATTTGCAAATAAGTTATTCTCACACTGGGATAATCGTAGGAATAACTACAATAACTCAATGTACAACAGTTCATTTAGTGACTGTTCAAAGTTACAACTTGAATGGAGACTTACGACCATTTTTCACGTTTACAACCGTTGCAGTACTTCATGTGATCAAAATTCAGACACTTGGCAACTGACTCATATTCATGAGATAGCTGCAGGGTCCTGGGGTCATGTGATCACCTTTTGCGACCTTAAAAGCGAAGTCAATGGGGAAGCCAGATTCACGTAACATTTGTGTTACTAATTTAACAACTGCAGTGGTTCGCTTAACTGCTGCAAGAAAGCTCGTAAAGTGGGACAAAATGCACTTCAAACAAATGCTTCACTTAGCAACAGAAATTTTGGGCTCAGTTGTGGTCATTAAGTAGACAACTACCTGTAATTCATTTTGGATTCTTGGTTTATTCTACCTTAGTTATAAGACTGACCCACAACTGAAAATAGCAGTGTGCATTCTTGCCCATAGTGTAGTCCCATTCAGAAAGAAAAATGCTGAGTGAGCAATTTAGAGAAGCCATTCTCCCCAAGCTCAGCTTTCAACATATAAATAGCAATATACTTGGCTGAAACTTTGAAACTGATCTACACTCCAGCTAAAAATATTAGGTCAATCTAGTTCCCTTGGTTTTTTATTATGATATAGTTTCAGTAGTACTAAATCATCTTAAATCTAGGCACCTGGTTTACGTGGGTTTTGCAATAGACTTTCATATGCTTAGAAATTAAACACCTACTTGAATTCTTAAAGTTTTCAGGGCTTTGTATTAAAACTAATAAAATGATTGAATATGACAACCCCTTTTTAAATAACTCCCCTAATTCTATCTCAACTGCTCAATTTGGACTCCATCACCAGTCTTTTTGCAATCTAGGATGGCAATTTATCAATAACTATAATAAACATTTGTTTATAATAATTAACAATTAACTGGATGCCATATACTTTCTTTCTGTTTGGTGGACTGCATATCGTACTGATTTGATTTAACCTGTAAGAGAGGGTAAGACTTGATTAGGGTAAGGGAGAAAACTTATTCCTTCTGATTGTGCAAACTGCACCTTGTGAATCTTTACAAAACATCCCTTTCAGAATTTGTAATGCAGTAGGCAACATACTATACTTATTTTTGCTCAAAAGCAATAAAAAAGAAGAGTGCCTTAAAAGAACAGGAATGGGCAACCAGGTATCTTGCAGGTAATTTGAAACAACTTCCAGGGCACTCAATTTCAATGGCCAATGGCAAGAGGTTGTGGGAGTTGTAGTATCTGGAGGACACAGGTTTCCTATGCTTTCCTATGGGGGATGACTGAACAAAAATGCTTTCTGTGAGTAGGAATTTCTCAGAGAAAGTATCTACCTCTGGGGAAAGTGCGTATAAAATAGATTTATTAGGAGAAGTGCACACAAAACAGCACAAGTTATATTAATGTTCATGCTGCCTTTGTTTTAATTGGGTCCAATTGAAAGAGACTGAAATCAATGTATAATCGGGAAAAATGATATTCAGGTTTGTTCATTCCTAATGATGATTGTTCATCCCCCTTTTAATGTCCTATTCCTATGTGAGTGTGTCTAAGAAATAGAACTTAGATGTGATACAATGTTCTACCAATCTATGCAATCCTTCTTTCCCACTCTCCCCCCGCCCCCTGCCCCTCAAGCTGTAATCAGAATAGGATGCATATAAGGGAAGGCAATATAAATCTTCCAAAGGTATCGATGACCATCCCCAAAATAGCCTTGCTGCAGCATCTCCAATGTAGGCAGTAAAATTCTAATTGTAGTTAAGGTTGTTGTTTTCTTTCCAAACTACTGATAATGCAGACCTTCTCTCTTTCACTCTGATTATTTGCACAAGGTAGTGGATTACTCGGGAGAGGAAGAAATTAATTAATCATTATCCCGATCCAGCCAAGTGCAGTGAAGCACATTAAATTCTGGTGATTTCACCAGCCGAGTTGCATAAGGGTTTAAAAGTTTCCCACTGAACAGTAAGCTTTTAATCTGAAATCCTTTGCTCTGGGTAATAGCGCCTCATTTCCACCAGAAAGACCAGTTCTGTATTCATGGGATTGCAAAAGAAGCTGTACACTTCTGGCTGCAACATACCTTAGGATTTTTAGTTAATTACGTTTTCTTGATTTTCTATTTTCAGAACATTTTTTAAAGTTATTAATTTCTCCACATAATACCAATTAATTTCTTATTATGGCAGTTCATCTTCCCTTGATTTTCCTATTCTAAGCATTGTTGCAATATCTTTGGAGAGCTTTCCAAGCATTGCTCAATCATAATTTGCTTTTATAAAACATATCAGTTTAATTTTAAGGCAAGCAGCGTTACAATGATCTTTTTCCCAAGACATCCAAAGAGTGTTTCTAAATTTAGCCTGTTAAACAATAGTTATTAAACCAGATTTTCTTTTGCATTCCTTTTTAATTTCCTGTTAGGATGTCTGTCAGGTTGGGCCGGAAAATAAAATCTGTGATGATAAGAGGAAAAACTCTAGTCTCTGACTTACGGAATCAGAAACATTATAGCAGACTTATAAAGTAATAATAGGTGGATGGGGCTAGGCTTCAAAAATAATTCCAAAAGGTTGCCCAGGAGCATACAAAACAGTGAAGAGAACACCTGACTAGTTCTTTAGAAAGTATCTCTGTCTTTTTCATTCAGCAACTGCCATTCAATCTGGGGAGAAGAGCTATTCCACAATTCTGCTGATATTTTTTTTTTCTCCTGTTCATTTGTCATTTGCTGATGATGCTTGAAGGCTAAACATGCTGTTATTAGCTTAATCAACTTTCACCAGCATACTTCATCATCAAACAACTGCAGTCTAAACTTGCATTATAAGCATCATGGGCAGGGGTGAAATGTAAAATTTGTTACTATGGGTTCTGTGGGCGTGGCTTGTTTTGGCGGAGTAATGTGATGGGTGGGTGTGGCCAACTTTTTTTTAACTTCAAAGCATTTTTTCTAATGCTTTGAAAAGCCTCTGCTGATCAGGCAACTCAGCTGGGATCGTCAGAGACTTTTTGAAGCATTTTTTTTACCACCTCTTCGGCCAAGAGGTTGCAGAAAAAAATTCTTTGAAAAGCCTCTTGACAATCCCAGCTGAGCCGCGCGATCATCAGAGGCTTTTTTTTTTAACTTTTAAAAGCATTTTTTCGTGAGAAAAATGCTTTTAAAAGTTTTTTTAAAAAGTCTCTGATGATCGTGCAGCTCAGCTGGGCATTGGGGGGGGGATTTTTGCTATCGCTTCTCCAAGGATCGGGCGATCCGATCCGAATCGGAAGCATTTCACCTCTGATCATGGGGCTTGTATGATTGGGCATTAGCACATTGTGTGAAACAGGTACCCTACTTTGTGGACCACCCAATGCCTACTTTATAGCAGGCATTGGGTGACACCAGCAATTATGATTTGTTCACATGTAAATCTCTGTAGCACTGCACTTCCTTTTAAATGTCTGGTTGTAATGGATTTACAAGCTTGTAAAATTCAATATTATGGTGGGTCCCACCACATTTTGGATTGTTTGGATTTTTTAAACCTGAAACCAAATGGTTTCACAATTTGTAATACTTACCTCTTCTGTTTTGTTTTTATTAATTTTGGAGTTACTCTACTTAGATATTATTATATTGATCTATGAAAGAAAAAAAATCTGCGAAAGGCTAACACTGTAAGATTTAAATATGAGATCAAATCATCATCATCAAGTCCTGTGCATGGGATATTGGGCAGCAAGTATTTTCCAACAGTTTCAATCATTCACAACATCTTCGGCTTCCGAAGGGACATTAATGATCTTAAGATATTCCTCAAGTTTTCCAAGGCTAGCCTTGTTTCCTCTTTCCTCCAGGAGGTTTCCAACATAGTGTAATTTTTGGATGCCAGTATTTAAGCATATGTAATATATGGCCCACAAGCCACATTTGAAGTTCATTTCCAGTTCTCGATAGGTATTCTAAATCTGATCTTTGTAGGACCTCTTCATTAGTGAGGCAGCCACAATATGAAGACGTGGAGGAGTCTTCTCAAGCAGCATTGTTAGAAAATACCTAACCATTTAATCATTCTTGGTGTACACTTCCATGTTTCACAAGCATATATTGCAGTTGGTATAACAACACTCTTGAAGAGTTTTTATCTATGTAGTAATACTTATGGCTGCCGTAGATCAAATTGGGCGCATGCATTGAAGCACATCCACTGCCTTTCCAATTTGATAGTTAATGTCCTTATCTGTACCTCCATTGATAGACATAATGCCGCCAAGATAAATAAATTGTTGGGCTTATTCTAGAGCCTGACCATGGATTGTTATAGGCATATTATCCTGAGCACTTCAGACTTGCGTGAATTTGGTTTTCTCAAAATTTATACGTAAGCCAATCTTTTTGGCCTCATTATCTAAACCAATGGTCATTTCTTGCAAGCACACCTTTGTTTCACCAAGCAGTGTGATAACATCTGCAAAATATAAATCCGTTAAGATGGGCTGTTACCCATAGGATGCTTAAAGCTAGAGTTATCCATAGCTCTCGACATAACAGAGTCCATGGAGAGGAACAATAAGAATGGTGATAGTATACATCCCTGTCTTCTTCCTGTATTGATGTTAAAGAAGGCTATGTGGTCACATGGATTCTCAAAATACTCCACACAATTTGTGCAAGCAAAGTGTAGGGAGGGAAGTTGTTTTCATTTATTTCTACAAAAGGAGAACTGCTGTAACCACTTTTGAGGAGTGATGGGAAATTAACTGGTGCGTTACTCTCATAATGGCAGTCCAAGTGCTTTTTTTTTAAAAAAAAAAATGTCTTACAATGCCAAGTGGACTTTGAAAAGCGAAATTGTAAGAGTATTGATGCTTTTGAAATGGAAGATTCCTAAGTACCCTGTAGACAGCTATGATTTCTAGATTTGCTGATTGAAAAGGGTTGGATATCATAATAAGTGAACTATGTCCTTGGTGGGGAAGAAGTGAAAAAAAGTATGTTTGTGCCTACTGTAAGAAAGATCAGAAGTTGCTTCTTTAAACTTTTTAAATATTTTATTTTTTTTCTACTACACTTTTTCTTATGGTCATTTTCTATATTTTCCCATATTTATCTTTTATCTATATTCAAAAAAAAATTCTAATGAAAACCATACTTAAAAGAGAATGCTGTGGACAGGCAAGAAGATAAACCAATGAAGCATTGGACAAATCAATCCAGAATTCTCAGTCAAGACACAAGTGGCCAGCTTCAATTTGTCATTGTTTGGCCACATTTTGTGCAGATCCAGCTCTTTGGAAATGTCTATAATCCTGGGAAAATGGAAGGAACAAGAAGAGGAGCAAGGTGGATGGACTGTTGGAGGCCCTGAAAAATCAGGTTGGGTACAGATCGCTCTGGAAAAAGATCTGTCTACATGGTTGCTAAGAGTTGATGCTGACTTGATGGGATCTAATCCATCAACAATGCAAAGGGCATCCTGAAACATTATATTGTCTGTGTAGAAAACTGATAACAGGCACCTTAACCAGAAAAAGAAACTGGAGAATATTCAGAAGAAAAACCTACAAAGCTGAAAAATGTTTGAATTTTCAATTGAACCCTAAGAAACTTAAAAAGAATGTAATAGGTAGGTTGGAGGACTGGTGGACTAGTTTAGACATATTATTTTCTTGTCCTTTGGTTGGCCTCAGAATAAAATGGGGTTACTTTCTCCCTTTTCTCATCTTTAATGCATAAGGAATTTCACTGAGATTACATCAGATGCTCAATCAGCTAGTAACTTCAAGCCGAAAAATTAAAAAGAAGGTGGTGGTGGGGAGAAACTTTCATTGCTCTCTCTTTATTCTCTATGGCTTGGAAAGATGGCATGCAGGGAGAAATGAGGCCTTTTCAATTAATTATTTTATTTCTCAAGGAAGATGTACAAGGAGATGCTACTCTCCTTGTTCCTCCATGTAAAGGATGGAAAATCCTCTGCCAAAGATTTTCTCTGCTTCTTTTAGGAGAATGCAAATAGAATAGAAATGTTTCTTCCTTGCAGCTCTTCGGACACTTTCTTCAAGTTGAGTTTCTGGAGCAAGATGTATTTTGTATTTGGGTGTGTGGAAGCTTTGTTTTCTTCTCATAGGGGTGTAACAGTACAGGAGAGACAAAACTCCCAGCAAAGGCACATACTTTCAAGTCTGAAAGGCTGAAATGTGCCTGTTTATCTTTTTTTTTCTTTTAAAATTCGCCTTTTTGGAGAAATTGTGAAATAGTACAGGATTACACACTAAGAATGAAGAAGGCATAAAACATTGTACCTGTTTTCTGGCTTTTCTTCTTCTGAAAATGAAACATATGAGACCAAACATTGTCTCATGGAGCTTTAACATCAGGACATGAATGCTTGCTTGTTTGCTTCTTAGGTTTAGGAGGCAGCTTAATTTCAGGAGGGGAGGGGATGCTGTTCCAAAGAAGCAGAGTTATAAAATGATTTCCCCCTGGCTCTTTGGTGCAGTGATTGGCTGCTGCTTGGAACCGAAAATGTGAGTGTGTGCATGTGCATAGCATCAAAAAAAACCAGTGATTATATAGGATGTGATAGCACCAGAGTGGGCAGGCGGGGCCAGACGCTGGTCGGAACTACTGACTCGCTCGAACCGTCAGCAGTCTACCACTGCTTTGGTGTCAACAGAAGCATCTGTTTAGTGATGGAACAAAGTCACCCATTGAGGAATTAGATGAACACAGTAGATGATTCCAAAATACACCAGGGAGATGTTGGCCCTTTAAAGAACAAGCCAGATTGATATGTCCACCTCAGCCTTGACCATCAATAGAGGAAAAGGGAGCCCTATCAGACTTGGGGGAGGGGAAGAAATGTTTTGGGGGTCTTTAGAGAGCTGGCTAGTCGTCACAGATGAGGGATTGACCTCGGGCAAGGTTGGAAGCTTGAGTTGTTTGGCTAAAAAGTTGTTTTACCTCTTACTAACCTCATTGTTAGAAATAAGCTTCTCTTCTTTTGGCACCTTTAAGAAATTTGCTTAAATCCTGGAATTGACAAGAAGCCTTCTAAGCACCTGCCTCAGCTTGTTTGAGCACCAGATTCCCAAAGTTGTGGTGGTTTCCTTCCCTGTCTTTAGTCAGCTTGTGGGAGAGATGGCCAAGGAGTTCCCCTTCAATCCTCTCCTGGTTTCCCAGAGGACTGGTGGGAAAGGGAGAAACTGGTTGATGGGGGCGAGGGCTACAACAGGAGAGGTACCTCATTTTCCAGTCGCTGTTCATCCCCAGGCACAGATTACCTCAGAACCAATGTGCACAAAAAGAAGCTCTAAGAAAACAAGTATTAAACCCAGCGCTCACTTTGTTCTTATACCTTGTCCCAATGGTGAAATCCAAATATTTTTACTGCCGGTTCTGTGGGCGTGGCTTGGTAGGCATGGCAGGGGAAGCATACTGCAAAATCTCCATTCCCACCCCATTCCAGGGGAAGGATACTACAAAATCCCCATTCCCTCCCCACTCCTGGGGGAAGTATATTGCAAAATCTCCATCCCCACCCCACTCTGGAGCCAGCCAGAGATGGCATTTGCTGGTTCTCTGAACTACTCAAAAAATATGCTACCGGTTCTCCAGAACCTGTCAGAACCTGCTGGATTTCACCCCTGCCTTTTCCCCTTCAGTCTTGCCTTCAGCAGCAAAGGATAAAACATTGCCTAATGCACATGTAAGTCAAAATTCTTAAACTGTTTTTTTCCCTCTAGAGTAGATTTTATTTCAAAGAAATGAACAATGGGTTTGCTTCCTCGGTTTGTTTCACATTATACAGGTAGTCCTTGACTTACAACAGTTCATTTAGTGATTGAAGGTACAACGGCACTGAAAAAAGTGACTTATGACCATTTTTCATCAAGTGACTTCATGGTCACTTGATGAAAGTTCGAATGCTTGGCAACTGACTGGTATTTATGACAGTTGCGATGACCTGGGACCATGTGATCTCCTTTTGTGGCCTTCTGACAAAGTCAATGGGGAAGCCAGATTCACTTAACAAGTGTGTTACTAATGTAACAACTGCATCGATTTGCTTAAAAAACTCTGGCAAGAAAGGTCGTAAAATAGGACAAAATCCACTTAAATGTTCCACTTAGCAACAGAACTTTTGGGCTCAATTGAGGTCGTAAGTTGAGAACTACCTATAATAAGGAACAACATGTGGTTTGGTTGATCTGAATGTAGCATGACCATAAGGTGCTTTGTGGCTTAATATGATGCGCAAACTCAGCCAATTAAGGATTATGCAGGAAATCATGACTTGGCAGAACCAACAATCATTGCTTGTTCTGCAAAAACAGCAATGTAGAGAAGAACTGATGATTAATACACATTCACTTAAAAGGGTGGCAGCCTTATACCAATATAACACTCTCTCTTTAATTGAATGGGAGATTTCTTAAAATAGGATTCTTTTGGACCTACAATAGATTACCAATGTATTGGATTAAGGTGCGATTTTTCTCATGGTTCTTACATTTGAAATTAGAAATAATTTTCATGAAGTAGAAATGCTGACTTTACTTCTTCCAAATCCTTACAGGTAAATATGTCATGGTTTATCTGCTTTTACTAAACCAGTGCATAGCATGGGCAAGTTCCAGCTATCTCTGTATTTTATTTTGTGCTAGGACGGTTTGTTTCTGTGTACGATGAGGAGATTTACTGCAAGGTTGCACATTGTGGTTTGATAGCTGGAAAAGCATGTTCTCAGGTAAACTGACCATCTACATTTTAAGATTTGGTTTCTTAAACATTACATTTCTTTTTAAAATTTTAAATTCACTAAATGTCAGAGATTATCACGTAGTTCAAATCCATTGCCAGCGATAGAAGCAGCCAGCCAACTGTAGATAAGGGAGGCTAAATATGCCATGCTGAATTAAAGGGGGAAATAAGCCTAAATCATCATCATTCCTATTTTTTATATTGTTTCTCTCATTATTATCAGTATTAAATAGTATAACTCGGTTACCTTGAAATAATTTATTCAAATTATTGCAGATTACTTCCAGAACGTTAGATTTCAATAATAACATGGATTTCTAATGAGATATTTCTAATGAGATTTCTAAGCTCAGGTACTTGAGCTAAGCACAGCATTACAGGTCGTCCTCAAGTTATGACTAATAGAATTCCGTAATTATGGCTATAAGTCGTCATGGTCATAAACTGATCACCCTCATAACCAGATCCAGTTTTTTGATCTTTTTTTCTGGAAGTCATTAAGTAAATGCTGTGGTTGTTAAATGAATCTATTGTTTGCTAAAGGACACTTTTTACCAGAAACCGGAAGAAAATGCCAGTTTCTGACAAAAATGTAAATTGCGGTCACATGACTTCAAGGTGCTGCAAATGGGTGTAAACATGGCTCAGTTGCTAAGCGCCCAAAATGTGATCATGTGACTGTGAGGAGGCAGACGTTGGAACCCGGTCATAAATTCTTTTTCAGTGTCTGTCATCATTTCAAACAGTTGCTAAACGACTACATGGTTGTAAATTGAGGAGTACCTGCACCAAACTGCACCTTGTAGCTGACAAAGATTAGGTAGAAAACAGTAGATGAAACATGAGACAGAGTCAACACACATATGTGCTTCTCTTGTGCTTCCAATGCATACAGGTAGTCCTTGACTTACAACAGTTCATTTAGTGACCATTACAACAGCACTGAAAATGTGACTGTTTCTCACAATTACTGCCTTTCCAGCATCCTCATGATCATGTGATCAAAATTCAGATGCTTGGCAACTGGTTCATATTTATGACTGTTGCTGTGTTCCAAGGTCATGTTCCAAGGACCATCTTTTGTGACCTTCTGAGGAGCAAAGTCATTGAGGAATCCAGAGTCACTTAATCACCGGGTTACTAACTGATCAACTGAAGTCATTCACTTAACAACTGTGACAAGGAAGATCATAAAATGGGGCAAAACTCACTTAACAAATGTCTCACTTAACAACAGAAATCTTAGGCTCAATTGTGGTCGTAAGTCGAGGACTGCCTGTTCATGCTATAATTTTGAGCCCTATGAATCCAATTATCTCCTCAGAATTAAGTTTTGTACAATTCTTACCAAGATTATAGTCTTGGTTCCAAACAAACTGCTTGGGTTTAAATTAGCTTTTCCCACTTATTTCAGCAATATTTATCTTGAATTGTACTGTTTTCTGTGGAACTTTAAATGCACCAAGACCATTTTTCTGAGAATCTACAGCGCCAAAGAGTCAGGCTTTTGAACTGGGACTTATACAGTTATGCTGTTTGCTAGAGTGAACCTGGTTAAACATCACATAACCAGAGGTAGCCACATAAAGGACATTCTCTAACCAAACACAAAAATATAAATATTTAATTCTGTTTCTTCCTCTAATAAAAATAATTATTTTTCAATGAAGGTAATAATGTAAGCCCCAATTTACCAGCAGATAACAATCATAGCACCTGCTCCTTGCTCCAACAACAGCAGTACAAGAAGTCTACTTCTTGTACCAAACCCATTTTCCTTCTTCCTTCCCTCTCCCCAATCCAGGTCCTGGGATCTGCAAACAGCAATGGTGCCCATTTCTTTGGAAAGTGATCCAATACATATTCCCTTCATACGCTTCTAAGAGTACATGGATGCCTGTCAGGCTCAGCTTCTGAGTGCAACTTGAGTAAAAATTGCACACAGGACATTGAGCCATAGTGGCATAGTGGTTAGAATGCAATATTATGGGCAAGCTGTGCCCACTGTCAGAAGTTTGATCCTGACCAGCTTAAGGTTGATTCAGCCTTCCATCCTTCCGAGGTCAGTAAAATGAGGACCCAGATTGTTGGGGGCAATAGGGTGACTCTGTAAACCACTTAGAGTGGGCTGTAAAGCATTGTAAAGCGATATAGAAGTCTAAATGTTACTGCTATTGCTTTTGAATGCATGTTCGAGTGGCCCTGGGTGCTGTCCACTTACAAAACTCTTATCACTGAGATAGTGCAATCTGAGCCTTTACTGTAAATCCTCATGATTGATTGTTTGATTGATAGGAAGGTGATCTGAGCTGACCAGGCTAAAACTGTAAATTGCAACCTGCTGACATTCAGGTTACTGGGATTTCAGAATCTATCTGGAGATGCATAAATCCTGTTGTTATGTGGAATACCAACCCAAACCAGGTGAAACTTAAAATAGAAAGCTGGTAGTCTACAGGAAGTAGTTGTAACACCATAACATTGCTAACCAACCACAGTTTGCTGCCATAGTGGCCCAGTGGTTAGAATGCAATACTGCAGGTTACTTCTGCTATCTGCCGGCTGCCAGCAGTTTGGTAGTTCGATCCTCACTGTCTCAAGGTTGAGCCTTCCATCCTTCCAAGGTCAGTGAAATGAAGATCCAGATTCCTTATTCAATATGCTGACTGTAAACCACTTAGGGCTGTAAAGCACTATGAGGCAGTATATAAGACTAAGTGCTATTACTATTGCTATTTTAGTCAGACTTGGTGTTATTTTATGATTCTAGGTCATGCAAGTCCAGAATGTTGGCTTAATAGTTCAGTTAATCATGTGTAAGTATGGTGGGGTAAAGCCATTTCCTGATACATTTCTAGTCAGAACTGTGTTTTTCTCCTTCAAATTGCTTCTTCATGGCAATATCTCTTTCCTTCTGTAACTTAGATGAAGCCAATCCAGCCTGAAGGTCTCTAGATAGGATAGGGAATCTGATTATGATTGGAGCAGACAACTTTTCTTCTTTGTTGATACCTTCCTGGCCTAAATGTCTCCCTCGATTGTTAGTTCCCTTAGAAAAAAAAAAGGGGAGGGGGAATCAGGTGAATGTATCTTCCCTGTGTCTTCCTCTTCCTTATTTCTTTTTTTCATTCTCCCTTCTTCCATTTTGGATAGTAATTTTGGTATGGAAACTCTAAATCTGAATACAGAACTAGGAGGAAAAATTAAATGTGCCCCTTCATCTCTGCTAGCTGCTGGAATTGGAGATAAATTAATTTAATTTGGATTTTTAAACAATTTATTCTTCTAAATTACTATACAGGTAGTCCTCAATTTAACAACCAATCATTTAGTGACTGTTCAAGGTTATAACAACACTGGAAAAAAAATGATTTATGACCATTTTCCACACTTACCACCATTGAAGCACCCCCATGGTCAGGTGATCAAAATTCAGATGCTTGGCAAGTGACTCAAATTTATGATGGGTGCAGTGTCCTACGATCATCAGCTCTTCTGACAAACAAAGTCAATGGGGAAACCAGATTCATATAACAACCATATTACTAACTGCAGTGACTCACCACAAATGTGACAAGAAAAGTCATAAAATGAGTCAAAATTCACTTAACAACTGTCTCGCTTAGCAACAGAAATTTTGGGCTCAGTTGTGGTTGTAAGTCACGGAGTGTCTATATAGAATAAAAGAAATTTTTCTGATGGTCAGTATACTTTTTCAAGCATTGCAATGGGTTTTAATTCAAAAATCACAGACAAAAGAATGGCTACTCTAACATTACAAAATAAATGCCTATTAATGTATGTTTCTTAATCACAGAATATTTAGACATTGTATACAGTGGTGAAATTCAATTTTTTTACTACCGGTTCTGTAGATGTGGCTTGGTGGGCGTGGTATGGTGTGGCTTGGTGGGCGTGGCTTGGTGGGCATGGCAGGAGAAGGATACTGCAAAACTCCTGGGGGAAGGATATTGCAAAATCTCCATTCCCACCCCACACTGGGACCAGCCAGAAGTGGTATTTGCTGCTTCTCAACTACTCAGAATTTCTGCTACCGGTTCTCCAGAACCTGCTGGATTTCACCCCTGATTGTATGGTACAATGACCGGATAGATGCAAAACTGATATCAAACAGGACTTAGACTGCTTTGCCCATTCTTTCCTAAAACGGAACCTTACATTATACTTGAAGAAAAGCATTTCTTGTTTTAAAACAAACCAGGACAAATTATTTTCTGTCAGTTGAGTCAACATTCAATAGTACATAGAGTCATTGTGTTTGAATTTTGTTACAATTTAAACCCGTTTGTTTTCCTTGAGTAAGTATGATTGCAATCTGAATCCAACCATCTTACAAAAAAATTTTCCCCATCTTTCTCTTTCTCTCTCTCTCTCTCTCTCTTTCTTTCTTTCTTTCTTTCTTTCTTTCTTTTTGTAATTTTTTTTTATTTTTTCCTACATAGACATAAAACAGATTTTTTTTTTCTCAGAACAAAGTCTTGGTCCGGTCACAAATGGGTACACTAATTTAACAAATGAAAAAACAAACAATTTTAACATAAATTTCAATATCTTAATCTTTCTATTATCTCATCATACATCCTAATCTACTAAAACAAATCTCCTTTTTATATTCAATTATAAGTTCAATTATAAATCAAAATTCAAAACAACTTTGTCTAAATTTTTTATCCCTTGCTCCTTTTAGCATCAACATTAAACACAAAGACAATCTATTCTATTAATCTATATATTTACCTTTGAATTTTATCACCACAAATCTTAATTTCAAAATATGTACAACTCAATTTTTATTTCAATTTATTAATCAAAATTTCTTTCTTTTTCTTGTTTTCTAAACCCAATCTATCCTGTTATATTCTTAAACTTTTACACAGAAATCTCAAAATTTACCATTTCATTTTAATTATCACTCAACATTTTCTTTTTCACCCCTTGTTAATAATTATTCTTCAACATATTCTCCTCATTCTTCTCCATTACTCCACCTATTTATTTGGCTGATTTCCAGCATAGCATATTTTGGCTGAGTTTTCAGCATATTCTCCTCCTTACCTCCCCTTTTTATTTGGCTGATTAACAGCATTTTGTTTTGGCTGATTAATAGCATTTTCCTCCTTAACTCCACCTATTATTTCGCTGTTTAACAGTATTCTCCTCCTCAACTCCACCTGTTATTTGGCTGATTTCCAGCATTTCATTGTTTGGCTGATTTGTCAGCATATTCTCCTCCATTAACTCCTTCTATTCTACTAACCTATTAAAAATTTCTTTTTCCAGATATTATCTTTTAATCCACTGTCTCAACTATACTCTTCCAGGGTGTATTCCCATTTATTTCTTAGTATTAATCATTCCCAGTATATATTAAATAAAATCACAATTATAATTTCCATCTGTGTACCAATACATCATCTAAAATCATTAAGAATTAATCATAATTATCATCCACCACTTTGTTATCAAATTAAAACTAAAGCATGTTACAACAATTTATGCTTTTATGAACATATCACTTTTAGTCACCTTGACTTCCCATTTCTATTTTTTTAATATTTCTATCTTTATTTACCATAAATATTTCTTATTTTTATTTAAAGCTCATTTAAATTTTGAATCATTTAAACAATTAAACATCCAAACATTGCTATCCAATTTATCTATTTTGCTTCTTCTTTTCCTTATCTGTCCATGTGCATTTCAATTCAAAGTCAATACTTCCACGCTTAAAACTCTGCATATCCCTTTGATTCCATTATAAAATCTGCTTCCAGTAAGAAGATCGGCTTCTCAACTTCTGTTGCTGCGCTAGTTAGTTAAAAGTTTATTAAACATTGTATCTCTTCTTTCATTATAAAGCCATCAAAGGACAGAATAGGGATCCCCAAAGTTCAAAAAACCATAGTTCTTTTCAAAGTAATCCACAATATGTAGCAAGTCAAATAGGTTCTTTTCAGAGAAAGCAAATTTCCACAATGAGCACTTTCACTTAGTCACAGTTTCAGTCATCATTTTGAAACATTTATGTAGCAATCCATTTGATCTCTGTCTGGCTTTTAAAGGTGGCAAATCCTTAGTTTGCTTTTTTCTTTTCAAGTTCTCAGTTTTAAAAAAAAAGTTCAAATATCAGGCTTTATTTAGTTAATAAGCAATTCCCTCCAATCAATCAGTGGTGAAATACAGTTCGTAAAGGGTTTAAAACTTCTTTCCCTTTCCCCCCCCAAAATCTTCAAGCCCCTCAGATCTTCAGCCGCTAAGTAAGGCTGGGGTCTTATTTATAAATATCCTCATTAGCGCATTGTTTCTTGCCTGGGCTGGTGTCACTCACCCAGCTCCGAAGTGCTTCATCCTTTCTTCCTTCCTCCTGCACTTTGCTTATCCCGATTTGTCGCAGTCCCAGGGCAGCTGCCATGGCTGCCGTCCCCCGCCGCTGACTTAGGGGGTTGCCTCCAGCCTCCAAGGAACTTGCCTGTTCCTTTTGGCTGCCCAAGGGGTCCTTTTTTCCCCCCCATCCCTTCAGGACAGGGTAGGTCCAAGACCTATCAGCGGCGGTTAGCCGAACGGGGTTTTGGCAAGGCTCATTAGAGCCCCACCATTTCCCCGTCTGCATTGCCGTGACACCAAACCAGAAGTCTAAAATTTTCCCCATCTTTCAAAGTTCACTACCTTTTGGTTTTTTTGATTTACGAAGATAAAGAAGGTTGCAATGATATTATGCAGATTTTAAACTGGGCAATCAAAATAAACTATCACGAGCCAAAACCCAGGCTTAACAGGAGGCAGAAGTTCCTGAAGTTGTGCTGAGAAACTTGTTTTCAAAATGAGGTAACAGCCCTATCCATGACATTGGTTATTCCGGATGTGTAACAGTGACTCTTCTGATTATGTGCAGGGTTCATTTAATTTTTAATCCATAAGTAATTACAAGCAAATCTTCTAGATTTAGGAAGGTGGAACTTCCAAATCAAAAAGTTTGAATGAGTTCTTGGCAACTTGAGGAGTCATTATCTTGATATTAAATAAAAGATTCCACTGCAGTACATTGAAAGTGATTTGGAAGACTGGAGTAAGTGAGGCAGAAGATTAAAACAGAAAGATGACAGATTATGATGTTCATTTCTCAGGTTCACTGACCTATGAAATCTAAGGCTTCCAAGGAGCTTCAACATAGTTATTGGCAAATGATCCCCGATGGTGCTTTGTTTTTGATTTCTTGTACAATAAATTATTTCTTACCTAGATGAGAGAAATCAGATAATGATGACTTTATCTTGAGTAGGCTGTGCTCCTCAGAATAGAACTGATTTATCATCAGTATTACATTCAAGATGAGTCAAAAGATATATGGGATGCACCAGCAAATGGAGGCTTCTCCGTTCTTCAAGGCAGGGATGACCAACATTTTAACTATCATGACAGGTTTTTTGTCCTTTCTTCACCCAAACAATGAAGGCTAAAATGAATGGGAACCATAATTTAGTGGAGTGCGGTGGCAACTTCTGCTGGGAAAGAACATTAAGAGTTATCTTAAATGTTTTATTTTATTTTATCCTGCCTTTATTATTTTTCAAATAATTAAAAGGGGCAACAATTAATTTATTAGAAGAGCTCTGAAAACAACTGTGACACAATTGCAGGAAAGGGGAGTAAGAATTTCCACAATATAAGTAGTTCTTCTATGTTTTTGTGCATCCTGAGTCCATGTCTACTTTGGGAATTGAAGGAATTAGGAATTTAAGGAATGAAGGCGAGCTATGTGAAGTATTGAATCTTTTCTATTAGACAATGTAACTATCTGCCCCTCTTTCTAAGACAAGGGTCAGCAACCCGTGGCTCGAGCCACATGTGGCTCTTTCACCCCTCTGCTGCGGCTCCCTGTCACTCAAAATATGCATCACAACCGCCAATGTGCGACACCCACTGGCACATGATTTATTGAGCTTTTCAACCCCCAATAGACCAACCATGGATAAATCCAAGAAAAGAAAAAAGTTTCAGAAGAAAACAGAACGTCTAATTCAACTACATATGCTAGTTTTGTGGCTGCTCAAGAAATAGTCAGGCACGGGAAGGGTTTTGTGGCTCCCGGTGGTTTTTTTTTCTGTGGGAAACAGGTCCAAATGGCTCTTTTGAGTGTTTAAGGTTGCAGACCCCTGTTCTAAGCATTCCTTTTTCCTAACAACATCTTGTTTTATTATTTTATTTTGCTATTTTGGAGAGCATAGAGGTAGCTGCTTAGGAACTATGTGAAACTGATAAAACGTGACATTGGTGCAATGTCCTAATACTCAAAACACCCCTGTATTTTGTCTTATTGCCATATTCCAAATACCCAATAGGGAAGTCAGAATTATCCCTTATATTGCAGATGAGATAGAGAAGGAGATTAAATTTGAGAAGAAATAATTGATTGCCTTAAGTCACCCACCAAAATTAATAACAATTTTAAAGCTCGTACTTCGAGCTATCTGATTTGTGATCCAGCAACCTGAATGAAATAACTATCATGCAATTGTAGAATTTGCTTTTTTTTTTTTTTTAATCCAATGTAGTTGGAGGACACAATAGGCTGCAAAGTTATAGCCTCATATCCCCGGGTCCTTTTCTGTTACGGTCCCCCCAGTATTTGCAATTGTTTAAAAGCCAATCACAGTACTGCAAAAAGTGGCACAGCACTAATTTTTGGGCAGAGGCCCATGGCAGCTTACATGATTCTTCTTTCTCCTATTTTGTAGTTTTTGAGGAAACTGGGACTGAGAAAGCATGCTTGTCCTCATGCTTTAGCCGGTGCAGAATGCAATGGCATGAACAGTTTTATGGAAGCCTAGCACAAGAGAGAATGGGATAATTATTCCTTGCTACCAATTCTCATCCCAGGAGACTCTTTGCTACCTTCCCTTCTTTTTCTTTTCTTTTTATTTGAACTGCAACTACCCTCCCTCTTATTTTCTAAGAACTTCCAAGGAGCCCAGAGGTATTATAACAAATGTAGAGGCATTGCCAGCTTCTGACTTATTAAGATATTTGTAATTGAAACTTTAAAAGCCAGGAGGACCAAGGGAGCTGGCAGGCAAGCACCAAGCAAAGCGTCAAGAGCTATACTTGGATCCATAAGAAGTCAGCTTCAAATTGTTCTTGCATGAAAGAATAAACTGAAAGAAGGGCTATTACAATTACATGAATTATTTTATGGTAATAATACAACACTTTCATTAACCAAAGCTGTGCAACCTGTTTTGCACAGAAGCTGCTCTCTGGTTGTTGTTCTTTTTGTAACTGGAGTAATCTAACACGGCAGACTTTTTTCCAAGCTTCGCCAAAGAATTCAATATTGAGAATTACTGATGGAGTAATTTCCATGAGTCTTCTTGTGAAATGACCCAGGTAAAAGGAACAGAAGAGGCTTCACCAAATTCACCAGTCCTACACTGTGCAGCTTTTGAAGAAGTTGCATAATTTTGATTAGAGTTATGCACTTTGGGTTCTATATTGCTTCTTATTTCACATTGTTTTCATAGGATTGCATATGTTTTAAATTGCCACAGAGGTGGCTACTGTACTTCATGTGTAGTTCATGTTATATCAAAGAAACAGTCCCGATTGTCCTCAACAGTCTTTTTCGTCCTCTTCTGATGAAAAAATACTTTTAAAAGTTTTTTTTTAAAAAAGCCTCTGATGATCGTGCGGCTCAGCTGGGCATGGGGGGGGGGGCAGGGATTTTTGCTACCGGTTCTCCGAACCACCTGCCATCATTGCTACCGGATTGGGCGATCTGGTCCAAACTGGGAGCATTTCACCCCTATTCTGTACCGATATTATTAACACTGATTGGCAGCAATTATCCAGATTTTAGGTAGGAGTTTTCTAATCTTATCTAAAGACTGGAACCTCCTGCAAACAAACTAAGAGGGTGTTCTGCCAATGACCCCCCCAGAGACTGATTGGAAATACAGTGACTCCTACTTGGTATCACTGATTCATCTCTTTGACAAATGAGTTTACAAATTAAGTTTTTCTCACACTATTCCACTGCAAATCAATATTCCACAGGCCCTATGAGCTGCTATTGTCTTATTGGTGCTACCAAAAGTTTGATTTTAATTAGGGTCTGCTTTTATAATGTAGCAAATGTTGCATAAAAGACTAGCTGGATGCCCGTGCTTTGCTATGAAACTATGTGCTCGGCTTGATAAATTGATACTTACAGCCTGAAACTTAATGTAGAATGTGTAACTCCATAGCATCAGAGTGTGTTAATATAATGCAACTGGCAGTTGGAACAGCGGGGGAAGGGGATTAGAATGTCCCAGCCAACAGCATCCATGGGTATTCATCTGGCTAGCATCCTGTCAGTGTGTGAGAGAGTTGAGGGCTGTTTGGAAAGTGAAACAGTATTTGCTCTGTGAGCAAGAAGGAGACAGGAAGGAAGCTAGGCATGGTTTAGCTCAACTGTTCTGTAGTAAAGTTGCTTGCTGTTGTGAAAGTAAAACTGAAAGTTAAACTCCTCTCCTCTGCTTGTGTTTTGCATTTGGAACAGATTTCTTTTAAGGTGGGGAGGAGTAGAACTCGTTAACATTTTATGATTGGGGTGGCCAATTTGTGTTGTGTAATATTTGTCAGCCTTTCTTAAAACTTTTTTTCATTGTACAACGATTGTTCCCAACTAAGACACAAAATGCAGAATCTCCTAATTGCATTGCTGAAAGTATTAGGGTTAGAGAACAATGAGAGGTACATTCCTGAAAGACTTTTAAAGGTAAAATGGGAGCTATTTTGCATCAGAACTTGGAAGAAAAAAATCAATTTAATCTTTCTGATAGCAATAGTCTTTATCCAGCTACATTGACAAAATGATTTAGGAAAAGAAGACAGTTATGAAGATTCAAACAAAGAGGAACATGAATGTAGAAGTAGTACTTAGCTGACAAGAACCATGTCATATGGCTTTAATATTTAGAATTATAAAGTTGATTCTCAACCCTACCTCCCTTCAGTTTTAAACAACTCCGTTCATTTTAGTTTGATTCTCAATAACCTTCATGGTGATACCAGATTATGACTTTAAATACAGCTGGAATAATCTATCAAACGTCTTGGGACCAATGCAGTTTTATAAGTTGAAGTATTTAATTTTTTTCCTTTAATCATAGGTGTCGAGCCATTATTACTGAGGTTAACATTGATTCCAGAGACTAGTGAACGTACAACCAAGAGACAGAATACATTCTCTCCCCATGACTAGCAAATTGTAATAGTTGATACTTTTTAAAGTGTTAACTAAACTATATTTTCTCCTCTGAATTGTCCTTGGTTGGAACGACCCTTGCTACAATAATATCTGTTGAAAATGCACTTGTAGAAGAGGAGGGATTGGCATTTTTTACTATATTATTATGGTTGGCCATACTGTCAGCCACAGCTACATTTTGACTTCTTAATGGCAATTCATTAAGAAGGAGGTGGTTCTTACATATGAAAGCAAGCTGTTTTATAGGAAGGATGAAAAAGCCCCCCCCCCCACCTCCATGATATTTCTGTAGATAGAACTCTTTTGGAGCTGAGCTCATCAGCAGGAACTCTCCCCCACATGTTAATGAATTGGCAGTCTCTGAGATGACCAGGCCCTGAGCCATGCAGGGTTTTAAAGGTGATAACCAGCATCTTGAATTATACCCAGAAGCAGACTGACAGCCACCAGAGCTCTTGTAGGAGAGAGGTTATGTGGGCAAATATTGAAGCACCCATTGTTAGCTGGGTCAGTACACGTAGAACCAGTTTATGTTGCCAGAGGGCTTGAGTCACCACACACAACTTATATATTTGTGACTCACAATGTTCTTGGCTGTATTAGAAGCAGCAACATATCAAAAACATGTGAAATCTCTTTTTGTCTCTACTCAACATTGAGGATACCACACTCAAGGTATTGTGTATGATTCTGGGTACCACATTTCCAGAAAGATATGGCTAGGTTAGAAGGGCAATAAAGATGATACAGAAATGTAAGGAAATTCCTCCTGAGGTTAGGTTGAAGGACTATTGGCTATTCTCAGTATGAACAGAAGAAAACTGCAGAAACATGATAGCCATGTTTAAACTCCTACGGGGATCTACAGACAACATAGTCAAGAACTATTTTCCATGGTCACAAAGAAGAAGGATGGGAAATATAAGTGCTATAACTTCAGCTACCCAAATTTCATTTGAACACAAGGAAAAAGGGTCCAATAGAAAGATCTATATCAAACTAGAACAATCTACCTGTGAGGAGGTTGCAAGTTCTCCATTTTTGACAGTTTTAAGAACAGTCTGGACAATCTGTGGGTGGGTTAGCTTATTTTTCTGCACAGAGATTATTTTTCTAATCTTTCCAGTTCTACAGTTCTATGAGTCTATGTTTTAAAGAATAAACTCTGCAGATATTATTTATAAAATTGACTGCATATAACAAACCAATTATATGACATCTTCCCTTCCTTCTTTTCCTCCCTCCCTTTTTTCCTCCCTCCCTTCCCTCCCTCCTTCCCTCTGTCCTTCCATCCTGTGGTGGATCATTAACATGTATCACAAAATGTACCTTTGCTTCTGTGTGAATCTAACCTAAAGCACTAAGATGCATTAAAAAATTCCTAATTGTGCAGGAGTACTGCTATTTATTCCAAGGCTTTTACTCATTCAGTTATGTAACAATCAGACACAGTGATTTACCTATGAAGGCTTCTTTGCTGCCTTCTGAAAAAAAAAAAAAGTGCAATCCCAAACATGAAGCAACCAAGCTAACTTAAATCAGGAAGCCCATTTGTGTTTTCACAAAGTTAAGTTTGATTGACATCACTGAGGTTTTCTCCCAGCATCGCAGCGTTTCCCTATGTTGGGTCACAGTCTTCAGATGCTGTCTTCAAGGCATGTAAAAAATTGCCTTTCCCTGAGTTAATGATGTGTAGAAGAATGAGTTGTTCCAAATCCTTATTTTCTGTAAAGAGAATTAACAGAACAACAACAACAACAACAACAACAACAACAACAACAACAATACTGGAATTCAACCCCGGGATTTTGCAGCATCTTTGAATAACAGCCATGATGGCCAAGGAGTCAATTATTTTCTCTGTTTCAAAGCAGATCACTAAGCAGGAAGAAACACATTGCCAAAGAACATTTCTTCTATGTGGAGTAATACAGCTTCCCTTGACTGGTTCTCCTTTGAGCCCATTGTGGCATTGGATGGTGGCCTCTCCCATGCTCCTCCGGGCAACTCTGCCAAAATGTTCTGGTGTCAAGCAATTGGGGCTTCATCCCTTAGCAAACCTGACCATACAACTTCCTTAGGAAGGCTCTGAAGTCCACTATCCATGATCTGCATTCAGCTAGAAGGATGCAGCAAAGAAGCCTGGGCACCTAGCAATGTTCATGGATGTCCTTATTAATTTCTGACTGTATTTCTGCTAAACGGTAATTCTAAAATGCATTCTATAATAGCACAATGCACATGTTACACATGGGGGTAACCTAGAAGGAGGGCTCCATTATTGTCATAAATTGTGTATGCAATTTTATCCTTATTTGCTATCTCAAATGTGCAGTACATTTTCCCTTTAAAATTACCATATAAATGGTCACTTAGAACAATAAGCTGCTATTGCCAATAGAAAGGGGGAAAATTGCATCAACTAACCAAGTTGCCACAATATGGCTGAGGCAATCAGCAGCAGTTATTATCCTTCACACTGCCTACGTAGCAACAGCTGTTGTTTAATAACAAACCACTCTAAAGCAATACAGTAACAGCTCTGAAATTTTTCACAGCATAAGCGCAGGATACCAGTTTATTAAAATTATCCTATTATTGTACAACAAATCTTTTCTTTGTTGCTGGGTTCAGGGGCTGTTACCTGGTCGATTCGCTCCAAAGGCTGGAATTACTGTAGCACAAGCTGTGACAATTTTATTCTGACTCTTCCCCAGATTCATAAGAGCAGAAATATGGTTCATGATGGGGCCAGGATGTAGGTTTAGATATACTAGGCACCATGGAACCCCTCCCTTTTTGAGGGGGGGGATAAGTTGAACCCAAACAAGATTGTTGGTCTCCACCCAATCCGAAAGCAACTTGTCTATGGGACGACAGCATTGGAAACCGATCTTCAGTTGAAGGCATTGGACACCGGGCAGTATGTAGCTCAGAAGGCCAGAGCCATTCAGAAATTTGCATAAGGAATAGCGCTAACAGTTGAATGGACATGACGGGAGAGGAAAGAGCTGATGCCAGCAGTGAGTTTTTCTGTGTTTGTTTGTTTGTTTGTTTGTTTGTTTATTGGTTCAATTTATATGCCGCCTTTCTCCAGAGACTCAGGGCGGCTTACAATGGGTTAAGCAATTTGTTAATGCTGGGAATCTCTTTGGTGGTTGACATTTTTATTAGTTTATCGAAATATAAAATATACATTCCCACAATGGGCGAAAGACTGCAAAAGTTGCAAAAGGAGTTAGCAAAGATGTCAATATCGACTGCTTTGATTAAAGATAAGAATAACCATAAACTTCGTTTCTACTTGGAAACTGCTTTTGGGCTTTGGGCTTGAAGTGGGGGAAAAAATGGAACTTTGGTTTTAGGTTTTGCTGATTAGAGAGTGGAACATCTTGCTGTCAGAAGTTGTGGGTGCTTCATCACTGGAGATTTTTAAGAAAGGACTGGACAGCCTTTGTCTGGAATGGTATAAAGTCTCTTGCTTGAGCAGGAGGTTGGACTAGAAGATCTTCAAGGTCCCTTCCAGCTCTATTCTGGTTGATTGATTGATTTTAGAAATGGCTAGTATACATTATTATGTAAAATAATAAGTTGAGGTTGTATGTTATTATCTTACGTAGTGCGCCAAAAAAAATCGGAAGTCAATACTTTCCCCTTTCTTCTCCCCTTTCCCCTACACTTTTTCCTCTTTCCCTTCCCTTCCCCTCCCCTATTTTCCCATTATTTTCATTTATTTTTTTCAATGATAGAAGTCTTTTGGGAATAATGGAGGAATTAGAGCCCTTGGTTACAAACAAGAACATAGACGCAGAGACTGTAATAGAAACGTGGTGGAGTGGAGAGAATTGGTAGAATGTAAAGCTTTCTGGATACTACTTTATACAAGTGGCAGGGAAGGGCACAAAGGAGTAAATGTTGCTTAAAGCCAAGGAAGTTAAAAACACAGCACGCTAGCAAAGATTAGACTACCAGAGTGGCATCATCTGATCCCAAACGTGAATTAGTTTTAGGACAAGGTTATTCCTCATCTGAACAAAAAGCCAAGAATAATCTTGTGATGTTAGAAATTAGGGAAGCTTGCAAAGGCAACATTGTTACAATAATGGGGAATTTACTATAGTCCAGTGATGCCTAACCTTTTTGCCATCACGTGCAAGGAAGGGGGAGGGCTGGGGAGGTTCGTATGTGCACATGCCCATACCCATAATTCTATGCACCCCACCCCACGCATGCGCGTACAACCCCCCCTTCCTGGCACGCAATGGCCGGTAGGTCCGTTTTTCTTTCTCACCTGGTTCCAGATCCTCTCTATGCATCTGAGGAGGGCGAAAACAGCCTTCCCCACCCCCTTGGAGGCCCTCTGGAGGCCTGAAATGGCCTGTTTCCCAACTTCCGGTTGGACAGGAAGTGACATTTTTTGCTGTCCCCAGCCTCCAGAGCCTCTCTAGGAGACTTTGCATCAGATTCATCAGAAACTCTAGCAAAAAAAAGTATGAGGTGATAAGAAACTGGCTACTTTCCGCTGCTATGTATATTTAGTTTGGATGTTTTTATTGTTTTTAAACAATTTTTGTTCTTTGTTTTTTTTATACCCGTAATCCTCGTCTTATGACCACAATTGAGCCCAAAATTTCTGCTGCCAAACGAAACATTTGTTAAGTGAATTTTGCCCCATTTTACAATCTTTCTTGACATAGTTATTATGTGAGTCACTGCAGTTGTTAAGTTCGCAAAACGGTTGTTAAGTGAATCTGGCTTCCCCATTGACTTTGCTTATAAGAAGGTTGCAAAAAGGTGATCACGTGACCCCAGGACACTGCAATCGTCATAAATACGAGTCAGTTGCTAAGGGTCTGAATTTTGATCCCGTGACTATGGGGATGCTGCAATGCTCGTAAGTGTGAAAAACAAATCATAAGTCACTTTTTTCAGTGCTGTTGTAACTTTGAATGGTCACTAAATGAACTGCTATAAATTGGGGACTACCTGAACTTTTGGAATTATAAGCCACTTATAAGTCATTGATTGAGATGGACAGCTATAGCAATTGAATAAATAATAAACAAATGGAGAAAAGCACTTAAGGAGTGCATGGTTAAAAGAAAAGCATTAAGGGAAAAAAAAAGAATTTCTTTAAATACATTTGAAGCAGAAAACTATATCCAAGGAAGTGATTGGGCTGTCAGACATCAAAAGGAGGATAGAAATATTCAAGGAGGTCAGAGAAACTACAAAGGAAATGAATTCTTTGAATTGTCTTTGCTATAGAAGATATAAGACACATACCTGGACTGCTTCCTCGTGAGGGGAATCTGAATAATTTAAGTAAATGGGGGAAGGAAGAAATAACATGGCAAGACATACCGAGGAACTTTACGGTAACCAATTACTAGATCCTGATGACAACTAAGAGTTCTTTAAAAACTCAAAAGTGCAATTGCTGACCTCCCATCAAAAAACATCTGAATCGTTCTTCAAATAAGGCTTAATGTCAGAGAACTGGAATAGCCAATATGCCAGCCATATTTTTTATTTTTAAAAGGGATTCGAGGGAGAACTGGGAAATCATAAGACCGCTCAGTGCCTCTCCTGGACAAATTAGTGGAAACTGTAATAAAAAAAAAAATAATAACTAGGTGCACCGAGGGACAGAAAATCAAACACGGATTCTGCAATGATGAATCCAGCCTCAGCTTTTAAAATGTTTTGTGCATCAACAGGCATGGAGATGGATGTAATCCCGCCAATACAATGTACTGCGATTTAACAGTCTGACAGGCTTCCTCTTGGGGATATCTAATTGTCACGAGATAAAGAGGAGTTATCTTTTTAAGGGCAAAGCAAACAGAAGAACTAAATGGGCTGTTCTCCCACTGCACAGAGGTAAGAAATGGGATCTCTGGAGGATCTGCCAATTTAAACTAACCCAGTCAATAAAATAACTAGAAAGCAACATAACTGCTTCAACAGAAACATCACAACTTATAACCAGTTATATCCTACTCAGCAGTTTGGCCATCATATTGTCACAGCTGCACTTACTCTATGTATTACTCTAAATATGAGAATATCACCAGGTAAACATTGGCAGGCTGTCCCTTTCCAGGAAAAGGCATAGTTGGTATCCAATCCAAAACTGTTACCCAATCTTGACTTCTCTATATTCATCTAGGATCAATCTAGAGACAGAATATATTAAAATATGCTTTAAAAAGTCATGTGTCTCAGAAATCCTCCAGTAATGCAACAGGACCATATCATAGCATCTATATTAGGAAATCAGGAAGTTCTGCACATTTATATGCTTATTAAAGGTTGGGATGAAATATTTGGGAATCTAATGAGTAAAACATACAAATAATTTATTGTTTATTTATTTACTTATTGGTTCGATTTATATGCTGCCCTTCTCCGGAGACTCAGAGTGGCTTACAATGCATTAAGCAATAGCCTTCATACTTTTGTATATACCTGCTTAGTAGGGCTTTTGGCCTCCCATAAGGGGTGTTATTTTTTATACAAAGTCAGTTTATTGCCCCCACAATCCAGGTCTTCATTTTACCTACCTCAGAAGGATGGAAGGCTGAGTCAACCTTGAGCCTGGTGAGATTTGAACTCACAGTAATTGCAGGCAGCTGGCAGCTAAGTGCTACTTAACAGCACTTTAGTCCCCTGTACCACCAAGGCTCTTAATAATAGTTAATAATAGTTAATTTAGCTGAGATTTTAAGATCAAATCATGTTTGTACACTTATTTATTCCATTTGAGCCCAGGTTGTATGATCTTTAGAGAACTGACGACCATATAAGGTGTCTACTACAGACACAACTGTGTTCTACACACAAACATGCACACACAAATAAGGGAAATGATTTTTAAAAATGCAAACTGAATTTCAGTTTAAATCAGAAGTGAAAGAAGATTTCTAGCTATTTTTATTATGTGCATGATCTTGAATATCCACATTGACAGTATTACAGTACAATAAAATGCTAAAGGCAGGTAATGAATATCAATTTTACATTGTAACCACAATATGGAAAATGATCCAAGCGGAAGTATTTGAGATTATGCAAAATATAGAAATGGCAGCTGGAAAGGAAGAATATATTTCATGAAATTCAAATAAATTGGTATTCATTCTTTCTGAGCATTTGAATACAGTTTTGATATGCCATTAAAATTCAAGTATTTGAGTAGACAGAACAATAATTTTAAGTTTTCCTCTTAGTAAGATAATAATTCCTTTTGTTCCTTAGCAACAGATAAGAATCAAAGTAAAGCTGTTTGCTTTGATAATGGCATGATTAGCTATTTGAAATATTTTTTAGAATACAGGTGATAGGATAATCAAGCTGTGCACTGCTGAAATTTCTGAAGTTTCTTGGAGTTGTGACTTGTTGAGAACCAAGTTCTAAGTCAAACTAAATCATCAAAACTTTGCAATTTCCTCAAAGCTTTGCACTTAATCAATAGACATGTGCTATGAATTCAAAAAGTGCCATATTCAGTTCCTAGCATCTCCAATTTCAACTGAAAAAAAAAAAACCATTCCAATGATGGATAGCTGGACAGTGAAAATACTGATCTGCATTGATCAATTAGTAATATTATCTGGCACAAAATAGATGTCTGTCTTTTTGTGATGTCTTGATTCATTGATTCTGGGACAACTGTGAATAATCATGAACACCAAATCAAATATTTATTATGGTCATAAATCTACATAGAGTGAGATTCAAATAATATTTTTTTAAAAAGCCAGAAATATTTAAACCAAAATTTGACAAAATTAAAAGTATAAATATTTCTGATTGGACTGAAATTGGAGATTCTACCTATAGTATACAATTTGAGCTTCATATCTGCTGATCTTCTTGGCTATGGCAGTTATTTGGTGCTTTTTCAATGCTTCTTTAATCTTCCTTGTTTTTACGTGATATTTCTCGATCAGGTATTTTTTGGTCTTCTTCAGCTTCTTTTCTTTCATATGTTCTAGTTTATTTGCATCTGATCTCAGCTTTCTGATCTTATTTTCCAGCCAGACCTTCCGTTTTGGTGGTTCACTTTTTGGCTTTTTTTCCCTTCTTTGTTGATTTTGCATCCCAGGTATTTCAGTTATAGCTGTGTTCAGAGGTGGGTTTCAGCAGGTTCTGACCAGTTCTGGAGAACTGGTAGCAGAAATTTTGAGTAGTTTGGAAAACCGGTAGTAAAAATTCTGACTGGCCCCACCCCATCTATTCTCTACCTCCCAAGTCCCAACTGATCGGGAGGAAATGGGATTTTGCAGTAACCGTCCCCTGGAGTGTGGTGGGAATGGAGATTTTACAGTATCCTTCCCCTGCCATGCCCACAGAACTGATAATAAAATTTTTTGAAACTCATCACTGGCTGTGTTATACTTTAATTAGTTTGTTTCTTGCAGTAAGCTAGTGCTTATATTTGATAGGACAGCATTGGCATCTTTTAATATGTGAGCTAAATATAGATACCATTTAGGGTACTTGCAGATGCCCTAGTACACTGTGTGATCGAAAAGACAACCATTAAATACTTTTTGAACAAAAAGAAAAAGAAGAAAGAAAGAGAAGGAAATCTTTTGGTAGCTATTTTTTATTGGAATCCGTAAGTGCAACTCAGGCTGTTTCCTTATTTTGAAAATGGGGTGGGATAGTTCGTCTGACAATGCAAGGAACTTTTAGGCTTTTCCCAAGTGCTGTTATACTTGGTTTGAAATACTGGTGAATATTAGCTTTAAATGACAGATCCTCCATGTTTGCACAACATGTTTAACTACACAGAGGCTCCTAATGACAATTAAAGACCCATGTAGCAGCAAACATGCAGGCATTTATTCCTCAAAGATGATTTCACCTGTCATGCAACATAGACTAATTTGCTGTTGTTTGTGGCTGAGCTTTCTTTATCAATGAGGCTTTAACAGCCTCATTCTGAATCTTCCCTGACATCCTTTCAATAACAGATTTTACTTTTAGCTTCAGAGCTTTTATATAACTTGGAAAAAATAATAATTAGAGAACAAGCTGCTTCATGGATTTAGTTAGTGATGTCATGGTTTTCCAATAATCCAGGTAAGCATTATTGAAAAACTCCAGCTGGCTTGCAGAGTAGTTTAGTGGCCAATTTACACACAGACACACAAATACAATTATGTCTAAGAAAGTAGTATTCAGGAGGTAATGCTAAAGAAAATTACCTGTATTCCAGGGGTGGGTTCCACTTACCTTTACTACTGGTTCGCAGCCGGATTGCATGCGCAGATCACCCATAATGACATTGTGGCAGGTGGGTGGAGCCTCCCGCCTGTTTGACTACCGGTTCTATAGAATCGGACCTAACCGGGAGCAACCCACCACTGCTGTTTTCTATATAAAACTACAATACAGAGATAGGAAAAAAAAACCCCTGCATGTTGTATATGGAGAATACTCTGAAATATTTGTGTGTTTCTATGTACTTTTGACACTTTTAATAGGACCAAAGAATATATTAATTCCAGGCTTATTTACTGGGGCAGCTCAAGGTACATTAAGTGCTGCTATTTATGTTATAATAAAGGATGACCTCCTGACATGTTAGAAAACTGAATCTTGACTGAACTTAAGCCTCACATCAAGACTGCCAGGTAAGCTGCTGTTGAGTTGCTAGACCACCAACCCATGAGAGAACCTGGAAACTCAGATTGAGTTAACCACATCTGCAATGGTTTAAGTGCCTTGAGTATCTTTGTGGTTTCAAACAGGACAATTTACAGTGCTCTCCGGGTGAGCTCAGATCAGCTAGTTTTTCTGGGGAAACCAAGGCAGGGGAAGCCTCCTAGAATTCTTTACAATTCTTAATAGCAATTCCACTCTAGGTCATGTGACCAGAAGGTGGCTTAGAAGGGAATGGAAGGTACCTTCTGAGCTGTTGCCTAAGTGCCTCCTCCATAGAGATACATGGGGAAGTTTTCTGGATTTTTCCCTCTGTAATTCCCAGCTATCTCCACTCCCTAGATAACAGTCTTCATTTAGCAATTGCCTCATACAGTGGCTATTCATAGTTATGATGTTGATGAAAAAAGTAACTTTGTGGGCAATTCTTGCATATATAAACATTGCAGGTCTGTACAGCAAAGGACAACTGAAGTAAGATAAAGCACAATCCTAGTTTCACTTAGCAGCCACTTCACTTAGCAACCAATCAGTCAGTCCCAATTGAAGTTGCTGTAGGGGAGAGACTGGCAAGGGGAGAAGTTGAGTGGGGAATCAGTTTAGAATCTCTACATAGTCACAAGAGGACAAAGTCCAACCCCCCATCCCTTGAATCCCATTGAAATTTATCTATAGTAGTTCTACCCAGGTGCTAACAGTTAGTCTGAAAAGGTTTCTGTGAATAAGGCTTAAGCAATAGATTGGTAAATTTGAAGCCTTTGCATGTGAACCTGGTTATTTGCACCTGACAGTTGTTCAACAAGCACAACTTGTGATTATCTTAGGGTATCATCTCATGTGGTGGTTTCCCTCTCATCCTTTTTTTGGGCTCCCTCATTCTCATTCAGGTCTCCAATTTGCTTCTCTCGCCTTTGTTTCCTCTTTGACCTCCAAGCTTATCTTCCCCCCCCCCTCTCATTTGTTTCTTCTCTCTCAAACTTTGGAAGCTTTCCCCCCATATTCTTCTGAGTTAAGTTTTTGCCTATTAACAAAGTTTAATGTTTATTCCAGTGGTGAAATGTAAAATTTGTTATTACCAGTTCTGTGGGCATGGCTTGGTGGGGGGTAATGTGCCTGGGTGGGGGTGGCCAACTTTTTTTTTTTACTTTTAAAAGCATTTTTTCCACAACCTCTTCAGCTGAAAAGCTTGTTTTAAAAAAATGCTTTTAAAAACCTCTGACGATCAGGCAACGTAGCTGATCGTCAGATCGTAACTTAGCTAGGATCGTCAGAGTCTTTTAAAAGCATTTTTTTTTACAATCTTTTCAGCCGAAGAAAAAGGTCTGCTGGCTGCCAGAAAAAAAGCCTAGAAACTAGTGGATTGTGATTTCACTGAACTAGGGCTGCATAAAAGTCTTGGTTTACATAGGAAGAACCTGGCTAAAGAGAAATACACATAAAGCCTACAAAAAGGAAAGAAAACAAAACAAATACTGTACCTTTACAGGGAGGATACATGAGATGAGGGTGTGGCTAACTGATGAGAGTTTATAAGCCTGAAATAGATCTATCTTAGTCTCCCAATGGGCAGCAGGGGGTCTGCTGGCTGCCAGAAAAAAAGCCTAGAAACTAGTGGATTGTGATTTCACTGAACTAGGGTTGCATAAAAATCTTGTTTTACATAGGAAGAATCTGGCTAAAGAGAAATACATAAATACATACATACATACATACATACATACATACATACATACATACATATGTTTTCTGAGGTTTTCGCGGGTGTTTGTATGTAGGTCTTTGGTTATTCGGGTTTTCTCCCGCGTAAAATTACAAGTGTCTTGGTGATGTTTCAACAAAGTCTCATTCATCATCTTCAGGCTGGTGTTTTCGGCTTCGTGCTTCTAGGAGCAAACACCAACCTGAAGATGACGAATGAGACTTCGCTGAAACGTCGCCAAGACACTTCCAATTTTACTTAATTTTTTACATTTTTTATTATTTTGTGGGGCTGCATTATTAGCTGTCCAGGGCCTCATGTAGCCCATGGGCTGCAGATTGGACATGCCCATTCTACATCCTCCAAATACCTTAACATTTTAATCCCTTCTTGACTTGTCACAGTTTTACTACAGCCAACTAGGTTGTAGGTTGTTTTGAGGTAAGTTAAATATAATTTAAGACCCCGAACAAATTTACTCACAAAGATACTATGCTATATAAATAAAATCAATCTCAAGCAATGAAGAAAAATGTGAAATACTGGCCTTGCCCTTGTGCGTGATATAATTTTGCCCATTTGTATTTTATCACTTCCTATTGCAGGCTTTTCTGGGGGGAAAATTAGATGCTGAAACCTGACTAACTTCAGGAACAGATGGACTATTGATATTTGAAATGTCAGTAAAGGAAATTATTATTTTTAAAAAAACAAAAACCATCCCACATATTAACGTGTGGTTTGCTTGTAATTTGTTTTTAAACATAGTAATCTTCCTTGGTATGAACAAGATTTAAAACTGGCATAAATGAAAAGAAAAAACCTTGTGGGTAACCATGGTTACGACAAAGGTACTATAGAATAGTCCCTGATGGATACCTCAGGCTAGGAAGAGTAGATTTGAAGATAAGACTGAGGGTTTTTTTTTTTTTGAGTGAGTTTTTTTGACTTTGAGTTAGATTCAGAACAAAGCCACAATACACAGTTGGGAAGACTTTTGTTTTTGCAAAATTTTCAGCAGTTCAATTGTCCAAATGAAAACAAAACCCCCTAAACATTAAGGTGACAGAGATGATTATTTATAAAATGTCAGGAGTTTACAGGATAAGTATGAATAACCTAATAATCTCTTTCAGTGAAAAAGTAGAATACCATATGTCATTTCCTGAAACAGTATATGCTTGGAAGTAGGCCAAATAAGCCAGCTCAAAGATCACATTAAACTGATTTAAAAAAAAAAAAAAAAAGCCTGCAAACCACTACCACTAAATTTGCTTGGTTGCTTATAGAAAGCTAACTCTTCAATTCCTGGCAACTGGTATTTAGCTGTCTATGAAAAGTATGAAGACAAGTAGCCATTGATTGCCTTATCTTGTATTAATTTGTGGCCATACCCTCATAACTTGGAAGAGAATTCCATGTTTACCTGTCCATTAGTATAATTTATTTTTTCCCATAAGGGCTCTATGCATATTGAAGTTCACAACATGGTTGTATGGCAATGAATTTTGTAAATTTCGGCTCTGTTTCCTATACTTCTTTTATAAATAGCACACACTTTTTCCCATCAGGGAATCATTTTCATGCCCATCTGATCATTTGGTTTGCTCTGTTCTGCATCTTCTCTAGATTTGTAATCAGCATTTTGAGATGCTGCAATCAGTGTTTGGAAGCGAGCCCACAATCTGTTGCATATTCTTTGTCTCTGCCACTTGGTTTCCCAATTGACTGTTTCCCAAAGTTAATGATGGGACACTTGGAAATGCTATATAAGAAAGCTTTCTTTTGGCCTTTTAAAATTTCTAATCATTGGAAGAAGCACCACAAGTGCCTCCATTTGCATGCACGATGAAGTCTGAAGATGAAAAACAAAATATTTTAACCAGAAAAAAAGACCCAAACTATTTTTGGGTACAAACGGTTAGACTGTAAGATTGTGTGAACTGGGGCTGCTCAGCCTCCAAGATGTTTCCTTAATGCAAACCAATGCAGTGGTGTGATTCACAGTGTGATGGCATCACTCAGAAATTGAGTAACTCTGTCAAAGTCTCAGATCAAAACAATAAAATTGAATCAACTGGCCACTTCACTCTTACGGAAAGAGCTTCGTATGCAGAAGTCCTTTAAACATCTGGAGTGGGCCAACCACTGTAATTCTCAAAAGGAAGCCCTGCTTCTGACCATTTGGTTGAAGCTTTGTTGAATTGGAATGCCTCTTCACACAGCTGTAGTAGAAAATGAGAAGGGAAAAGAAAAACAGAGTAAAATAAATTAGAATGAGTACTTTTTGTATATTTATTGGAGGTCAGCATAAATTAGTTGAGTAGATAGGCTCCAACTCATCATAAAGCTATATGACTTCCTGGGCCTTAACTCTGATTTTCTTTTACATTCTGAATACTGCAGTTTTTCAGAGATGCATATACAGTAATTTGTACTGTAAAAACTTCCTATATTTGATTCCCTACTGTACATTTCAGAGGGAAGGATAGCATGTAGATAGTAAGCAAGATAACCTTAATGAAAATATGTAGGAACTGTTGTCTGGGCAAAAGCAAACTGAGACATTTTTCGGAAGTCCAGAACACTGAGCAGCTTAAGTAGATACAGGGGTGAAATGCAGCAGGTCCTGACAGGTTCTGGAGAACCGGTAGTGAAAATTTTGAGTAGTTTGGAGAACTGGCAAATACCACCTTTGGCTGGCCCCAGAGTGGGGTAGGAATGGGGATTTTGCAGTATCCTTCCCCTGGCATAGGGTGGGAATGGAGATTTTGCAGTATCCTTTTCCTGTCATGCTCACCAAGCCACACCCACCAAGCCACACCACGCCAACCAAGCCATGCCCACAGAACCAGTAGTAAAAAAATGTGGATTTCACCACTGGGTAGATATCTTCCTAATTCACTGAGCTATAAGAAGAAGAAAAAGGTACAGCATGATCAGACTTGCAAGATTCAGTTATTATAGCCAATCTCAATAAAAGTTGTTGTAGCCTATTTTCAGTCTCAGCATTATCTCATCTACTGCAAGCACTCTTATGACAGAAAATTCTGACAATTATTCTTGATATGCAAATGTTAATGGCTAATAGGAAAAAAAATGGAAAGATTCCCATTCTGCCTAAAAGTTAGGAATAAGCATTAACATCAATGCCAAAAAATTCAAATAGATCTTAAGTTTTATTTTATTCAATAACAAGAGAAAAGGTACTATCAGAATTTTGGACTCCATTGCTTGAATAAAAGTAATACATGTAAAAGGTCTGAATAAAACATACTGTTAGAAATTAAACTCAATGCTTTGTTTAAAACATTCTTTTTCTGTTCGGGAGAAAGTTATTACATATATTAATTCAAGTCTGAGACAGGATTTAGTTTTATTTAATGTACTTTTAAAATATATTCTAATCACATGAAAAGTTACCCCTGTACAAAGGAAATCATTTTGCTGCACCCTCTTTGTTAATCAGCATAAGAAAGATTGGATGGATGGTTGGTTGATTCATTGATTTGAAGAAGAAAGAATAATGACATCTGGGTAGGAAAAAAAACATACAAACTAATATGCCTATTCAAGAGGTCCACTATCTACTTTCTCTACTTAGCCCAAGACTTGTGTGAGAAAAACCATTTTTAAAAAGCCTATTTAAATAAGAGTACGGTAGGGGCATACAAATTCTTGGAGGAAAGCAACAGAGAAAGGCCTCTTCCGGATTCTCATCAAATGCTACTCTTTGACTAATGGGACCTAGAGCATGCCAACTCTGTCCAATTGTACATAATGGATGAAAGTACTAGAATTAACAGTCCCTCATGACATGACGGGCTTCATAGATGGTAACCAGCATCTTGAATTGCACCCAATACCTAAATGGCAACCAGTATAGTTCATGAAGTATTGGCATGCCCATAATAGCCAGTTGCTGCCTCTGAGTTGACTTCAATGGCCATGTAGAGTGCGTTGCAATGGTCCATAAACAAGGTGACTAAATGATTGTCTGGAAGACATCCTGGTCCCAAAATGGACATCAGTAGTGCATAACGTGAATCTGGGTGAAGGCCTCCCTGCCCAGAGGTGCTACCTATCGTTTGAACAAATGCCCCGAGTCAGTAGTGGGTTCCACTTACCTTCGCTACCTATTTGAAACTGGGAATGTGCATGCTTGCTTTGCTTGCTGGCAGCGCTTCTGCGCTCTTGCGCATATGCAGAGCATCCATGATGACATCCATGCAGGTGGGCAGAGCCTCCTGCTGCCGCCACTACCACTGCCCCGTCTCCAAAATATCACCCAAAATGAGCTCCACTCCTAAAATAGAAAGTGAAATTCCATTCAGGACTGAAGATGGAAATTCTTTAGGTGGTCTACATACCGTTGGTTACTCAATCTTGATGTCAGGTGCTCTGAATCAAATTCTTGTTTCTTGCCAGCACCAGCTAGAATCATCCACAGAGAAAGAAGAACAATTGCAATAGGGAGATCCCACTTTTAATCCCTATATAGGCAATCTATAACTCTATTCAATGACATTGAAATATATGGATCCAATTATTCCATGGTCTGTAGGATTGCTGCTATTAGCAACTTATGAACAAATCACTTATCGGTACGATAACTGTTTCTGATCTCTGAGACAAAATAGCCTACTAAATTTGATCTAATTACAGTGGGTATACCAAGAATGGAAAAGAAAAGGTTATTTGGATCTCTGCCTATTCTGCAGAGCTATGATTGTCTTAAGATAGACATGAAGGTGCATCTGTTGATTACTAAGAAAATAAAACCATACTGCAAAAATGTAAATGAGATGTACAGACTTCAAGGTGTGCAACCTTTTTCCTCCTACCCCTGGAGCAGATGAGTCAGGAACTCGAATCAGTCACAACACGTCAAGGCAAGAGCCAAACTCAGCTGTAGCTTGCAAAAACAAAGTCAAAAAAAAGAAAAAAAAGAAAGAAAAGAAAAGAGGCTTGATTAATAAAATGCAGCACTATTGCTTGGGATTGAAAGACTTCATACAATATAACTCTCTGGCTCACAGTTCAGTTTAAAGGATCACTACATGCACATGAGCTTCAATCACAAGAAGCTGGCAGCAAATCCAGTGCTGCCAGAGACAGGATTTGATACTATTTAAGGTAAAGGTAAAGGTAAAGGTTCCCCTCTCACATATGTGCTAGTCATTCCCGACTCTAGGGTATGGTGCTCATCTCCATTTCAAAGCTGAAGAGCCAATGCTGTCCAAAGACGTCTCTGTGGCCATGTGGCCAGCATGACTAAATGCCAAAGACGCACAGAACACTGTTACTATCCCACCAAAGGTGGTCCCTATTTTTCTACTTGCATTTTTTACGTGCTTTCAAACTGCTAGGTTGGCAGAAGCTGGGACAAGTAACAGGAGCTCACCCCGTTAGGCAGCAGTAGGGATTCAAACCTCTGAACTGCCATCCTTTCAATCGACAAGCTCAGCATCTTAGCCACTGAGCCACCGCATCCCCCTTTGACACTATTTATCCCCTGCCAACTTTGATAGTTCCATGAAGTTCAACAGCTTTGCTATTCCTTTCCCATTATATCCAAGGAAAGAGCTCTTACCTGTTAGATCATTCGATTGAATTATAAAATTCTCTTTCTCTTTCTTTTACAAATGCTCTGTGCATTTATGACAGCCAAAATACATCAGGTTGGTCTACACTTTGCAGCAGGTTATTCTTTTGCTTTACGTTGGCTAAAAAATAATTCCACAATGGGTAGCAAATTAGATGCAGTTTAACCTGTACTGCATTTTTAAGACTTTAGCATTCCGACGCAGTATTCTTGGCTGAACACAAAATAATTGCTGCATTTATTGCAAAACTATTATCCCTTATAAGTTAGGCCTTTCACTATTTATTTTAATAGCTGTGAGGATCAAACAGAGAAAAAAAATGATGATTGGAAAATGTTGAAAAAAGAGCTTTTTTAAAAGAGAGAGAGAGAGAGAGTGATAATCACTCTTCATGTAGCTCTGCCAATTACTGACCTAGAGCGATTGTTTCTAAAAAGTAATTTGTTCACCTTTAGGAACAGCTTTGCAGAAGATTGAAGTCTTTTCAAACAACTTTTTAATGTTCAGGGATGGAAGATTCCTAAGCAATCAACTAGTGGTGCTGACACAGCTGTCATGATTTAGAGAAAATGTTGGAATAGGTAGCCCTAGTTTTACAGAAAATGCCACTAGTATATTTAGGAAAGGCAAAAATCAGCAACAGACAGATTTGCCTCTTTGGCCATGGTAAAGGTTTTCCTTCAGATGTGCCCTCATGTGGAAAACTGGAGGAAAATAATTCTTCCAGCAAATGCCCACAATGGATTTTCTCTCACACATTTTCTCTCATTCATCCTTGTACCACTTACAGACAACTCTCTCTCTCTCTCTCTCTCTCTCTCTCTCTCTCTCTCTCTCTCTCTCTCTCTCTCTCTCTCACACACACACACACACACACACACACACACACACACACACACACACACTTCTAAAATTATACCATTTATTAAGGTGGAAAACAAAACAAATATTTTAACTTAACAAAATATTTTTCCTTCAACTTCCTTCAAGATGGATATTGAATCCCATGTAGTCCTGTTAGAATAAAATATTCCAAAATACAATATTACATATAATTAAAAGGGGCCATTTAGTCAACTCAGTGTAAGATATTATGAGCCATGGTCGCACAGTGGTTAGAATGCAGTATTGCAGGCTAACTCTGCTCACTGCCAGCAGTTCGATCCTGACCGACTCAAGGTTCACTCTGTCCTTCCAAGGTCGGTAAATGAGGACTCAAATTGTTGGGGGCAATATGCTGATATTGTAAATCACCCAGAGAGTGCTGTAAAGCACTATGGAATGGTATATAAATCAAAGGCTATTGCTATTGCTATTATTCCCCAGTCTGAAGCCATGTCACATTAAAATGTTTATGTAGATTATGTTAGTATGTTTATGTAGATTAGTTAGTATCTCTACTACAGTAACTGACAAATCAGATAGAATATGGCTATCTAAAGCAAAGTGTTTTGAATGCATTAAAAGATTGGATTTATAATTGCATAAATGGTTATATGTAGGCATTCAGGATGTTTGATGCTCATGTGGATATCAATGTTCACAGGAAACAGAACCTTTGGTGGAGAAAGGGGATGGAGGGAGAAGAAAGAAAGAGCAATGTTATTCCCTCTGATATTATGGGAAGAGTAGCAAGAATAAAGACCATTGGGAAAGGAAGAGGATAGCTCTACAACTCGCAAGGGAGAAGGAAGACCAGTTCCTTTCACAATATTCCCATCCCTCCTAAGTCTGAGAGAACCTTCCATTTTGAGAGTAGTGGGAAAATAATCCGGTCCTATCATGAGATAGCTACAACTTTCTTAGTTCTGATCCATACAATTCACAAAGCTGTATGTTGTTTGTGGTTGAACCTGATTCATTTACTGTTGGATAAAAAGAAAACAGAGAGGGAGACTTCCCCAAGGTTTTCCTCAGAGTCCTTAATGAAAAACAACTTTTGCTGTATTGATAGAGCTAGCCACATGTTGATGAATTGGCCTCACTGTTTCTTTGACATAGAGTGTCCAGAAATGGTCTGGTGCTTTTTCTGGTGTTTCCAAGGTCAGATGGCAGAGGTGGGTTTCAGCAGGTTCTGACCAGTTCTGGAGAACCGGTAGCAGAAATTTTGAGTAGTTCAGAGAACCGTTAGTAAACATTTTGATTGGCCCCGCCCCCCATCTATTCTCTGCCTCCCAAGTCCCAGCTGATTGGGAGGGAATGGGGATTTTACAGTATCCTTCCCCTGCCACGCCCACCAAGCCACGCCCACCAAGCCATGCTACACCCACCAAGCACACCCACAGAACCAGTAGTAAAAAATTTTGAAACCCACCACTGTCACATGGGATATATTAATGGTGATTATGACCCTGAATTCTGCCATGTTTTTATCCTGAACAGCTCAAAGAGTTGCTGGGAAGTTGGAAAAGAAAAGACATAAGGTTGCTAGTTTACTTCTTTGGTATTGCTGGATTATTTACTGCCCCTGCTGCTACTTTAGATTGATTACGGAAAGTCATTAAAACTAAGCATTGTTATGTTTTCCTCTCCCAAATAACTCTGACTGGCTGGCTGATTGATGCATTTATAAACCGCTGGAGTCAGTGACATTAAGTGGTGTACAAAAGCAACAAACATAGCCAATAAAATACAATAAGGCAATGCCATATACAATTATAGTTAATTGTTATTCTTAAACATAGAAAAATAATTATAATGTTGTGGTCCTGGGAGATTTACAATGCTCGCGTGCAAAAAAAACCATCTCAAACAATCAGGTTTTCCAAGGCTATAAGAGGGATTTTATACTAAAGTAATTTAATTCTTACATACAAAACAACTTCAGTGCCATGTTCCATCTGACAAGTGAGTGAACATTTAATCTGAAGAACTTCTTCCAACAAGGCTGGTGATTATTATAATGCTAATGGAAATAAGTGTTATTGTGAAGGGAAGGCATAATAATCTCCAGCCATTTATGAAACATGTTAATGAATAAGTTGATACAGCAGAGGAGGGAGGGAGGGAGGAAGGAAGGAAGGGAGGGAGGGAGGATGGATCCCAAGTTACTTTTTGACTTTGCTGCATATTTGTTTCTTTTCCTCCCTTCCTCTTCAATCCTCCAAGCTTCCTCCAATCTTTTCTTGGAGTGTGAAACAAAGTGGGGAACAGAACTGGATGGAGCCACCTTTCTCTAAAAGTGAAGTAAAACTAAAATGATAGTGACTGACTGCATCTCCCACTAATAAATGTGATCAAATAACACACATTATATTTAGATGAGAAGAGGAACAGCCTCGTGACTGTCATATTTTAGCATTTTAGAAATTCTTCCCCATCCCCTATTTTGTATACATCCTACCTGATGAAGAGATATGGAAAACTCAAAAATATACACATTCTTTTATTCCATTTTACTAAAATCTCCTTCAGGTTACTTTTCTTGTAACAGTATGTAAGTGATTTACCATTATTTTCTTCTGAGGAACTTCCCGGTCTAGATTTCAGCCCGGATGTTTCTCAGTGGTCTCCTATCTGACCTTGTATAGCCTTCTGAAATCAGCCATTGTCACCTAGATGTTGCCCCTTAACCGGGGTTTATATTTATTGGTCCAATTTTGGAATCTACCAACAACAGAAAGAAAACCTGGAGAGTTATCATATTTCAAATGGTCAATGAGTCTAAGAAAATAAGTAAGTTTGTAATTTTCTATTTCAGAAAATGTGGGACTTTAATACCCATCAACACAGCCAATAAAAAGGGAGAACTATAAGATGCTGAGCTTTGTAGGTTATATAGAAATAGGTCTTGTGAACTCAGCAAAGCTTATGTTTGAATAGACATGGATAAAATTCAATGGTGAAGACCAGAGAAATGAATTCACGCCATTTCTACAGGACAAGTAGCAATGGATGGAAGCTCATGGAAGATCCAACCTGGAATAAGGACCAATTTCCTGACAGTGAAAACAGTTAATCAATAGAATACCTTGCCTCCAAGAGTTGTGGGTGCTCCATCACTAGAGGTTTTCAAGAAAAGATTGGACAAGCATTTGCGCAGGATGCAATAAGGACTCCTGCTTTGGGCGGGAGGCAGTGGTGGGTTGCCCCCGGTTCACACTGGTTCTATAGAACTGGTAGTAAAACCAGCGGGAGGCTCCACCCACTAACCCTGACGTCATCAAAACGCTTCTCTGCATGCACAGAAGCTTCTGCGCTTGTGCAGAAGAGCATGCATGCGCACTCGATTCGCTCACATGCACACACAGCCCCATTGCAAACTGATAGTAAAGGTAAGTAGAACCCACCCCTTAGAAGACCTCTAAGTCCCTCCCAGCATTATGAGTCTATGTTCTATAATCCTTTCTATTCTTCATAACCAGTATTTTTCTTTCCTTGCTGGAGGAATAAAACTTGAAATAAAATAAAAAAAGCTCATCAGAACAAAACTCAAAACAACAACTTATAAAACATTATACTAAAAGAAAAGGCTGAAGTATTTTGTTCTGACCTTCACACAAAATTTTGTGGACATAATATTTTGTTTTCAATTTAAAACACTCAAAACAATTCCACTCAAGGTTAAACTGCCAGTTTCAGAGTTGAGAAGTTATGATCTAGCTGCACACCACGATTCTTGGAACACATGTGTATATACACCTACACAGCGTGTTACAAACTCATTCACACTGAATGGCTTTTTCCAGATAGAAACATTTTTGAGGTCAGAACAATTCCTAATGGTCATTTTTCTGGTGACCGTGACAAAGGTATTGTTTTATAAAAATATTGCTGACTCATGTGGGCTGAACACTTCTGACACAGTTTGTGGAATCAAAAAGTAGAATCAAGACAGCAATCTGTAATAATCTGTCCTGCTAATCAGTGTAGCTAGTGTCATCAAGAGCATAAGAGCTCATTAAGAAAGTGATCCCTGGCAGATAATAAATCAAACAACAGTAGTCCTCAGGTTACGATGGCAATTGGGATAGAAATTTCTGTCATGGGATGCAGTTGTAAAGCATAAAGTGCTTTAAAGCCTGTAGAAATTCTCAGTCATCCAGATCATGGTTGTCCCAAAGGGATTTATATTCCTTGCAGACTCTACAGACTTTTAGCTATACAATTTGGGATGAACACTCTTGGAATGGTGTGGGAGTAGGAATGGATTTCCAGAGGAAAAAAATTGCAGTCTATAGGAACCAGGAACACTACTCAGGTGACCCTGAGGTGACACAGATAAACCTCCAAGTGTTTCAACGACCCTCTAAAAGGATGCAGATTATCAAGAAATATAAATCTTTCCATTCCCCACTAACCTGTCAGAGCTGAAGAAGTTTCTTGGATGAGAAGTGAAATGTGTTCAAAAGAAAAAAACAAGAAAGTCCAGTTGCCTCCTGAAATCCCAGTTGCTATTGTACTCCTGGGACTATGTGGGCCATAAACAGGAAAAGGCAGGAGTCCCTGGCAAGAAATCCAGGCAATGTGTGCAGGTGCTGTGGGGGAGCCTCTGGCAGGAGCTCCAGAATGTGGATAAGTATGTGGGCAGATGTTATAGAACAAGGAGGTGCACAGAAGTGCTGCAGAGGGCAGGGTATGCCATGGGTAGATGTTATGGAAGATGGTACTTGGTTGTCTGAGGAATGCAGAGATATCATAGGTAGGTAGAATGGAGCACAGGTAGGAAAAAAGTTTCAGGAGGTAGAATAACTTCTAACTTCCCACTGGCTTGTCTATTAATTTTGCTTGTGGGAAGGTGGGAGGGAACATCAGAAATCATGATCAGGTGACTGTGGATTGTTGTGACATCAGGGGTGGGTTCTACTTACCTTTACTACTGGTTTGCAACAAGGCTGCATGTACAGAAGCATTCTGATGTCGGGATCGGTGGTCAGAGCCTCCCTCCGGTTTTACTACCGGTTCTATAGAACTGGTCCAAACCGGGGGTAACCCACCACTGTGTGACATGGTTATTATGAGTTGGTACTGAGCACCTGCATTGTAATTATGTGACCATGAGGATACTGCAATGGCCAATACTTCAATAACATTAAAAAGTCACCAAAGTAGTGGTTGCATCTCAAGGATTATTAAAAATAGTGTTGGGAAAATAGTCTAAAATTCCAAGAGTCAAAGAAAACCACAGGAACCTGCTTTAAATCAATTTATCAGTTTCTTCTAAATCTAACATATATGTGGATTGCTTGCAGAAGTCTAAATGTAATACTGTATTAGCTAGATTCTTAGTTGTGGGTGGAAGTGGGGGGGGGGGAGGGAGAACCAACTGGGATTGAGAATAAATAGGGTTAACCATTTTTCCCTGCCTAATTTTTCAAATGAAAATGCTTTTCCCTCCAGCTGCAATTTACTGATGCTGTTTAATTTGCCCGCATTATAATTGCAATTTATGGGAAGAGAAACAGTAAAAAATGTTACGTGGAAAAAGCAGCAGCTCAAAATTCAGCCAACAAGCAGGGCTGAATATGATTTAGCTAGTTCGATTTTTTTTTTAACAATGGCAATATATAAATGTTCAATGGCAGCCCTGAATTTGTGCAATTCTCTTCATGGAGAAATTGATAGGGACAAATACTATGATCTTTTGTGCAAAGTGAATACTTTATTATTGTCACAAATATTTTAGCACCCATTACAATGTTTCAAGAATTAAAATTAAGAAATTAATTAAGAGATTAGTTACAAAATTAATTAATTCCGAGAGTCGCTGCAGTGATCACTGTTTCCTGCCATCTCATTCAGATAAAGTTCTCATACTGCTATGCCAGTGTGCATTGTTGCACAAAATGTGGTCACAAATGCTCGTATTAGTCATATCATTAATTTTTTATTACCATTGTATTTGAAAATGGTCGCTAAACAAGTCAGCTATTAAACAAGGAGTGGGTGTATTGTCATCCTCATATGACATCCTTTCTACTGTTCCTGCTGTTTATTTTTTATCCTGCTTATTATTCTGTTTTGTTTTGATTTACATGCTGTCATATATTTGTACACCATCCCAGTGAGTTGTGATTATTGAATAGTTTAGAAGTACAACAAACAAGCCAATAAAATTATTGCTTTTTTGTTTTGTTTCTAGATATGGCAGGATATTAAATTCAGTTAAATTTGTGTAACTGCATATTTTCTGAGCAGAAAAAAAATGTTTTGCTGTTTTCCGGCAGATGAGAACGATAGAATACACTGCTAATCACAATGTCAACATTCTGATCAATAAATAATTATGTCATCCTTAATTCATGATTTATTGGCATGAGCATGGTCTAGCTTTGGAGTTTCAGTTTTAGCAAGTTTAAAAAAAAACAGCAGGAAACGCGGCATCAAACAACAATTAATTCTGAAAATAAACAACATGTCCTGGCAATAAAATGACTACATTTGGGGTTTGTTTCATTTAAAAAAGCCTTTAAAAATATTTTTGTGTCAAGGGGATTTCAAAAATAAAAGCACAGAATTAAAAATGATTAAAAGTATGAGCTCAAAGAAGTATTGTTTCCTCATAAAGTCAGAAGGAAGGTGTTACTTCCTCAAATAAGATTGCCAATAACAAGCCTTGCCTATTCCTGGAGACAGTCCTGGGTCAACCATCAGAGATTTTTCAAGGATAACATAGAATTGAAAGACATAATTAGTGTTTGTCACAAAAGGGACAATTTTCCCTTAAGCCTAAACCAAGAGATAGATCTAAAGATTGGATGACGAAGCACAGCATTCATCGTTGGGGATGTCGGGAATCAACAAGATGGCAGATGGAGCATGGTGATATAAGCCCCACCCCTTTAAACAAGTGTCACTATTTGTTTGTTTATTTATTTATTTAGAAGATTTATATGCCACACTCACTTTCAGTGACTCTGGGTGGCTTACAAACAACAAAAAAACACAATATAACATAATGAAAAGCAGTAAAACCCCACCTCCCTGGCAACAACACACAATTTAAAAAGCCACTTGATGGACTCCATTCTACTCTGGGTTGTCCAAGCCCATTGGCAGAACCAGGTCTTCAGGGCCTTGTGAAGAGTGTCAAAGTGGGTGCCAGTCTAACCTCTAACAGGGATGATGTTTTTACTTATATTTTGTTTTTGTGTGCACCCACACACCTGGAGTGAATGCTGCTAAACACAGTTCCTGAAAACAAAATAGTGTGAGCTAAAAAAAAAAGTGTTTCAAAATAAAACATTACAATAGAGCAAGCAAGGATGTAAGCAAGGCTGTTCTTATACGTTTTTCATTTTTTTTCCAATGTAAGATGACATGATTATTTTAAAATTAAAAAGTGATATAATTAATAATCTCATTTGCTTCGGTGATCATAAGTCCCCTCCCAAAGTACTTCTGCCAAGGAACAACTACCAAAACCATGTACTGCACTTGTCTTTCCTGTAGTGTTTTTTTTAAAAAAATATTCTCCTGGTTGTCTCTCAATGCTTAGTCAGTGAGCAAGGAGTCATAAAATACAGCATTGTTCATCTTCCCTTCCCACTGCCTGATGACTGTACCAAACATATGATTCAACTGAAAATGTGGGAAGCAGTAGGGCCAAAGTGATTAGAAGCCCATAATCTTTAATTAAAATCCCATGGCTGCTGTGTCCAATTTCTGAGCCACTATCTCTTCAAACTTTTTACGCAGAAAGAAAAAAGATGGAATAAATGGGCCAGAGAATATTCAGTATCCTACTGCTTTTGAGTTTTATTTTCTTAGATTTTAAATGGACTACTTCCACAGTTTCCTGTAATCCTTATCTTGGATACTTTAAATGTGAAATTATGTATTTTTTTTTTTAGAAAAACAGTCTAAAATACAGCCCTTAGATTCAATTCAGTTTATTGCAATCATAGGCCAGTAGAAATATTAAATAAAGTTTAATATTTAACTTTATTTAATATTTAAATAAATATTTAAATAAATATTTATTTAAACTTTAACTTAAACTTAAAGTTTAAGACCAAATTAAAATACATTTGTAAAACAACCTAACTAACATCTATAAATGAGGTCCAGGTTACAACCTATACTAAATGATAATGTAAACACTAAAATTATATTAAATATGATAGTATCTAAAATGACAACAAACCAATAATTTGTTGGTTTAATAATAATAACCATAATTTGTTGGTTTGTAATAATCTTTACAGCAATATTTCACGAGAAGAGTACTCCACTCCTCTACTCACAATAGAATTCCTTATGCCACTAGACTTGAAATTTTTGGCTTGGACAATCTGGAACTGGGCTGCCTGTGGTCTGATCTAAGCATAGTACACAAAATTGTCTGCTACAACATCTTACCTGTCAACGACTTTTTCAGCTTCAACCACAATAATACACGGGCAAACAATTGATACCAATTCAGTGTAAACTGCTTCAAACTCGATTGCAGAAAATACGACTTCAGCAACAGAGTGGACAACACCTGGAATGCTCTACCTGACTCCATTGTTACATCCTCAAACCCTCACAGCTTCAACCTCAAACTGTCTACCGTGGACCACCCCATTCCTAAGAGGTCCGTAAAGGGGGCGTGCATAAGCACACCAGTGCCTACCATCCCCGTCCTACTATCCCCATTTATTTGTATTCATTTCCTTCATTCATGTCCATGTCCATGTTCATACTTATACTTGCTCTCCTGTACATGTTTGACACACTAATAAATAAAATAAAATAAATAAAATTACAGTGCTACTAGTACCACCGCCATTTCTAGGGAGTTTTCTGCACCAACTCTGCTGAGGAAATTCTCTGTCCTTCTCTTCAGCAGGCTCGGTGAGTATATTTCTTTTTAAGGGCGCAGGCAAATGGTCTTGGGTGGAAAGCCACATCCAGCTGTAGGTTGTATCATATCCATGGTGCAAAACCTGGGCAATTCTTAGCTGTTAGCAAACAAAGATTTCTGTATTGGTTGTAGAATATAGAATAATAACAGATGGAAGGAACTTTCTCTCTTCTACTCCAACCCCTGCTCAAGGAGGAGTCCCTATACCATCTCAGACAAATGGTTATCCGGTTTCTTTTTGAAAGCCTCCAAGTGATGGAACACACCCAACTTCTGAAGGCAAGCTATTCCATTGGTTGATTCCTCTAACTGTTAGGAATTTTCTCCTTAGTTACAGGTTGCTTCTCTCCTTGGTTAATTTCCATCCATTGTTTCTTTTCTTGCCTTTTGGTGCTTTGAAAATAGTTAGACGCCCTTGTCTTTGTAGGCATCTCAATATTGGAACACTGCACTGCCATTGCTTAACGCATTGTAAGCCACCCTGAGTCTCCGAAGAAGCACGGCATATAAATTGAACCAATAAATGGAGTGCTTCTCTGGCTTTTTATAGCCAAGATCAGGGGACTCTAATAGGGATGATCATTTATTTATTAATTTGTCATATTTTTAAATCACACAGTCCCAATATGATTGCATTACTCTGCTGGTAGCAGAACCATAGTGTAGGAACTTTAAATATGGGGTTGGATGCAGGGCTGAACGAACAAGGATGCATAGACCTTTCAGTTTAATAGGTGCATAGATGTCTGCATTTAATTGCCGTTCACACACAGAATCTATTCATGTGTTAATCTGATGTGGGCGCCTGAGAGTGGGTAGCAAAGCATCCCACACTCTCACCATCCTGTCTTCAAAGTAAGGTATGGAAAGTATGACTATGATATGGAAAACCTCATCAGCTGCTTGTTAAACTGTAAATATGAAGCCTATACTTCAAAAGGAAAAATGTATTGGATTCTAATTTTCTATGGTGGTTTAATGCTGATTCACTCTGCTTCTTTTCTCTGCTGATGATTTATACAGACTGGCATACTGGAGGTGGATAGAAGCAAAAGACGGGAACTCGCACAAATCTTCCCCAGTTCTATGGCAGAAACTGTGTCAATTCTCCTCTTTTGGGTCCAGTAACTACAATGGTTAGAAGAATAACTCCTGTGATTTCAGCAATGGCTGTGTGATTATTTTTTGAACTGTCAGTGATCATAGCCATATACACATATACATATAATTATCATGGCTTGTGCAAAACAGTTGGCAAAGGAAACACAAATTCATGAAAATGATTGTTTTAAGAAGCAGAAAAATATGGATCCAGATATGTTTGCTAACAACATTGGTCCAGGCAAAACCCTGATGCAAATATCACGATTTTGTTTAGGAAAAACCTCTGAAGAAGTTCACAAGATATGAATGATTTCTTAGAGTTTTTCAAGCATCTTAGCCATGTTATAAATATTCTTACTTTTTGTTTTTTAATATGAAGCCACAGTTATTCTGTTGACCTTTGCCTGCTTTGGAAAAATCATAGTTGATAGGATTCCTAGTATGATTTGATTGCTTATTTGTATCCTATGTCTATCATTAAGTGTTATACCTTATGATTCTTGACGAATGTATATTGACTTTTTAAGTACACTGAGAGCATATGCACCAAAAACAAATTCCTTGTGTGTCCAGTCACACTTGGCCAATAAATTATTCTATTCTATTCTATTCTATTCTATTCTATTCTATTCTATTCTATTCTATTCTATTCTATTCTATTCTATTCTATTCTATTCTATTCTATTCTATTCTCAGGGAACATTTGGACAAATCTCTCCAAATTATCAAAAAAGTAAAATTATTATTATTATTATTATTATTATTATTATTATTATTATTATTATTATTTCGATTTATATATGCCGCCTTTCTCCGAAGACTCATGGCGGCTTACAATGCATTAAGCAATAGCCTTCATACTTTTGTATATAGCTGCTTAGTAGGGCTTTTTAGGCCCCCCCGAGTGGTGTTCTATTTTATACAAACCGGGTCTTCATTTTACCTACCTCGAAAGGATGGAAGGCTGAGTCAACCTTGAGCCTGGTAAGAATTGAACTCACAGTAACTGCAGGCAGCTGGCAGCTAAGTGCTACTTTAACAGCAGCAGTTTAGTCTCTAGGATTGCTAGGCTCTAATAATAATTATAAATTACTGATTAACAATAAGGTAGTAACTATTATTAGAAAACTCCAATAAATGCCAGCCAACCAAGCCATGACCAAATGAGTTTACCATTGACTTCTGATTACTCCACTTTCCTCAGGGGACTGCATCATCTTCTCTTCTTCCCCAGATGACTCACACTGCACTAGCCAACCCTTGGCAAATGTATCCTCTAAGTAAACAAGATCTTCTTTCCTTAGTATTCTCTCAGAGATGGTCTTGCAGCATATTGCTTCTCATCCAAGACCTGGTCATTTATGATTGCTATCTGAGTGCTCCCAAAGATCTGTCCATTTTTTGCAAATAACAGAATAACAGAGTTGGGAGGGAACTTAGAGGTCTTGTAATCCAAGCCCCTGTTCAGCATGTGAAAGCTCACAAAACCTGGAAGGACCTTTCCTGAATTCTTTCATTTCATTTCATTTCATTTTATTAGATTTATATACCGCCCTACTCCTGAAGGACTCAGGGCGGTGAACAACCAGAGAGATAAAACACGCAAATTTCAAAATTTAAAACACAATATAAAACCCATTAAATAATTTGGCCCAGAACAATTTAAACAGATAGACAGACAAAGACGGAGAGAGAGAGAGAGGCAGATGACCAGCAACAGCACTAGTGAAATTATTAAAAGGTGTAATAAATTAAGTGACCTCCCTGAAGTTTATATAGAAATGAAATTTCCCATATTTCTGGCTTCTTTCACCATCATACATTATTCATGGTCTCTCTGAAAAGACAAATTGCCATTCTTTTCATCTGCTGATTCTGCAAAGAATAGCTGGCTGTAGCCTTGCTGGTTTTAAAGGAACGTTTCCCCTTATATTTATACCTCATTACAGTCACACAGCCCTATCTTGGATATTTAATTATACAAATATATCACTGCTATTTCTGAACAATTGTTTCTAGCTTGCTGTCGATCACAGAGCAAATAAGATATCTAGAAAACCGCTGGGGAATGAGACAACTCACCACAGTCAACTCACCATGGCCAATTCACTGTGAGATAACTCATTAGAGGACAATTTAAAATTCTGTTTAATTATTTTAAATAAATAAAAAATATTTTAAATGTTACCATTCACATTTCAGTTTGTCCCTCCTTTTGCATCCTTTCTTTAATGATTCTATTCCACCATTTCTTTGATATTAGTGTAACTCTTCTCCTGCAATGAGTTGGCTGTGGCAAGTTGGCCATGGCGAGTTGGTCAGAAAAGGTTGATTGTGGCGAGTTGGCTGCGGTGAATCATCATAGACCCAAACCACTGATACAGATGTTGGCTGCAACTAGATTTGATTAGGTGCCATCTCCATGAGGGTAGGAAGTGAAATGCATAATAGAATCTTCTCCAAAATTTCTCAGTGAGGCTGATCCCTGTCTATATAGAAATGATTCTTATCTATAATTTCCTAGTTTAGTATTCCTGCAACTTCTCCTTGTTAGGTGATGAAGCTATATTGAACAGATCTTACTAATAGATATTTTTCCAGAAACGTCTAAGAAAGTCACCAAGTTTTGCTCCATTGCAGTCACCCTCATAAATAATGGAAAATTCACTTGAGCATGGATTGGTTGGCTGGTATTTATGGGAGTTTTCCAAGGATAGTTATTACCTTATTGCGTATCAATAATTTATTATTTTACTTTTTTTTGGACTTGCCAATAAATCTTACTTTATTCTATGCTCTTTTGTCCCTCAGTTTGCTTCATTTCTTTTGAATGCATTTTTGTTGGTTTATTTTTTAAGTTGATCTCTGACTAGAATAAAATAAAATAAACAGAATGAATTTAATATATTTTTCGATGTAGCTTTAGGCAAAGCTAAAAAAGAAAATGCAAAATAAACTTACAAAAACAAACAAATGAACAAATAACTAAAAATGTGCCATGACCAACATCCCCCAACTTGGAAAGGTGACACTGGACAGAGAATTAGATCTAAGTGGCCAAGTTCCAGACAAGGAGAAAGAGATAGAGAAATGGAGGCTATTTATGACCTTGCCCTCAGGCCACAGCAGTTTTCCATTAAGACTAAACACATAACAATATATCAGTGCAACAAAGAGGTTGTCTAGAGAGTGAAAAGGAGCGCCATCCCAGAATTTTGTAGCAGAGTCTTTGAGGCACATTGCGGACAAGGTCTGGCTGGAGCTCGTCCTGTAGAGAGAAGACATATTGAAGTTTATCTAGCTCCAGATTTCTTGCAGTGATCAGATGCACAGGCCTGATGACCTTCTTCCAAAAATAACTAGTTTAGTGTATTGCTAAGATTTTGGGCAGAATTAGATTCATTCCTCATTCAACTAGGGATTTTGGGTCTCTCATTCTCTCAGTGGGGATGAGTGGAGACCTGTCCCCATAGTTATCTACAGGGGGCAGAGGAAGGGCAAGTGACAAAATGTGTATCATGATGCTATGAGGCAAACCCACAACCTTCCTTCTTACATTCCCAATGTTTGGGTGCAAGTACAAAATGAAGAGAGGATTCAAGAAGGTAGCTCGCTAGGAAGATGAGAATCTTTTTATAGCAGAGATATTATGACAGTGCTCAGTGCCCTGAGTGTGTGTTTATCATTCAGGTTTGTGTTGACTCTTGGTGACTGCTAGGATGACTCTATGCAGTTTTCTTAGCAAGCTGATTCAGAAATGGTTTGCTCTTGTCTGCTTCCTAGGGCCGAGAGAGAGGGACTGGCTCAAGGTCACCCCACTGACTTGTAACTCAAACTCACAGCTGCTACTTTCTAGCCTGCCACCTTAATTATGATTAAGATAATGATTTATGATTAATTAATTATGATTTATGATTAATTTTGATCATGGTTTATCACTTGCTGCTTGTATGTAAACTGGGAGCTTATGCACCAGAGACAAATGCCTTTATTGGCCTTGTGTGATGTCCAATCACACAAGGCCAATAAAGAATTCTATTCTGTTCTGTTCTGTTCTGTTCTCTTCTCTCCTATTCTATTCTGTGTTGTGCTGTGCCGTGCCGTGCCGTGCCGTGCCATGCCATCCCATCTTCTACTCTGTTCTGTTCTATGCCATCCCATGCCATGCCATGCCATGCCCTGCCCTGCCATCCCATCCCATATTCTGTTCTGATCTGTTCTGTTCTGTTCTGTTCTGTTCTCTGCTCTGCTCTGCTCTGCTCTGCTCTGCTCTGCTCTGCCATGCCATGCCATGCCATGCCATGCCATGCCATGCCATGCCATCCCCTCCCCTCCCCTCCCCTCCCCTCCATTCCATTCCATTCTTATTCAGACTAGTTCTCTTCTGACAACTGACTGTCAAGGATGCACTATTTCTACTTTCAGAAAAGAGGGGGGGGGGGAAATGGAACAAATCTCCCTTGTAAAAAGACTACAGGTAGTCCTTGACTCACAACCACAACTGAGCCTAAAATTTCTACTGCTAGGTGAGACAAATGTTAAATGCACTTTGCCCTATTATATAGCCTTTCTTGCCCCATTCGTTATGTGAATCACTGACGTTAGTAACACACTTGTTAAGCGAATCAGGATTTTCCATGGACTTTGCTTGTCAGAAGATTGAAAAAGGTGATTTACATGACCCTGGGACACTGCAACCATCATAAATATGAGTCAGTTGCCAAGCGTCTGAATTTTGAGCATGTGACCATGGGGATGCTGCAATGGGCTGCTGCCTTTCTGGACCTGTTCGGGTGAATTGAGAGTTTCTACCAGTGGCTTCCCCGCCCACCCTGGCTCTATCACATCCTATATAATCACCAGTTTTTCAATGTCACGCACATGGCGTGGAAGGTGCGCATGCAAATTGTCTGTTCTGGGTGAACCGGTTGTTCCAACCGGCAGCAGCCCACCACTGGTCGTAAGTGTGAAAAGCAGGCAAAAGTAAGTTTCTTCAGTGCCACTGTAACTTCGAACGGTCACTAGACAAACTGTTGTAAGCCAAGGACTACCTGTACTTGCTTTCCATGGCCATGTTGGTAACTCTCTGTCTCCAGAATCAATCACGCCCACCTATCCCTGTGTCCCACGTACGGCTCCTAGAGCTCCTAGAGGATATAAGGACAGGTAATAAATATGCAAATCAAAATCTGATTCATAGCAAATTCATGGAGTGGCTTTCAAATGTCCCCGATTTGTGTGGAGAAAACCAGAGTTTACATTTTAAAACATTTTGAATACCATGACATATTAAAATATCATATGGGTTGAAGGTGGAGAGAGGGAATAGTTCCCTTGTTGGTATTGCTTGAATGCAAACGACGTCATGAATGACATCAACCATCCTGCTGTTTCACATCCAAAAGTTCTACTGTTCATGACTCATTCAACCCTTCTTTAGCACTTCTACATCATTTTCATTTAATTTTGGTTTCAGCCAAAGCAAAAAAGAAAAAGAAAAAGGCAACTGCTTACAAGATTGTATTTTAGGCCATCCTTCGTCTTCCAAAAAATTTCACCCTCTCATTTCTTTTATTTTAGCAGAAGCGTTCAGCATCCCATTCTGGGGAATGTCGACTTTCCCTCCCTCCCCTTTTCTGGGAGCCCCATTCTGTGGAACTAGCAAAAATATCTTAATAAACAGGATAGGCTGAGTGGACTCAGAACCTCTGTGGATTAAGAAATAAAAGAGGCACATCAGAAATGAAGGAATGAAGTAAAAAGCTGAAAAGAAAGATTGTCGCTATCTCCCTCCCTCCCTCCCTCTTTCTTCCTTCCTTCCTTCCTGCCCTCCCTCCCTTTTCCTTCCTTCCTTATTTCTTTCTTTCCTCCTTCCTTCCCTCCCTCCCTCCCTTCCTCTCTTTCTTTCTTTCTTTCTTTCTTTCTTTCTTTCTTTCTTTCTTTTCTTTTCTTTTCTTTTCTTTTCTTTTCTTTTCTTTTCTTTTCTTTTCTTTCTCTCCAAGTTGCTAGGGAATAGGGAAGCAAGGCTCTTATTAGCAGGGGTCATTCAGAAACAGACTCTTCCTGCAAATTATCACTCTAAGGACAAATTAATGTTTGTTTCTGCTGCTACAACTGCTACTCTAATGTGAACTCAGGTTAAAAAGATAGAGAGGATTAGTCAACTGATGCTAATAAAGTGATTTTGTTTTGGTTTTGTTTGGGAAAAAGTGTCAGAAATGAAGCAAATGTTCTCTTCCTATTCCAACATTCAAGTTTATTTGAATTGCTGTGAAGTAATAAAAATAAGAGGATCAGTTGTGTTCTATGTAATTAATGTTATAGTACATAATTGGGATAAATATATGATCTCTCATAGTGATGAAAAAAAATCACGACTGGGTTTAATAATTGTTACTGCATTTCCACACAACCTCTGTTTTCACCCCTCCCCCATATCCCTCAAAAGCAATTTCTAGATAGGTGCCAATTTAAAATGATGAATGAGGGATCAAGAATTCATTTAACCCTTTACCTCAGGGCTGTCAAACTCATGGCCCGCAGGCCGGATGTGTTACATGCTGGCCACGCCCACATTTAGTTTAGCAAAGGGGGTGAAGTCCCGATACATCATATGATGCCACCATGATGCCACTGGTTTGACACCCCTGCTTTACCTCATCCTGAGCTGCCACAGGCATGACAAAATCTCTTACCCCTCCATTCCACAACAGAAGTAAATTTAAAAAGTGTTTGTCTGCTATGTTGCACCAGAAACCTATGAATGAATTATGTCTTCCCCAAATCAAAAAGTCATCCTGAATCACATTCAGGATATTACATTCAGGATGTTACCTGATGTTATGTGTACCTCTTGGGCTAATCACAAACAATTAGCTCACATAAGAGGGGAGCCATCAAGCTACCTTGCTTCTTAAAGGACCTGCTAGGATCAGGAAGGAAGAGATATGGTGGGATATAAGTTCTCCCAAATGGAAAAAGACTGGAAAAAGAGACCCTGCAGAGGTCCAGCATATCAATGAAGTGATAAGGCTGATATATACTACAGCTAAACAAAAAACAGATCAGTGCAATTCTTCAACAGAGCAAGGCTTGTGGGAACCCAGAGGTCTGTACCTGTTCTTCTAACAGGACTAGAAAGCTCTAAATTACTTGCTTTTCTAGAAAAAAAATAGCCCTACCTGAAATTAGCAAGGTTCTTTGCATCAGTGATGTAGCGTTGGAACGTTTAGGTAAATTTGACGCTTTTTTGTTCTCTGTGGCAGAGCAGGACGAAATCATATCTGAAATGAAGGGGAGATACAATAGCAATTTTATCTAAAATATTGTCATTTTGAGTAGGTAAAGATTTGTTCTGTATCACCCTGAAAGTCTTGACTAGACCTAATGTGTTGAAATCACAGGGATGTGGGTTCTGTGGAGATTATAGGAAAAAATGGGATGGTAACAGCTGTCAATCGATATATTGTCTGATGAAGAGGCATGTTCCCCTTCCCTGGAGGCCTTAATAGTAGCTAGCTAGTCCTATGTCCAAAATGTTTTAACAGATCCTGCATCTGGCTTGACTAGATGACCTGAAAAGCTCCCAAGCATGGTTTTGTATGAAAGGAAGGAAGAAAAAAAGATGGCTTTTGTTGGCAAACCCCAGCAACAATTTCACATTTAACTAATGAGCCTATCTATAGCAGGCCATTTAATTTCAGGTTTGCACTAGATAAACCACAGTGAGCAATGAAAGGTTCAGTCTACCAACACATTATTTAAGAAAGAATGGGTGTTTAATTGTTCTGTTAGCTCCAGATTCCCCTGGAACCGAGGCCTGCTTTTTGGAGCCATAAACTGGAACATCATACAGCATGTCATAACTATTTCTCTGCTGCTAAGGAAATGAAAGATATAGCTACTCCTGTCCTAATGAGCTGCTAGCGAGAGGGGGGAAAAAACAACTAAGAAATCACTTTCTGTCCTCCAGTTCAGAGGTCAATGTTTCTTTTGAGTTGAAAACATGTGAAATTTGCTGGTGCTTTCAGTCTCTTTTTAATAAATTAGTTCTCCCTCAAACTGAACTCTCAAGTACATTTCAAAACCCAGCTGGGCTTAGCTGAACACATGAAGCTGATATTACATCATGTCACTGCTTATCATACTCCGTAAGTTGTTTACACGACACTAGCGGCTATTTCCGGGGTCTTAAAACATGTGTAGAACCCTATTTTTGCAACCTATGATGAATCAGAGGCTAAATCAGTGTTTCTCAACCTTAGCAACTTCAAGATGTATGGACTTCAACTCCAAGAATTCAACCAAGCCGATTGCAGGATTATGGGAGTTGATGTTCACACAGTTGAAAAGCACTGGGTTAAAATGTTTGATCTTTCAGGGCTGCTATAGATTTTACGGATTGGTGGGGATTGCGTAGGAGAACCTGGAGGCTCCTTCCCAAACTGTGATGGTAATGTTAATGCTTTTTGTAACGTAGGATTTTCCTCCAGTGAACAGTGCTTCCTTCTTCACAATGAGAAGATCACTATGACAGAAAGCAAAGAAGTCATTTGCTTCTGATAACCAAAGAGCAGCAATCTAGAATTAAAGGAAGCAATACTTATCCTTTTGGTCCCCCAGTTTTGATTTATTCAATTTCCTTTGGATTAACTGGGTTTATGATCTTACTCCTAAATTCTCCTCTTCTGTGAGCTTTTTCTAAGTGGATATAGACCAGGGGTGAAATCTAACAGGTTCTGGAGAACTAGTAGCAGAAATTTTGAGCAGTTCGGAGAACCAGTAGCGGAAATTTTTAGTTCGGAGAACTGGCAAATGCCACCTCTGGCTGGCACCAGAGTAGGGAGGGAATGGAGATTTTGCAGTATCCTTCCCCTGCCACACCCACAAAGCCACACCCACCAAGCCATGCCCACAGAACCAGTAGTAAAAAAAATTGGATTTCACCACTGATATAGACCCAGTTTTATACACATATAAACACATGTTTATATTTGCCATATGCACAGAGTGAGGGGCAAAAGGAAATTGTTAAAATGACATGCCCTTCTTTTGTATCAGGCAGTAGCCTTATGAATCTCTGTTCCTAACTGCCATTTCCACTTTCTAAAATCACCTCTGTAGCCTCATGCAGAATCAAAATAGATTTTGCCTTCGTTGTTTGCAATCTCATTTCCCTATCAGTCTATCTTTAGAATGGCCAAACAACTGGTGTAAGAATATGATGTTTTTCAACAACTATCCCACTTTCTAGTCTAGGAGGCAAAGAGTACAGTTATGTCTATCCGTTTGTGAGCTTGGCTGCCTCCTGATAAGCTCTTCCCCTAGACCAGTGTTTCTTAAAATATGCCCCTAAGACTTGGGGGGCGGGGGGTACTCCCAAGATCTTTTCAGGGGTCTGCAAAAACTTTTTTTTTGCCAACCTATCTTGAAAAATGGTCTGCAAAAATCAAAAGTATTTGCCTACCTATGTTGAAAAACAATCATATTAAAATCCTCTCCAACATTCACCAGAAGGAGTAGCAGCAGCAGCAGTAGCAAATGTGTCTGTTTTAACTTTTTAATGGTAAATATCAGTAAAATAATCCCTAAAAATAAGAACTCTTTTGGGGTCCTCCCTAATTTTTAGAAGTGAGAAGGGATCCTGTGAGGGAAAAAAAAAAGTTTAAGGAATGCTACCCTTGAATTACAACCTTGAGTAATCATCCTCAATTATTGTACTGGTGCTTTCAGATGCATTAAACTTCTCCCCCTAATTTTTGGCTAGCCTTGGTCCTCCCCAAATGGTCCTCTCTTGCAGTAAGCTTCCAAGAGTAACTGCCAGTTCTTTTTAAAGTCAATTTTAAAAAGCTCTAAATATCTTTAAAATGCATTGAATAGGGCTCTGACCCTCTGCGTACATGTTTCCCACCCAACCACCCCTGAGCAGTTATTCTTTTCCTACTTAGTTGGACAATAACACAGCTCTAGGATGAGTTAATTACAGTACATTTCTTCCTTGATTCCCCCCCCCCCTCAAATATTTACCATATTGGGCTCTACTTGGCATTTCCCAATGTTTCTCTCTACAGGAATCCTTTCATTGATGTGCTGGACAGCCCAGCTAGTCATCCCTAGGCTGTGGATAGGGGTGGGCTTTTGGGGATTCTCAGAGGTTCAGGAGAACCTCTAGCTAAAATTCAGTGCAATTCAGAGAACCCCCAAATTCCACTCCTGACTCCTGCCCCATCCCGCTCCGCCTCTCCCAGGTGTCCCAGGGCGGCCTGTTTTGGATGCAGGTAAGTGCAGGGCGCACGCGGAGGCTCGGAAAGGGCGAAAAATGGGCCTTTGGGAAGGGTGGAAACAGGCCTGCTTCTGGCCTCCAGAGGGCCTCTGGAGCCCGGGAAGAGTAAAAATACCCATCCACCCCCCGCCATGGTGCAGGATTGCCACACCTACCCAGCAACCGATCAGGCCACACCCACCATGGCCACACTGACCCAGTAACGAGGCAGGGAACCCCTTGCTAAAATTTTTGAAGCCCACCTGCGGTTGTAGAAGAGCATATGGGAGAAAGCTACAATTATACAGATGCTGTTGTCCATGACTTTTTGTAATTGCATTATCTCTTAATGCAGCTCCTCAGCTTCTCACATTCAGGGAATTGTGAGGCCTAATGCTCTCCTATGTTCAGTGTGTGGTATTATATTCATTAATATTGAAAGAGTGCATTTGCTGAACCTTATTATAATTTTTCTTTCACAAGGACCATCCATTTTACTAAATTACCGAAACTGTTGCAGCCTTTTAATTAAGAATAAATGTATATAATGCACTATCAGCATTTTAAATATTTGAACCATATAGCAGCTTCTTGCCTTCAGGGTGATGATTACACTGCTGCCTTTTGGCTTAAGGGAAAAAGAACATGTTTCTAGCCCTTATGATTAGACTGAAGAGAACCTTCTCCTTTAATTCTGCATTGATTCTACCATAGATATTTCATACATAGAAGGTTTTAATGCAGGGGTGAAATCCAGCAGGTTCTGACAGGTTCTGGAGAACTGGTAGTGGAAATTTTGAGCAGTTCAGAGAACCAGTAACAGAAATTTTGAGTAGTTTGGAGAACCCGCAAATACTACCTCTGGCTGGCCCCAGAGTGGGGTGAGAATGGAGATTTTGCAGTATCCTTCCCCTGCCACACCCACCAAGCCACACCCACCAAGCCACACCATGCCCACCAAGCCACGCCCACAGAACCGGTAGTAAAAAAAAAATGGATTTCACCACTGCTTTAATGGACTGGTTTTGGAGGCCACAGGAGCTCATTTTGGGAATGAGGGAAAGAAAATATTAAAATATTCCATTAAAAAGATATCATCACTAATATTGAAAAAACTAAGCAAGATAAGATCTGACTTGAATTTGGCTGAGAGATCACCAGGAAACCCCAGGTTTTAGGATGGATGGAGAAATTGCACCAAGGAAGGAAGGAAGGAAGGAAGGAAGGAAGGAAGGAAGGAAGGAAGGAAGGAAGGAAGGAAGGAAGGAAGGAAGGAAGGAATCAGAAGAATATAGTACCAAAGTTTTTTTTGCAAAAACAAAGAAACCTGAACCCTTTATAGAAACTGTACATCCATATATTCCTGAGGAGTCTAGCTTAAAGGGAAAGACATTTTGCTAAAACAGATCTTAACAAACATTAGAAAGGGATCTCTTTGTCTGAGATGCTGCAGAGCAGTAACGAACTAAAGCAAACAGTTCTGAACCAGACAGACTGTTGTTATGTTGTTCCTAAGCTACTTCTAACATAGGTATAACATGGGAGAGGAGACAATCCACTTTATAAATAAGTCTGCCATAAAGAAGATTATAAAGAAAATTCTTACGGGAATGAAATACTATCAAATATCAAATCAGGTTCCATGTAGCACCAATGAGCAGAAATGAGTAACTGATGAGGGGGGTCTTCATATTCTCTAAGGAAAAGTTAGCATTCCAGGAGGCAGATCCAACTGCCAATCAGCTGTTCATGCTAAATCAGGTTGTGCTGAAGCAAACCAGGCTGTTTGCTGCAAAGAGGCAAAGTGCTGGGAAGCAGAGGCCGAAGGGTGGGAGCCGGTGGGTGGGCGGGGCTTCGGCAACATTCGCTCTATAAAATGCATAGGCATTTCCACCCACTTTTGGGGAGGGGGAAGTGCACCTTATACACTGAAAAATACGGTATATTAAAAGTAATTGTATTAACACTCAGACTTTGCTTTAAAAACATGCTTCTATTAGAGAAAGTTACAGATGAGAATGCATTTACATTTCTTACCAGTAATTTTAAAAATTACATACTCACAGAAGGATGACTGGAACTGAGTGATACATAAAATTTGTGACACTGACATGGATCAAATTTATGATATTTGTATCTTCAAGATCAAAGTTTTCCTCTGATGTCTCATTCCCAAATATAGTTGGTTAAGCAAAATTAATTGCAGAAGGAAATAAAAGGCTCGTGAACATACTTACTAGAGATTGAGTCTCATTGAAAACAATGGCAACTGAGTAAATTGTTCTATATATTCTTCTATTGTAAAACCATTGCTGCCTTCTATGGGAAAGAGATACAAATATGGATGTCTGAAATTCCATTTTACTTCTCAAATTCTTTCTCGAAATTCATATGCAGCTGGTTTCTTCAAACTGATGTAAGGCAATTATGGCTCTTCCATCATAATAGATTTTAATTAGCCTGGGGAATATTGTCTTTTACTGTGACACACTCACCCCCATAAAACTCTTTCAGCATAATAAAAGTTTTGTGACAGCTGCTTCCAGATTAAGTATCACCTGTCCATATTTTTAATCACTTTTGCAACTAAGGTTTTTTTCAACTCCAGTATAAAGTTTGCATTTATTTATCTAGATGAATCATGAATCAGAAAACTCTAATTTTAACAAATATAACTAAGCATGTATTTGATTCTACATATAAAGCTAAATAAATTCATCCAGGCTTTCTCTAAAAAACTGCATAGAGTTTTAATAACAATTGGAAAAATGGAGCAATCTTTTGTAGCACGAGTTACTGGGCATCAGGTAGCATATAAATCTAATTAATATCATCATCATCATCATCATCATCATCAAGAGACTGAAAAAAGGTCTTAAAGTCCAAACTCACTGGAAGAAATACCATCAAGACAATTAAAGCTTGGGAAATTCAATTCAATAGATGTACGGCTGGAATAGAGGACTGGACTCAAGCAGAACTAAAGGCCCTGGATAGGGAGACTAAGAAAAAAATGACAATGAATCAGGTTTTTCATCCTCGGAGTGACATTTGCAGACTCCACTTACCAAGGAAAATAGGTGCATGTGGAATGTTGCAAGTGCATCAGGCAATTGAAGAAGGAAAAAAAGGCTTTGGAAGAATATCTGAAGGGGACTGAAGAAGATACATTGAAGGTAGTTTATCAGCAAGGCCTATTGCTGAGACATCAAACTGGCCAACAAGAAGCACCAAATGAAGAACAGAAAAGAGGCATGGGAAGACAAAGCTTTATATGACCAGTACATTAAAAAAAAAACTGGCAGGGAAAGCAGATAATAACAAGACCTGTCAATGGCTAAGAGCAGGATGGCTGAAGAAGAAGCCCAAGGATCTAATTCTGGTTGCACAAGACCAAGCCTTAAGGACAAATGCATCCAAGGCCAGAACTGAGAACATGCCAACTGACAGCAAGTGCCGTCTCTGCAAAAAACCTGAAGAAACAGTGGATCACCTGGTTAGCTGCTGCAAGAAGACCACCGTCTGATTACAAGCAACGGCATGACAAAGTAGCAGCAATGATTCCTTGGAAGACCTGCAAGAAATATCATTTGTCTGCAAGCAAGAAAAGATAGGATCATAAAATAGAGAAAGTAATAAGAAAATGAAGATGCTAAAGTGCTCTGGGACTTTAGAATCGAAACAGATAGGCACTTGCCATGTAACAATGTAGACTTCACAACTGTTGATAAGAAAGACAAAAAAAATCTGGATAGTGGATGTGGAAATACCTGGAGACAGCAGAACAGAAGAGAAAAAACTGGAGAAGCTAACAAAACACAAAGACCAAGAGGAAGAGGAAGAGGAAGAGGAAGAGGAAGAAGAAGAAGAAGAAGAAGAAGAAGAAGAAGAAGAAGAAGAAGAAGAAGAAGAAGAAGAAGAAGAAGAAGAAGAAGAAGAAGAAGAAGAAGAAGAATGACTATGCCAAAATAGAGCAAAGTACTCCCAATATTAATAGACACCCTGAGTGAAATCTCAAAACAACTGAAGCACCACTAGGACAAAATCACCATTGGTTAATTGCAAAAGGCAGCTTTATTCACAATAGTTGCATCCTGTGACAATTAACTCAAAAACCATTAAAACATTAACATCTGCCTGTTTCAGGTCTTTGGGAAGGAAAGCTCGATAGTTCTGTCTGACTGTGCAATGGGGTATCTAAAGGTTCTGTCTTAGGCCCAGTACTCTTAACACCTTCATAAATGATTTAGAAGAAGGAATAAAAAAGAGATTCATCAAATTTGCAGACAACACCAAGCTGGGGAAAATAGCCAACAATTTAGAAGATAGACTCAAGATACAGAAGGATCTTCACAGGCTTGAATACTGTGCTCTATCGGACAAAAATGCAATTCAGTGGTGAGAAAAGTAAGGCAAGAAAAGTCAAATGTACAAAAGGACTCTACCAAGTCTGTCCCACAGGGGATGTGGGGGATGATCACTTCAAGTACCTGAGCATCCCTCAAGCTGACAACATCAAGCACACTGAAGTCAAGAAAAAGGTCAGAAATGAATACATCAAGACTGTGAAGAAGTTCCTAAAGTCCAAACTCAGTCGAGGAAATACCATCAAGGCAATTAGCTCCTGGGAAATTCCAGTCATTAGAACAAAGCTGGAACAGTGGACTGGACTCAAGCAGAACTAAAGGCCCTGGATTGGAAGACCAGAAAGACAATGAAAATGAACCATGCCCTTCATCCACACAGCAATGTTGAGAGACTCCACCTACCAAGAAAATAGGTAGGTTTGGAATATTGCAATATATATATATATATATATAATTTGATTTATATGCCACCCTTCTCCGGAGACTCAGGGCAGCTTACAATGCGTTAAGCAATAGCCTTCATACTTTTGTATATTTATACAAAGTCAGCTTATTGCCTCCACAAACTGGGTCCTCAATTTACCTACCTTAGAAAGGATGGAAGGCTGAGTCAACCTTGAGCCTGGTGAGATTCGAACTTATAGTATTTGCAGACAGCTGATGTTAATCACAATGTTTTAGTCTGCTGAGCCACCAGGTCCTGTTTCAGTTTCAGTTTGAACTGAAAACCAGAAAGTTAATGACAATTTGCTAAGCAAATATATCTATTTAGTGATATTAATACATTATACCTGCTGCCCCTTAGAAATGGAGGAGCTTGTAGAAATTCAACAGGGACTGCTAGGATGTTATACCAGAAAAGGACTGGTAGATGGAGATGTAAGGGCACAGAGACTCCCTGGAAGGCATTCCCAAATGCAGTGAAATAGCTAAGGGGAGAAGTCATTTTTGGGTATGCATGCTGACATAATGAATGTGCGTGTGTATTTTTCTGCACCCTTGACCCAGCACTGCATGCAGTCTTCAAGAACCAAACAAATTTCCCCTGATAATGTCAGTGTTAGAGATGCCTATATATATTGCAAGGATTGAGTCAGGATATGCTCTAGACACTAGGTGCACTCAGTTTTGTTGTGGATGAGCACAGCCAAGGTATTTTAGCAGCTGCTCTGGTTTTGTGGAAAAAGATACATTTGTTGTCTAGCTTTCTCCCTGGGTTCCTCTGAAAGCTTTCTGTGATATAGGTTATGAAAGCTAAAGTAAACTGAAGAGAAGATGAATTAGTGTGTTTTCCCTACAGTGCACAACAGTAGTACTTTGTGTTGAAAACCTATTTTAACATCCACATTATTTATTTAATCCTTCTCCGTCCTTCTCCAAACTGCATCATTTTCTTTAGTACCGGAACAGTAATTTTTAGAAATAATGAAACTAATAAAACAAGATGCACGCATACTGTATCTACCTGAAAGATAATAAAACAGCAGCTAACCATTTTTTAAAAAATGTGTTAAGTGCTACATGGTTTAGAAATCATGCCTTGCCACATACAAAGCCTTCTTTAAAAGCTAAGTGTTGAAGGACATAATGAAAAAGTATGATGCTAGCAAGTGCAATGATTGGAAAAAGGCAAGTTTTTAATTATTCTACCATGATTACCTGCCACAACAACCAAAGTTGAACTTGGTGTAATCACAGTTCCTTTTGCAAATCAGTTCTATTTAACTTTTGCCGACATTCCGTGTTTGATCTCAGCTGGGAGGCAGAATATTTGGGGAACTTCAATTGAAAACAATTCAGCACTCTTCAGTCGCCTTGAGCATAGACGCCATTTTTTATTTTTTATTTTAGTCTGAAAAATGAGACATATACTTGCTCTTTCTGAGATTCTGAATTCTGGCTTGTGAGCCATGTGTGAGTAACTGCAGGGGACAGGGGAGGCACATGAGTTAAAAGCATGAATTCCTTGTATTGGCCATCCTGAAGGAAGCACATAAGTTCCACAGATTCTTGATTCCTTCGTTACTTTGGGATCATTATTGTTTGCTTTGGAGGGCTCTGCTTTGACCAACTAAAGCTGCCCATGAAAACAGGCTATTCCAAAGGGAAAGCTCCCTTGACCTTCATAAAACTGTTATTTGACAAACGACACCTTCTTTGCAACCTTTTTAAGGATGCTAAGAGGCAGTCACGCTATAAATGAACCCATACCTACCACGATTTCTATATTTTGTACGGATCACTGAAACAGCATCCGAATGGTCTAGCTAAAATAAGGGTCAAGTTATTTAAGCTTCCTCTACTGAATGTGAAGCTTCATTTTCAGCTCAGGATTAGTTCTTTCCCTATAGAATGTTATCTAAAATTATACCTCATCTTCTTCTCCCATTATGGTGGCCATATTGTTTTTCCTAACGGAGAAAAAAAAATCTGCTGAGATTGATACCATTTGAGATGTAGGACGGTAGGAGGAGTGGTTTTATCTTATTCTCTCTCTCTCTCTCTCTCTCTCTCTCTCTCTCTCTCTCTCTCTCTCTCTCTCTCTCTCCCCCCCCAACCCCCCAAAATTCAGGTGTGATCTTATTTTTAAGCAACCTGCAAAAATTAAAATAATATGTGGATTAAAATAGCTCTTTCTTTTCAAAATAGGCACTTTTCTGAATGTTGCAGTGCAGTCTTTGGTTCAATAATTCTGTAGAAAAGGATATGCTGGGGAAACTTGCAGATGTGAGGTTACAAAATTAAACCAACCCTTTTCTCTTTATTAAATGATGCAGACTGGCATGGAACTGGGCCAAAATCGACTGTTGATCAAATGCATGAAAATGCCCTGGATATGGTTCATTTGGTGATCTCTCTCTCTCTCTCTCTCTCTCTCTCTCTCTCTCTCTCTCTCCCCCCAACCCCCCAAAATTCAGGTGTGATCTTATTTTTAAGCAACCTGCAAAAATTAAAATAATATGTGGATTAAAATAGCTCTTTCTTTTCAAAATAGGCACTTTTCTTCATGTTCTATTTGGAAAACAGACATTCCTCAACTTTAGTGTCAGTCTCTATGGAATATTAATTAAAACAAGTCTATAGGTCTACGTGCTAGATAGCTAATATACCAATCAATTATTTTTCTCTTTTACAGCTTATGGGAGGTTCAAATAAATGTGCAGATTTTGTAGGGGTGAAAACAGATCTTCGGGCTGTCTTTCCCAATTGATGAAGCTATTTCACAATTTCCCAGAAACCCTTGGATCCTACACTAATAATGCCACATATACTTTTCACGAAAAGCTACAGAAGAATAGGCACCCCTCAACTTCACATAGTGGAAATGATAGTTTTGACATCAGAACTTGGCAGGACTAAAAATGGTGCTCTGTACAGTATTGTTTATGAGAATTTCTGGTTTCGTATCTCTTATTTATTTGATTTCTTTAATCCTGCTATTACTATTTTTATAAGCAACTCAAGGCAGAGAGCATATCTAATCCTCCTTCCTCCTCTTTTTTCTCCACACAACAACGAACCCTGAGAGGTGGCTTGGGCTGAGAGAGAAAGAGAATGGCTGGTCCAAGGTCTCCCAGCCAGCTTTCGTGTCTACATTAGGACTAGAACTCACCATCTCCTGGTTTCTAGGCCAGCACCTTCACTATTAACAACAAACTGGGTCTAATATAAACCCAGACACCCTGGATTCAACTCCTGCTACTTTTTTCTCCCTCCCACCCCATCCTGTTTATTTAATCCATAGTTGGATGACACTTTGCTCCCTAGGAGTTACACTTTTGTGCCATCACATAAAGCTGCATGGGCAGCATGCAATATATATCATATCATATCACATCACATTATACCGCATTCCATACAAAAGTCAGCCTTTTCCCCTCCCTTTCTTCTTTTCAAAACCATTCTTTCTCAGATGTACCACAATCACCAAAGCCCTCTACTGGTAGATAAAGGAAGCACTAAGATGTTACCATTCCTCCCATTGATGGCAAAGTTAGATGCCATTGGCGCAGTGGTTAGAATGCAGTACTGCAGACTACGTCTGCTGATCACCGGCTGCCAACAGTTTGGCAGCTCAAGTTTCACCGGTTCAAGGTTGACTCAGCCTTCCATCCTTCCAAGGTCGGTAAAATGAGGACCCAGATTATTGGGGGAAATATGCTGACCTTGTAAACCGCTTAGAGAGGGCTGTAAAAGCACTGTGAAGTGGTATTTAAGTCTAAGTCTATTGCTATTGCTCCATTTCTGCTGCCATCAGCTGAGGGCACCCAGCAAATCTGACTTGTGAAAGTGCCTGTTTAGTTAGTCCGCTGATAAGCCAGAGGTTTGGCACTGCTATCCAGATTTTAGTGGCAACACCACTCGCTAAAGCCTGGGGACTGCATATATTCCTGGCAAGGCCAGGATCAAGCCTGATTGAAATTTCACCACAGTGATTTAGAGTTATCTGATCATAATTATGCCAAAACATTGGGAATGAGTACAATCTTTTTACCAATTCATTGATGGATGGATTGATGTATAGTGAAGTTATTATAAGCATCTAAGTGAGAAAATGGTCAAAGAATTTTAAGAAAATACAAAAGCTTTTGTCATGTTTAAATTGGTTTATTACATGCATTGTTCTAGGATGGATTGAAAGAGAGAGAGAGAGAGAGAGAGAATCAGCATTGTTGCATTTGCTTTTTTTAAAAAAAAGTAAGTTATATATTATTCTGGAGCCTGCAGTCTTAACCACCATCATTGTTGTCTAAAGAGGAGGAGGAGGTGGTGGAATTGAAGAGACAGCAATAAGCAAAATATCCCTTTCTTATCCAACTAATATTATAATATTGGGCTGGTTTCAAACACTGTCCTTGTCTATTAAATTTTCTTTTCTTCCACCACACTGCCATTTATTTCTCCAGCTAGATTATCCTTCCTTTTGCTACAACCCATTTTTCAGTTCTGGATTCAGCAACTCAACAAGAGATTTCCTAACAAAAAGTTCTCTGGAATGAGGTTTTCTATGTTTCCTAAAATGTTATTACCAAAGCATCTAAAAACACACCTTTGGAAATTATGCAAGTTCTGGGAGACTCAAAGAAAGAGACTGTCAAAGAAAAATTCTGGGGGTTTTTGCCCTATATTGAGAAAAGCTTTTGCTTTTTCAGGTAGAATCAAGATGACATGTGGCACACCCCCACGGCTGCAAAGTCCATTTAATTCGGCTCAGTGCTGTTTTTACTGTCTGCTAAATGGGCAGCTTTTCAGAGAAAGCAGAGAGAAGGGTAATCAAGAGAAAAATAAGGAAGAGTTACCCAGTTCACAACATAATCTAGCCAGCAAATGCATTCTCTGGTAACAGATCACACAGTCGAACTTGTTACTGTAGCACTATTTGGAGATTTTGGACCTAAAACTTTATTAATCATTCATGGATCATTCCTGCTGAAGAGAAGGACATTGTTAAAAAATTATTTTCCTTCTGTGATGCAGGAGCAAAACGTCTACCATGAAAATGGAGTAAATGGGGAAATCAAAGTTTGATCACTATAGGGAAAGAAGGACCAATCGAATGCTTCTTAGATTCAGAGTGACCAGGATCTTGTTAGGGTGGGGCTTCACTTGTCTGAGTAGCCTGGTTTCTGGCATGCCACAGACCAGTGCCAGTCCATGTATCGGGGGTTAGTGACCCCCCAGTGGTGGGGGGGAGTGGCTTGGTGGGTGTGGCAGGGGAAGGATACTGTAAAATCTCCATTTCCACCCCACTCCAGGGGAAAAATCCCCATTTCCTCCTGATCAGCTGGGTCTCAGGAGGCAGAGAATAGATGTGGGCAGGGCCAGTCAGAATTTTTACTACCGGTTCTCCGAACTACTCAAAATTTCTGCTACCGGTTCTCCAGAACTGGTCAGAACCTGCTGAAACCCACCTCTGGCGACCCCTGGCCTAACAGATCTTCCCTTTTTCTTTAAAAGATAGCTTTACCTGACTTTGCACAGAGTTGGCACCCAGACAAAAATATTTTACTTCATACATTGCAACTCTGTCCCAACCTAGGTATCTCTCCCTGGTAGAATTATTTCTGCATCTTCAAGTTTTATTGCTTTAAAAGTATTGAATGCCAAATTAAATATTTCTACCAGGTTGAAAGAAATGTGGTTTTGCTGGGAGGACCCAGAATGAACTTATTTTCAAATAAATAAGAGTTTGGTGTCCTAATTCACTGTAAGGCATTTCATAATGGAAAAGAATGATGCAACCTTTCAGTCAGTTTTGTTTTCAATTCCCTGTTAAAGTGCAATGTGAAATAATTCGTAAGTTAATACCATGCTTCAGAATCAGTCTTCAGCAAATCCCTTAATCCAGGGTCCCATGGAATGAGTGATAATTAGCTCACATTGCAAGTGGCTAAAGTAGAATGAAACTAATGATTAGATTATTAAGATTTACTATGAAGTAGAATAGGGCAGCTCTACCTCAGTTGCAGGTTTGGATGCCCACCAAATGGCAGCAAATGGAGCTTTCTCAATCTTCATACCATGTAGCAATTATCTGGACCAGTAGCCTGGATAGAATACACCCAAAGTAGAATCTGATGACAGAGCAACTTCAATCAGAGTGCTAGCCAAACACCATTACCACAACACTACAGCACCAACAATTGCTTTCACAGTGCTGTATACAATTCTCCTTACAGTTTGGTTTCTCCACCTCTTGGTCGATAGGTGCTCCAGTCTCTGCAAGCCAACATTGAGTGATGCAAATTTCCACAATGCCTCATTTCTCTTCAAAAAATCAAATTGCATCTTCTTGCTTCAGATGTGAATGAAACTTGCATTCCAACAAGTTCATCCTGTGCTTGTAAAAGTTTATGGCTTTTTTTTTTTTTGACTGGAGACCCTCTTTGCTTTCTATTTAGTGTTTCATTCTGCTGAATGAGGCAAAAAGTCCTCAACTTCAATTTTAGGAGCCTCCTCTTCCTCATTGGGTCAACTGCCATGCAACCTTCTCAGACTTTGCTGAGGCAACACAGGGATCACTAGAATACCACCACCAAGTTTGATCTACAATTCTGATTTGAAGCCATGGGAGCTCTTCGGTGCACTTTGTAAACTATTTCAAAAATTACCTTCCCTTTCAAATCAGACCCACAGCCATTGAGCCATGGTTGGCAAACCATCAGACAAATGTCCACAAATATAAGGGAATAAATGTTTGGACTGGTATAAAAATTGAAAAGGGGAAATGTTTGATCCTTGCCTCTTTCTTTTTCAGTGAAAGAAGAGGAGAAAAATATTTTTTAATTCATAGAGTAGCAGAATCTCTTGGCATGCCCCATGTAGCAATGGGCCAGTCAGAAAGCCCACTGACTGCTTGGCATTCCCTAGGCCAGTGATGGTGAATCTTTTCAGCACTGAGTGCCCAAACTGGAACACATGGGCACATCGGAGCACCAGAAACTCAAAGACCAGCTGACTGGTGAGCATGCGTGCACCAGCCACCTGGTCTTTAGGTTTCCGGCATGCGCATGTGTGCCAGCCACCTGGTCTTCATGCAGACCGAAGCTCCAGAAACGACGGTTCACACGTCCACAGAGAGGGCTTTGCGTACCACCTATGGCATGTGTTTGGCCCTAGGTCCAGTCTTCACTTATCTCATCCCTGACAATAATTGTCTGAAGATCTCTCGGGATGCCAAGATCATAGTCAGCTCTATGCAAAAAAACAACAACCACCATTTGGGATTCACAGATAGTGTTGTGGAGAAATCACATGGCAAATTATTGGCAAATGGGAAGGTGGATGGTATGCCAGATATCTTAGCTAGATTGGGGTACAGAAGGCAAAGAATTATAGCCCCAATGAGCACAAATAAAAAAAAATGAATTTAACAAAATGGCTTAGGTTATTTACGGGACCGCCTGCTACCACCAATAGCCTCCCACCGGCCTGTATGCTCCCATAGAGAGGGGCTCCTCCGGGTGCCGTCGGCCAAACAATGCCGGCTGGCAGCCCCCAGGGGGAGAGCCTTCTCTGTGGGAGCACCTACCATCTGGAACGAGCTCCCCCCGGATATACGGAGGATCCCGGACCTGCGCACCTTCCGTCGCGTGCTCAAGACCTATTTATTCCAACAAGCCGACCTGATCTAAGTTATTTTCCCCTTTTAATTATGAATTTTAATTTGTTTTAAATTATTGGGGTTTTAATTGTCAGCCAAATTATTTAATTCATTTTATTCTATTTTAAACTTTTGTATTTATATGTTTTATTTATGGCTGTACACCACCCTGAGTCCCCCAGGAGTAGGGTGGTTTATAAATCTAATAAATAAATAAATAAATAAATAAATAAATAAATAAATAAATAAATAAATAAATAAATAAATAAATAAATAAATAAATAAAATGAAGGGGAAAAATATTTGAACAGGTACATGTTTACAAATCCCTCAGTCTATATTTCCCCCTTATTTCAGAACTGGAATACTTTGTCTTACAAATAATAATTATTCATTTTCCCAATGGAGACCCCAATACACGTACACACACATATACACACCCAAGTGTTCTGACCTATACATATTGTAAAAATACTGTAATTTTGCAGAACAGGTAAACATCAGGAGAAGGCCATTGCTGAGACACATCTCAAATTCAATTAAATAAAGAAAAGGGAGCTGTAAACCGGCACAAGGGCTTAGCCCTCTTAAAATTAACACAGGAAGATCATTGATTTTGAAGGGAGTTGAATGTGCTTGAAAAATCTGCTTGCTAATCAGCATTTAATTACTCTGTTAATTTTCAACTAGGAAGATTTGAATATTTCAAAGGGAGAAAGCTGGTCCTAACAGATTCTGTACAGCCAAGTTAATAAATAGTTGCAGCCGCTCTCCAAGGCCCCTGATCCAAATCAGTCTTTTTAAGAATGAATATTCAGAGGCAACTAGCAACATTTCCACAAATCACTTGAGGCTGGAGGTTGAATTGCCTGTAAGGAGAGCAACATCAAACGAAAATGACAGAATAGGAAATTGAATAGCTGGGAATCGTAGATACATTTGTACATTGCAATTTTTTAAAAAATAAATAATAACATTTCAATGTGTGAAATGATGGCTTCAGCTTCTGTGTTGAGATGGTTTCGCAGTTTCAGTGCCTTTGCTTTTAGAAATATATGTCTTATCCTTTGAAGATTTGTAAGTGTTTGACTATCAGATAGCTTTATCTTTAACTAGTAAATGCATCAAAACAATTCATTTCTTCTCTCATCTCAAATACCATATTTCCTGCTTAGATCTGCATACTAAAATATTTCTCAATTACTAGAAATTCCATTTGCAGAATTTAAATGTAGCTTTCTGGCATCCAGGAATTCAATGAAGAATGTGTCTATGGGTGATCCAGGAAAGTTCTCATTTAAAAAAGGTTGGTATAACATGTCCCAAAGGTGCTTTTTTCAAGAGGCAATTGGACTTTCTGGTTTCCTTCTCATCCAAGAAGCTTCTTTAGCTCTGACTGGATGGTGGGGAATGGAAGGATTTATACTCTTTGCAGACAGCTGGTCATTTGCATTCTTTTAGTGGATCATTAAGGTCATCTGAAGGTTCATCTGTATCATCAGGGTCACCTGAGTGGTGCAAATGGGTGTGGAGACTTCTTGGAACTATTGAAAGGAATGTGTTATAGACTAGACATAGATGATATCGTATCCCTCCCCTTCTGTTGAGCCATCTATGTTAGTTTTGACATAGATGGCCTCTTTAACCACTCTTTCAAATCAAGTTGATTGGTTGCAAACATCCAGCGGTCTGTTGTGGTCCGCCAGCAGCCTGTGGAGCTAGCAGTAGAGTCAGACAGTGAGGAGGCTGGAGAGGAATATGGGCCAGGCCTGGAGTCTGGGGAAGGCCCAGATGAAGGCTCTGTGTTGGAGGCAGAGAGAGAGAGACAGGGCCATCTCGGAGTGATCCACAGACTCCGGAGCCCCCAGAGTCAGACAGCAGAGAGGCAGAGGAACAGGAGCAGCCTGTTCCTAGTGCATGCATGCGCAGAGCTGCCAGAAGGCAAGAGCAGCTAAAGCAAAAGGGACGACTCAGGAGTACAGCTAGGAGATGATTGGTCCCCTCCCATAAGACTTAAAAGAGAAACAAGGGCACTTTGGCCTTTTGCAGGAAAACCCTGTTTCCAGCCGGCATCTCTTGTTTGTTTCTGAACTTTGTGTGGCTTTGCCAAGTAAGGCCTTTGGCAGGGTGTCAAAGAAGGTAAAGGTTGGTGATTATCTCGAAGGACTTGTTTTGCAACTTGTGTAGCGTAGGGGGCTAATGCCTCCTACTAAAGGCAGCAATTAACACCAGCTGCCTGTAATTTCTGTGAGTTCAATCCTAGCCAGGCTCAAGGTCGACTCAGCCTTCCATCCTTCCTAAGGTGGGTAAACTGAGGACCCAGTTTGTGGGGGCAATAAGGTGACTTTGTATAAATATACAAAAGTATGAAGGCTATTGCTTAACGCATTGTAAGCTGCCCTGAGTCTCCGGAGAAGGGCGGCATATAAATCAAATTTTAAAAAAAATAAAAAAAAAATAATTGGGGCTCAGCTGGGAATGAACGTAATTCTCAGCTGTTACAATAAAATAGGTTTGTTTGGGACTAATTGTGTATTGTAATGAGTCAGTAAGCCTGATCACAACACTGTCTGCAAGGAGTATAACCAAAACCAGAAAGTCCAGTTGCCTCTTGAAAAAGAACCTTTGGGACAACTATGACCTGGATGACTGAGAATCTCCATAGACGTTGGTATAACACATTTCTCTACCTTTCAGATCATTTTCACATTAGATTGCTGGAATGGAGATATTTGTCATCCACCCTCCTCTGGAACATATCTCTCCAAAATTTAGACTGGGTCCCACTCTTTCATATGGGCCTGAAGGTGTGGTTTTGCCAGCTGTCATGGGGAACCCAGACTGGGATGAAGCCCATTAAATGGCTGATATGAGTGTGTGTTGTCGCCAAGGGGAGGTGATGGTGGTTTATTATTTTTTATCATTTTTATTTTTTCTATATTATGTTTTTATTGTCTGTAAGCCGCCAAGAGTTGCTGTGAACGAGTATGTGGCTATATAAATTCTCTAAAATAAATAAAATAAATACATAAACTTCATACCTGATCTGGTCTCAGTAGCCATACAAAAGTATATAAGAGTTAATTACATATCACATAATGAATCAAAGTACGTTTGTAGGAGTACTATAAAGCACTTGTGTGATGTTTAGTTTTGAAATGTGGCAGGTTTTGTTTTATTTTGCTGAAAAATTACAGTATTGGTAAAATTGCTCTGAAACCCTGGAGACTGAGCAATTATGAGGTACAAGAAACCAGAATTCAAAACACTAAAAATTGATTTTATGCTACCTATAAGACAATCTGATCTTCTAATGGACAAACCAAATTGACACTAGGGTCAGTAGAATTCACAGGGGGCTGGACTTGGGTCTGTTGTGGAAGCATAGTGATTCCAAACTGATGATGCATTTGACCCTGCCTTCATGCTCTACCTGGTCATCTCCCATTGCAGTTTCTGCAACTGAATGTGAATTACTACTACTTTTTTTGCTAGATGATAGAAAGGGAGATAGAGTCATCCCATTGGCAAATGATACATCAGATCAGTGATGGCAAACCTTTTCGGCACCGAGTGCCCAAACCAGAATACACTCGTGCGCCGGAGCTCGGGAAACTCAAAGACCAGTTTGGTTTTCGGATTTCTGCAGCTCCAGCACATGAGAAGACCAGCTGCCCAGCACACGTAGGCGCAATGGAAGCAGAAGAAGAGCTGGCAACCGCATGCATGCCCACAGAGAGGGCTCTGTTTGTCACCTCTGGCATCTGTGCCATAGGTTTGCCATCACAGTATCAGGTGAATTGAAGTATTTAATATATGCTGTTTCTGTTAATGTTTCCCTCTCCCAAATAAGCTTCAGGGCCGGCAAGAGTGAAAAACTTTAGATTTTCTCTCTCCCCACATAGATAGCATTTCTTCTCCCACCACCAAAATACCAATTTCCATTGCAGAAAATATCACCTTCATTACAATCACGCAGCTGAATCACATCTTCTTAAGTAATATTCAGCAGGAACGCTCATTATTTTCAAAAGCCTCCTTTAATAAATAGACTAGGAAGGGACATTTATCAAGTTGTGCTCATGTTTACAACAACGGGGGGAATTAGTTAACATTTCAAAAGATACGATGAAGCAATTGTCTTTACATAAAGCACAGGTCATTATCAACTTTCCAATTTAAAAAAAAAAGCAATTTCTTTTTAAAGTATACCTTTAAAAACACTGGGCACTGCTTTTCAAAATGATACTTCATTTCTGAATTTGCAATGGACTCATTTCCTGATGGGGCAATTGCTGCACTCAATACTGCTTGATTCAGAAGATTTTTATCTCCAGAAATGTCAACTCTGGGGAAATTTTAGTATCACTTGTACTAGCAATAAATACTTTCCATAAACGTAAAGATATACTAAATTAGAACTTTAAAAAAAATATTTTAAAAAATAATCCATGTAATTCAGAACAAGTTCAGTTCTTTGCAGCAGAGAGTTACTAGATTGCATTTTCACAGGAAATAATTTTTGCTATATAGACATTTAATTGATAGTCATTTCCTAGAAAACATGACTTCATCTGAGAGAAAATTTTTACTTAAAACTTAAAATCCCAAAATAACAGATCCAAAATGCTTTGCAATCTGACAGTATATTTTGAGCATATGCATGAGGAATAAACTATGAAACCCATTGCTTCCAAGTTCTTATCTACCTTATAAGCATTTTGAATTCCTTATCTCTTTTGCTTATCCTCTTTTGCAACTAGTACAGAGCAAATGAGAGCCAGTTTGGTGTTCTGGTTAAGGCATCGGGCTAGTAACTGGGACACCATTAGTTCTAGTCCTGCCTTGGGCACAAAGCCAGCTGGGTGACTTTGGTCTAGTCCAGGGGTCAGCAACCTTAAACACTCAAAGAGCCATTTGGACCTGTTTTCCACAGAAAAGAAAGTACTGGGAGCCACAAAACCCTTCCTGTGCCTGTCTATTTCATGAGCAGACACAAAACTAGCATAAGTAATTGAATTAAATGTTCAGTTTTCTTCTGAAACTTTTCTTTTCTTGGATTTATCCATGGTTGGCCTACCCTTTTTGACAGGGGTCGAAAAGCTTAATTAATCACGTGCCAGCAGGTGTTGCACATTGGCAGTTGTGATTGATATTTTGAGCGACAGGGAGCTGCAGCAGAGGGATGAAAGAGCCACATGCGGCTCCAGAGCCATGGGTTGCCAACCCCTGGTCTAGTCACTTTCTCTCAGCATTAGAAAGGAGACAATGACAAACAAGGTACTTTGGAGGGAACCCAACCCTTGTAATTATGTTCAGCTCTTGGCCAAAAACTTAAAGCTTACAGCTTTCTAAGATGTTGATATGTAAAGATTCCTTTGTGACTTCACTGACTTTCCTTCAGAACAATCTGGGGGGAGTTGACCACTGTTGTCTTCTTACTAGTTTCTAGTCTAGTTTCTAGCCCTGGGATCTCCTAGTGATCTCTCCTCCAAGTATTAACCAGATCTGGTCCTTTTTGTGCTGAAACTGGAGGACTGAAAATGGTTTCAATTCTCATTCACTATTTTTTTTTTAGATCTCTTCCATTGCAGTTCCCCTCCAGACCTTCTTAAGGAAAAGCTGGATCAGGCTCACTGTGAAATTGCAAAGATCAGAGGTTAATAAATTGGCAGATGCCAGGAAATGTATTGGTGGCCACCATCTTGATGGAATCTTCAACAGTGTCTTTAAATGATATCAGAACAAATGGTCCGAATAATTAGATCACCCTAAAGCAGGGGTGTCAAACTCAAGACCCAGAGGGCTGGATCCAGCCAGTCGTGTGCTTAGATCTGGCCCACAGGGCCACCCTTGAAACAGTGAAGGACAGGCCTGCAGTGCCTCTGCCAGTGAAAATGGAGGGCCACCAGCAGCCCTCGTGAGTTCCGTTTTTGCTGGAGGCCGGCAAAGCATTCGAGCCACCACAGGTGCCACCGACACAAGTGACACAAAGCTGGCCACACTCACCCCAGACCCCTGAGGTCAAACACAACCCTAATGTGGCCCTCAATGAAATTGAGTTTGACACCCCTGCCCTAAAGCAAGGCTGAGCTGCACTATACATTGTTATCACTTTAGTGGACTACAAGCAGTGATGTTGTGTTGTCACAGTGGGCAAGGTCAATATTTTTAGCTTTTTTATGTTTGAAATTTCTGAGCAGTAGAGTAAAATAAACTACCTTTTTCTTTCAACCACTCTCATGGGGAAGAGCGATCAGATTTTTGGAGTTTAGCGTGTATAAAATTTGAGATAGCCAGTTCTTCCATTAACAGTCTCTTCAACTCTCAAGTAGGTTAGCAATGTTGGCTCAGCCTACTCAACCCATTAGCACACAGTCAATAGATCAAGGATTGTCCAACTCTTTCTTAAAGTCATGTGCAGTTTTTTTGTCTCATGGTTTTGTCAGGAAGACCCAGGGACTGATGTAGACTGAACATTGCATTCAGAAATAATTCCATCAGCTGCTCTCCTTCGTCTCTCCTTCATTCCTGCCAGATCCTATTAATCTGTTCTATTTTTTCCCACTGTCTCCACTGTAGGAGAAGCTTCCAAACAATTGATATACTAGCAAGATGTAACAGATTCTCAAATGGAGCTGGCAATGAAGGATTGCGGGTATGGTCCAGGCTTTCACCATGCAATCAAAATTTCATGAAACTGGTCCATTAACTCAAAGAGCAATGATTTGATTAAATGACTTCTTCCCCCACACACATCACTTTGCTTTAGTCGATTCACTGTGCTTTTTTTGGGAGTCAGTCCCATTGAATTTACCTATTTAGACATGAATTATGAACTGGAAAGTGGGGTCGAGGGAAGATATCTTAAAACTGGTGAAATAGTAGAAGGTCCAGGTTTGTATTCACCCTTGGCCTTGAAGCTCACTAAGTGATATGGAAGTTCATTCATCACTATCTCAGTTGCTTATCCCAATTGGGGGCTGTGAGGGATCCTTTTTATCTCTGATGCCATGTGATGTTTCCAGCAAATCAGAAGTGTTTCTGATGGCTGGAATCCCCATCTTAATTATCTTGCAGATGACTGATCAAGACAATAGCTAGCTTCTACTAACTGGGCTCAGGGGTGGGCTGCTGGGTGTTCGCAGGGGTTCAGAAGAACCTCTAGCTAAGATTCTGTGCAGTTCAGAGAACCCCCAAATCCCACTCCAGGCTGGTCCCACCAATCCCACCCTGCCCCTCCCAGGTCCCCACACGGCCCATTTTGGATGCAGGTAAGTGCACAGTGTGCACAGTAAGGCTCGAGGAGGGCAAAAAATGGGCCTACTGGAAGTTTGGGAAGGCTGGAAATGGGCCTATTTCTGGCCTCCAGAGGGCTTCTGGAGCCTGGGGAGGCTGTTTTCGCCCCCCTGGAGCTCGAGGAAAGCCACTGGAGCCTGGGGAGGGAAAAAACATCCCCCCCACACACACACCATGGTGCAGGAGGCCGACTAGGCCATGCCCACCATGGCCACACCCACCCAGCAACCAGGCAGAAAACCTCTTGCTAAAATTTTTGAAGCCAACCCCTGGCTGGGCTACTGTATTAAAGGATTTATTGTGCAAAATAATTTTTTTTTAATCTCAAAAGGTGAATTCCACCTATTCAGTCTTGTCAGCATGGTCAATCTACCAGATGGTATAGGTAATACCTTTGTGCTATATCCAAAACTAGTGGTTTGTAAAAGCAAGAATAGCATTGCTTTAATATTCTCTGACCTCACTTCCCTTCACCTATCAACTTTCCCCCACCCCACCTCTGCAATTATACACCCAAATATAAAGCATGGGAAGCCACTAAATCTATTTTATGGCTGATGCAATGCATTCTCATTTTTTACTCAGAAATGAGCAAATTAGAATGACCCAGAACTTTAAAGAAATATTGGTGGCGCAGTGGTTAGAATGCAGTACTGCAGGCTACTTCTGCTGACTGCCGGCTATCTGCAATTTGGCACATCGATCCTGACCGGCTCAAGGTTGACTCAGCCTTCCATCCTTCTGAGGTCGGTAAAATGAGGACCCAGATTGTTGGGGGCAATATGGTGACTCTATAAACCGCTTAGAAAGGGCTGTAAAGCACGGTGAAGTGGTATATAAGTCTAAGTGCTACTGCTATTACAATAAGCGTTCACTTGAAGCAAAGTGACCACGTTGCTGTCTTTGATCTGCTTTCCAGTCTTTTACATTTTTCCCTGGTAGAGTTCATGCTATCAGAGAAATCTGAGGGGGGACTCTTCCTAAAAATGTTCAAGGTGTTTCCCAGGCTGGCTAAGTCCAGCTTGAGCTTCAAGAAATCATACAAAGATATAGAAATAGTCAGCCTGAAGCCACCTAAGATCATTGAGGAGCTACCTAGGCTTCATACTTCTTCCAACATGGGTTGCAGGAGAACCTCTTGTAGACTGCTCCCACCAAAGAAGCATAATCTGGGAACCCTTTAGCACATGCAAAAGGGGGAATCAAGGTTGAGTGGGTTCATTGCAACTCTGCCAAGGCAGAAGAGACTTCTTCTGCCATGCTGGCTGAAGTATCTTCTCAGCCTTCTCCTTCACTGTTCCCGTCACTCTAAATAAATTAGTCCCGGCAGAGTGAATAAGATTTTAATTAAATTTATGTTACTTATATTGATGTCATTGGTATACGGCTGAATCCACTGGGAATCACAGCTATTTATACTCACAAATTGACAATTAAAACATCCAGAGTAACACATAACCAACAAACCAGGGCTGAAATCCAGAAGGTTCTGACAGGTTCTGGAGAACCAGTAGTGGAAATTTTGAGCAATTTGGAGAACCGGTAACAGAAATTTTCAATAGTTCAGAGAACTGGCAAATACGACCTCTGGCTGGCCCCAGAGTGGGGAGGAAACGGGGATTTTGCAGTATCCTTCCCCTGGAGTGGGGTGGGAATGGAGATTTTGTGCCATGCCCACCAAGCACCACCCACCAAGCCACACCCACAGAACCGGTAGTAAAAAAAAATTGGATTTCACCACTGCAACGAACATAATTAAAGCATTGCCAATACATCTAAATAACCAATATGAAATCAATATAATGAGCAATCAAACCAATCGTGAACAAAATAACAGATGATGTAAATAACGGTTACGGCAACAATATGCAAATTACCAAACTCTGGGAGAATTCCATTTTAAGTAAAACTTGAATGCTGTAACAGATGGAGCAAGGTTTACTTCTAAGAGAAGATGGTTCCCTACGGCAGCAGCTACAACAAACAAACACAGTTCTCACCTCTGGTTCCTCTCACTTTATGAAAATCAAGAGCTTTTCCTGGGATGTGTATAATAATGAAATGATTTGGAATGAAACTGAAATAAGGGAAGGTTGGAATGAGTATTTTAAGGATGTGTATGGGAATGAAGTGGTACCTTGAAGAGTAATGTTGAAAAGAATGCTATAAATGTAAGTCTCCAAGGGGGGAAAAAAGCTATACACAGTTATTCATAGTAATTATATTCTATAAAAGTGTCACAGATACTGAATTAGTAAATGCTGAAACTTCAGCTGGGAATATGTCCATCAGGTGATTCCATTGTTTTGCTGCTGTGCATTTCTGTGAATAAATGCAACAGCATCATAAATACTGACTTTGGGTTTGCCAAAAAACATTTTTGGGAATGAGCAAATTCCCAAATACAGGACCTGCAAATAACAAGGATTGCCTGACTATGCGGTGTGAGAATGCTAAATTGTTATAAAGCCAGCAAGGGCAGATGGCGTAGCTGAAGAAAAGCTAAAATACAAATGTAGTTTTCTTTACAGAGCAGCTGGGTGATTTGTTTAATCGGTAGTGAAGGCTGCCTTTGTGCCTGATAGGGAAAAGGACATTAATTTTTCCCTTATACAAAAGGAAAAATAACGAATATGAATGCAAAATCTACAGGGGGATTAGTCTGTTAAGCATCCTTGAAAAGGTGTTTGGCAGAATTCTGATCAAGGGGGAACTAAAGATGACAATGAGCCAAATTTGAGAAATCTCAGGCAGCAGATGTATAGGACAAACTTTTGCTCTTCAGCATGGAAATGTATGATTAAAGTTAGTTCCCCAAATCAGAGGAGCTGTATCTTTACCTTGATATAATGCTCTCCCCATAGTTGTCCTTGAAGGAAAATATAGGAAAACCTCATATGAACCCAGTGATGGGTTTCAAAATTTTTTACTACTGGTTCTGTGGGTGTGGCTTGGTGGGCATGGCAGGGTTAGGATACTGTAAAATCCCCATTTCCTCCCAATCAGCTGGGACTTGGGAGGCAGAGAATAGATGGGGGCGGGGCCAGTCAGAATTTTTACTACTGGTTCTCTGAAGTACTCAAAATTTCTGCTACTGGTTCTCCAGAACTGGTCAGACCCTGCTCAAACGCACCTCTGATGAAACCCCATACTGCTCTATGATATCGATACCATAGAAACCACAGCCCATGTTCTTCAGTATTGCCAGTTCTACAGGGACATTTGCCACCAGTTGATTACCCTTCTTTTATTTAAATCCCTGGAGCACTCTGATAATTTTTAGTTGCACTATCTGTGAAACATGTAATTGTCTAAAAGTGGCAAAATTCGGCTACATTATGTGTTAGTTTCACCCGCAAATGGTTGCTAACAAGGGATAGGGTTGTGTAATTCATTTTATAGAATATACCGTTTATATTGGTCAATGACCAAAATTAAGTTCTGTCTGTGACAGGGATCTCCAAACCTGGCAACTTTTAAGACTTGTGGACTTCAACTCCCAGAATTCCTCAGCCAGCCATGAACTCTGGGAGTTGAAGTCCACAAGTTTAAAAGTTGCCAAGTCTGGAGACCTCTGGTCTATGATAAAGGGAATAAGCTTAATTTATGGGATGTTCTGCATGGGGATAAAGTTGAAAGTGTTCGATGAATGTGACAAGAGTGGGATATAATGGAACGAAAAATTAAGGTAATAAATGGAATACTTAGTAACTGGTTCATCATTGAGCAGGAAATGAGAAAAAGATATTGGATAACATTTTGATTGTTTAATGTAATTCCGGTCAAAGAAGTAAGAAATACTTGTTAGAATGTTAGAGGTGAGTTAGTAGAGGACATGAATAAATCGGTATCTAGGCATGGAAATGATATTGTTCTTTGGCTGAGAACTCAACTAATTGCAGTTAGATACCTTACATGATGCTACAAGGAGTATGAATCTGAAAATTAATGTATCAGAGAAGTACAAACTAGCTATGCTTGGTAGAGAAAATGGAGTAAATGAATGAAAGCTAAACATAAATGATAAAAACTATAGTAAGTATATGAATGTGTGCAACATGCAGGGAACAGATGAGGAAATTCTGAGATGTGCAAATGCTGATACAATGTGGTTTGTTTAAGGAATGAACATTTGCTGTGAGAAGCAAAAATGGTTTTGTCTAGAAACATGCTTCTGTCCACTTTACTGTATGGAAATGAAAATTGGGTGCATCAAGAGAAGCGTTAAAATAACTTGAAAGCAGTGAGAATGGAGTGTGCAAAAACAAGAAGAGACAGGGTGAAGAATGAGAAGAAGCTGAATAAATGTGAATTGAATACAAAACTGATTGGTAAAAAAGAAGTATTGAGGTGGTTTGGTCATAAAGAGAGAATGACTAAGAAGTGAATTGAAAAGTAAAGGAATAGTAAGGTGGTTGAGAGAAAATAAAACCAAGAAAGTCACTATTGGATCTTTAAAAAGAAATGTGCCGAATAATTAAACGCTATTGAATGCTATTGTAATAACAAAGACAAATGGATGGCATCTTCACTTCTGTTCTGTGCTTTTCTGTAAAAAAAAAAAAAAAAAAAAGGTGTCTCTTTTGTCTTCTTCTACAAAGCCTGGTTGGGTAAGGCCTGAGATTTCTAGAACAGGTTTCTGAGCTGCCACCCCCTCCTCCTTCCTCCTCAGCTCTCTTAGTTATTTTCTCATCTCTTGAGGCAAACTAGCTGAAGAGTGTTATCTTGTTCTTTTAAGAAATGCTCTCAGCCCTAAGGCCAACCACTTGTGGAAGGAAGATTTGAAATATGAAGTGGTACTGGCTCCTCAAGCCTTTTTATGGCTGATAGGCAAGCAGGAAAAAGAACACACATGATTAATTAGAAATGCAATAATTGTAATTATATGCTATATATAGGGAGGAGTTTCAGTTAAAGAGGTCAGTCCCAACAAAGATGGTACATACAAGCTGGTATAATCTAAGAATGTCCATGTACAAGGATGGAGCTTCCAAATGAAAGGAACATGGGATTTGATTCTGTACTTAACTTTCTTCTATGAAGGTTGCCATTTCTTGCTCTGTTGCTTCGACCGTGAATGCAGTGAGCCATATGCAGATTTGTACATTGGGGAAATAAAACAACCACTTCATAAATGCATGGCACAATGTAGGAGAACAAACCCAGGACTAGATTCAGCAGTCCATCTGTATTTAAAAGAAAAGGCCACTCTTTTGAAGACAGCAAAGTCCACACTTTAGACAGAGAGGACCTCTATTTTGAAAGAGGGATCAAAGAGGCCATCTATGTCAAAACTGAACAGCCCTCTCTCAACAGAGGGGGATGGATACTATACCATCTATCTCCAGTCTACAACACAGTCCTTTCAACAGTTCCAAGAAGGCCCCACACCCATTTGCATCACTTGGGGGACCCTGAGGACAGATAAACCTCCAGGTGGCCTCAATGACTGCTAAAAAGAATGCAAATGACCATCTGTCTGCAAGGAGTATAAATCCTTCCATTCCCACCAGCCAGCCACAGCTGAAGAAGCTTCTTGGATGAGAAGCAAAACATCTTCAAAGAAAAACCAGAAAATCCAGTTGCCTCTTGAAAAAGCACCTTTGGGACTTGACCATGAATATCTGTCTATATGATGCATGTAAAGCTTTTTCTTGCTTTGCTTTCTCCAATAAATCCTTTCCTCATCTCCTTAACTGACTGTTCACTGCCTTTGAAGCCACAATCTGCTCACAATTCAGAGGTGGAAGGATTAAAGGAAGAACAAATTATGGAAGAGTATGTAAATGTGGAAGGACCAAAATGATTTGCAAGAGTAGAAAAGGATGGAGAGTACAGAGAATTAAGTAGACATGAGCTAGACTTAGCTATATTCCCTTGTACTATTTCATACCTTTTATTTCTTGGCCGATTACTACCTATTTCTTTTCTGCACCTTGCATAACCCTATTTACTCTGAAAAGGAATAATGTGATAGTTATGTATGTGCATAGAAAACAGATGCAGGAAAGTTGATTGGAGGTATTCTGAATGCATACAATTTGATTTTGGGGGAGGGGTGAATAAGAATGTTCTCAGTGTGAGAATAATTTCTATAAAACATGATTCTGTTATGATTTTTGTCCCCTGCTTCATATCCTAACCCTAAGGGCCATAAATAAAAACACAGTGTTAGTGAATACATGCTTTTTCTAGTACTTGCACTGGACAAGGCAATTAACTATCAATTTATGGTCTCTAGGTCTTTAATGAATAGATGGCAAGGAAAAATAGGTGGGGATTTTCTCAGCTTAAATAAAGTGAAGCTTCTATTGATTTTCTGAACATCATGTACATTTTAAAGGCAATATCCTATTTTTCTTCTCTCGTTTTGCCCAGAGAGAGTGTACACGCACATGATACATGTTCCCAAAGACCTCAGGAAGATTCAAATTACACAAACACTAAGTGGTGTGTTGCAGGCTGGGCAATGTGATACAATCTGTGTGATGGAAGACTGTCAGTGGAATTGTTCAGCATTTCATGGAATGTCTGTGTCCCCATATGATGTGTGATCATTCCTAGAAGCATGAGAGAAGGGAGGCTCCTTCAACAGAATAAAGCCAGGCCACCTGTAAGTTTATCATGCTTTTTTTTTAACGCTGCTGGAAGAGATTTCTAAGCCAATTTATCCATTTTTAAGAACCTGAAAATTGCCAGTGTGAAAATTGCCCTGCCAAAATGACAATACAAAGAAGTACAATTTTTTTTGAGGGTCTGCCAGTCCTCAGCCACAGTAAGGGCTGTAAATAAAATAACTTTTAAGTATGTTTTATGTAAAGCCTGGGAGTATCCAGGGGGTAAAGGTAAAGGTAAAGGTTCCCCTCACACATATATGCTAGCCGTTCCTGACTCTAGAGGGTGATGCTCATCTCCATTTCAAAGCCAAGAGCCAGTGCTGTCCGAAGAAGTCTCCATGGCCATGTGGCTGGCATGACTAAATGCCAAAGACGCACGGAATACTGTTACTATCCCACCAAAGGTGGTCCCTATTTTTCTACTTGCTTTTTTTACGTGCTTTCAAACTGCTAGGTTGGCAGAAGCTGGGACAAGTAATGGAAGCTCACCCTGTATTGCGGCACTAGGGATTCGAACCGCTGAAGTGCCGACCTTTCGATCGACAAGCTCAGCATCTTAGCCACTGAGCCACCGTGTCCCATCCAGGGGAAACAATGGGTGGTTGCTTTCAACAGGTGGTTGCAAAACAATGAAGGTGGTTGCTTTCAATACACTTTATGGATGATTTCAGTACAAACCATTTTCTTAATTAATTCAGCCCAGCCATTTAAGTTTTTGAGAAATCGAATCTTTTATCAGGATGGAGAGGCAGGAAGGCATCCTGGCAGTACAGAACTATAAGCAGGGAGGACTTATTTAAAATCAAAAGAGTTTTATGATTATGACTATGCTTGATCATTAGATGGACATAAGTGTTGCTTGGGGAAAGCTGTAATCACCACCAGTGGATAGTTTATTGGTTTTATGACTCTTGATTGTATAGCTGGACAATAAAGCAGGAAGCAGCATAGGGAAATGACACGGAATCATTTGAAATGTATTGGTAGTATCTGCTGTTCTTCTTAATTGTCTCCAGATTTACCTGATCCAGCAGGAATCTGTTTCTCACATTACCCCTTTGGACAAGAACAGTAAGGGTGCAAAGATAGCAGATACAGATAGTCCTTGACTTATGACCACAATTGAGCTCCGCATTTCTGTTGCTAAGTGAGACATTTTTAAAGTGAATTTTGCTTCATTTTATGAACCTTACTTGCCACTGTTGTTAAGCGAATCACTGCAGTTGTTACATTAGTTTTATGATTGTTAAGTCAATCTGGCTTCTCTTCTGACTCGGCTTGTCAGAGCCGGTCGCAGAGGTGAACACATGACCAAGGGACATGTTTTAACTGTGAGCCAATTGCCAAGCATCTAATTTTCATCCCGTGAACATAGGGATTCTGCAATGGTCTAAAGTGTGAAACATGGTCATAAGCCACATTTTTTCAGTGCCATTGTAACATCAAGTGGTTACTAAAGGAATGGTTGTAAGCAGGGGTGAAATGTAAAATTTGTTACTCTTGGTTCTGTGGGCGTGGCTTGGTGGAGAGGGTAATGTGACTGGGTGGGCATGGCCAACTTATTTTTTTAACTTTTCAAAGCATTTTTTTAATGCTTTGAAAAGCCTCTGCCGCCGCCTTCTTTTTTTTTTTTAATATCGAGATAGAAAAAGGTACTAGACAAGGATGCCCATTGTCCCCACTGTTGTTTATATTGACTTCGGAAGTTTTAAATAGAAATATTAGAGAAGATAATTTTTATTAGGGATATTACCAGAGACATATAATAAAGAATTGCAATATTTAATTGTGAACATTTTAACAGCAGCTAGAATTATATTTACTAAAAACTGGAAAGGAGAAAAGATACCTACTGATGAAGAAGTTATTAAGAGAATGATGGACTGTGCTGAAATGAGTAAATTGACATTTGAAATAAGAGAACAGGAAGATAAACAATATTATTTGATATGGGATTTATTTTATCAATGAATAGATAATAAAATATGGAGATAAATATGAAATATGAAGTGGAAGTTGAGGTATATAAGTGAAATATTTCTTTATGAAAATAAGATTTGGTCATATACTGATATTTTGAAGATGGGATTGAGCACAAAAGGATGTTAACCGATCGATACACTGTCTGTAATTGTTTGGAATGATGATGGTTTTATGTTTTACTTTTGTTTATAAAATAAAAAAATTGTTTTGAGAAGAAAAGCCTCTGCCGATCAGGCAACTCAGCTGGGATCGTCAGAGAGGCTCTTTAAAAAATGCTTTGAAAAGCCTCTCTGATGATCAGGCAACTCAGCTGGGATCATCAGAGACTTTTCAAAGCATTTTTTTTACCACCTCTTCAGCCAAGAGGTTGCAGAAAAAAATGAGGCTTTTTTTTCCACTTTTAAAAGCATTTTTTCATGAGAAGAGGTTGTAGAAAAAATGCTTTTAAAAGTTTAAAACAAAAGCCTCTGATGATCGTGTGGCTCAGCTGGGCATGGTGGTGGGGGCAGGGAATTTTGCTACCAATTCTCCAAACTACCCGTCGCCATCACAACCGGATCAGGAAATCCGGTCTGACCGGGAGCATTTCATCCCTGGTTGTAAGTCAAGGGCTATCTGTAATTCAGATAATAAATATATTTGGTATTTTAATTTTTGTTAAATTTGTTTGAATATCTGTTTTCTTCCTTTTATTCACATGTAATCTCTCTCTCTCTCTATCCTCTCTCTATTTATCTATCTAAACTATCTAAGGGAGAGAAGGACCCTAGAACTAAGGAGAAATTTCCTGACAGAACAATTAACCAGTGGAACTGCTTGCCTCCAGAAGTTGTGAATGCTCCAACACTGGAAGTTTTAAAGAAGATGTTGGATAACCATTTGTCTGAAGTGGTGTAGGGTTTCCTGCCTAGGCAGGGGGTTGGACTAGAAGACCTCCAAGGTCCCTTCCAACTCTGTTATTCTGTTATTCTGCTAAACAACGGAGATGCCAACAGTGAGTTTAAGATCAAAACCCAGATTGTCCTGCTACAGAAACAATCTGTAGCAGGACAAAAAAAGCCACGTAATTGCATGTTTGTGATATTAACAACCTAAATTGAAATTCATATTGATAGAAGAATTCTCTCTTTCTTTATTTACAACACTATGCATTATCCAACAATAAACTGCCAATAAATTTAATTAATATTGTGTAAACATTGATGTAAACACTGTATTGAAGCAATATATGCATTAAGATTTACAACAATTAAATTAGAACAAAAAAACCCAAGATAACCATTTTGTGAGCTGGGGAGGAAGGAGAAAAACTGTTCAATCCTTTCTTCTTTGCTTATAAAGCAGCTTCAAATCTCTCTCCTCAAAATGCAGGTCATTAAAAATGGTTCTCCCCTCCCTCCTTCCCTCCCTTTTTATCTAACGTGAGCAAGAACGTTTTGATTTTTAATATAGTCAGAAAAAAAAGAGCTACTCTTCCCTGACCCAATCTTTTTTTCCTCACAGCTCATTTTCTGCCCAGAATCTATCCATCAAAATATTTTCATTTACATGAGTATTAGAAAATATTTTAAGACTATTTGTTTTCTTTCAAAATATAAGTTCTCGTTTCTTAGCCAAAACAATACCATCCTATTCAGAGATATATCAAATCTGACAGATAGGTATATTCAGGTTTACACATTACCTCTAGTCGCGTCAATCTAGTCAATTCACGTTTAGAATGAATGAATCCCACCAGCTTCCTTATTATAGGTAATTCTTGATTTACGAGTACAACTGAGCCCAAAATTTCTGTTGCTAAGTGAAGCTGAAGGAGCTTCTTGGATGAGAAGCGAAACATAGTCAAAGAAAAAGTCAAGTCCAGTTGCTTCTTGAAAAAGCACCTTTGGGACAACCATGACCTGGATGACTGAGAATCTACATAGACATTTAGTTATGCCATTAATGAGTTATCTATTATTATTATATTTATATTCCATCTTTATTTTGGCCAACTGTTCCCACCCTTTATTTGCCAAATGAGAACAATAATGTTGTGAGGTGGGCTGGGCTGTGCTGGGCTGAGAGCAGTGGTGGGATTCAACCAGTTCGCACCACTTTGGCTGAATTGGTTGTTAAATTGCTTGTTGGGTCCGCCTCTCCCCTCCCTTCCAGAAGTCCCCACATGCTCCGTTTTGGCTCCCAGGTAAGTGCAGGAAGGCCTAGGCCCAAAATGGGGCATGAGAGAGGTATGGTGCCCCCCCTGGCCTTTTTTTGCTCCCAGGGGGGTGCAGGAGGCCGAGTGCTGCCTGTCACACCCCCTGGCCACACCCACCATGGCCACACTCACCCATTGACTTGGCCATTAGGGCAGATAACTGGTTGTTAAATTATTTGAATCCCACCACTGGCTGAGAGTGACCGGTCCAAAGTCATCCAGAGAGATTCGTGGATTTTCAGTTTCTAGTCCAGCACCTTTAAACACGACATCAAACTGGACATCTGGGCAACAGCTTTATTCTATACTTTATGAAAGGTTGTTTATTAGCTGAGAATGCATTAAAACAAACAAACAAACAAACAAATGGATTTCTGTAATTTATATTGCTGAAGTTGCTCTAGTTACAGTTAATGAAAAAAACTAACCAGAACAAATGCCTTTGAGATAGACGTCCTATGTCCAGGGTGATCTCCTCCTTTGGGGGCTTCCTACCTGCTACAAGTGACATCCTTGCCTTGAAAAAATGTGGCACAGCCCAGCTTTCAAGTGACTCAGGTCTCCTTCCATTCAGGGAAGAAGGTATTGCCCAATTTTGATGGATAAACTTCAGAACGAAGCCCCATATTTCTTGGTGGTACACTTTTGAAAAAACTAATAGTGGCTTTGCTCTGAGTCCAAACTGGAACATTCTCTGGAGGTAAGGAAAGGCTCACTGTTTGTTAGTTTTTTTATTATTTTTATTATTATTTTTTAAGAAATCAAATCATTGTATTGATCTCTTCCTGTGATTCTGGATTAATGCAATTTGGTGGCAAGCCATAATTTTCCACACTTTTCAAAAGCATGGCTGTGATTACAGCTTTTGATTACAAATACATTCCTGGGCAGGAACGAATGCAGAAATGATAGAAGAAATGAAAAGATGATTGTTTCCTGTGTTGGGCTGCTTTTCTTTTTTTCCTCCATCAGCTCACTTTAGAATGACCATACCTGACATGAACCTTGAGTGGAAAGTGACCTTTTTCTCTCTTTCTTTCTCTCCTAAGCGATGGTGTTGTAGTTCCTTCCTTTTCTTTATTTGCAAATAAATCCTCCTCCTGACATGAAGGGCAGGATCTTTTCTGCTTTTTGCCCACACTGAACATGGCAGCTGCCCTATTCCGCCTCCTTTTTAATTACAGCTTGCCTCTGGTGCCCTTTTGTATGTGATAATTAACATTTCTTCTACCCTCGTTGTACAATGGCAATTTATCTCTCGAAAGTATGATTTGCTTCTAGCCCTCTTTTTATTTTTGCTCTGAAAGGGGGCACAGACTTAAAATATTTTCAAAGGGGAAAGCTACTGTTGTCCTGTTCTGTAACAAGTCTTTATTAGCTGCTGCAAGCACTAACACAATTATACACAATACATTTCCTTCTGCCATATTATGCTTTATTGATGTTTTAACTTTCCCATCTCCATGGTTACTTGATATTAAGTATTTCTGAGACAAGGAAAGGCTGAATATACAAGGATAAGGTGCACCCATAAGAACTGTCAGTGGAGTGTTCCCTCAGGGGGTTAATATAAACCAAAGTGTGTGCTTCTGTCAACCTAGCAGAAAGCACATAAAAAATGCAAGTAGAAAAATAGGGACCACCTTTGGTGGGAAGGTAACAGTATTCCATGTGCCTTTGGCATTTAGTCATGCCAGCCACATGACCACGGAGACGTCTTCGGACAGTGTGGGCTTTTCAGCTTTGAGAGAGAGATGAGCACTGCCCCCTAGAGTGAGGAACAATTAGCACATATGTGCGAGAGGAAACTTTACCTTTACCTTTTTATGTGACATTATCTCTTTCCCTTGATGGGCCTTGTTGACCAATGAAAATAACTGGTACAACATACGATATGGACTGCAGTGAAGTTTAGGACAGACCTCACTTCTGAAGGTACCTCACTTCTGAAGGTACAGTCAGAGTTCAAGGAGGCATGAAGAGCAATTTAGCTGATAAATCTGCTTTTCCAAAAGTTTTGTTACATTGCTTTCATTACAGGTAGTCCTCGATTTAGGACCACAACCGAGCCCAAAATTTCTGTCACTAAGTGAGACCATTGTTAAGTGAATTTGGCCTGATTTTGCACCTTTTCTTGCCATAATTGTTAAACTGGCTCACTGCAGTTATTACATTAGTAATCCAGTTGTTAAGTGAATCTGGCTTCCCCTTTGACTTTGCTTGTCAGAAGGCCTCAGAAAGGGATTACATGACCCTGGGACACTACAATCATCATAAATATGAGTCAGTTACCTTGCATTTGAATTTTGATCACATGACCATGGGGAAGCTGCAACGGTTGTAAGTGTGAAAACAGCCATCAGTCACTTTGTTCAGGGCCATTGAACTGTTGTGACCCAGGCCCAAGTAGCTACTATTAAATGCAAACAGTTCGAAAACAAACAGACTTTATTAGAATAGTTGAGAATTAACTCATTCTCAGCATAGTCCAAACTAAACTAAAGCAAATTCTCCAAAACACCATTCCTCAGTTTATCACCGACCTTGGTATAATTAGGCAAACTGCCAAAGGCTTTTCTTGGCAAAAGTTCAGAAGCAGAAGACAACGACAAGAAATGAATACAGTGAAACAAGAAGCAATTCTCTTAACGTTGTTTTCCGGCAGAGGCCAAAAGCCTTTGCTGGTCTTTTAAGCCTTATGGGAGGGGCCAATCATCTCTTGGCCCTATTCCCAAGTTGTCCTCTCTGCTTTAGCTGCTCCTGCCTTCTGGCAGCTCTTCTCATATGTGCACTAGGAACAGGCTCCTCCTGTTCTTCTGCCTCTCTACTGTCAGCCTCTGGAGGCTCCAAAGTCTGTACATCATTCCCCAATGGCCCTGGCCCCATATCTGCCTCCGACACAGAGCCCTCATCAAGGCCTTCTCCAGCCTCGCCTCCAGAACTGGCCCATGTTCTTCCTCAGCCTCATCGCTGTCCGACTCCGCTGCCAGCTCCGCAGGCTGCTGGCGGACCACAACATGAACTTTGAATGGTCACTAGATGAACTGTTGCAAGTCAAAGATTACTTCTATTCATTTTTGTTCATGGTGGTATTTAGATTTTTAGAGGAAGCAGGTACATTAAAATTGGAATACAGAAAGAAACCTTCCCCTATTATTTCCAGTACTTATGCAGGGAGTGGGCATCCATCACATGTTTCTTTTACATTAAAATGCCACAACTTTCCAAAGTGGGAATTGGGTAACAGCAATGGAGTCTTTTGCCATCTGTTGTTCTTAATTTGAAAGTTCTCACAGGTTAGACCACATGCAAAACTCAGCATGGATCTTGGAAAATCGTTTAAGAACAAGCATGTTACACCAAATTGAATCAGATGAAAGAGAAAGGTGTACGCAGGACACAGTGGAACGCTGAGGTCGAAAATTGAGAAAAAGCTATACAAACTCCATATAATAGCAATAGTAAGAGCCTAGAGCTCTTTCGCCTTGGGGCAGCTATAATAATGATAATAATAAGATCCTTGGGGAAGGACTCGATAGATGGACAAAAATGCCAAATCCAGTCTTAAACATAAGGTTGATTGTGCGACCAACCATAATAATATGTCATGAGGACTCTCAGGACATATGCATATATTTGCTTTGAAATTTGATGGAATGGGAGCAAAACAAGTGGACATAAATTATTTATAATATATCCCCCTCCCCCCAGAGTGTTCCAACCTGTTAGAGTGAATTAGAAATGAACAGCATTTCAAATTACACAGAAGGAATAAAACCAACATAGGCCATAATATTAACAATCGCAATGAAAATAAAGTGTATATAATTATGAGTGAATATGTGAGTACGTGGGACACTCACATAGATTGATCTCAACATTCTCAAGATTTTCAGTGGCATGAATATTTTATACCAAACAGAAAGCAGTTCATTAAAACCAGTTGATGTTTTAATGAAAACATGACACGCTGATTAGCAAGTTCATTAAGTGTGGGCTGGAAAGCACGACAATTAAGTGGATATATAGTTGGCTCAAAGGGTGCTTGTCAATGATGCCTCATTAGATTGGAGACAGAAATCAAATAGGATGTTACCAAGAAGAGAGTTGAGCCCTCTATTGTTCAAGATTTTCTTTTATAATTGGGATGCAAAACTGAACAAAGTTCTTATTAAATACCTCTCGGATGATAACAAATTTGGGTGGGATGCACTCATACCTCCAAACTTAAAAATGAAATTCAAGTAGATTTGAATTGGTTGGAAATATGGCTAAAAACAAGATAATTAAATTCGTTTACTTTGTTTAAGAAGCAAAATATCCAATGAACGAGTATCAGGATAGTCTGAAACAGAATACACCTGAAAGAGCTCAGGACAATAGCCTATTGAAAAGGATGTGACCCAGCAGTGGGATACCAAGGCAAATGTAATTATAGGCTACATCAACAGATGTATAGTTTCCAAGTATAACATAATTCCATTATTCTATTCTTTTTGGGTCAGACACTACAGAAGCTACTCTGTCCACTTCTGGGCACTACGTGTTAAGAAGGCTTCAGAGAGACGGGGGTACTTTCAGAGAAAGGCAAGTGAAGAAGGACAGGAGGACAAGAAAAGCAGCCCTTTGAAGATGTGTTGGGTGTGTGTAACCTTGCGGAAAGTCAATGGAGAGGAAGTATCAGAGTCCCCTTCAAATACCCAAGAAGTATGTCACACAGCAGAAGGTCAAGACCTTGTCTCTCTCATTCTGGAGTGCAGGGCACGAAATAATGGATTTCAGATCCTATCTGAAGGTAAGAAAAGACTTTCTAAGAGGAAGATCAGTTTAACAGTGAAACCAATTATCTAGAGAACTGATGGGCTCCTTTTCACTCGAAGTATTCATGGGGAAGCCAGACAGCCACCCGTCAAGGATGCTGGGATTCAGGTTGCTGCCCTCAGCAGAAGTTTAGACTTGATGAAGTTAAATCGCTTCTTCTTTGGCTATGATTCTAAAGAGGCTGCTGATTTCTGGTTGTTGTTGTTGTTGGGGTTTTTTTGTGGGGGTTTTTTTTTTTTTTTTTTGGTATTTGTGGTCACCAAGGATGCCCAATCCAATTTAATTCTTAGTTAGAATCGATCCACTAAAACCAGTGGCGCTTAAATTAGTCCTGTTGGTTTCAGTGAGAAGAACCAAGGTAAAAATAAATGTGAATCATGCTCGGTGTGTTGTGCAACTCATCCTTTTGTGTAGAATCAGTGAGATCTATAGATTTTCTAAAGAATTATTATATGACCCCTAAAGTTCAAAGGCAACTTCTTTCTCAATTCCAAATAGTAGGGCTATGCAAAGTGTTCAAAAGTGGCGCTTTTCGAAAAGAAAAAAAAACATCAAGCAAGCAAAACATTTGTCAGCTTTAAAATAATCTGCATTCCCCAACTCAAGAGTTGCTTTCAACTTTCTCCCCATCTGTCTGCCCCTGTCTGTGCATGCACAGCTGCTTTGTTTTGCTGGCAGTCCTATCCCAGTGGTCGTGTTTTCTAGGCTTACCCAGAGATAGCCAGAAATAACCTTTGAAGCAATTGCATTTAGTTTTTAGTGCCCAATCTTGGGGTTCTCTAAACTCACAACTCCTGCTCAAAGAGCAGGGGGCAGTCGTGGCTAGGTAGGTGTTTGCACAACTTTGTCACTCAGTCACTCATGCTCTGGTCATCTCATATTTGTGCTCTACATGGTGTTACTTTTGAAGAGTATTTGGAAGCTGCAGCTTGGCACAGAATGCAGCTGTGCAATTTTAGGTGGTCCATGTAACACTGCTGTTTATGAGCCCTGGTGGGGCAGTGGTTAGAATGCAGTATTGCAGGCTGACTCTGTCCACAGCCAGGAGTTCGATCCTGACGGGCTGAAGGTTGACTCTGCCTTCCATCCTTCCGAGGTCGGTAAAATAAGGACCCAGATTATTGGGGACAGTATGCTCTGTAAACCATCCAGAGAGTGTTGTTAATCCTGGATTTACAAGAGTTCGTTTAGTAACCATTCAAAGTTGCAACAACACTGAAATAAGTGACTTATGACTGTTTTTCACTGTTTAAAAAAAACCATTACAGCATCCCCATGATCATGTGATCAAAATTCAGATGCCTGATGACTGGTTCATATTTATGACAGTTGCTGCATCCCAGGATCATGTGATCCTCTTTTGCATCCTTCTGACCAGCAAAGTCAATGGGGAAGCCAGGTTCACTTAACAACCGGGTTACTAACTTATCAACCGCAGTGATTCACTTAACAACTGAGCCAAGGAAGATCATAAAATGGGGCAAAACTCACTTAACAAATGTCTCACCTAAGAACAGAAATGTTGGGCTCAATTGTGGTCGTAAGTCGAGGACTACCTGTATAAAACTAAGTACTATTGCTATCATGAGCTGTTGGTTTGCTTCCAGATTCGATTCAAGTTGTTAGTCAGTTCCTTTAAAGACCTTTGTGGCAGGGGACCCCAACCCCCAAGTCACAGGCTGATCTATGGCCTGTTAGGAACTGGGCCCCAGAGCTGGAGGTGAGTAGTGGGTGGGCAAGCGAGTGAAACAGAAACCATCTGCCCCTCTCCATCCGGTCTGTGGAAAAATTGTCTTTCACAAAACCACCCCCTAACTGCCAAAAAGTTTGGGGATCTCTGCTTTATAGCATAGCTCCAGGCTATTTGAAGAACCATCTCACTCCAATGGGCTTGGCCCACCCCACTTGTTCCATTGTTCAATACATTCCAACTGACAGGGTCCAGGACAAAGCTCTTTTCTGCTGTGTGGCTCTACTCTGTGGAAGAGTGTGCCCCTTGAGACAAGATCCACCCCATCCTCTTGACCTTCCGTAAGGCCCTGAAAACATGGTGCTGCAAATGGGCCTAGAGCTCCAATCAGAGTGTTCCATGTTGGTTAGTGGACTAGGAAGAAGATCCCACCCTGCTGTATTTTGGTTTTTAACTTATTTCATTTTTGGGGGGGTTCACTTTAATATTCAATATTTTTTTACATCTGCTTTCAAAATGTTCACACGAAGTCACTTCAGAGTGAGATGGGGAGCTTATAAATTTAATAAACAATAAATAAATAAAGCTTTCCTGAGGTCACAATTGCTTTAACGCTTCAAAAAGATTACCTGGCTCATGTCTGTCTGATAAAGCTTTGCTTTCAAATGCTTTGCATATAATCATGGTCTTCTAGAATAATTTTTTTCCCCCAGTATCTGAAATCAACTTGACTTAGAGGGCCTTTGGCTTGCTTCTAAAATTGCCAGCGGTTTTGTTAATTATGACCTATAACAGAGTAGCATTTTTAACAGAAGGTACCAATTTTCTCTGTGTGGTGTTACACACAAATATCAGGCACCAAATCATTGAACCATAATCGGCATTTGAAATGAGTGCTGAGCGATACATCCTCCACTCCATAAACAGATTGCTGAACCGTCCACTGCCCTTTGTGTTGGGGCCATCAATACACATTTGAAATAATTATATAGCAATCCACAACTTAGGGAATCCCAGCACAAGTTACTCGCGTTTGTTGTAGAGACATTGTAGATTCCACTTATTGCTTCATGGATGATCAACTTTCCAAATTTGAACCTGCTGCTCAGTACTGCAGATCGGTTTGCTATTGAGTAACGGCATTCAGCCTTGGCACTATGTTGGGGCGCTGCGTCATCAGCAGCAAGCGGAAAGCACCAAAACAGTAATTGCAGATAGTCAACCTGACCTTCACAGCTTTCACACGGTAACCATGTTCCTGGGTATAAATTAACTGTTGGCATTTCAATCTCTGGTCGATCCACCAATCAACTATGTGCTAGGCTGGCAAAATGGAAAATTGCTCACAGATTTGATCAGTAAATTGCCCTTCCATATTTCATGGGTACGTAGCACAAAGAGTTGGCTGAGAAATGCAGCAGCTAATGTCCACTGCCCTCTTTTTCCTCCCTTAGGGCTGCCAGGGATAAGGGTAATAAAAGAAGTACACCAAGGGAAGGAAATGAGGAATATTGTTCATGTTGCAGATTAATTTTTGTTCCTACCAAAACTACTTCCAGTTTGTAGACGCTGCTTTTGCTTACTTTTGCCAACAAGAACTTTCCTGGAAAAGCAGTCAGAAGCATAGGGATGGGAGGTAGACTGTATGAGAATTTTGGAACAAACCAGTGGTGAAATGCTACCAGTTTGCACCAGACGCTACCGGTTCCTCTGAACCGATATTTCCGATGATCAGCTGTGCTGCGTGATTTAAAACCACTAGAAAGCAGGAAATCCTATTTTCTAATGAATCTAACTCATGTGGCACAGCTGATCCCACTCCTCGCTGTTCTACTTATCTTTCCAAGCGTCCTTTCGGTGTGTAGTGTGTATGCGTGCGCACGCAGTGTGTCTTTGGTATGCATGTACACACAGCACACATTTGGCATGTATGTGCAGCAGTGGTGGGTTCTAATCAGATTTACTACTAGTTCGCATCATGGACGCCTTTGCGTACTGCACACAAGTGCATTGAGTAAAAAAACAGCTGAGGGCATGGCAATCTGCCAGCCTTACAGCTGACCTAAAAACAAAAGAAATAAAGGTATGTATAGCATGGGGGCCGGGGGGTGGGGAGGACCCAACTGACATTGGGAGCAAACCAGTTCACTTTCCTATGAAGATTTCCACTACCGGCTCTCCTGAACCGGGGAGAACCGGCAGCAACCATCATTGATGTTTGGCCAGCAAACCAATAGCAAATCAGTTCAGATTTCACCACTGGAACAAACCATTATATTTTGTTAACCAATAAAGCTGCCTCCACTTTGTAGACACTGCTTTTGTTTACTTTTGTCATCGAGAACTTCCCTGGAAAAACAACAGGAAAAGTCAGAAGCATAGGGGTAGGAGGAAAAATATATGAACATTTTGGAACAAACTTTTTTTTTTTTCCTGGATGAGGTGTAACAGAATGTCCACCACACTCAAATGTCTCAAGATGTCAGAGTGAGCCTTTGATGAACTGTGTGCAGTGAAGCAAGCCAATATAACCCGAATTTGCCCATTTCCATTTTCACCAAAGTCCAAGATCATGTAGTAAACGTTATACCTGAGCAAGGATAATGTCAGCCCTTTTAGGTAATCCAGACAGGAAGTCATGAGTACTAATACTATCTTTAAAGTAAGGTTATAATAACAGAATCTTGCAGATCTGAAAGCACTTCCTTCCTTCCTCCCTGCCTTCACTTTTCAGAGAACTAGGGAGGGTCCCTTGCAGTGGTGAAATACAAATTTTTTTACTACCGGTTCTGTGGGTGTGGCTTGGTAGGCATGGTGTGGCTTGGTGGACGTGGCTTGGTGGGTGTGGCAGGGGAAGGATACAGCAAAATCCCCATTCCCTCCTCACTCCTGGGGGAAGGATATTGCAAAATCTCCATTCCCACACCAGTCTGGGGCCAGCCAGAGGGCGGTATTTACCGGTTCTCCAAACTACTCAAAATTTCCACTATTGGTTCTCCAAACTGCTCAAAATTTTCTCCAGAACCTGTCAGAACCTGCTGGATTTCACCCCTGGTCCCTTGTGAGATGCTTTCTCCACTCTCAATGCTTCTTTGGACTCAAGATTTAATTTATCAGAACATTGTCCAGGCTGCAGCTCTTCTGCCTGTCCCCCAAAGTTATTCTCACAGTCCATTACAAATGTAAGCTGATCTTGATCTTGATCGAGACTGACAACAAAATGAATTTGTGAATATGTTGAACAAATCTGACTACAATAACAGATGCCTAAACTGGAATAAATACAACAAACATGCTGATTTTTTTAAATGTATGTATAGCTGAAAAATGTTCAAATGCCAGACTGCTAACTGAAAAAGGATTCCATGGAATATATGGGAAATTTTCTGTCATAAAAACCTTACTTTCCACCAGTTTTCGGTGGAAAGTTTTTGCAACTGATAAAGCCCTAGATGAATAGGTACAGGTGGTGCTCAACGTACGGCCATAATTGAGGCCAAAATTTCTGTGGTTAACTGACAGCATTTGTCCCATTTTATGATCTTTCTTGCCACAGTGAATCACTGCAGTTGTTAAGTTACTAACATGGTTGTTATGTGAATTTGGTTTCCCCCACTGATATTTTGCTTCTCAGAAGGTCACAAAAGATGATCACATGACTTTGGGACACTGGAATCCTCATAAATATGAGTCAGTTGCCAAGTGTCTGAATTTCAAGTACATGGCCTTGGGAATACTGCAATGGTCGTAAGTATGAAAAATGGTTATAAGTCATATCTTTCAGGGCTGTCGTAACTTCGAATGGTCACTAAAGGAACTGTTGTAAATCGAGGATTACTTGTATTAGGATTTTTCAATTAACACTTATTTCTTATAAATAACCCAGGGTTTCAGATCTCCAAGAAAGGTCTTTTTCTCAGATACCATTGAAAATAAGTTTGTTGGGGACATGAAAGATTGAGATTTTTCATCCATTAGCTGCTTTTTCTGAGGTCCTTTCTGGAAATATGATGTGACTGTGTGAAAATCTGATTTTGCTCCCCAAAGGATCTGAGGCAGAATTCTTTAGCGTGTCTTGTTTGTAGCTCTTCTTTTTTGTTTGAGGCATAGTGCATTAGTTCAAATTAAGTGGGGACCTGCTGTCTTCTTAAATTAGAATTCTTCTCCTCTAAGTTTGCTCTTCAAAACTTCCAAGTACCAGCTAGAAACATGTCAAGCATGACCTTCTAATGCAGTGTTTCTCAACCTTGGTAGCTTGAAGATGGGTGGACTTCAACTCCCAGAATCAATTCTGGGAGTTGAAATTCACCCATCTTCAAGCTTCCAAGGTTGAGAAACACTGTTCTAATGCCTCTTTTCTATTTGAAATGTTCAACCCATTCAAAATTGAATACAGCTAATCCTCAGCATACAGCTACATTTGGGACAGGAAGCAAGGCAGTCATTGAGTGAGTTACACCTGATTTTGCCATATTTTTTGCCATGGTCATTAAATGAATCACCATAGATGTTAAGTGAATTGTGTGGTTGTTAAGTCCATTTCCACTGACTGCTTGTTGGAAACCAGCTGAGAAGATCAAAAGTCGTGAACATGTGACTCTGGGATACTGCAACCATCACAAATACATGCCAAGTTGCCAATTGCACAAATTTTTGTCATGTAACTGGGGTGACTTGGCAACGGTCATAAATACAAGGACCAGTCTAAGTCTTCTTTTTTTTTTCCCAGCGCTGTTGTAATTTTGAACAGTCACTAAATCAGAGGTCTTCAAACCTGGCAGCTTTAAGACTTGTGGACTTCAATTCCCAGAATTCTCCAGACAGCATAGCAGGTTGGAGAATTCAGGGAGTTGAACAAGTCCACAAGTCTTAAAGCTGGCCAAGTTTGGGGAGCCCTGCACTAAATGAATGGTCATCAGTCAAAGACTATCTGTATGGGCATCCCTAAAACCAGCTGATTATGTGTTAAATTCCTTTAAGATTGTAATCCTCCTGGTTTTTATTTGAAAACCAAATCTGGGAAAATTTAACTCTACAAAATTTTCATCACCATCATTTATCTATAAACTACAAAAACTCTTGTCTCTCTTTGTTTGTAACCTTCCGTTGGGTGCAATAGTGTGCCATAGGGAAACAATTGTTGAATCGACATCCCTCAAATGGGGTAACTTACAGAATGCATCCAAAATCTGGGACCCACCCCCCACATTATTCTTACCTTTTATTTTGCCCCATCCCCAATCTATTGCTGCCTCCTGAGTCCCAGCTGATGGCTAGAGGGGAAAAAAACTGTTTAAACTCTTGCCAAGGGGCTTCAAAGAGCCGCCCTACAGCTGATCAGTGTTAAAAAAAAACAAATGAGTTGACCAGTGCCTGCAAAAATAAATGGGTAGACCAGTGCCTGCAAAAATACATGAGTAGATCAGTGCCTGCAAAAATACATGAGTAGACCAGTACCTGCAAAAATATATGAGTAGATCAGTGCCTGCAAAAATACATGAGTAGATCAGTGCCTGCAAAAATAAATGGTAGACCAGTGCCTGCAAAAATACATGAGTAGATCAATGCCTGCAAAAATACATGAGTAGATCAGTGCCTGCAAAAATACATGAGTAGATCAATGCCTGCAAAAATACATGAGTAGACCAGTGCCTGCAAAAATAAATGGGTAGACCAGTGCCCTCAAATGGGGTAACTTACAGAATGCATCCAAAACCTGGGACCCATGGCTCACATGGGGTTGAAATATGGCAAAGTTGTGGCTATTTCATGAAACATCAGTCATTTCTTACTATACTTTCCAGAATTCTGTATGTTGCATATCACAAAGCAAGAAGGGAAGGGTGCATCCACATCCTTTTTCCTGCCTCCCTTTGGCCTCTATGTCCAATTGGCTAGTGACAATGGTTTGATGGTGAACAGCAATTGGCTACTTTGGAACCAAGGCTATTAGATTGATGGCAGACTCCCCACCCCATTGTTCTCTGCTCTTTGTCATTGTTTACTTTGCCATTGTTTACGTTATTGTTCTATTATTTCATTTCTGTTCTCGTTTACATGCCTTTTCATTTTTCTTCCTTTTTATTACTGTATTACTTAATTACTGTATAAAGTATTTATTACTGTAAACCACCTAGCGTAGCCCAATGGCAAGAGAAGTGGTAAATAAATTTAACAAATAAATAAATACATTTGAAATCTCTTAATGGCAGTGGGCGATGGAGGGAAGGGTGATTGACATGGTTACCTGTTGTGAGTAGGGCTGGCTGGGGGTCACTGGGGGTCGATGGGTGACTATTCTTCCTCCCCAGAGGGAGGCAGGTCTTGGGGACATGCTGGGATGGGGATGGGGGATGCAGTTTTCCTCACAGTGCCTTTGTTCCTCCTTCCTTCCTTAAATTTATAATTTATTATATGCAGAATGGACATTTTAAATCGTTGAATGTTAAAAAAAAATCTATGTGTGTGCTTAGGCATATTTGTACTTGAAAATAACATTGCATACTTTTAATGGAGACAAAGACCTTTCTAAGGTTTATGATGGGTCAAAAATGGGAAAATTAATTTGTTCTTGCAGTAATTTCTTTCTTTTGGATTCTAAACAATTCTTACTTTTAGAGATTGGACAACCATTTGTCTGAAGTGGTATAGGGCAGAGGTGGCTAATCTTATTGCCATTGCATGCCAGGAGGGGGGAGCAGAGGGGGGTCATGCACACACATGCACACACCCATAATTCTATGCACCCCACCCACGCTCATGTGCATTCAACATCTCCCCTCTCCTGGCATGTGATGGCCTGGTAGGCCCGTTTTTCTCTCTCACCTGGCTCCAGAGCCTCTCTAGGAGTCTGGGGAGGGTGAAAACGTCCTTCGCTGCCCCCCCAGAGGCCTTCAGAGGCCAGAAACGGCCCATTTGCTAACTTCCAGTGGGGCTAGAAGTTGGCAAATGGGCTGTTTTTGGCCTCCAGAGAACCTCTGGAGGGGGAGGCCGTTTTCACCCTCCCCAGACTCCTAGAGAGGCTCTGGAGGCCGGGGACAGCAAAAAATAAGCCTTCTGGTCCCAACAGAAGTTGGCAAATGGGGCATTTCTGGCCTCTGGAGGGCCTCTGGGGAATGGGGAAGGCTGTTTTTGCTCTCCTCAGACCCCTAGAGAGGCTCTGGAGCCAGGTGAGAGAGAAAAATGGGCCTCCCCCGAGGCCCTCCGGAAGTCAGTTTCTCTACTTCTGGTGGGCCCAGAAGGCCCGAAAATCAGCATGCCAGAGCTGAGCTCGAGTGCCCATTGATATGGCTATGCATGCCATCTGTAGCACGTGTCCCATAGGTTCGCCATCATGGGTATAGGGTCTCCTGCCTGAGCAGGGTGTTGGACTAGAAGACCTCCAATGTCCCTTCCAACTCTGATTCTATTATACCCCAGCAAAATGGCAGGCAGTTCTATGGGTCAGCTGAGGAGGAGGAGGGGATGGCCTCACTTAGGGCACTGCTGAGGATTGTGAGGGGAGGGGAAATGGCACCAGTCTATATTGTACATGGAAAAAAAGATGATCCAACATGTCACGGCTTGTATAGCATTACTATTAAAAGCACATGAAAATATATTTTTTTATTAAACCTATGGATTCAACACATTAATCTTTTAATGTGTAACAAAATGCAATGCAGTTGGAAACAACTTTTTAAAAATTAACATTTCAATTAATTCAGCTAACAAGTTAATAATCTGTTGTTATTTTCTAAATTACTCATGCCCTGGTAAGTAACAAGGCAAGGCAATTGGGGATTGTTTGAAATGTCAAATGGCTCCACTTAATTTATGTATGGATTTGATCTTTCATGTTTGAATACCCAGAGGATATGGTACATGTGCAGAGGGATGTTTACTTCATCCACTGAATGTTAGGTATTTTACATTTTCATACATGAGCTGTTACTCTAATTCAGACTTTTCAAAGTGATCCTAAAGTAGGTTGATTAAAACTGTACAATGGAAACTTACATATGAGATTGCCAAAAGACAAATAATTAATTCAACTTCTTACATAATTTAATCTTTTCAAATATTCAGAGTGTAGTTCTTAAGAATTTGACTCATAAATTAATTTCTTTTTTCTTGTTATCTTAACAGGCTGTGAGATAAATATAAAAAGTGATGGAAAAAGGAATATATGGCTTTATTGAGCCAGCAGATCTTGTTGCCAGACATATATGCCAGTGGGCAATTCACTTTCTGTTCCTTGGATTCAAATATTTGTCATTTTCCTCCACCCAGGCTTCAGATGTAATGGGATTACTTTCTCCTAAGCAATGTTAAATGGGCTGTCAAGCATGTATTGTAATCATTCCCTCATATACTTACTTCATTGACGTGCATCCAAACATAATATGCTTTGAACACAATTTGTAAACCCTAGAGTTGTGATGCGAACCTATGGCATGAGTGTTGCACTACTCAGCTCCAGCATGCATGTGCGTGCCAGATGGCTGATTTTCGAGCCTCCCAGGTGCACCAGGCTGTTTCTGGCCTCCGGAGGGCCTCTGGGGGGTGGGGCAGTGGGGAAGGCCATTTTTGCTTTCCCCAGTCTCCTAGAAAGCCTCTGGAGCCTGGGGAGGGTGAAAAACAGGCCTTCCGGTCCCACCAGAAGTTGGAAAACGGGTCGTTTCTGGCCTCCAGAGGGCCTCCATGGGGAAGGCCATTTTTGCCCTCCCCAGGTTCCTATAAAGCTTCTGGAGCCTGGGGAGATTGAAAAAATAGGCCTTCCAGTCCTACTGGAAGCTGGGAAACCAACCATTTCTGGCCTCCAGAGGGCCTCCATGGGGGTGGGGAAGGCCGCTTTTGCTCACTCTAGGCTCCTAGAAATCCTCTGGAGCCTGGGGGGACCAAAAAACAGGTCTACTGGGCCCCCCATGCCAATTATGAATTGAATTATGGGTATGGGCATGTACACGCGCAAACCCCCCCCCTGCACTCCCCCTGCTTTTGGCACGTGACGGCAAAAAGGTTAACCATAACTGCCCTAGAGATTCACACCAAACCCATACGTACTTCTTCCCTGCTGGTTTTATAATTTCAGTTTCCCTGTTAGATACTTCTGGGATCAAATAAGAAATACTCAGAGTCCTTTATTATTATTAAGATAGAAAACCTCAATTCATATGTTGACCAAACATGCCTGCATAAGGCATGGCCTGTATAATGAGGGAATGATTTACTGAATATAAGTCATAATCTATAGTAAGATATACTAAGATATAAATCATCATACTGGAGGTAGTTGATGAATTAAGAGGCAGTCCCACCTCCCCCCCCCCCCACACACACATCTGCTCCCTCCTTCTCCATCTTTTGACTATACTTCTATTTTTCATTGCAACTTCCATTTTTACTGTTTTAGAAATATTTATCTTTTATGATTTTAATGCTGTTAATGCTGTGAGCCACCCAGAGCTGCTTCGAAATAGATGAGCAGCAAATAAATTTAATAAGTAAATTGTAAAAATAAGTACCTTTACAATCGCAATGGCTCCACTGAAATCCCAAATGAATCCCAGAGCTTATAAAGTATTCTATATGTCAATCAGTCCATTGATTGCACAGTTTTCCCTAAATCATTTGAAATCAAATCTCTAGAGGTGGCATATCTTAATGGGCACCTGCCTCTATATTAAGATTCAAGTAAGGAAAACTAAGCCAATCACAAAACTATGGTATCATTTAGCTTCTCATAGTAATCCCTCCACACCCCTCCCAATTTTGAGGAATTGAGGAAAAAACAGCAGGGAGAAAAAAATTTGGTCCCTAGGATGCTGTCCGCCTGCCTTTTTCTTTTCCCCTCATAAAATATAACTTCATTTGTCACTATTCCTGAACCAGAAACTGGAACGTTTCAATTGTCCTTTTAAAGACAATTTCTGTTGAAGCTCAGAATTTAAGAAAAAAACTGGGTCTGTCTGACACTGATCTTCGAAAGCGTGATGTGATTAAAAATAAATAACACACACCAAGAAGCCTCTGCGTGCAGTGTGGCAAGCAGCCCCAGATCCATGCAACTCTGGGGCTGCTTGCCACACTGCACGCGGAGGCTTCTTTGTGTGTGTTATTTATTTTGCATGGTTCTGGGGCTGCTTGCCACCTCACAAGGCAGGGTACATCATCATCATCATTGTCATCACTGGGGTTTTTTTGGACAAAGCTCAGAGGACAGCAAGTGTCTTCCAATGAATCCTAAGGCAGGGTGTGAGGCAGTCAAAAAGTCAGAGATGGGGGCGAGATAGGCTGGTGGAGGGAGTTGAAGGCAACCCCTCATCTTACCAAGGCTTGGAATTGGGAGGAACCAAGTCTAGAATGGCTTGAACTGAGGTGGGTTTTGGGCTAACAACTGTGGAATTCACTTAGTACTAGCAACAGCGAGTCCCAGGATTGCCATCGCTAGGCAACGTGGTCATGTGACATTACACTTTATGACTGCATCACTTAGAAATGGAAATTCTGCTCCCAGATATCATCATAATTTGAGGGTGACCTGTAGTCTATATTAGTAAAGGTAAAGGTTCCACTGGTACAAGCGTGCTAGTCGTTCCTGACTCTAGGGGGCGATGCTCATCTCCATTTCTAAGTCGAAAAGCCAGCACTGTCCGATGACAATTCTGTGGCCATGTGGCCAGCATGACTAAATGCCAAAGGTGCACAGAACGCTGTCACCTTCCCACCAAAGGTGGTCCCTATTTTTCTACTTGCATTTTTACATGTTTTCGAACTGCTAGGTTGGCAGAAGCTGGGGCAAGTAACGGGAGCTCGTTATGCAGCAATAGGGATTCGAACCGCCAAACTGCTGACCTTTCTGATCGACAAGCTCAGCGTCTTAGCTACTGAGCCACCACATCCCCCTGTAGTCGATATTAGGAATGGATTAAGCTTAAGCTGTGCCTGTGAAACTTGTGGGTACCAGTGACGGGTTTGCTCTCTTCTTTGTGCTCTTGGTCTTTTTTTTAATGAATCAGGAAGTCAAAGCTCAGCATCGATGAACGTCTTTGATCCTGCCCCTCCACCTGTCAAAACTAACCCTCTACACAAAACATCATAGACTATATATTTTCCTGGGAAATAGCGGAGATATAAGGATTTTATATATGTTTTTCTCAGCATGTGAATTTTTGGCACACAGTTACTTTAAAGCACAACACAGTGCATTCTTGTTCATGCTTTAGCATGCATACCCTGTTTTATCTGCAGGCATCTATTTCAGCATGCAGATTCATCCTGGGCTTTCTCCTCTTCAAGGCAGGTCATTTGGGGGAAGAGTCAGAAGTTATACTTTTGGGCCATTTTTTTTAGCACTTTGAGTTGCAGCGGGCATGTCAAAAATATAACATTACTAGAGAAGGCAGTAGAGTAGACTATCAGAGTGCATCCAGGAACAACGCCTAACAGTCAAAAGACATGATGAAAACTCCTTAATTTCACAATACATGGACAGAGTTAACCATAGTTTCAATTGGGGAGTTAAATTAATTCAGATGCAATTGCAGCTGACCATCAGAAACAGGAAATGTGGCACTACAGTGTCCAAACAATGGATTTCAATTGCAGAACTGGATAACAGAGTAACTGAATTGGAAGGGACCTTGGAGGTCTTCTAGTCCAACCCCTTGCTCAAGCAGGGGACTGTACACCATTTCAGACCAATGGCTGTCCAGTCTCTTCTTAAAAACCTCTAATGATGGAGCACCTTCTGACAACTTCTGAAGGCAAGCCATTCCACTGGTTAATTATTCTCATCTTTAGGAAATTTCTCCTTAGTTCTAGGTTGCTTCTCTCCTTGATTAGTTCCCATTCATTGTTTCTTGTCCTGCCTTCTGATGCTTTGGAAAATAGGTTAATTATGACTAGGGGACATGAAATAGGTGCATCCTTTCCTCTATATCGGGGTGTCAAACTTGATTTCATTGAGGGCTGCATCAGGGCCTCAATGTTGTGTGGCTGTGTTTGACCTCAGGGGGGCCAGGGGGGCATGGCCAGCTCAATGTCACTCGTGTCAGGGGTGCCTATGGTGGCCCGAGTGCTCTGCCAGCAAAAATGGGCGCCCAAGCTCCGTTTTTGGCTGTGATGGCCTCTTGCAACCCTCTGTCAGCAAAAACAGAACTCAAGAGGGCTGCCTATGGCCCTCATGAGCTTTGTTTTCAGCTGTGACCTCTTCCTACAACCCTCCGCTAGTGAAAATAGAGCTTGGGAGGGCCGTATGAGGCTCTCCCGCGCTTCATTTTTGCTGGCAAAGGCACTATGGGCCAGTCCTTTGCTGTTTCCAGGGCGGCCCTATGGGCCAAATCTAAGTCCCCTGCAGGCCAGATCCAGCCCCCAGGCTTTGAATTTGGCACCCCTTCTCCATATCAACCAGTTAGATTTTTACTTGCCACAACAAAAACATTTATTTGATATCACTTCACAGTTCAGTGTAGTCATTGGTTAAATAAATTCTTTACATTCTAATGCTTATTTTGGCACTGTTATTTCAATGCCAAGTCTTAGGATAAAATTAGTCACTTTCACACAAATCCACTAGTCTCTTTAGCTCCATTATGGCTATTTGCCTAGAAGAATTTTTAATACATTATTTAGTCATGCTAATGATTAATTATATATAATTGATGCCATAATTAGTGCCTAAGTGTGTCTTTTATGGCAGGATGCCTTGCAAGCATTTGCTTAATGCAGTGTTTTGTAAATTTCTCCTGCCTGAGGTGTGTCATATTTGTTATATTCAGATTGAAGGAACAGTTCAATTATTCTTTTTCTTTTTTTAAATGTGTATGGCAAGGGTGAATTATTTCAACCTTTCTATTGCTGTAAGAGTATTGAATTAAGATTAGCAACAATGAACTCTTAGAGAGTTGGCAATGAGTACATTGGGTTTGTTTTTTGTTTTTTTAAGGTGGTTCCAGTACAGATTCAATATTCCAGGTCTGTCTGATGCAATCCTTTTATCCTTAATCTTTAGGATGAATACAATTTGGCTAAAATCTACCTTGGAATTTCTTTTAAAGTTATTCTCCTATGAAGGAAGCTTCTGTTTTTTTGTCTATTTTCAAAGTGTTTGAAAATCATCTTCAAGTTTTTCGCAGTGGAATTTTTGAGATAACACAATCCAGCACTTTGATGCTCCCATGAAATACTCATCCTTTCCATTTGCAAAGGAGAAGTTCTCTTGGAAGGTCTTCCTTAAACTAGTTCAAGACCCCTGGAAAGATATTTACACAATGCACCATCTAGCCACCCTTAACAACAACAACAACAACAACAACAACAACAACAACAACAACAAAGATAACAGGGACCACAAGCCATCATAGAGAACCTCAGGAAATGCTCTTTTCTTTTGAAAGAAATTGCACAAAGCACTTTTCTTTCAGCAGAAGTTAGAAGAAAATGCAGGATAATTTTTCCGCACTGTAATGGGCATCATCAATTCAGCAGAGGCATATCTGAGGAAGAGAACAAATTGCCTTCCCATCTAATGCAACAAGAATCCATTCAATTCCCGCCCCCCTCCTCCCATTCTGGGACAAGCAAGAGACCTTGTCTATCCTTGATTCTGAGGATTTCAAGCCCGAAACCCACTAGAAGCCCAGTTTCCTTAGGCCACCAATTTCAGGGACTGATTACCTTCAACAGAAGCAGCTTTTGTTTAGATTCAGGGAACAGCTCGTCACTCAGACTGAACTGCAATTCTATTTAACTGCACAATCTATTGCTGGAACAACGTTTTAAGTTTTCATCCTGTTAGATCAAATTCCACTCGGAGCTGTCCAAGGTGTTAATTCTTACTGGTCTTTTTATTTTATTTTGCTTCACGAAAGCTTCAGTTTTGTCTTGCCTTGCCTTGCTGACTCTACCCTGCCGCTTTGAACATCAGACATTGCTGGACACTGTTAAGTATTCCTTGCTTTGATCATAACTCTCCCCCTGTTATAACCATTGCTTGAATCTGAGGGAAGGGCTGACTTGAAGAAGGTCAGAGCTGTGAATCATACAGAACTTGAACAACTACTGGGTGGGTATAAAATTGATTTAGAAAATACAGGCCCAGCTGCTAGTCTTTAAACGCTTAAAGAACACACAACAGGAAACAATAGCAAGTTATCCACAAACCATGATGGCCATGTATAAACCCAGGGAATATTCTCAAAACACCTGTGGCTTCTTGGTGTGAGTAGACAGAGTTGCCACTTATCTACTAGCAGGCTACTTCAGCTGTCTGCTAGCTGCAGTTCGGCAGTTCAAATCTCACCAGCTCAAGGTTGACTCAGCCTTCCATCCTTCCGAGGTCAGTAAAATGAGGACCCAGATTGTTGGGGGCAATAGGCTGACTCTGTAAACCGCTTAGAGAGGGTTGTAAAAGCACTATGAAGCGGTATATAAGTCTGAGTGCTATTGCTATTGCTATTCTTCTCAGGTTCTCTGCCATCTCCCTAGACTCTATAAACCTTCCATCTCCTGCAGAGAAGATCCTTTCCTATTCACATGGCAATCTTCTAAAATACTGTGATTTTGACCAACCCGCAGTCTTTCTTGAGATTTCTTACAAGAAGGAGGGCATTTACTATTTTGAAGCTGGATGAGATAATTTGCCACAACCAACCCATGGTGGCCAACTCATCATGGCCAACTCACTGCAGCCAACTTGCCATGGCCAACTCACTGCAGCCAACTCCTTATGACAACTCACCACAAGACAACTCACCATAGCCATCTTGCCATGGGACTGCTCGCTGTAGGACAATTTAACAATTCTATTTAATTATTTAAAAATAAATAAAACATTTTAATTTGTGTTATTCACATTTCCTTCTGTCCCTCTTTTTGCATCTTTAATTTATTGATTTATTTAGTTCAATTTATATGCCGCCTTTCTCCGGACACTCAGGGAGACTTACAATGCATTTAAAAAACCATTATAAAAACATTTATAATTAAAATATTAAAATCCATTCACACCGTTCATGGCTAGATCTCACAAGATTGCAACAGCGAGATCAATGGCCCCAGGCCTGCTGGAAAAGCCAGGTCTTCACTGCTTTTTGGAAGGCCAATAGGGTGGGGGTGCTCTGGACCTCTTTCTTTCCACACTAATTTCTTTGATATTAGTGTGGGAACTCTTGTCCCACAGCAAGTTGTTCCACAGCATGTTGGCTGTGGTGAGTTGTCCATGGCGAATGTCATAAACCCACTTGGGAGGGAAAGATGAGTGAATCTCACCGAATTCTGTAATCCATTAAAAAACATTTGCCCCTGGTGCAATGAGATTTAAAAACAGGCTCTCTGGATCAAATGGAAGTGCTTGGGAAACCTGTTCACAGTGGTCAGGGGAGAATGGGGGTGACACTTGTCAGAAGGGGAGATATGTGTTGGAAGGAATGAGCAAAAGGAGGGGATGACTAACACTGGAGAAAAAGTAAATGATGTGGATGGCCTCCGGGATATATTCCCCCGGAGTATAGTACTTTGGACTATGCCTGCTCCTGAAATGTTTGCCTGGAGCTAATTCAGTCCTTTAATTTAAAGAGGTTAGCCATTCCTACATTAAGTGATTGTGAACAAGCAGCTAAGGAGCATAGCACTCAAGAAAAATGTGGATGCAGCTAAGTCTTCTCTTATCTTATAATAAAAATTTATGTGGTGTGCAGCAGAACTGAATTATGGAGTAGTAGTGGGATATTATCTTCACATATATACATTACTTTCACTTTCCATCTTTATCACCAAATGGGATCCCCTTCTGTGCCTGAAACAGAGCATGATCTTTTAACTTGTATATTGATGAGCTGTGCATAAAAAGAATAAACTAGAATGTGAACTATTTAATAGAGATATTTTTCATCACATAACCCTTGCTGGAACTGGTTCATCCAAAGCAGAAAAGCTTTGACTAGAACAAGAAGAAATGATGTATTAAAGTGAAGAGGGAGATTTGAGGCTGTAGAAGGAGAAGGTTCAAGAGAACCAGAGGTATTCAGAGAAGCTTGGACGGAGGGGGATTGCCTTAAAGATCTTGGTGACATATTCAAATATTTCATTTGTTTAAAAAATTGCAGCAACATAGTCCCAAGTGACTAGGAAATATTTAGATTTGCTTTAGAAGGGATGTGCCATTTTGGCAAAAGGGCACATTTTTCTACAGTCCAATATTAGCAAGGGATTGTGCAAGCCACATGTTGGTTGAAAAAATAAGAGGCCAGCTACTGTTATGATGCAGTCTGAGAGAAACATAGGAAGCAGAGTTTAGGTCTACTTAGGCATGTTACCATTGTGGATCTAATGTTGGAACATTTAAGATCTATGTTCCTAATATACAGAACTCATGTTTATCTACACTGGAAATACTTCTAATCAAAAGTAAGCTTCTGTGACCCTTTTTGGATGCACAGCTGTGCGTTGTATTTTCAGTAACATCAATAGGATGAAAATGTGTTTCACGTTGCAGGTTTCACCTTTGGTTTTTGTTCCACAACATTGCAGGCAAGTATGTAAGGTATGGCATCTGCATTGTGACATTGTGAGTATTATTCATTGCTTTTTCTCCCTTTCCTTCCTTGCAGATGCCTAAGTTTCAAAGGAAATTGGACTACTGTGCCAAGTGACTGAAATGTGCTGTTTGAACATTCAGATTTTTTAAAGGGGGCTACCTTATGGGTTTCAGTAAAACGATCATTTGAGAAATGCTATGTGCAGATGTACAAATGAAATAAAAATGATAGTTGAGAGAGCTGGCAATAATAAAAGCCTCAGAAAAGAAATCAGCCAGGAAGTGATGGAGCATCTGTTTTTGCTCCCAGCTTTCTGATGCTAGTTTTTGCGCTCCTGACCTATTTGCTTATCTTGTCAAATTATTTTACTAGGACTGTTAGCATACCAGAGTTTCAGCAGTCACTTTTATGTGCTGGTGGTCCTCTGGGGAACCACAGACAAAAAGTGAAGCTTTATCTCCCTTTGTGACTGGGGATCATCTCTTATATGAAAACAAGCTATTACTTTTCAAACAGTAATGAAAATATCCGGTATTTTTTCTAAATCTGATTTCTTCTTTGTCTAGATCTACATTTTCTTTATTATGCATTTTATTCTCTGACTATTCTTAAAGGTTTCTGTAGGTTTTCTGTGAGTACATTGGAAGGCTCCCTCAATTTCTATAAATATTACTTCCTCCAGGTTTGAATGTCTGGGGTGCCATATCTCTTGCCTCCCACTTGAGCCCCTACAAGGACTGTGGCATCCCTCAGTTCCTGGTTCAGAGGAGAAAGGTAGATATTGGTGGCTCTGCTGGGTTCTATTTCTCTGCATACAACCCAAAGCACCACTTGCTTCTCAATCAGATTCTGCTTCCTTAATGCCCCACCACCACCAGTCATTTTTAGCTTCAAGCACTCAGCATCTTTTGCTTTGCTCAGCCTTCACAATATTTGCCTGGGAAAAAAAAAGCAGTGCTGTGATGCCACATGATACAAACTCCAACATTTTGGCTAACATCATCACGTTCAAGGAAAAGGGGGTTGTATCATGACACCGTAATGTTCCTGATGTGGCTCTGTTCCTCCTGGTCCCCCTAGGGAACTGCTGCCACCTGTGCACCTCCCACCCCCCACAAACACACTGCCTCCTAGATGCACCCATATCTAGTATCGGAAAGTCTTCTTTTTCAGCTGGAACATGGTTACAGTTCAACTAATTCAATACCCTTATGGGAAAGAGAAGGGAAAGGGAAAGAAGGGTTCACACAGAATGCTTCCATTGTTGTTGTTAGTTGCGAAGTCATGTCCAACCCATTGCGACCTCATGGACAACTTTCCTCCAGCCCTTCCTGTCCTCTACCATCCCTCAGAGACAATTTAAGACCATTTAAGCCGACTGCTTCAGTGACTCCATCCAGCCACCTCATTCTCTGCCGTCCCCTTCTTTCTTTGCCCTCAATCGTTCACGTTTGAAATACAAAAAAGAGGAGAGAGTCATTCCGCCTCCATGATAATGCCCCCAGCCTATTAGCCCACTGGTGAAATTTCTCTGGGTATAGTTTTTCCAGCAGTCCTGGGAATCCCTTGGAAATAGGGAGCCTGAAGGATGCCTTTACAGAGTATGAATGGTACTACATCTCTGTTTTATTGTTTTGATTGGTTATTTAAGATGTGTTTCTATTGTTTCATTGAGAAATAAAATTAAGCTGCAGAAATCAACAGGGTACAGAATATTGGAAAGCAGCAGATGTAGCTCCTTCTTCATCAAAAGGAATTCTTCAGGGCTCGAAAATTGAATGAACATTGCCACGCTGACTGTGATCAGTCATTCATTTCGAGCAATTCTTTTTCGTGTTTGAAGAGAGTCGTTCTGTAAGAAAATGTTCTTGATTTGTTCTGATACTTAATTTGGCCCGCAGGCATTTCGTTTAGGATCGAAAGTGGTCTTTTAGCTGTTCCTGAATGTGTCATTGAAAATCCACAACAATCATCATTAAAGTTTATCTTCTTTCTCTTCTAACTAGATGAATAACTGCCTTTAAGGTGCACTAATACTGGATTCATGGGCAGAGAATCCGCTTTCATGAAAAGAATAGTAAAAGGGCTTGATTACCGAAGGCAATTGCCTTGTGACAGGCTATTGGGCTCCAAACTTGATTGCTAACTAGTCTGAAATGCTATTGCTATTACAAGGTTCAGGCGTTAATATTAAACCCTAAGTGGGTACATAGGAAAAGTGACTACATACTTGTCAGCTTCAAATGAGAAGACCATTTGCCCAAAACTCTTGGAAAAAGCTAGCCTCAAACAGTCCGCAATACGTTGCAAAATCAAGCAACAGTTTCTACAATAAATGTGAAAGAGACCTCTCGAAGCAACTTCTATTGTCTGTTGATTAAACAGCTCTCCCTTCAGTTATACTGTAAATAACTTGTAGCCTCCATCACACATCCCTCTTCAAATCACTTGAGACAAACACAGCCCTGCTGTTCTTTATTGCACAAAACCAAATGTTCATATAAGAACAAAGGTGACGTTTTGAATAATAATGGAACAGGCACGTCAATAAATCCTAGCTGCTTTGTGCTACGGTATTTTAGAAGAATGAGTGACTTAAAAATTAATAATTATTATTATTCCAGTGCTGGATAAATCATGCCTTGTTCTTTTCTCTCTCTCTCTCTCTCTTTGATTGTTTGGTAACTCTCAGCTCATTGGGATGTACATTTTATCTTTGTATCTTATGAAGAAAGAGGCTCTGGAGACCATTCTCTAAAGTTTTTTTTTTTAGTTTCAGAAGAGGCTTGTTATCAGGGATATATACTTATTCAAACACTTTGAAACCACTCTTTAGTTACCTGTTTTAAAAGCATCAGCTGGATGGTATTTGTGCCTATCAATTAAGTAGTACAGTTGCACAAGTGATAATAGCCAAGAATATGGACTCCAGTTGAGAATTGGAATTGACAGTTATATTTGCAAGAAGAATCAGATTGATAAAAGCCCTTTAGTGAAGAAAGCCCTTTAGTGAAGAACGTAACCTTTTCCTGTGTGAGTTTCAATATTGCACTCAACCCCAAAAGTGTGTGTGTAGAGGGGTATTGGATTGCCACATCCCTACTTTCCATAGGAGACGAAGTAGGGGAAGGGGGAAAAAATGGAGTCAATTAAGCAAATAAATGATTCCCTTCCCCACACTTTCCCAGGGAAAATAAACTTTCAGCTCAGCCATAAAATAATTTAGAAGGCCATAGGATGCTGAGCGGAAAGTTCAGAAGATAGAAGAAGGAAAATATAGGCTCTGGGAAGAAAGAACAGTTTTAAGATTAACTCTAATAACAATAATGTCAAACCTGGAAGCCATTTTTTACACTTGGGCCTTCAGGCCTGCCAAATCTACTGCTGTGGGAAATTGGGAGTGGGTATTGTATGGTGTATGGTGATATGTACTCATAATAACATTTCTTTCTCAGAAGGTCAAGGCTGTCTTGTCCTGCACCTTGGAGGCTGGAACTGGGAGGCATCTCCAGTTGGCAAGGTGCTTCAATTGGACTATGTGATGGACTTATGGATGTTGGGCAGGGACTTGAACTTTCCTTTGGGTGGGAAAACCCTGGAAGCTTTCAGATTCGGGCTTCCCCAGATGTGCCAATATGATGCCTCTAATAAAATATAGCTTTGAGGAAGTTCAAGCCTCAGAGTTTCTTTTCATTGGGGGGTATTACTTGGAACCCTGACAAATAACTTTCTAGGGAGAAAAACTATGTTCATGAAACAGGACTCTTTGTCCTTCCAAAAGCCAAGTGTTTCTGAAGCCTTGTTCTGTTTTCTCATAATTTTTTTTCCTACGTTCTTCACTAAAACCTGATGTGTTATAACTAATCAAATGTTTTGCTAGATGTTTTCTTTACTTTGCATAACTTTCCAAAGAGAGATTTTATGCTTTCTGCGGGGGTGGGCTGTCCTTCCCCTTTGATACTACAATAAACCAATTTGGGTTACAACGGAATTGGATGCTGGCTACACATTCTACACATTCTCTTCTGCAGGCTTCTTTGAATATCCTAGAAAGGTTCTTTGATAAGCAATCAGCTCTGAAGAGTGCAACGACTAAATTGACATGAGTTTCTAAAATGTTTGCTTTGCTTTCTCTTCCTGTTGTGGCCCCGTCCTCTGAGCCTATCCCATTGGAGGAAGGAAGCTCTGAGCAGGAGGAAGAGGAGCCAGCCAGATCTCCCACCCACTCCCTCTGGCACAGTCTCAGGTGCCAGCTGAAAGAGAGTCAAGTAGTGGGGAAACAGGTGTCTCAGATGAGAGTGAGGGAGAGACGTCATTCCTGGACGCACGCCAAAGAAGGCGAGATAAACGCTTACAGCAGCTGCGGAGACGCATGAGGGAATAGACCTGAGTCACTGGACTGGAGTCACAGGATCAATGAGTCACTGGACCACACCCAGAGCCTATATAAGACAGGAGGGTGGTTCATGATCTCTGTGACGAACAATAATGCAATCTAGTAGTCTTTGGAGCTAAAAGAACGGATTTTGGCAAAGCTACGTAGGTGATTTTCTTTTTGTGAACTATTAAAGCCCTTGGCAGACAGTGTGCATATCGCTGCCAAGTTTGAGATAAGAACTATGGAGTGTGCCAAGTGCTTCTTAACCCTCGACTGGCTGTGTTTTTGTGGGTCTCTGTAGGGGGGGGACAGATCACTTCCATCCTGAGGCTTGCTAGGCGGTCTAAGTCAAGATCCTGCCAAATATCATTAAGATCCACCCTTGAGTTTATTATATCCTGGGAAGTTCTATTTATTCTTGAAGGATCACCATTTTCTTCTTCTCTGAGAGATCTATATCTTCCACGTCTCTTAGTTCTGAATTGCCTTGCCCCAATTACAAATAACTATAAAGCGATGGTTCATTATGGGTTTTGAGGGTACTTGGCTAATATAGGATATTTAAATGCATGTGATGGAGGCATTCATGAATAATGTATGCGTGTCTGCATGTTTACATGCATGCTCACTTGGTCTGTTCAGTCCCTGATTTGCCACTCACCACAAAGACTGAACAGAAGTTCTAAACTGAGTGAATCTGAGTTTGTTTTTTATAAGTTCTATTTGTGTTTAAATGAATGCATTTCTCCCTTTCTTAGTCCATGCATCAAAGTTTCCACATAAGAAGCATAAATATTTCCCGATGTGGTGCGATGGAAATTTTGAAGGCCTGATCATTAAAAATAACAAACAATACTGGGCACACTGAATCCAAAGAACTATTTTTAAACTCCGTTGGTCTTGGGATAAAATTAAGCAGATGCTAGCCTATTGATAGACTGCAAAGAGGGTAGCAGTGTGGGATAGCATCGGTTATATTAAAAGGCAAGCTGAACAATAAGAAGCACAATAGTGACTATTTGAGAAAACATGCATAATTGACACGTTCTACTCTGAAAATGGCAACAAAGAAAAAAAATGGCTGAGTATCATATTTGCATTATATTAGCAAAAAAACTGGATTGTCCAACCTGCCTTTTTTGGGGAGGAATTCAGATAAGGTGACAAGATTTCTTTCAATCCAGCAAATCCACCATTATGGGTGGAGCTGGCTTCCCCAATTTGTTTTTAATCTTCTAAACTCCATCAGCAGGGGAATTGAGAGAAAAACAGTCACCTCTCCATTTTAAGGAAAATGAAAAGAATATTAAAATTCCGCACACATCACACAGCCCGGGCGTCTGTCTGTATGAGCAAATTATTCAAACAGAAATATTTTCAGGTTTGAATTTTACACTGTCCTCTTCACAAAACTCTTTAATTATGGTTTCTGCTTGGCCACCCATAAAGACCAAAGGGTGGTCCTTTTGCCCATCTTCTTTTACATTTAGCAAGGGGACCGACTAGTGTAGTGGTCAGCATTCTGCAGCTCTGGAGCCACATGTGGCTCTTCCACCCCTCTGCTGTGGCTCCCTGTCACTCAAAATGTGCGTCACAACCACCAATGTGCGACATCTGCCGGCACACAATTTATTGAGCTTTTCAACCCCCGGTAGGCCAATCTTGGATAAATCCAAGAAAAGAAATGTTTCAGAAAAAAATAGAATTTTTAATTCAACTACATATGCTAGTTTTGTGGCCACTCAAGAAATAGTCTGGCATGGGAAATGGATCCAAATGGCTCTTTGAGTGTTTAAGGTTGCAGACCCCCGGACTAGTGTGTGCCAGGTGGTCACAGAGGAGCCTTGGAAAAAAGGAATTCTGCTAACAGAGTAGGACTCTCACCTGTCATGCCCCCATCGGAGCCTGAATCAGGGGGTGGGGGAGGGAAGGATGAGCCTGAGCTGTGGTCGACAGAGACTGAGGGGGCGGCTTCATTGGAATGTGGGGAGCAGAAGGACAAGGAAACCCCGTCCTTTTGCACATCTTCTTTTATATTTAGCAAGAGGACCGACTAGTGTGTGCCAGGTGGTCACGTGGGATCCTCGGAAAAAAGGAACTCTGCTAGAAGAATAGGACTCTTACCGTTGCCTGCCTATAAGGTCAGAAATGGCAGAGATACACAATCTGTCGCCTCAGGACTGCAAATGGCTGTTCAAAGCAACTGTCTGAAGGTTGTCGCTAAACCGTTTGAGATAAGAATACAGGTAGCCCTCAACCTATGACCACAGTTGAGCCCAAAATTTCTGTTGCTAAGTGAAACACTTGCTAAGTGAATTTTACCCCATTTTAGAACCTTTCTTGCCACAGTTGTTTGTTTGTTTGTTTAATTTATATTGCCGCCTATTCGCCCATGGCGACTCAAGGCGGCTTACAGAATATAAAAACCAGATTTAAAAACAGTAAAACTAATTATAAAAAATCAAATAAATTAATGTACTAACATCAGCCCCCCACCTCCCCACCTCCTGCCCCAGCGACAGCCGATCACATGAGCCATTTAATGGGCTCCTTCCCACTCTGGGTTCCCCAGGCCCTCTGGCAGAACCAGGTCTTCAGCACCTTCCAGAAGAGAATTAGAGTGGGGGCCATTCTAATCTTTGTGGAGATGATGTTCCAGAGAGTGGGAGCCACCATGGAGAAGGCCCTTCTTCTGGGTCCCACCCGGTGTATCTCCCTTGTGGATGGCACCCACAGCATTCCCTGCCCCCTGCAGTGATTAAATGAATCACTGCATTGTTAAGTTAGTAACACGGCTGTTAAGTGAAACTGGCTTCCCCATTGACTTTGTTTGTCAGAAGGTCACAAAAGGGGATTACGTGACCGTGGGACACTGTAATCCATCATAAATATGAGTCAGTCACCAAGCATCTGAAGTTTGATGACATGACCATGGAGATGCTGCAATGGTCCTATGTGTGAAAAACAGTCATAAGTCATTTTTTTCAGTGCCATTGTAACTTTGAACAGTCACTAAATGAACTGTTGTAAATCGAGAACTATCAGTACAAATATATTGTGATATTCATGTTAACTGCATATAACGGACTACATCCTAATTTAAAACCAAGGAAATCAAAATGAGTTACTGTATTTTTCAGAGTAGAAGATGCACCTTTTTCCCCCAAAAAAAGAGGGTGAAAATCTGGGTGCGTTTTATACTCTGAATATAGTCCTGCCCAGCTTCTCAAACGGAGGTTTCAGAGGCTGAAAAAAGCATCAGAAACGAAGCTTCAGAAAAGAAGCCTCCAAACAGAGCTTCAGAGGCTTTTTTTCTGAAGCTCTGTTTCAGAGGCTTTCAGAGGCAGGAAAAAAAGTTTTTTCTGAAATGGAGTTTCAGAAGTTTCAGAGGCAGGGAAAAAAAAGCAAAAAAAAAAAAAAAAGCAAAGCACAGCTCACAACCAAGGAACCTGTTGCTAAAATTCACCTCTGTGAACAGCTGATTGGGGGTATTCCGGGAGGCCGATCCACCTGCCAATCAGCTTTTTTCGTATTTTCCTCCCCAAAAACTAAGGTGCATCTTATACTCCAAAAAATACGGTATATAATAGCCACCTCCTGCCCTTTTTTAAGTGCCTTGAGGTGGAAGATTGCAACTTCAGTACATTAACTCACACAGCTTTTTGCAACAGAAAGAAGATCTGCATGCAGCTGCAAAACGCTGAATAAAGTGAAATAAGCCACCTGGGTCACCAGATGTTTACAGCCTAGTGCCCAAACCTCATCTCAACTTCAATGTGTTCACAATCAACAAGTGTGCTGCCGTGGCTGAGATTTCCCACTATGTGTGTGGGCGAAGGTAGAATTGTTTGTAGTACATTATTGCCTCCCAAGGTAGCTAAAAGAGAGAAAGTATTTGGAAAGTCCTGAATAATGTACACATTCTGGAACTAATTCAACGTGTGTGTTTGTGGGGGGGGGGGGGGGGGTTGGTTCTTTTTTCCCAATCATGTCCTTGATGCCACTATCGTGTTTCTAGGTATGGACAGATGGAGAGGATTGGTGTGCTTTGTTAACTTAGAAATCAACTGAGTCAGAACTAAAGAAAGTCAGATCTAAAGAAAGTCGTTCCTGTCAGTTGTGGGGAGAAAAGTCTGTTCAAACTAATGACTCATATTTGAAATTTGGATCTAGTAACTCTGGGATATATTCAGATTATTAGTAGTTTAAGGATAAACATGGGAACATATTTGTATTAAGGATAAACATGGGAACATATTTGTATCCCATATTTGTATGGGAACATATTTGTACTGAGATTGAGTATTTCAATCTCACTTTGTCTCAAAGAGCTCCCAGTTCCAGCCATCCAAGTGCAGGGCAAGATGTCCTTGACTTTCTGAGAAAGGAATGTTATTATGACTATATATCACCCTAGCTCCATACAATCCCCACTCCCAGTTTCCCATGATAGTAAATGTGGCAGGCCTGAAGATCCAACAAAAAAGCTGATATGATAAGGAACAACTGGACAAGATACATGAAATGATCAACCACATCTTTAAAGGAATAAATCCACAAGAAAAGAAGATAAAATAAACCACATTACTCTTCCTGGAGTAATCAGCAGAGGAAAAGATGGGAAATTACCAATGCAAATCTATTAAAAAAAAAACCCAACCCACACTAATCAAGTGCTCCATTGCCAAAGTAACAACCTCACCCAACCTCCTACAAAAGGAGTTATGTAAGAACATTATTCAGATGATGACTTGGTTGACTGAATCAACCAAGAACACTAGAAAAAGAAAACTGATTGCCTATACAACATCTTCCAACAAAACCAATACCCATGCAGTTTTATCAGAAAATGCCTGATTAAAGCACAACCAGCAAGTCATGTGCAACATGCAGTGTAAGACAGGGGGCCCCAACCCCTAGACTATGGCCTGTTTGGAACTGGGCTGCCGAAGCAGTGGGCTCCTGTACGCACACACATGCAGCTCCATTTGTGCGAGTGGAAGTTGAGGTTGGGACTATCCCCTCCCCACCTCACCCCCACTGGTCTGAAAAGCTGAAAAGGTTGTGGAACACTGGTATAAAGACTATAACAACCACTATGTAGGGCAAATAGGCAGAAGATTAGCAGAGCACTTCCATGAACACCAACTACTAATTTCAAAACATATGGACAGACTCAGCCATAATTGAGAAACTAGATCACAGGTTTACCTTAAAAAATGCTAGGGAATTCCTGGAAGTTTGACATTCTGACAAATCATCCATTAATAGATGCATAGAGATAAACCATGTTTACACACCATTCAAAAGAGACAATAAAAAAGCTAAGAAGGAAACAAAAGTACCAGAACAGATTCTCTCCAGCATAGGATAGCCTTGAACCTGTGCCTCTCCGAACCCTGGTCTGGCATTTATCCGCAGTATCACCCTTACTATAGTCAGCCCACTGGAGAGAATAATTTAGCAATACCCTTGTTCTCTGCAGAGGAAATTGAGACCATGTATCATTCTATGGCTCTCAACATACTGAAATATTTCCAAGGTTTTTGTTGTTGTTGTTGTTGTTGAGTATTTTAAAGTGTGTGGGCAATCAGAGATGTCATCATAAAAATGATGCAACTTAAGTTCTTATGTAAGATATCATGATGCAAGTGCATAATTATTTTACCTCCGTAATGGCATTGCATTTTGATGTTGTGATTGTAACCGATATCTGTGTAACAAAGGAATTTTGTAGACATGTGTAGTATGTGCTTACAATTGTGGGTATAAGTTATGAATAGAATGAAGAGTAACTATTATCAGGCCAAATTGAAGCATCCATGCTTTTTCATGTGGCTGCTGTGGGAAGCTTTCTACTGCAGCAGATATGGTTGCTTTTGTTGTGGCTCGCCAGTTGCCAGTGGAGCTGGCAGCAGACTTGGATGACGAGGAACTTGGGCCAGTCCTGGAGTCTGGGGAAGGCTCTGATGGATGCTCTGTGTTGGAAGCGGAGAGAGAGCCAGGGCCATCTGACATTTTCCAGCTGCCTTTGGAGTTGGAGATAAGTGGAGAAGAAGAACAGTTGAGGCCTGTTACAGATGCGTGTATGCGCAGAGCTGTCAGGAGAGAACAATTGAGTACCAGGAGCCAACTCAGAAAGAAAGGCACACATGGACCAGTGATGGGATTCAAAAAAATTAACTACTGGTTCTGTGAGCATGGCTTGGTGGGCATGGCAGAGGAAGGATACTGCAAAATCTCCATCCCCCCACACTCCAGGGAAAGGATACTGTAAAATCACCATTCCCACCTCACTCCAGGGGAGGGATATTGTAAAATCTCCATTCCCTCCCCACTCCAATAACCTGCTTTCCAGCTCCATGTGCAGGGCAACAAAAGACGACCCAGCCGATCAGCTGGGACTTGGAAGGCCGCGAATTAATGGGGTTGGGGCCAGTCAGAGGTGGTATTTGCTAGTTCTCCAAACTACTCAAACTTTCTGCTACCGGTTCTCTAGAACCGGTCAGAACCAGCTGAATGCCACCTCTGACATGGATGCTGAATGGTCCCTCCCTGGCTGGGGAATAAATAGAAGCTAAAGGGGAGTGGCATCGTGGGAAACAATCGTTCAGATTTATTCATCGTGATTCATATCTCAGAGCCTGTTTGAGAGAGTTTGTTTTATAGCTTTGGGCCTGGAAGCTCCCGGCCTGCCAATTATCCAAGAACTGATAAAGTCTGTTCTTCAGTTAACCCTTGGAAGGATTATTGCCTGGATTTTTCTGTGTGGGAATGCCATGAATTCCCGGTAGTTAAATAAAGAGGGTTTTTTCGGGCCAAGGGGTTCTGTTTCTTAGTTCTGCTAAGGCTGGGTCAGAACAGCTTTAATGAACTGCAGAGAGATGCTACATTCACAGGTGCAGCATCTGAACTGAATCCAAAGCGCTGAATGACATTAGCCCTGTTTCTAACCAATTGAACCTCAAATAATGGCAAGATCATATTCAATGTTTTAATTACCCTAAATATCTATGATGCTGGAACATCTGGTATTACTGCAGAGTTTGAATAACTTATTGAAATAACTAGGAGATATAGACAATCATTATAGAGCCACGGTGGCCGAGCAGTTAGAGTGCAGTACTG